>CM073599.1:15702594-16311165 GCA_037074985.1 Solanum bulbocastanum
AGCCAGGCAAAACAACAAATCTGGAGGAAGGCTGAGCAAGAAGAAGAGAGATGCAATTAAAAAGAGGCAACAGCAAGAGCAACAGCATGGTACAACCAATTTAGAACAACAATCATGTGAACATAATACTAGCAAGGGCAAGAAAGACAGGCCTGTACAAGATGATTATGGAGCCTTGAACTCAGAAGATGAGATAGATCCTGACAACCAATCCATGGATGAGTATGATGAGGAGGAAGAAGCAGTGACTGATCATCTGATTAGAGCTTTTGGATCCACATTTCATGATGAATGTCCAGCAGAGGTTCAGGAAGTGACAGACCAGCAAGGTCTATCACCTAGGGGGAGGAAACTGAACAGACAGGACAGACAGCATGCCAACACCAGTACATCTGCTATTCCTTGCAGACCCATCACAAGGTCCAAATCGAAAGGTTTTTAATGATTAAAGCCCTTTGTTGGAATGCTAGGAGTATCAACACTCAAAGCTCCTTGGAAAGACTTCAAACACTCAAGAAGATGCATCAATTATCCATGATTGCTATCCTTGAACCATTTGCAAATATTTCTCAGCTCAACACTGTGAAAATCCAACTTCATATGGACCAAGCTGTTAGCAACCCTAATGGGAAGATTTGGCTTCTTTGGTCTAATGAAATCACTGGCAGTATTCAGGAAAATAATGAGCAACATATCACTGGGGAATTCAAACATTCTGATATTGATAATAAGTTCATGGTATCCTTCATTTATGCTAAGTGCAAGGAACATATGAGAAGACCCTTATGGGATAGATTATTGCATTTTGCTAGTAGAGAAATACCTTGGTGCACCATTGGAGATTTCAATGTTATCACTAATATGGAGGAGAAGTATGGGGGAATGACTTATAACATGAACAAGAGCCTCGAATTTATAAGTGTGATTGAGGCATGTGGACTGATTGATCTTGGTTACACAGGACATCCATATACTTGGTGTAACCAAAGGAATGCACAGGCAAGAGTGTGGAAGAGGCTGGATAGGTCCATGGTTAATGACAAATGGTTGGAGACCATGCCCCTAACCACTATAGAACATCTTTCCTCTGTTGGGTCTGACCACTGTCCTCTGCTTCTGGAAATGGTTAGAAAGAATGAAGATCATATCAAATATTTCAAGTTCCTACACTGCTGGGTAGATAATGAAAGCTTTATGGAAACTGTCCAAAAATGCTGGGAGAGGGAGGTCATTGGGAACCCTTTCTGGAAATTGCATCAGAAAATGAAAAGATTAGCTACTACTCTTAGCAGCTGGTCCAAGAGAGAATATGGAGATATTTTTGCTAAAGTGAAAGAATTCGAAGAGAATATCAGAAAAGCTGAGGAAGAATTGATTGGTGACAACACAGAAGCTCTCAGACAGAAGTTACATCTCATGAATGCCAACTATATTAGGTACTTGAAGCTGGAGGAATCACTACTTAAACAGAAGACTCAACTGCACTGGTTTAAGGAGGGAGATGCCAACACCAAGTATTTTCATGCCTTATTAAGGGGAAGAAGAAGAAGACTTTTCCTTCACAAAATCTGCACAGATAAGGATGTTTGGATACAAGGGGATGAACAGATTGCTCAAGCAGCATGTGAGTATTTTCAAGAGATGTTCACTGGTCAGAACTACAGAATTGATGAGAGGATTCTTCAGCATATTACCCCCCTGGTCACTCCTGAACATAATCAGAAGCTGCAGGAATTACCCACACTGGAAGAATTAAAAAGAGTGGTGTTTGCTATGAACCCAAACTCAGCACCAGGCCCAGATGGAATAGGGGGAAAATTCTACCAAGCTTGCTGGCACATTATTAAAGAGGATCTATTAGCAGCTGTGCAATATTTTTTCTGTGGAAATACCATGCCTAAGTTTATGTCACATGCTTGCTTAGTTCTTCTTCCCAAAAAGGAACAGCCTTGCAGATTCAGGGAACTCAGGCCTATCAGTCTCAGCAATTTCTCTAACAAGATTATTTCCAAGCTTATAAGCATGAGACTTGCAGATATTCTCCCGGTGCTCATTTCTGATAACCAATCAGGGTTTGTAAGAGGGAGGAGCATTACAGAAAGCATCATGTTGGCTCAAGAGATTACTCATGACATTAAGAGGCCAAAACCAGGTGACAATGTAGTGATCAAGCTGGACATGACCAAGGCATATGATAGAGTGTCCTGGTCTTTCACTTGCTTGGTGTTGAGAAGATTTGGGTTTGGGGAAGCTTTCATTGACATGATATGGAGAATTATGAGTAACAATTGGTATTCAATTATTATCAATGGTCATAGACATGGGTTTTTTCATTCAACTAGAGGCCTTAAACAAGGTGATCCTTTATCTCCGGCCCTATTTATTTTAGGTGCTGAGGTTCTTTCGAGAATGCTTAACCTGGCTCATAAAGATCCTTTGTATAGAGGTTTTAGAATGAAGCAAAAAGGTCCTCAGATCAATCATTTATGTTTTGCTGATGATGTGATCATTTTTACCTCAACTGATAGACAGTCTATGAAGATCATCATGAATACTTTGAAGGAATATGAGCAGTCATCAGAACAACTTATCAACAAGGAGAAAAGCCACTTTATGATCCCTAGTAACACCTCTCAGGACATTATTGACAGTATTCAAGAGGTCACTGGTTTCACAAGACAGGACAGTCCTATTAGCTATCTAGGCTGCCCTCTTTATATTGGTAGACAAAGGATTATATATTTTTCTCACTTAGTTGAGAAGGTTTCCAAAAAAATTTGTGGCTGGCAAGGGAAAATTCTCAGTTTTGGAGGCAAAATCACCTTAATAAAGCATGCTTTACATTCTATGCCTATCCATACAATGTCTGCAATTTCTCCTCCCAACACTACCATCAAATACATTGAGTCTATTATTGTTGACTTCTACTGGGGGAGAGATCATGACAGGAGAAAGTATCATTGGGCCTCTATGAAATCCATAAGCCTGCCATATACTGAAGGAGGTCTGGGGCTCAGAAGACTCACAGACATCTGTACTGCTCTTCAATATAAACAGTGGTGGAATTTCAGGACTAAGACAACTCTGTGGGGACAGTTTCTTAGAGCCAAATATTGCCAAAGAGCTAATCCAGTTGCAAAGAAAATTGACACTGGCCAGTCCTTGATGTGGAGATATATGATGAGGAACAAGAATTTAGTGGAAGAGAACATCCTCTGGAAGATTAATTCTGGAAATTGTTCCTTTTGGTGGGATGATTGGCTAGGAAATGGTGCCCTTGCTTGCCATACTGATAACATTTCTAGCCGGAACAATGCCACTATTACACAATTTCTCATCAATGGGAAATGGAATGAAAGGAAGCTGCGCCAACAAGTTCCACCTTTACTGATCCCTCACATATTAAACACTTCTTTCCAATACCAACAGGGAGTGAAAGACACAGCAATCTGGAAGCCTACTGATAATGGAAAATTCACCTGTGCTTCAGCCTGGGAAATCTGCAGATACAGGAAGAATTATGAAGGGATTAGCCGCCATATTTGGAGTAAAAACATTCCTTTCAAAATGTCCTTTCTTTTATGGAGGGCATTAAGAAATAAACTTCCTACCAATGAAATCTTAGCCACTTTTGGAGTGGAGCCTGTGAAATGCTTCTGCTGTATCAATCGAGGGTGGGATGATGTTGATCACATCTTCAATGGGGGTCATTTTGCAGCTCACATCTGGAAGCACTTTACAGGTGCTATGGGACTCAATCTTCAGCAGACTTCCTTAACCAGCAAACTGATGAGTTTTTGGGAGGTCCAAGGAAGAAATGAAGCTCACAAGACCCTCATCCAAGCACTTCCCATAGTGATATGTTGGAATTTATGGAAGAACAGATGCTCAGCTAAGTATGGGGATAAGAAAGCCAACATCAGCCGAGTCAAGTACATGGTTCTCAAAGACATTTTCTATCTTCTCAATTCAACTTTTCCTTATATACAGTGGCCTACAAGGTGGGCAGAGGTGATAGATGTGATTGAAAGCTGTAAACATGATGTTAAAGTCACCTCTGTAATTTGGAAGAATCCTTCCACTAATAGGTACAAACTCAACACTGATGGTAGTGCCTTGCATAATCCTGGGAAAATTGGAGGAGGGGGCATCCTGAGGAATGAGTTTGGAGATATTATTTATGCCTTTGCGATACCTTTTGGAGAGGGGACTAACAACCAGGCAGAAATACAGGCTGCCAGTTATGGGTTAAACTGGTGCATTCAACATGGTTACAATAACATCATTCTAGAAGTGGATTCAGAGCTCTTAATCAGATGGTTATTGAAGACTTCTACTCCCCCTTGGAAGCTGCAGATGTTTGTACAGGAACTACACACGCTTGTGTCTCAATGTGTATCATTCCAATGCATCCATACGTACAGAGAAGCTAATGGCACAGCAGACCTGCTCTCCAAACAAAGCCACAAACTTGATATCATCCAACATTATTATACATATAACCATATGCCAAATGCTATTCGAGGAAGCTATATTCTTGAGAAGATGGGAGTCCAAAGCTTTAGAAGAAAGAAATTGAAAAGAATTAAAAAACCTCCCTGATCCTTTAGGAAGTTGACTTTATCCTAGTCATGAATACTTCTCCTTTGATAGGTTAGTTGTGTTTTTGCCTAGATCCGTTTCTTTTATTCTCGCCTTGTAAGGGGAGAGTCTCCCTTATTTATGATTTCCTAGTATATTTGTATCGAGAGGAGTCCTCTCCTTAGGAGCTTAGTTGCTAGGTTCTCTTTTGTTTTAGAACGGGAAAGAGTTTACAAGCCGTTCAGGTTAGTAGACTGCTGGACCACCTTAAGATGGGAGGTAAGGTTTATGTCCCCCTCTTTGTACTTTTATTAACATCTATGATAAGGCCTGGGGGTGTTGCTAAGCCCCTGACCCCCCCCCCCCCCCAAGGGTCATTAAAATTAAAAAAAAAAAAAAAAAAAAAAAAAAAAAAAAAAAAAAAAAAAAAAACCCTAAACCCTAAGCCCTAAATCCTAAATGCTAAATCCTAAACCCTAAACCCTTTACCCTAAACAATAAAGCCTTAACACTAAACCCAAAACCCGAAACCCAAAAAACAAAATCCAAACCATAAACCCAAAACCCTAAACTATAGACAATAAACTCTAACCCTAAACCAGAAAACCTAAACCCTAAACCTTAAACCCTAACTCCTAAACTGTAAACCCTAAACCCTAAACTTATAACTCAAAACCCTAGACACTAACCCCTAAACCCTAAATCCTAAAATCCAAACATTAAACCCTAAACCCTAAACCCTAACCATAAATCCTTAATCCTAAATCCAACACCAAAACCCTAAAGCCTACATCCAAGCCCAAAAACCTAAACTCTAAATCCTAAACCCCAAACTCTAACCCTATACACTAAACTCAAATCTCAAGAACCTCAACCCTAAACACTAAACCATTAACCCTAAACCACCCTAACCCAAATCCCTAACCCTAAACATCAAACCCTAAGCCATAAACACTAAATCCTAACCTTAAACCCTAAACCCTAAAATAAAAATCCTAAAACCAAACCCTAAACCCTAAACTTATAACACTAAACCCTAAACCTAAAACCCTAAACCCTTTAATCCTAAACCATAAACCCTAAACCATAAACCATAAACCCTAAACCATAATCCATAAACCCTAACCCTAAAACTTAAACCTTTAACCCTAAACCACCCTAACCCTAAACCTAAACCTCTAACCCTACACCTAAAACCTAAACCTTAAACCCAAAACCCTAAACCTTAAAACTAAACCCTACCCTAAATCCTATATCCTAAACCCTAAACCCTAATACTAAATCCTAACCCTAAACCTTAGACCCAAATCCCTAAAAACTAAATCCTAAACCCAAAACCCTAAACCCTAAGCCCTTAAACTTAAATCATACCCTTAAACCCTAAATCCTAAACGCTAAATGCTTAACACTAAACCCTAAACCAATAAGCCTAAACCCTAAATCCTATATTATAAACCCAAAACCCTATCCCTAAATCCAAAACCCTAAGTTATAAACCCTATACCCTAAACTATAAAACCTAAACCCTAAACCCTAAAGCCTAAACTTATAACCCAAGAGCTTAAACCGTAAGCCCTAAACCCTAAACTTATAACTCAAGGCCTAAACCTTAAAACCTAAACCCTAAATCCTAAACCCTAAACCCTATACCCTTAAACCAGAAACCCTAAACCTCAAACCATAAACCCTAACCCTAAAAGCTAAACCCTAAACACTAAACCCCAAACCTTAAACCTTAAACACTAAACCATAAACCCAATACCCCATCCCTAGACCCTAAAGTGTAAACCCTAAATCCTAAACCGTAAACCCTAAACCCTAACACTAAATCATTAAACGTAAACCCTAAACGTTAAATCCTAAACCCTAACACTAAATCATTAAAGGTAAACCCTAAACCTTAAATCCAAGCTCTAGAACATAAACCTCAAATCCTAAACCCCAATTCTAACCCTAAAACCTAAACCAAAATCCCTAGAACCTAAACCCTAAAACCTGCACTATCAACCGTAAACCCTAAACCACCCTTACCATAAACCCTAAACATATAACCCTACCCTAAAACATAAACACTAAATACTAAACCCTAAACCCATAACCCTAAACTCTTAAACCAAAAACACTAAAGCATAAACCATAAACCCTAATCCTAAAACCTAAACCCTAAATCCTATAATCTAACCCTACACTCTAAACCCTAAACCCTAAACCATAAACACTAAACCCTAATTCCTAAACTCTTAACCCAAAACCCTAAACCCTAAACTCTATATCCTAAACCCCACCCTAAATACTAAATCCTAACCCTAAACTATAGACCCAAAATCCTAGAAACTAAATCCTAAACACAAAACCCTAAACCCTAAGCCCTTCAACTTCAATCATAACCCTAAACCCTAAATCCTAAATGCTAAATGCTAAACCCTAAACCCTAAACCATTAGGCCTAAACCCTAAACCCTAAATCCTAAATTTTAAACCCAAAACCCTATCCCTAAATCAAGAACCCTAAGAAATAAACCCTAAACCCTAAACCATAAAACCTAAACCCTAAATCCTAAAGCCTAAACTTATAACCCAAGAGCTTAAACCGTAAGCCCTAAACCCTCAACTTATAACTCGAGACCTAAACCCTAAACCCTAAACCTTTAAACCAAAAACCCTAAACCTTAAACCATAAACCCTAACTGTAAAACCTAAACCCTAAACAATAAACCCCAAACCCCAAACCCCAAACCTTAAACACTAAACCATAAACCCTATTCCCCAACCCTAAAGTGTAAGCCCTAAACACTAAACCCTAAACCCTAACAATAAATCATTAAACGTAAACCCTAAACCTTAAATCCTAAACCCTTACACTAAATCGTTAAACATAAACACTAAACCTTAAATCCAAGCTCTAGAACATAAACCTCAAATCCTAAACACCAATTCTAACTCTAAACCCTAAACCAAAATCCCTAGAACCTAAACCCTAAAACCTACACCCTTACCCCTAAACCCTAAACCACCCTAACCCAAAACCCTAAACCCTAAACCCTAAACTTATAACCCTACCCTAAAACTTAAACCCTAAATCCTAAACCCTAAACTCTTAAACCAAAAATCCTAAAGCATAAACCATAAACCCTAATCCTAAAACCTAAACCCCAAACCCTATACTCTAACCCTAAACACTAAACCCTAAAACCTTAAACACTAAACCCTAATTCCTAAACTCTTAACCCTAAACCCTAACATTAAACCATAAAGCCTAAACCCTATATCCTAAACCTTAAACCCTAAATACTAAATCCTAACCTTAAACTCTTGACACAAAACCCTAGAAACTAAATCCTAAACCCAAAACCCTAAACCCTAAGCCCTTAAACTTAAATCATAACCCTAAACCCTAAATGCTAAATGCTAAATACTAAACCCTAAATCGTAAGCTATTAAGCCTAAACCCTAAACCCTAAATCATAAATTATAAACCCAAAACCCTATCCCTAAATCCAAAACCTTAAGTTATAAACCCTAAACACTAAACCATAAAACCTAAACCCTAAATCCTAAAACCTAAACTTATAACCCAAGAGCTTAAACTGTAAGCCCTAAACCCTAAACTTATAACTCAAGACCCAAACCCTAAAACCTAAACCCTAAATCCTAAGACCTAAAACCTAAACCCTTAAACCATAAACCCCGACCCTAAAACCTAAACCCTAAACACCAAAGTATAAACCCTAAACCTTAAACACTAAGACATAAACCCTACAACCAAACCCTAGACCCTAAACACTATAGTGTAAACCCTAAACCCTAAATCCTAAATGATTAAGCCTAAACCCTAAACCCTAAACCCTAAAACCTAAATTATAAACCCAAACCCTATCCCTAAATCCAAAACCCTAAGCGATAAACCCTAAATCCTAAACCATAAAACCTAAACCCTAAATCCTAAAACGTAAACTTATAACGCAAGAGCTTAAACTGTAAGCCCTACTCCCTATACTTATAACTCGAGACCCAAACCCTGAAATCTAAACCCTAAACCCTAAACCCTTAAACCAAAAACTCTAAACCCTAAACCATAAACCATAACCCTAAAACATAAACCCTAAACCCTAAACCCAAAACCTTAAACACTAAACCATAAACACTAAACCCTAAAACCCACAGCCTAAACCCCAAACCCTAACCATAGACCCTAAACCCTAAATTGTAAACCCTAAACCCTAAACCTTAAACCTTAACCTAAATCATTAAACCTAAACCCTAAACCTTAAATCCAAGCTCTAATCCTAAACCCTAAACCTTAAACCTTAACCCTAAATCATTAAACCTAAACACTAAACCTTAAATCCAAGCTCTAACCCTAAACCCTAAATCGTAAACAACCCTAACCCTAAACCCATAACTTATAACCCAAGTTCCTCAACCCTAAAACTTAAACCCTAAATCCTAAACCCTAAACCCATAACCTTAAACCCTTAAACCAAAAACCCTAAACCATAAACCATAAATCCTAACCCTAAAACCTAAACCCTAAACCTTATATTCAAACCTTAAACTCTAAACCGTAAACCCTAAACCTTAAAGACTAAACCCTAAACCCTATACACTAACCCTAATCCAAGACCCTAAACCCTAAAATGTAAACCCTAAACCCTAAACCATAAACCCTGACCCTAAATCCTTAAACCTAAATCCAAAACCTTAAATCCAAGCTATAAAACCTAAACCTTAAACACTAAACCCTAAACCCCAAGTCTAACCATAAACCGTAAACCCAAATCCCTAGAACCTAAACCCTAAAACCTACACCCTAAACCTTAAACCCTCAACCACCATAACCCTAAACCCTAAACCCAAAAATCTAACCCCAAACCTAAACCCTAAATGTTAAACCATAATTTCTAAACACTAAACCCTAAACCCTAACCCTAAATCCTAAATCCTAAACCCTATCCTAAAACCTACACCTTGTATCTTACACCATAAACCTAAAACCCTAAACCCTAGGCCCAAAACAGAAGACCCTAAACCCTAAACATAAGATATAAACCCAAGACTCTAAACCCTAAATCTAATCCGTAAATCCTAAACACTAAACCCTTCACCCTAAATCCAAATGCCTAAACCCTAAACCCTAAACTTGAATCTCCAACCATAAACCCGAACCCCTAAACTATAAACCCTAAACCCTAACCCTAAAGCATATAACCTAAACAATAAACCCTAACCCCAAACTCCAAAATTGCAAACCCTAAACTCTAGACTTATAACTTGAAACCCGAAACCCTAAAACCTAATCCTTCAACCCTAAACCCTAAATCCAAAAATCTAAGCCTTATACCCTAAACCCTAAACCATAACCCTAAATCCTTAATCCTAAACCCTAAACCCTAAATCCATATAGTAAAATCTATACCCTAAACCCTTAACCCATAATTCTAACCCTAAACACTAAACCTAATTCCCTAGAACCTAAACCCTAAACCATTAACCCAAAACCACCCTAACCCAAATCCCTGATCCTAAACACAAAACCTTATGCTATAAACCCTAAACCCTAACCCAAAACCCTAAACCCTAAAATCTAAATCCTAAAACCCAAACGCTAAACCCTAACCCCTAAACCCTCAACTTATAACCCTAAAACCTAAACCCTAAACCCTAAATCTAAAACCCTAAACCCTAAAGCTAAACCCTTAAATCCTAAACCATAAACCCTAAACCATAAACCATAAACCTTAAAGCTAAAACTTAAACCTTTAACCCGAAACCACGCAAACCCTAAATGGTAAACCCTAAACCCAAAACTCGAACCCTACACCTAAACCCTAAACACTAATTCATAAACACTAAACACTAAACCCTACCCATAAACCTTAAACCCTACACCCTAAACCCTAATCCCTAAACACTAAATCCACAACCCTAAACTCTAAACCCTAACCCTAAAACCTTATACCTAAACCCTAAACATTTAATCCAATCGCTAAAACCTAAACCTTAAACCCTAAACCCCTACTCTAACCCTAACCCCTAAACCCAAATCTCTAGAACCTAAACCCTAAAACCTACACACAAAACCCTAAACCCTAAATCATAAATCCAAAACTCTAACCCCAAATCATAACCCTAAATGCTAAACCTTAAATCCTAAACACTAAACCCTAAACCCTAAACCTTAAAGCCCTAAATCCTAAACTAGAAACCCAAAACCCTAGCCCTTAACCTAAAACCCTAAGCTATAAATCCAAAACCCTAACCCTAAACCCTAAACAGTAAATCCTAGACCCTAATCCCTAAATCCTAAAACCTAACCTCTAAACCATAAACCCAAAAGCTTAAACTTATAACTCGAGAACCTAAACCCTAAAACCTAAACCAAAAACTCTAAATCATAAACCATAAACCCTCACACTAAAACCTGAACCAAAATCCCAAAACCATAATCCATAAAATCGAACCCTTAACCATAAAACCTAAACCCTAAACCCTAAGCCCTAAACCCTAACCCTAAATCCTTAAACCTAAACCGTAAACCTTAAATCAAAGATCTAAAACTTAAACATTAAACCCTAAACTCCAAAACCCAATTCTGACCCTCAACCCTAAAAACAAATCCTTAGAACATAACCCTAAAACCTACACCCTAAAGCTTAAACCCTAAACCACCCTAACCCTAAACCATAAATCCAAAACTCTAACCCTATACCTAAACCGTAAATGCTAAACCTTAATTCCTAAACACTATAACCTAAACCTTAAACCCTAAACCCTAACCCTAAACCCTAAATTCTAAACCCTATACCTTAACTCTAAATGTTATATCTTAAACCCTAAACCCTAAATCCTAATCCATAAACCCTAAACACTACACCCAAAACCCTAAACCCTAAACCTAAGCTTTAAACCCTATACCCTATACCTTAAACCAAAACACTAAATTCTAAATGCTAAATCCTAAACCCTGAACCTTTTATCCTAAACCCTAAACCCTAAACCTTAAAACCTAAACCCAAAACCCTAAAACCTAAACCCTAAACCCTAAAGCCTAACCCTAAACCCTAAACCCAGCCCTAAATCCTTAAACCTAAACCCTACACCTTAAATCCAAGCTCTAAACCTAAACTTTAAATCCTAAACCCTAAACCCTTATTTTAACCCAAAATCCTAAACCCAAATCCCTAGAACCTAAACCCTAGTACCTACACCTTAAACCCTAAACCACACTAACCCTAAACCCTACATCCTAAACTCTAAACCCAAAACTCTAACCCTAAACTAAACCTTAAACGCTAAACTTTAATTCCTCAATAATAAACACTAAACCCTAAACCCTAAATCCTAAACTTATAACATAATTACTAAACCCTAAAACCTAAACACTAAACCCAACACCCTAAACCCAAAACCCTAACCCTAAACCCTTAAATCCTAAACCATAAACCGTAAACCATAAACCATAAACCCTAACCTAAAACCAAAACATTTAACCTTAAACAACCTTAACATAAACCCTAAACCTAAAACCCTAATTCTTAAACCTAAACCCTCAACCCTAAACCCTAATTCTTAAACCTAAACCCTAAACCCTAACCTTAAATCCTAAACTCAAAACCCTAAACCAAAAACTAAACCCTAAGCCCTAAACCTTATATCCTAAACCTTAAAACCTAAAACGTAAATCCTAAATCCTAAACCCAAAACCCTAGACCCTAAATCCTAAACCCTAAACCCTAAACCCTTAACCTTAAACTGAAGCCCTAAATTGTAAATCTTAAATGCTAAATCCTAAACCCTAAACCCTAAACCCTAAACCATTAAGCATAAACCCTAAACCCAAAATGCTAAATTAAAAATCCAAAACCCTAGCCTTACACCCATTAGCCTAAGCTATAAACCCTAAACCCTAAACCGTAAAACTAAACCCTAAACCCTAAATACTAACCCCTAAACTGCAAACCTTAAACCCTAAACTTATAACTTGAGATCTTAAACCCTAAAAATTATTCCCTAAATGCTAACCCCTAAACCCTAAATCTTAGACCCTAAACCCCTAACACCAAACCCTTAAACCAAAAATCCTAAACCATAAAGCATAAACTCTCACCCTAAACCCTAAATCCTAAACCCTAATTCTTAAACACAAAACCCTAAACCCTAAACCCCACACCCAAAACCCTAAACCCTAAAATGTAAACCTTAAACCCTAAACTGTAAACCCTAAACCCTAAACCTAAATCCTTAAACCTAAAATCTAAACCTTAAATCCAAGCTCTAAAACCTAAACCTTAAACCTTAAACCCTAAACCGCAATTCTAACCCAAAATCGTAAACCCAAATCCCTAGAACCTACACCCTAAACCCTAAATCCTAAACCACCCTAACCCTAACACCTAAAACCTAAACTCTAAACCCAAAACTCTAACCCTAAACCTAAACACTAAATGCAAAATTTTAATTCCTAAACTCTGAACCCTAAACCCTAAATCCTAAACCTTAAACCCAATCTCTAAACCCTAATTCCTAAACCCTAAATCCTAAACCCTAAACCCTAAACCCTAAGCCCTAAATCCTATGCCCAAAATCCTAAATGCTTAATCCTAAACCCTAAACCCTTTACCCTAAATCGTAAAGCCTAAACTCTAAACCCAAAAAACAAAATCCTTACCATAAACCCAAAACCCTAAATAATAGACAATAAACCCTAACCCTAAACCCAAAAACCTAAACCCTAAACCTTAAACCTTAACTCCTAAATTGTAAACCCTAAACCCTAAACTTATATTTCAAAACCCAAAACCCTAAACACTAAACACTAAATCCTAAAATCAAAACATTAAACCCTAAACCCTAAACCCTAACACTAAATCCTTAATCCTAAATCCAAAACCAAAACCCTAAACCCAAAATCCAAGCTCTAAAACCTCAACTCTAAATCCTAAACCCCAAACTCTAACCCTATACACTAAACCCAAATCCCTAGAACCTCTATCATAAACCCTCAACCCTAAATCGTTAACCCTAGACCACCCTAACCCTAAACATCAAACCTTAAGCTATAAACACTAAATCCTAATGCTAAACCCTAAACCCTAAAACATAAATCCTAAAACCAAACCCTAAACCCTAAACTTATAACCGTAAACCTTAAAACATAAACTCAAAAACCAAAGCCCTAAACCTTTCAATCCTAAACCATAAACCCTAAATCCTAAACCATAAACCCTAAACCATATTCCATAAACCCTAACCCTAAAACATAAACCTTTAATTAACCCTAAACCACCCTAACACTAAACCCAAAACTATAACCCTACACCAAAACCCTAAACCTTAAACCCTAAACCCAAAAACTAAACCCTACCCTAAACCCTATATCCTAAATCCTAAACCCTAAATACTAAATCCTAATCATAAACCCTAGACCCAAATCCCCAAAAACTAAATCATAAACCCAAAACCCTAAACCTTAAGCCCTTAAACTTAAATCATAACCCTAACACTAAATCCTAAATGCCAAATGCTAAACCCTAAACCCCAAACCCCAAACCATTAAGCCTAAACCCTAAACCCTAAATCCTAAATTATAAACCCAAAACTCTATCCCTAAATCCAAAACCCTAAGCTATAAACCCTAAACCCTAAAGCATAAAACCTAAATCGTAAACCCTAAAGCCTAAACTTATAATCCAAGATCTTAAACCGTAAGCCCAAAACCCTAAACTTATAACTCGAGACCTAAACGCTAAAACCTAAACCCTAAATCCTAAACCCTACACCCAAAACCTATAAACCAAAAACCCTAAACCTTAAACCGTAAACCCTAACCCTAAAACCTAAACCCTAAACACTAAACCCCAAACCCTAAACCTTAAACACTAAACCATAAACCCTATACCCCAACCCTAGACCCTACACCCTAAAGTGTAAACCCTAAACCGTAAACCCTAACAATAAATCACTAAACGTAAACCCTAAACCTTAAATCCTAAACCCTAACAGTAAATCATTAAACGTAAATCCAAGCTCTAGAACATAAACCACAAATCCAAAACACCCAATTCTAACCCTAAACCCTAAACCAAAATCCCTAGAACCTAAACCCTAAAGCCTACACCCTCAACCCTAAACCTTAAACCCCCTTAACCCTAAACCCTAAATTTATAACCCTACCCTAAAACTTAAACCCTAAACCCATAACCCTAAACCCTTAAACCAAAAACCCTAAAGCATAAACCATAAACCATAAACCCTAAAGCATAAACCATAAACCCTAATCCTAAAACCTAAACCCTAAACCTTATACTCTAACCCTAAACCCTAAACCTTAAACACTAAACCATAATTCCTAAACTCTTAACCCTAAACCATACCCTTAACCCTAAATACTAAAACTAAACCCTAAACACTAAAACTAAACCCTAAACCCTAAATACTAAATCCTAACCCTAAACTGTAGACCCAAAATCCTAGAAACTAAATCCTAAATAGAAAACCCTAAGCCCTTAAAATTAAATCATAACCCTAAACCCAAAATCCTAAATGCTAAATGCTAAACCCTAAACCCAAAACCATTAAACCTAAACCCTAAACCCTAAATCCTAAATTATAAATGCAAAACCCTATCCTAATATCCAAAACCCTAAGATATAAACCCTAAACCCTAAACCATAAGACCTAAACCCTAAATCCTAAAACATAAACTTATAACCCAAGAGCTTTAACCGTAAGCCCTAAACCCTCAACTTATAACTCGAGACCTAAACCCTAAAACCTAAACCCTCAATCCTAAACCCTAAATCCTTAAACCAAAAAGAAAAAACCCTAAACCATAAACCCTAACCCTAAAACCTAAACCCTAAACCTTGAACTCTAAACCCTAAACCCTTAAACACTAAACCATAAACCCTAAACCCTAAAACCCATACCCTAAACCTAAAACCCTAAACTTATATCGTAATCCCTAGAGTGTAAACCCTAAACCCTAAACCCTAACACTAAATCATTTAGCGTGAACCCTAAACCTTAAATCCAAGCTCTAAATCCTAAACCCAAATTCTAACCCTAAACCCTAAACCCAAATCCCTAGAACCTAAAGCCTAAAACCTACACCCTTAACCCTAAACCTTTAACCACCCTAACCCTAAACCCTAAACTAATAACCCAAGACCCTAAATCCTAAAACATAAACCCTAAACCCATAACCTTAAACCCTTAAACCAGAAACCCTAAACCATAAACCATAAATCCTAACCATAAAACCTAAACCTTAAGCCCTATATTCTAACCCTAAACTCTAAATCCTTAACCCTAAACCTTAAACACTAAACCCTAAACCCTATACCCCATACCTTAACCCAAAACCCTAAACCATAAAATGTAAACCCTAAATCCTAAATCATAAACCATAAACCCTAAACCCTGACCCTAAATCCTTAAACCTAAACCCTAAACCTTAAATCCAACCTATAAAACATAAACCTTAAACCCTAAACCCCAAATCAAACCCTAAACCCTAAACCCATATCCCTAGAACCTAAACCCTAAAACCTACACCCTAATCCTTAAACCTAAACCACCCTAACTCCAATCCCTAAACCCAAAACACTAACCCAAAACCTAAACCCTAAATGTTAAACCTTAATTCCTAAACTCTAAACCCTAAACCCTAACCCTAAACCCTAAATCCTAAACCCTATCCTAAAACCTAAACCCTATATCTTCATCCCTAAGCCCAAAACCCTAAACGTTAGACCCAAAACAATAGACCCTAAACCCTAAACATAAGACGTAAACCCAAGTCCCAAAACCCTAAATCCTAAATGCTAAATCCTACACGCTAAACCCTAAACCCTAAACCTGAATCTCCAACCATAAACCCAAAACCCTAAACTATAAACCCTAAACCCCATAACCTAAACCATAAACCCAAACCCCTAACTCTTAAATCCTAAACCCTAAATCCTAAACCCTAAACCCTTCACCCTAAACCCAAAAGCCTAAACCCTAAACCCTAAACCCAAAACCCGAATGTCCAACCCTAAACCAGAAACCCTAAACTATAAACCCTAAACCCTATAACCTAAATCATAAACCCTAACCCCTAACTCCTAATTCATAAACCCTAAACTCTAAACTTATAACTTGAAACCCGAAACCCTAAACCCTAAACTTTAAATTCAAAAATCTAAGCCTTATACCTTAAACCCTAAGCCATAACCCTAAATCCTTAATCCTAAACCCTAAATCCATGCGGTAAAACCCAAAATGCTAAACCCTAAATCCTAAATTCTAACCCTAAACACTAAACCCAATTCCCTTGAACCTAAACCCTAAACATTTAACCCTAAACCACCCTAACCCAAATCCCCAACCCTAAACACAAAACCCTAAGCCATAAACCATACACCCTAAACCTTAAAACCTAATCCTAAAACCCAAACGCTAAGCACTAACCCCTAAACCCTAAAATAATAGCCCTAAATCCTAACCCTAACCCTTAAATCCTAAACCATAAACTCTAAACCATAAACCATAAACCCTTAACCAAAAACTTAAAATTTTAACCC
Organism: Solanum bulbocastanum; assembly: GCA_037074985.1. Lineage (NCBI taxonomy): Eukaryota > Viridiplantae > Streptophyta > Magnoliopsida > Solanales > Solanaceae > Solanum > Solanum bulbocastanum. The sequence goes on from CM073599.1 coordinate 15,719,744, forward strand.
TAAACCATGCTAACCCTAAACCCTAAACCCTAAACCCTAAACCCAAAACTCTAACCCTCCACCTAAACCCTAAACACTAGTTCCCAAACACTAAACACTAAACACAAACCCTATACCCTAAACCTTAAACCCTAAACCCAACCCTAAATCCTTAAACCTAAACCCTAAACCTTAAATCCAAGCTCTAAAACCTAAACTTTAAATCCAAAACCCTAAACCCCTATTTTAACCCTAAACCCAAAACCTAAATCCCTAGAACCTCACCCTAAACCCTAAACCCTAAACCACACTAACCCTAAACCCTAACCCTAAACTATAAATCCAAAACTCTAACCCTAAACCTAAACCCTAAAGGCTAAACTTTAATTTGTAAAGAATAAACCCTAAACCCTAAATACTAAACTTATAACCTAAACACTAAACCCTAAACCCTAAATCCTAAATGCTAAATCCTAAACCCTAAACCCTTCACCTTAAACCCAAAAGCCTAAACCCTAAACCCTAAACCCGAATATCCAACCATAAACCCAAAACCCAAAACTATAAACCCTAAACCCTATAACCTAAACCATAAACCCAAAACCCAAAACCATAAACCCTAAACCCTCACCCTAAACCCTATAACCTAAACCATAAACCCTAACCCCTAACTCCTAAATTGTAAACCCTAAACTCTAAACTTCTAACTTGAAACCCATAACCCTAAAACCTAAACCCTAAACCCTAAATCTAAAAATCTAAGCATTATACCTTAAATCCTAAACCCTAAATCCAAAAATCTAAGCATTATACCTTAAACCCTAAACCATAACCCTAAATCCTTAATCTGAAACCCTATATCCATGTTGTAAAACCTAAAACCCTAAACCCTAAACCCTAACCCTAACCCTTAAATACTAACCATAAACTCTAAACCATAAACCAAAAACCCTTAACCTAAAACGTAAATGTTTAACCCTAAACCATGCTAACCCTAAACCCTAAACCTAAACCTTAGACCCTACACCCAAAACTGTAACCCTACACCTAAACCCTAAACACTAATTCCCAAACACTAAACAATAAACACTAACCCTAAACCTTGAACCCTACACCCTAAACCCTAAACCCTAACCCTAAACCTAAACCCAACCCTAAATACTTAAACCTAAGCTCTTAACCTTAAATCCAAGCTCTAAAACCTAAACTTTAAATCCTTAACCCTAAACCCCTATTTTAACCCTAAACCGTAAACCCAAATCGGTAGAACCTACACCCTACACCCTAAACCCTAAACCCTAAACTACACTAACCCTAAACCCTACACCCTAAAATCTAAACCCAAAACTCTAACCCTAAACCTAAACCCCAAAGGCTAAACTTTAATTCGTAAACAATAAACCCTAAGCCCTAAATACTAAACATATAACTTAAACACTAAACCCTAAACCCTAAATCCTAAATGCTAAATTCTAAACCCTAAACCCTTCACCCTAAACCCAAAAGCCTAAACCTTAAACCCTAAACCTGAATCTCCAACCATAAACCCAAAACCCTAAACTATAAACCGTAAACCCTCACCCTAAACCCTATAACCTAAACCATAAACCCTAACCACACTAACCCTAAACTCTACACCCTAAACTATAAACCCAAAACTCTAACCCTAAACCTAAACCCTAAAGGCTAAACTTTAATTCGTAAACAATAAACCCTAAACCCTAAATACTAAACTTATAACCTAAACACTAAACCCTAAACCCTAAATCTAAATCCTAAATCCTAAATGCTAAATCCTAAACCCTAAACCCAAAAGCCTAAACCCTAAACCCTAAACCCGAATCTCCAACCATAAACCCAAAACCCTAAACTATAAAGCATAAACCCTCACCCTAAACCTTATAACCTAAACCATAAATCGTAACCCCTTACTCCTAAATCGTAAACCCTAAATTCTAAGCTTATAACTTGAAACCCAAAACCCTAAACCCTAAATCCAAAAATATAAGCCTTATACCTAAACCCTAAACCATAACCTTAAATCCTTAATCCGAAACCCTATATCCATGCTGTAAAACCTAAAATCCTAAACCCTAAACCCTAACCCTAACCCTCACCCTTAAATCCTAACCATAAACTCTAAACCATAAACTATAAACCCTTAACCTAAAACTTAAACGTTTAACCTTAAACCATGCTAACCCTAAACCCAAAACCCTAAACCCTAGACCCTAAACCCAACACTCTAAACCTACACCTAAACCCTAAACACTAATTCCCAAACACTAAACACTAAACACTAAACACTAACCCTAAACCTTGAACCCTACACCCTAAACCCTAAACCGTAACCCTAAACCTAAACCCAACCCTAAATACTTAAACCAAAGCGCTAAATCTTAAATCCAAGCTCTAAACCCTAAACTTTAAATCCTAATTCCTAAACCCCTATTTTAACCCTAATCCTAAACCCAAATCCCTCAAACCTAAACCCCAAAACCTACACCCTACACCCTAAACCCTAAACCCTAACCTACACCCTAAACTCTAAACCCAAAACTCTAACCCTAAACCTAAACCCTCAAAGCTAAACTTTAATTCCTAAACAATAATCCCTAAACCCTAAATGCTAAACTGATAACCTAAACACTAAACCCTAAAATCTAAACACTAAACCCAACACCCTAAGCCCAAAATCCTTAAATCCTAAATCATAAACCTTAAAACATAAACCATAAACCCTAACCCTAAAACTTAAACCTTTAACCCTAAACCACCCTAGCCCTCAACCCTAAATCCATAACCCTAACCCTAACCCTAAACTCTAAACACTAAACCCTAAACCTTAAACCCTAAACCCTAAACCCTAAACCATAAACCCTAAATCATTAACTTATAACCTAAACACTAAACCCTAAAACCTAAACTCTAAACTAAACACCCTAAACCCAAAACCCTAACCCTAAACCCTTATATTCTTAAACAAAAACCCTAAACTATAAACCAAAACCCTAACCCTAAAACTTAAACCTTTAACCCTAAACACTAAACCCTAAAACCCTAAACCTTAAACCCAAAACTCTAACCCCACACCCAAACCATAAACCCTAAACCCTAATTCCTAAACTCTAAACCATAAACCCTAACCCTAAATCCTTAACCCTAAACCCTAAACCGTAAACCCTAAAACTAAACCCTAAACCCTAAACACTATATCCTAAACCCAAAAACCTAAATACTAAATCCTAAATGCTAGACCCTAAATCTTAAACCCTAAACCCTAAACCCTTAACCTTAAATTATAACACTAAACCATAAATCTTAAATGCCAAATGCTAAACCTTAAACCCTAAACTCTAAACCATTAAGCCTAAATAATAAACCCTAAATCCTAAATTAAAAATCCAAATCCCTAGCCCTACACCCAATACCATTAGCTATAAATCCTAAACCATCAAACTAAACCCTAAACCCTAAATACTAGCCACTAAACCCTAAACTTATAACCTGAGACCTTAAACCCTAAAACTTAAACCCTATATCCTAAACCCTAAACCCTAAATATTAAGCCCTAAACCCCAAACCCCAAACCCTTAAACCAAAAATCCTAAACCATAAGTCATAAATCCTCACCCTAAAACATAAATCCCACACCCTGAACCCTAAACCCTAAACCCTAAACCCAAAACTCTAACCCTACACCTAAACCCTAAACACTAATTCCCAAACACTAAACACTAAACACAAACCCTAAACCTTGAACCCTACACCCTAAACCCTAAATCATCAATCCTAAACTCGAAACTCCAACCCTAAATCATTAAACCTAAACCCTAAACCTTAAATCCACTCAGTAAAACCTAAACCCTAAGCCCTACACACAAAACCCTATACTCTAAACTACCCTAACCCTAAGCCCTAAACCCTAAACCCTAAACCATAAACCTAAAACTCTAACCCTAAATCATAACCCTAAATGCTAAACCTTAAATCCTAAACACTAAACCATAGCCCTAAACCTAAAACCCTAAGCTAAAAAACCTAAACCCTAACCCTAAACACTAAATAATAAATTCTTGACCCTAATCCCTAAACCCTAAACTCTAAACCATAAACCCAAAACCTTAAACTTATAACTCGAGAACCTAAACCCTAAAACCTAATCCAAAAACCCTAAACCATAAACCATAAACCCTAACTCTAAAACATTAACCAAAATTGCAAAAACATAAACCATAAACGCTAACCCTAAAACCTAAACACTAAACCCTTAAACCTAAAGCCTATACCTTAACCCTAAACCCTAAACCCTAAACCATAACCCTAGACACTAAACCCTAAAATGTAAACCATAAACCATAAACCCTAAACCCAACCCTAAATCCTTAAACCTAAACCTTAAATTTTAAATCCAAGCCCTAAAACCGAAACTTTAAATCCTAAACCCTAAACCCTTATTTTAACCATAAACCCTAAACCCAAATCTCTAGAACCTACACCCTAAACCCTAAACCACACTAACCCTAAACCCAACACCCTAAACTCTAAACCTAAAACTCTAACCCTAAATCTAAACGTTAAACACTAAACTTTTATTCCTAAATTATAAACCCTAAACACTAAACCCAAAACCCCAATCCTAAACACTTAAATCCTAAGCCATAAACCCTAAACCATAAACCATAAACCCTAACCCTAAAGCTTAAACCTTTAACCCTAAACCACCCTAACCCTAAAATCCTAAACTTTAAACCACAAACTCTAACCCTACAACTAAACCATAAACCCTAAACCATAAATCCTAAATTCTAAACCCTAAACCCTAACCCTAAACCCTAAACCCTAAACCCTAAACACTATATCCTAAACCCTAAAACCTAAATCCTGAATCCTAAACCCTAAATGCTAGATCCTAAATCCTAAACCCTAAACCATAAACCCTTAACCATAAATCGTAACCCTAAACCATAAATTTTAAATGCTAAATGCTAACCCTAAACCCTTAACCATTAAGCGTAAATCCTAAACCCTAAATCCTGAATTAAAAATCCAAATCCCAAGCCCTACACCAAATACCCTAAGCAATAAACCCTAAACCCTAAACCATCAAACTAAACCCTAAACCCTTAATACTAACCCCTAAACCCTAAACTTATAACCCAAGACCTTAAACCTTCAAACTTAAACCCTAAACCCCAAACCCATAAACCCAAACCCTTAAACCAAAAATCCTAAACCATAAAGCATAAACCCTCAACCTAAAACCTAAACCCTAAACCCTAAACCCTAAAGGTAGGCCCTAAACCCCAAACCCTAAACCGTAAACCCTCAACCCTAAACCCTTAAACCTAAACTCTAAACCTTATATCCAAGCTCTAAAACCCCAACCTCAAACATTAAACCCTAAACCCTAAATCCTAAATCCTAAAACCTAAACCTTAAACCCTAAAGCCTAAACCCTAAATTTATAACCCTAAACCTTAAACCCTAAAACCTAAACCCTAAACACTTCAATCCTAAACCCTAAAACCTAAACCATAAACCATAAACCCTAAACCATAATCCATAAACCCTAACCCTCAAAACTTAAACCTTTAACCCTAAACCACCTTAACCCTAAACCCTAAATCCTAAACCCAAAACTATAACCCTACACCAAAACCCTAAACCCTAGACCCTAAACATACCCTAAACCTAAAACCTTAAACCCTATACCCTAAATGCTAAAACTAAACCCAACCCTAAACCTAATATCATAAACCTTAAACCCTAAATACTAAATCCTAACCCTAATATGTGACTCAAATCCCTAGAAACTAAATCCTAAACCCAGAACCCTAAACCCAAATCCCTAGAACCTAAACTCTAAAACCTACACCCTCAACCCTAAACCCTTAACCACCCTAACACTAAACCCTAACCTTATAACCCAAGACCCTAAACCCTAAAACATAAACCCTAAATCCTAAACCCTAAAACCATAACCGTAAACCGTTAAACCAAAAACCATAAACCATAAAACCTAAACCCTAAACACTATATTCTAACCCTAAACTCTAAACCTTTAACCCTAAACCTTAAACACTAAATTGTAAACCCTGAACCCTAAACCCTAACCCAAGACCTTAAACCTAAAAATGAAAACCCTAAATCCTAAACCATAAACCATAAACCCTAAATGCTGACCCTAAATCATTAAACCTAAACCCTAAACCTTAAATTCAAGCTATTAAACCTAAACCTTAAACCCTAAACCCTAAACCCTAAACCCTAAACCCAAATCCCTAGAACCTAAACCCTAAAACCTACACCCTAAACCTTAAACCCTAAACCACCCTAACTCTAAATCGTAAACCCAAAACTCTAACCCAAAATCTAAACCCTAAATGTTAAACCTTAATTCCTAAACTCTAAACCCTAAACCCTAAACCCTAACCCTAAACCCTAAATCCTAAACCCTATCCTAAAACAGTAGACCCTAAACCCTAAACAAAATACGTAAACACAAGATCCTAAACCCTAAATCTAAACCCTAAATCCTAAATCCTAAATCCTACACACTAAACCCTTCACCTTAGACCCTAAACCCTAAAACCAAAACCCTATATCTTAAACCCTAAACCTCAGACCCAAAATAGTAAACCCTAAACCCTAAACAAAATACGTAAACCCAAGACCCTAAACCCTAAATCCTAAATGCTAAATCCTACGCACTAAACCCTAAAACCAAATCTCCAACCATAAACCCAAAACCCTAAACTATAAATCCTAAACCCTATAACCTAAACCATAAAACCTAACCCCTAACTCCTAAATCTTAAATGCTAAATACTAAACCCTAAACCCTTCAACCTAAACCCAAAAGTCTAAACCATAAACCCTAAACTCAAATCTCCAACCATAAACCCAAAACCCTAAACCCTAAACCCTCACCCTAAACCCTATAACCAAAACCATAAACCCTAACTCTTAACTCCTAAATCGTAAACCCTAAACTCTAAACTTATAACATGAAACCCGAAACCCTAAAACCTAAACCCAAAACCCAAAACACTAAATCCAAAAATCTAAGCCTTATACCCTAAACCCTAAATCCTTAATCCTAAACCCTAAACCCTAAATCCATACTGTAAAACCTAAACCCTAAACCCTAAACCCTAAATTCTAACCCTAAACACTAAACACAATTCCCTTGAACCTAAACCCTAAACCTTAGACCCTAAACCACCCTAACCCAAATCCCTAACCTAAACACGAAACCCTAAGCTATAAACCATACACCCTAAACCTAAAACCTAATCCTAAAACCCAAATGCTAAACCGTAAAACCAAAACCCTAAACTAATAACCCTAAACCCTAAACCCTAAACCATAACCCTAACCCTTAAATCCTAAACCATAAACTCTAAACCATAAACCATAAACCCTTAACCTAAAACTTAAACGTTTAACCCTTAACCATGTTAACCCTAAACCTTAAATCCCAAACCCTAAACCTAAACCCTAAACCCTAAACCCAAAACTCTAACCCTACACCTAAACCCTAAACACTAACACCCAAACACTAAACACTAAACACTAACCCTAAACCTTGAACCCTACACCCTAAACACTAAACACTAAACCCTAAGCCCTAAACCCGACCCTAAATCGTTAAACCTAAACCTTAAACCTTAAATCCAAGATCTAAAACCTAAACTTAAAATCCTAAACACTATACCCATATTTTAACCCTAAACCCTAAACCCAAATCCCTAGAACCTAAACCATAAAACCTGCACCCTAAACCCTAAACCATAAACCCTAAACCACACTAACCCTAAACCCTACACCCTAAACTATAAACCCTAAACTCTAACCCTAAACCTAAACCCTAAAGGCTAAACTTTAATTCGTAAACAATAAACCGTAAACCCTAAATACTAAACTTATAACCTAAACACTAATCCTTAAACCCTAAATCCTAAACGCAAAATCCTAAACCCTAAACCCAAAAGCCAAAACCCTAAACCCTAAACTCGAATCTCCAACCATAAACCCAAAACCCTAAACTACAAACCCTAAACCCTTACCCTAAACCCAATAACCTAAACCATAAACCCTAACCCCTAACTCCTAAATCATAAACCCTAAACTCTAAACTTATAAATTGAAACCCGAAGCCCTAAACCCTAAACCCTAAATCCAAAAATCTAAGCCTTATACCCTAAACCCTAAATCCTTATTCCTAAACACTAAATCTATGATGTAAAACCTCAAATCGTAAACCCTACACCCCAAATTTTAGCCCTAAACACTAAACCCAATTCCCTTGATTCTAAACCCTAAACTTTTAACCTAAAACTACCCTAACCCAAATCCCTAACCCTAAACATGAAATACTAAGCTATAAACCCTACACCCTAAACCCTAAAACCTAATCCTAAAACCCAAATGCTAAACACTAAAACCTAAACCCTAAACTAATAACCCTAAACCCTAAACCATAAACCCTAACCCTAACCCTTAAATCATAAACTATAAACTCTAAACCATAAAACATAAACCCTTAACCTAAAACTTAAACGTTTAACCCTAAACCATGCTAACCCCAAACCCTAAAACATAAACCCTTAACCTAAAACTTAAACGTTTAACCCTAAACCATGCTAACCCCAAACCCTAAACCCAAAATCCTAAACCAAAAGCCTAAACCCTAAACCCAAAACTCTAACCCTACACCTAAACCCTAAACACTAATTCCCAAACACTAAACACTAAACACTAACCCTAAACCTTGAACCCTACACCCTAGACCCTAAAACATAAACTCTAAACATTAAACCCAACCCTAAATAGTTAAACCTAAACCCTAAACCTTAAATCCAAGCTCTAAAACCTAAACTTTAAATTCAAAACCCTAAACACCTATTTTAACCCTAAACCCTAAACCCAAATCCCTCGAACCTACACCCTAAACCCTAAACCCTAACCCTAAACCACACTAACCCTAAACCCCACACCCTAAACTCTATACCCAAAACTCAAACCCTAAAGGCTAAACATTAATTCCTCAACAATAAACCCTAAACCCTAAATACTAAACTTATAACCTAAACACTAAACCCGACAACCTAAGCCCAAAACCCTAACTCTAAACCCTTAAATCCTAAACCATAAACCCTAAACCATAAACCATAAACCCTAACCCTAAAACTTAAACCTTTAACCCTAAACAACCCTAAGCCTAAACCCTAAATCCATAACCCTAACCCTAACCCTAAACTCTACACACTAAACTCTAAACCATAAACCCTAAACCCTAAATCCTTAACTTATAACCTAACCACTAAACCCTAAAACCTAAACACTAAACTCATCACCCTAAACCCAAAACCCTAACCCTAAACCCTTAAATCCTAAACCATAAACCCTAACCCTAACACTTAAACATCTAACCCTAAACACTAAACCCTAAAACCCTAAACCTTAAACCCAAAACTCTAACCCTACACCTAAACCATTAATCCTAAACCCTAATTCCTAAATTCTAAACCCTAAACCATAACCCTAAATCCTAAACCCTAAACCCTAAACCCTAAAACCTAAAACTAAACTCTAAACCCTAAACCCTATATCCTAAACCCAAAAACCTAAATCCTAAATCCTAAACCCTAAATGATAGACCCTAAATCCTAAACCCTAAACCCATAACCTTAAACCATAACACTAAACCATAAATCTTAAATGCTAAATGCTAAAATTTAAACCCTAAACCCTTAACCTTAAACCGTAACCCTAAACCATAAATCTTAAATGCTAAATGCTAAACCCTAAACCCTAAACCCTAAACCATTATGCTTAAATAATAAACCCTAAATCCAAAATTAAAAATCCAAATCCCTAGCCCTATACCCAATACCCTAAGCTATAAACCCCAAATCATTAAACTAAACCCTAAACCCTAAATACAAACCCCAAAACCCTAAACCTATAACCCGTGACCTTAAACCCTAAAACTTAAACCCTAAATCCTAAACCTTAAACCATAAATCTTAAACCCTAAACCCCTAACCCCAAACACTTAAACAAAAAATCCTAAACCATAAAGCATAAACCCTCACCCTAAAACATAAACACCACACCTTTAACCCTAAACCCTAAACCCTAAACCCTAGACCCTAAACGCAAAACTCTAACCCTACACCTAAACCCTAAACACTAATTCCCAAACACTAAACACTAACCCTAAACCTTGAACAAAACACCCTAAACCCTAAACCCTAAATCCTAAACCCTAAACCCTAAATCCTTAAACCTAAACCCTAAACCTTAAATCCAAGCTCTAAAAACTAAACTTTAAACACTAAACCCTAAACCCCTATTTTAACCCTAATCCCTAAACCCAAATCCCTAAAACCTAAACCCTAGAACCTACACCCTAAACCCTAAACCCTACACCCTAAACTCTAAACCCGAAACTCTAACCCTAAACCTAAACCCTAAAGGCTAAACTTTAATTCCTAAACAATAAACCCTAAGCCCGAAATACTAAACTTATAACCTAAACACTAAACCTGACACCCTAAGCCCAGAACCCTAACCCTAAACCCTTAAATCCTAAACCATAAAACCTACACCACAAACTATAAACCCTAACCCTAAAACTTAAACCTTTAACCCTAAACCACCCTAACCCTAAACCTTAAACCCATAACCCTAACCCTACCCCTAAACTCTAAACACTAAACCGTAAACCTTAAACCCTAAATCCTAAATCCTAAACTTAAAACCTAAACACTAAACCCTAAAACATACATACTAAACCCAACACACTAAACCCAAAACCCTAACCCTAAACCCTTAAATCCTAAACCATAAACCCTAAACCATAAACCATAAACCCTAACCCTAAAACTTAAACCTTTAACCCTAAACCACCTAAACCTAAAACACTAAACCCTAAAACCCTAAACCTTAAACCCAAAACTCTAACCCTACACCTAAACCATAAACAATAAACCCTAAACCCTAATTCCTAAACTCTAAACCCTAAACCCTAACCCTAAAACCTAAGCCCCACACCTTGAACCCTAAACCCTAAAATGTAAGCCTTAAACCCAAAACTAATAACCCTAAACCCTAACTCTAACCCTTAAATCCTAAATCATAAACTCTAAATCATAAAGCATAAACTATTAACCAAAAACTTAAACGTATAACCCTAAACCTCTAACCCCAAACCCTAAAACCAAAAATCTAAAACCATAATGCATAAACCCTCACCCTAAAACCTAAACCCCACACCTTAAGCCCTAAACTATAATCCCTAAACCCTAGACCCTAAACCATAAAATGTAGGCCATAAACCCTAAACCATAAACCGTAAACCATAAACCTTAAACACTAAACCTAAATTCTTAAACCTAAACTCTAAACCTTAAATCCAAGCTCTAAAACCTAAACCTTAAGCATTAAACCTTAAACCCTAAACCCTAAATCTTAAAACCAAAACCCAAAGACCTAAAACCTAAACCCTAAAATTATCACCCTAAACCCTAAACCCTAAACCATAAACCCTAAACCATAATCCAAAAACCCTAACCCTAAGACTTAAACCTTTAACCCTAAACTACTCTAACCCTAAACCCAAAACCCAAAACTATAACCCTACACCTAAACCCAAAACCCTAAACCCTAAATATACCCTAAACCCTAAACCTTAAACCTTAAACCCTAAACCCAAATAGCTAGAACCTACACCCTAAACCAAAAACCATAAATCCTAAACCACACTAACACTAAATCCTACACCCTAAACTCTAAACCTAAAACTCTAACCCTAAACCTAAACCCTAAAGGATAAACTTTAATTTCTAAACAATACACCCTAAACCCTAAATATACAACTTGTAACCTAATCACTAAACCCTAAAACCTAAACACTAAACCCAAAATCCTAAGCCCACAACCCTAACACTAAACCTTAATCTTAAACCATAAACCCTAAACGATAAACCATAAACCCTAACCCTTAATCTTAAACCTTTAACCCTACACCAACCTAACCCTAAACCCTAAACCTATAACCCTAAACCTATAACCCTAACCCTAACCCTAAACCTTAAACCCTAAACCCTAAACCCTATACACTAAATCCTTAACTTATAACCTAAACACTACACCCTAAAACCTAAACACTAAACCCAACACCCTATACCTAAAACCCTAACCCTAATCCCTTAAATCCTAAACCATAAACCCTAAACCATAAACCATAAACCCTAACCCTAAAACTTAAACCTTTAACCCTAAACCACCCTATCCCTAAAGACTAAACCCTACAACCCTAAACTTTAAACCCAAAACTCTAACCCTACACCTAAACCATAAACCCTAAACCCTAATTCCTAAACTTTAAACCCTAAACCCTATCCCTAAAACCTAAACCCTAACCTTAATCCCTAAACCCTAAAACCAAAACCCTAGACCCTAAACCATAACCCTAGACCCTAAACCCTAAAATGTAAACCATGAACACTAAAACCTAAACCCAACCGTAAATCCTTAAACCTAAACCCTAAACCTTAAATCCGAGCTCTAAAACCTAAACTTTAAATCCTAAACCCTAAACCCCTATTTTAACCCTAAACCCTAAACCAAAATCCCTAGAACCTAAATCCTAGAAACTACACCCTAAACCATAAACCCTAAGCCCTAAACCACACTAACCCTAAACCCTACACCCCAAACTCAAAACCCAAAACTCTAACCCTAAACCTAAACCCTAAAGGATAAACTTTAATTTCTAAACAATAAACCCTAAACCCTAAATATACAACTTGTAACCTAAACACTAAACCCTAAAACCTAAACACTAAACCCAAAATCCTAAGCCCACAACCCTAACACTAAACCCTTAAATCCTAAACCATAAATCCTAAACCATAAACCATAAACTCTAACCCTAAAACTTAAACCATTAACATTAAACCACCCTAACCCTAAACCCTAAACCCATAATCCTAACCCTAACCATAAACTCTAAACACTTAACCCTAAATCTTAAACCCTAAATCCTAAACCCTAAACCCTATATCCTTAACTTATAACCGAAACACCAAACCCTAAAACATAGAGACTAAACCCAACACCCTAAGCCTAAAACCCTAACCCTAAACCCTTAAATCCTAAACCATAAACCCTAAATCATAAACCATAAACCCTAACCCTAAAACATAAATGTTTAACCCTCAACCACTCTAACCCTAAACACTACACCCTAAAACCCTAAACCCTAAAACCTTAAACCCTAAACCCAAAACTCTAACCCTATACCTAAACCATAAACCCTAAACCCTAATTCCTAAACTCTAAACCCTAAACCATAACCCTAAATCCTAAATGCTGAAACTAAACTCCAAACCCTAAACCCTATATCCTAAACCCAGAAACATAAATCCTAAATCCTAAACCCTAAATGCTAGACCCTAAATCCTAAACCCTAAGCCCTAAACCTTTAACCTTAAATCATAACCCTAAACCACAAATCTTAAATACTAAATGCTAAACCCTAAACCCTAAACCCTAAACCATTAACCTTAAATCCTAAACCCCAAATCCAAAATTAAAAATCCAAATCCCTAGCCCTACACCCAATACCCTAAGCTATAAATCGTAAACCATAAATGATCAAACTAAACCCTAAACCCTAAATACTAAGCCCTAAACCCTAAACTTATAACCCGAGACCTTAAACCCTAAAACTTAAACCCTAAACCCTTAAACCAAAAATCCTAAAGCATAAAGCATAAACCCTCACCCAAAAACATAAATCCCACACCCTGAACCCTAAACCCTAAACCCTAAACACTAAAATATAAGCCCTAAACCCTAAACTAATAAACCTAAACCCTAACCCTAGCCCTTAAATCCTCAACCATAAAATATAAACCATTAACCAAAAACTTAAACGTTTAACCCTAAACCCTGAACCCTAAACCCTAAACCCAAAACTCTAACCCTACATCTAAACCCTGAACACTAATTCCCAAACACAAAACACTAAACACTAACCCTAAACCTTGAACCCTACACCCCAAACCCAAAATACAAACCCCTAAAACCTAAACCCTAAACCCAAAACTCTAACTCTACACTTAAACCCTAAACACTAATTCCCAAACACTCAATACTAAACATTAACCCGAAACGTTGAACCCTACACCCTAAACCCTAAACCCTAAAACAAACCCCTAAATCCTAAACTTATAACCCGAGACCTTAAACCCTAAAACTAAAATCTTAAATCCTAAACCCTAAACCCTAAATCATAAAACCTAAACCCCTAACCCCAAACACTTAAACCAAAAATCCTAAACCATAAAGCATAAACCCTCACCCTAAACCATAAATCCCACACCCTGAACCCTAAACCCAAAACTCAAACCCTACACCTAAACCCTTAACACTAATTCCCAAACACTAAACACTAAGCACTAACCCTAAACCTTGAACCCTACACCCTAAACCCTAAACCCTAAACCTTAAATCCTCAACCCTAAACCCTAAACTCTAACCCTAAACTTTTAAATCTAAACCCTAAACCTAAAATCCAATCACTAAAACCTAAACCTTAAACCCTAAACCCTAAACCCCTACTCTAACCCTAACCCCTAAAACCAAATCCCTAGAACCTAAACCCTAAAATCTACACTCAAAACCCTAAACCCTCTAACCCTAAACCCTAAACCATAAACCCAAAACTCAAATCCTAAATCATAACCCAAAATGCTAAACCATAAATCCTAAACAATAAATCCTAAACCCTAAACCTTTAAGCCTAAACACTAAATCCTAAATCCTAAGCTTAAACCAGAAACCCTAAGATATAAACCCTAAAACCTAACCATAAACCCTAAACAATAAATCTTAGACCCAAAAGCCTAAAACCTAACCTCTAAACCAAAACCAAAAACCCAAAACATTAAACTTATAACTCGAGAACTTAAACCCTAAAACCTAAACCATAAACTATAAACCCTAACTTTAAAAGCTTAACCAAAATCACAAAAACATAAACCATAAATCCTAACCCTAAAACCTAAACACTAAACACTTAAACCTAAACCCTAAACCCTAAACCCTAAACCATAACCCTAGACACCAAACCCTAAACCCTAAACCATAAACCCTAAACCCTAAACCTTAAACCCTAAACCCAACCCTAAATCCTTAAACCTAAACCCTAAACCTTAAATCCAAGCTCTAAAACATAAACAATAAATTCTAAACCCTAAACCCCTATTTTAACCCTAAACCCTAAACCCAAATCCCTAGAACCTACACCCTAAACCCTAAACCCTACACCCTAAACTCTAACCCTAAATCTAAACCCTAAAGGCTAAACATTAATTTGTAAACAGTAATCCCTAAACCCTAAATACTAAACTTATAACCTAAATACTAAACTTATAACCTAAACACTAAACCCTAAAACCTAGACACTAAACCCAACACCCTAAGCCCAAAACCCTAATCGTAAACCTTTAAATCCTAAACCATAAACCATAAACACTAACCCTAAAACTTAAACCTTTAACCCTAAACCACCCTAACCCTAAACCCTAAACACATAACCCTAACCCTAAACTCTAAACACTAAACCGTAAACCTTAAACCCTAAACCCTAAATCCTTAACTTATAACCTATACACTAAACCCTAAAACCTAAACACTAAACCCAACACCCTAATCCCAAAACCCTAACCCTAAACCATTAAATCCTAAACCATAAATCCTATGCCATAAACCCTAAACCCTAACCCTAAAACTTAAAACTTTAACCCTAAACCACCCAAACCCAAAACACTAAACCCTAAAACCCTAAACCTTAAACCCTAAACTCTAACCCTACACCTAAACCATAAACCATAAACCCTAATTTCTAAACTCTAAACCCTAAACCCTAACCCTAAAACCTAAACACTAAACCCTAAACCTTAAACCCTAAACCCTAAACCCCAATACCTAAACCCTAAACCATAACCATAGACACTAAACCCTAAAATGTAAACCAAGAACTCTAAACCCTAAATCCTAAACCCTAAACCTTAAATCCAAGCTCTAAAACCTAAACTTTAAATCCTAAACCTAAACCCAATTTTAACCCTAAACCCTAAAACCAAATCCCTAGAACCTAAACCCTAGAACCTACATCCTATACCCTAAACCCTAAATCATAAACCACACTAACCCTAAGCTCTACACCCTAAACTCTAAACCCAAAACTCTAACCCTAAACCTAAACCCTAACTGCTAAACTTTAATTCGTTACCAATAAACCCTAAACCCTAAATACTAAACTTATAACCTTAACACTAAACCCTAAAACCTAAACACTAAACCAAACACCCTAAGCCCAAAACCCTAACCCTAAACCGTTAAATCCAAAACCATAAACCATAAACCATAAACCCTAACCCTAAAACTTAAACCTTTAGCCCTAAACCACCCTAATCCTAAACCCTAAACCCATAAACATAACCCTTAAGCATAAACCTTTTACCCTAAATGCTAAACCCATAACCTTAATCCTAACCCTAAACTCTAAACACTAAACCCTAAACCTTAAACCCTAAACACTATACCCTAAATCCTTAACTTATAACCTAAAAAGTAAAACCTAAACACTAAACCCTATACCCTAAACCCAAAACCCTAACCCTAAACCCTTAAATCCTAAACCATAAACCCTAAACACTAAACCCTAAAACCCTAAACCTTAAACCCAAAACTCTAACCCTACACCTAAACCATAAACACTAAACCCTAATTCCTAAACTCTAAACCCTAACCCTAAATCCTTAACCCTAAACCCTAAAACTAAACCCTAAACCCTAAACCCTATATCCTAAACCCAAAACCTAAATCCTAAACACTAAACGCTAGACCCTAAATACAAAACCCCAAACCCTAAACCCTTAACCATAAATCATAACCCTAAATCATAAATCTTAAATGCTAAATGCTAAACCCTAAACCCTAAACCATTAAGTTTAAATCCTAAACCCTGAATCCTAAATTAAAAATACAAATCCCTAGCCCTACACCCAATACCCTAAGCTATAAACCCTAAACCCTAAACCCTAAACAATCAAACTAAACCCTAAACACTAAAACTAACCCCTAAACCCTAAACTTAAAACCCAAGACCTTAAACCCCAAAACTTAAACCCTAAATCATAAACCCTAAACCCTAAACCCCTAACCCCAAATCCTTAAACCAGAAATCCTAAACCATAAAGCATAAACCCTCACCCTAAAACATAAACCCCATACCTTGAACCCTAAACCCTAAAATGTAAGCCCAAAACCCTAAACTAATAACCCTAAACCCTAAGCCCTAACCCTAACCCTTAAATCGTAAGCCATAAACTCTAAACCATAAACCATAAACCCTTTACCTAAAACTTAAATGTTTAACACTAAACCCTGAACCCTAAACCCTAAACCCTAAACCTTAAACCCTAAACACTATACCCTAAATCCTTAACTTATAACCTAAACAGTAAAACCTAAACACTAAACCCTATACCCTAAACCCAAAACCCTAACCCTAAACCCTTAAATCCTAAACCATAAACCCTAAACACTAAACCTTAAAACCCTAAACCTTAAACCCAAAACTCTAACCCTACACCTAAACCATAAACACTAAACCCTAATTCCTAAACTCTAAACCCTAACCCTAAATCCTTAACCCTAAACCCTAAAACTAAACCCTAAACCCTAAACCCTATATCCTAAACCCAAAACCTAAATCCTAAACACTAAACGCTAGACCCTAAATACAAAACCCCAAACCCTAAACCCTTAACCTTAAATCATAACCCTAAATCATAAATCTTAAATGCTAAATGCTAAACCCTAAACCCTAAACCCTAAACCATTAAGTTTAAATCCTAAACCCTGAATCCTAAATTAAAAATACAAATCCCTAGCCCTACACCCAATACCCTAAGCTATAAACCCTAAACCCTAAACAATCAAACTAAACCCTAAACACTAAAACTAACCCCTAAACCCTAAACTTAAAACCCAAGACCTTAAACCCCAAAACTTAAACCCTAAATCATAAACCCTAAACCCCTAACCCCAAATCCTTAAACCAAAAATCCTAAACCATAAAGCATAAACCCTCACCCTAAAACATAAACCCCATACCTTGAACCCTAAACCCTAGACCCTAAACCCTAAAATGTAAGCCCAAAACCCTAAACTAATAACCCTAAACCCTAAACCCTAAGCCCTAACCCTAACCCTTAAATCGTAAGCCATAAACTCTAAACCATAAACCATAAACCCTTAACCTAAAACTTAAATGTTTAACACTAAACCCTGAACCCTAAACCCTAAACCCTAAACCTAAACCCTAAACCCTAAACCCTAAACCCAAAACTCTAACCCTACACCTAAACCCTTAACACTAATTCCCAAACACTAAACACTAAACACTAACCCTAAACCTTAAACCCTACACCCTAAACCCTAAATTCCAAACTCTAACCCTAAATCCTTAAACCTAAACCCTAACCCTTAAATCCAATCGCTAAAACCTAAACCTTAAACATTAAAACTTAAACCCCTACTATAACCCTAACCCCTAAAACTAAATCCCTAGAACCTAAACCCTAAAACCTACACTCAAAACCTTAAACCCTAAACCGCCCTATCCATAAATCGTAAACCATAAACCCAAAAATCTAACCCTAAATCATAACCTTAAATGCTAAACCTTAAATCCTAAACACTAAACCCTAAACCCTTAACCTTTAAGCCTAAACCCTAAATACTAAATCCTAAACTGTATACACAAAACCCTAGCCCAAAACCAAAAACCCTAAGCTAAAAACCCTAAACCCTAAATAATAAATCCTAGACCCTAATCCCTAAAACCTAACCTCTAAACCATAAACCCAAAACCTTAAACTTATAACTCGAGAACCTAAACCCTAAAACCTAAACCAAAAACCCAAAACCATAAACTATAAACCCTAACTCTAAAACCTTAACCAAAATCGCCAAAACATAAACCATAAACCCTAACCCTAAAACCTAAACACTAAACCCCTAAACCTAAAACCTAAACCTTAAACCCTAAACCCAAAACCCTAAACCATAACCCTAGACACTAAACCCTAAAATGTAAACCATAAACCCTAAACCCTAAATCCTTAAACCTAAACCTTAAACCTTAAATCCAAGCTCTAAAACCTAAACTTTAAATCCTAAACCCTAAACCCCTAGTTTAACCCTCAACCCTAAACCAAAAACCCAAATCCCTAAAACCTAAACCTTAGAACCTACACCCTAATCCCTAAACCCTAAACCCTAATTCTTAAATTTTGGACCCTAAACCCTAACCCTAAATCCTAACCCTAAACCCTAAAACTAAACCCTAAACCCTAAACCCTAGAACCTAAACCCTAAAACCAAAATCTCAAATCCTAAACCCTAAACACTAGACCCTAAATCCTAAACCCTGAACCCTAAACCCTTAACCTTAAACTGTAATCCTAAACCATAAATATTAAATGCTAAATGCTAAACTCTAAACCCTAAACCATTAAGACTAAATCCTAAACCCTAAATTAAAAATACAAATCCCTAGCCCTACACCCAATACCCTAAGCTATAAACCCTGAACCCTAAACCATTAAACTAAACCCTAAACCCTAAATAATAACCCCTAAACCCTAAATTTATAACCTGAGATCTTAAACCCTAAGCCCCACACCCTAAACCCTAAACCCTAAGCGCTAAACCCTAGACCCTTAACCCTAAAATATAGGCCCTAAACCCTAAACCATAAACCCTAATCCCTAAACCCTAAACCCTAAACCTAAACTCTAAACCTTAAATCCAAGATCTAAAATCTAAACCTTAAACATTAAACCCTAAACCCTAAACATTAAATCCCAAAACCCAAACCCTAAACCCTAAAGCCTAAACCCTAAACTTATAAACCTAAACCCTAAACCCTAAAGCCTAAACCCTAAACCCTAACCTTAAACCTTTTAATCCTAAACCCTAAACCATAAATCCTAAAAAATAATCCATAAACCCTAGCCCTAAAACTTAAACCTTTAACCCTAAACCACCTTAACCCTAAACCCAAAACTATAACCCTACACCTAAACCCTAAACTCTAAACCTTAAACCTTAAACCCTAAACCCTAAAACTAAACCCTACCCTAAACCCAATATCGTAAACCCTAAACCCTAACCCTAACCATTAAATCCTAAACCATAAACTCTAAACCATAAACCAAAAACCCATAACCTAAACCTTAAATGCTTAACCCTAACCTATGCTAACCCTAAACCCTAAATCTAAATCGTAAACCCTATACCCAAAACTCTAACCCTAAACCAAAACCCTAAACACTAATTCCCAAACACTAAACAGTAAAAACTAACCCTAAGCCTTGAACCCTACACCCTAAATCCTAAAACCTAAACCCTAAATCCTCAACCCTAAACTCTAAACTCTAACCCTAAACCTTTAAACCTAAACCCATAAACCTTAAATCCAACGACTAAAACCTAAAACTTAAACCTTAAACCCTAAACCCCTACTCTAACCCTAACCCCTAAAACCAAATCCCTAGAACCTAAACCCTAAAACCTACACTCAAAACCCTAAACCCTAAACTGCCCTAACCCTAAACCCTAAACCCTAAAATGCAAACCCAAAACTCTAACCCTAAATCGTAACCCTAAATGCTAAACCTTAAATCCTAAACACTAAACCCTAAACCCTAAACCTTTAAGCCTAAACCCTAAATCCTAAATCCTAAACTAGAAACCCAAAACCCTAGCCCTAAACCTAAAACCCTAAGCTATAAACCCTAAACCCTAAATAATAAATCCTAGACCACCCTAAAACCTAACCTCTAAACCATAAACCCAAAACCTTAAACTTATAACTCGAGAACCTAAACCCCAAAACCTAAACTAGAAACCCTAAACCATAAACTATAAACCCTAACTCTAAAACCTTAACCAAAATCGCAAAAACATAAACCATAAACCCTAACCCTAAAACCTAAACACTAAACCTTTAAACCTAAACCCTAAACCTTAAACCCTAAACCCTAAACCCTAAACCCTACACCATAACCCTAGACACTAAACCCTAAAATGTAAACCATAAACCTTAAACCCTAAACCCTAAACCCTAAACCCTAAACCCAACCCTAAATCCTTAAACCTAAACCCTAAACCTTAAATCCAAACTCTAAAACCTAAACTTTAAATCCTAAACTTAAACCCCTATTTTAACCCTAAAACATAAACCCTAGAGCCTACACCCTAAACCCTAAACCCTAAACCCACTAAACCTAAACCCTACACCCTAAACTCTAAACCCAACACTCTAACCCTAAACCTAAACCCTAAAGGCCAAACTTTAATTCCTAAACAATAAACCCTAAACTGTAAATCTTAAACTTATAAGCTAAACACTAAACCTATCAACCCTAAGCCTTTAAATCCTAAACCATAAACCCTAAACCATAAGCCATAAACCCTAACCCTAAAACTTAAACCTTTAACCCTAAACCACCCTAACCCTAAACCCTAAACCTGTAACCCTAACCCTAACTCAAAACTCTAAACCCTAAACCCTAAACCTTAAACCCTAAACCCTAAATCCTAAACACTAAATCCTAAACTTATAACCTAAACACTAAACCCTAAAACCTAAACACTAAACCCAACACCCTAAACCTAAAACCTTAACCCTAAACCCATAAATCCTAAACCATAAACCCTAAACCATAAACAATAAATCCTAACCCTAAAACTTAAGCCTTTAACCCTAAACCTCCCTAACCCTAAAGACTAAACCCCAAAACCCTAAACCTTAAACCCAAAACTCTGACCCTACACCTAAACCATAAACCCTAAATCCTAATTCCTAAACTCTAAATCCTAAACCCTAACCCTAAAACCTAAACCCTAAACCCTTAAACCTAAACCCTAAACTTTAAACCCTAAACCGTAAACCCTAAACTATAACCCTAGCCACTACAACCTAAAATGTAAACCATAAACCCTAAAACCTAAACCCAACCCTAAATCCTTAAACCTAAACCCTAAACCCTAAATCCAAGCTCTAAAACCTAAACATTAAATCCTAAACCCTAAATCCCTATTTTAACCATAAACCCTAAACTTGAATCCCTAGAACCTACTCCCTAAACCCTAAACCACACTAATCCTAAGCCTTACACCCGAAACTCTAAACCCAAAACTTTAACCCTAAACCTAAACTCTAAAGGATAAAATTTAATACCTAAACAATAAACCCTAAACCATAAACACTAAACTTATAACCTAAACACTAAACCCTAAAACCTAAAAACTAATCCCAACACCCTAAGCCCAAAACCCCAACCCTAAACCCTTAAATCCTAAACCATAAACACTAACCCTAAAACGTAAACATTTAACCTTCAACCACCCTAACCCTAAACCCTAAACCCATAACCCTAACACTAACCCTAAACTCTAAACACTAAACCCTAAACCTTAAACCCTAAACCCTACACCGTAAACCCTAAACCCTAAATCCTTAATTTATAACCTAAACACTAAACCCAACACCCTAAACCCAAAACCCTAACCCTAAACCCTTAAATCCTAAACCATAAACCATAAGCCATAATTCTAAAATTTAAATGTTTAACCCTAAACCACCCAAACCCTAAACACTAAACCCTAAAACCCTAAACCTTAAACCCAAAACACTAACCCCACACCTTAACTATAAACCCTAAACCCTAATTCCTAAATTCTAAACCCTAAACCCTAACCCTAAATGCTAAACCCTAAACCCTAAACCCTAAAACTAAACCCTAAGCCCTAAACCCTATATCTTAAAACCAAAAACCTAAATCCTAAATCCTATACCCTAAATGCTAGACCCTAAATCCTAAACCCTAAACCCTAAACCCTTAACCTTAAACCATAACCTTACACCATAAATCTTAATTGCTTAATGCTAAACCCTAAACCCTAAACCCTAAACCATTAAGCCTAAATCGTAAACCCTAAATCCTAAATTAAAAATCCAAATCCCTAGCCCTACACCCAATACCCTTAGCTATAAACCCTAAACCCTAAACCATCAAACTAAACCCTAAGACCCAAATACTAACCCATAAACCCTAAACTTATAACTCGAGACCTTAAACCCTAAATCCTAAACCTTAAACCCTAAAACTTAAACCCTAAATCCTAAACCTTAAACCCTAAATGTTAAACCCTAAATCCCTAACTCCAAACACTTAAACCAAAAATCCTAAATCATAAAGCATAAACCCACACCCAAAAACATAAACCCCATACCATGAACCCTAAACCCTAAACCGTAGACCCTAAACCCTAAACTAATAAGCCTAAACCCAAAACCCTAAACCCTAACCCTAACCCTTAAATCCTAAACCATAAACTAGAAACCATAAACCATAAACCCTTAACCTAAAACATAAATGTTTAACCCTAAACCCTAAACCTAAACCCTAAACCCTAAACCCAAAACTCTAACCCTACACCTAAACCCCAAACACTAATTCCCAAACACTAAACACTAAACACTAACCCTAAACCTTGAACCCTACACCCTAAACCCTAAACCTTTATCCCTAAATCCTTAACCCTAAACTCTGAACTCTAACCCCAAACCCTTAAACCTAAACCTTAAACCTTAAATCCAATCGCTAAAACCCAAACTTTAAACCCTAAATCCTAACCCTAAACCCTATAACCTAAACCATAAACCCTATTCACTAACTCCTAAATCCTAAATGCTAAATTCTAAACCCTAAACCCTAAACCCAAAACTCTAACCCTACACCTAAACCCTAAACACTAATTCCCAAATACTAAACACTAAACACTAACCCTAAACCTTGAACCCTACACCCTAAACCCTAAACCCTAATTCCTAAATCCTCAACCCTAGACTTTAAACTGTAACCCCAAACCCTTAAACATAAACCTTAAAGCTTAAATCTAATCGCTAAAAGCCAAACTTTAAACCCTAACCCTAAACCCTATAACCTAAACCATAAGCCCTAACCACAAACTCCTAAATCCTAAATGCTAAATCCTTCACCCTAAACCCTTCACCATAAACCCAAAAGCCTAAACCCTAAACCCTAAACCCGAATCTCCAACCATAAACCCAAAAATTAAAACTATAAACCCTAAACCCTATAACCTAAACCATAAACCCTAACCCCTAACTCCTAAATCGTAAACCCTAAACTCTAAACTTATAACATGAAATCCAAAACCCTAAAACCTCAACCCTAAACCATAAGCCCTAAATCCAAAAATCTAAGCCTTATACCCATAACCCTAAATCCTTAATCCTAAACCCTAAACACTAAACCCCAAATTCTAACCCTAAACACTAAACCCAATTTCCTATAACCTAAACCCTAAACATTTAACCCAAAACCACCCTAACCCAAATCCCTAACCCTAAACATGAAACCCTAAGCCATAAACCCTACACCTTAAACCCTAAACCTAAACGCTAAACCCTAACCCCTAAATCCTAGAGTAATAACCCTAAACCCTAAACCCTAACCCTAACCCTTAAATCCTAAACCATAAACTATAAACCATAAACTATAAACCCTTAACCTAAAACTTAAACGTTTAACCCTAAACCATGCTAACCCTAAACCCTAAACCCCAAACCCTAAACATAAAACCTAAACCCTAAATCCAAAACTATAACCCTACACCTAAACCCTAAACACTAAACACTAACCCTAAACCTTAAACCCTACACCCTAAACCCTAAACCCTAAACCCAACCCTAAATCCTTAAACCTAAATCCTAAACCTTAAATCCAAGCTCTAAAACCTAAACTTTAAATCCTAAACCCTAAACCCCTATTTTTACCCTAAACCCTAAAGCCAAATCCCTAGAACCTGAACACTAGAACCTACACCCTAAACCCTAAACTCTAAACAATAAACCACACTAACCATAAACTCTAAACCTAAAACTCTAACCCTAAAGCTAAACTTTAATTCATAAACAATAAACCCTAAACCCTAAATACTAAACTTATAACCTAAACACTAAACCCTAAAACCTAAATCTAAATCGTAAATCCTAAATGCTAAATCCTAAACCCAAACCCTTCACCCTAAACCCAAAAGCCTAAACCCTAAACCTTAAACTCGAATCTCCAACCATAAACCTAAAACCCAAAACTATAAACCCTAAACCCTCACCCTAAACCCTATAACCTAAACCATAAACCCTAACCCTTAAATCTTAAATCATAAACCCTAAACTCTAAACTTATAACTTGAAACCTAAAACCCTAAACCTAAAACCCTAAACCCTAAACCCTAAATCCTTAATCCAAAACCCTAAATCCATGCTGTAAAGCCTAAAGTTGTAAACCCTAAACCCCAAATTCTAACCCAAAACACTAAACCCAATTCCCTTGAACCTAAACCCTAAACCACCCTAACCCAAATCCATAACCCTAAACACGAAACCCTAAGCTATAAACCCTACACCCTAAACCCTAAAACCTAATCCTAAAACCCAAATACTAAACCCTAACCCCTAAACCCTAAATTAATAACCCTAAACCCAAAACCCAAAACCTTAACCCTAACCCTTAAATCCTAAACCATAAACTCTAAATCATAAAACATAAACCCTTAACCTAAAACTTAAACATTCAACCCTAAACCATGCTAACCCTAAACACTAAACCATAAACCCTAAACCCTAAACCCTAAACCCAAAACTCTAACCCTACACCTAAACCCTAAACACTAATTCCCAAATACTAAACACTAAACACTAACCCTAAACATAGAACCCTACACCCTAAACCCTAAACCCTAAACCCAACCCTAAATCCTTAAATCTAAACCCTAAACCTTAAATCCAAGCTCTAAAACCTAAATTTTAAATCCTAAACCCTAAACCCCTTTTTAACCCACCCTAAACCATAAACCCAAATCGCTAGAACCTAAACCCTAGAGCCTACACCCTAAACCCTAAACCCTAAACCCAAAACTCTAACCCTACACCTAAACCCTAAACACTAATTCCCAAACACTAAACACTAAACCTAAACCTTAAACACTACACCCTAAACCCTAAACCCTAAACTCTAAACTCTAACCCTAAACCTTTAAACCTAAACCCTAAACCTTAAATCCAATCGCTAAAACCTAAATCTTAAACCCTAAACCCAAAACCTCTACTCTAACCCTAACCCGTAAAACCAAATCCCTAGAACCTAAACCCTAAAATCTACACTTGAAATCCTAAACCCTAAACTGCCCTAACCCTAAACCCTAAACCCTAAAATGCAAACCCAAAACTCTAACCCTAAATCATAACCCTAAATGCTAAACCTTAAATCCTAAACACTAAACCTTTAAGCCTAAACCCTAAATCCAAAATACTAAACTATAAACCCAAAACCCTAGCACTAAACCTAAAACCCTAAGCTATAAACCCTAAAACCTAACCCTAAACCCTAAACAATAAATCCTAGACCCTAAACCATAAAACCTAACCTCTAAACCATAAACCCAAAACCTTAAACTTATAACTAGAAAACCTAAACCCTAAAACCCAAACCGAAAACCCTAAACCATAAACTATAAGCCCTAACTCTAAAATATTACCAAAAATTGCAAAAACATAAACCATAAACCCTAAACCTAAAACCTAAACACTAAACCCTAAATCTTAAACCCTAGACCCTAAACCCTAAACCTTAAACCATAACCCAAGACACTAAACCCTAAAATGTAAACTATAAACCCTAAACCCTAAATCCTTAAACCTAAACACCAAACCTTAAATCCAAGCTCTAAAACCTAAACTTTAAATCCTAAACCCTAAACCCTAAACCCAAATCCCTAGAACCTAAATCCTAGAACCTACACCATAAACACTAAACCCTAAACCCTAAACCACACTAACCCTAAACCCTACACCATAAACTCTAAACCCAAAACTCTAACACTAAACCTAAACCCAAAAGGCTAAACTTTAATTCCTAAACAATAAATCCTAAACCCTAAATACTAAACTTATAACCTAAACACTAAACCCAACACCCAAAGCCCAAAACCCTAACCCAAAAACATAAACATTTAACCCTAAACCCTAAACCCATAACCTTAACCCTAACCCTAAACTCTAAACACTAAATCCTAACCCTTAAACCCTTAACCCTAAATCCTAAACCCTAAATCCTTGACTTATAACCTAAACACTAAACCCTAAAACCTAAACACTAAATCCAACACCCTAAACCCAAAACACTAACCATAACCCTTCAATCCTAAACCATAAACCCTAAACCATAAACATTAAACCCCAACCCTAAAACTTAAACCTTTAACCCTAAACCACCCTAACCCTAAACACTAAAGCCTAAAACCCTAAACCTTAAACCCAAAACTCTAACCCTACACATAAACCATAAACCCTAATCCCTAATTCCTAAACTCTAAACTCTAAACCCTAAACCCTAAAACTAAACCCAAAACCCTAAAACCTATATCCTAAACCCAAAAACCTAAATCCTAAATCCTAAACCCTAAACACTAGACCCTAAACCCTAAACCCTTACCCCTAAACCGTAACCCTAAATC
This sequence comes from Solanum bulbocastanum, assembly GCA_037074985.1. Lineage (NCBI taxonomy): Eukaryota > Viridiplantae > Streptophyta > Magnoliopsida > Solanales > Solanaceae > Solanum > Solanum bulbocastanum. The sequence continues at coordinate 15,747,428 of CM073599.1, forward strand.
ATAAATATTAAATGCTAAATGCTAAACCCTAAACCCTAAACCCTAAACCATTAAGCCTAAATCCTAAATTAAAAATCCAAATCCCTAGCCCAACACCTAATATCCTAATCTATAAACCCTAAACCTTAAACCATCAAACTAAACCCTAAACCCTAAATACTAACCCCTAAACCCTAAACTTATAACCCGAGATATTAAACCCTAAAACTTAAACACTAAATCCTAAACCCTAAATCTTAAATCCTAAACCCCTAACCCCAAAACCTTAAACCAAAAATCCTAAACAAAAAAGCATAAACCCTCACCCTAAAACATAAACCCCACAACCTGAACCCTAAACCCTAAACCCTAAAATGTAAGCCCTAAACCCTAAACCCTAAACCTAAACTCTAAACCTTAAATTCAAGCTCTAAAACTTAAAACTTAAACATTAAACCCTAAACCCTAAAGCCTAAACCCTAAACTTATAACCCTAAACCCTAAACCCTAAAACCAAAACACTAACCCTAAACCCTTCAATCCTAAACCCTAAACCCTAAACCATAAACCATAAACCATAAACCATAAACCATAATTGATAAACCCAAACCCTAAAACTTAAACCTTTAACCCTAAACCACTCTAACCCTAAACCCTAAATGCTAAACCAAAAGCTCTAACCCTACACATAAACCCTAAACCCTAAACATACCCTAAACCCTAAACATTAAACCCTAAATCCTAAACCCTAAAATTAAACCCTACCCTAAACCCTATATCATAAATCCTAAACCCTATATACTAAATCCTAACCCTAAAACCTAGACCTAAATCCCTAGAAACTAATTCTTTAACCCAAATCCCTAGAACCTAAACCCTAAAATCTACATCCTCAACCCTAAACCCTATACCACCCTAACCCTAAATCCTAGACTTATAACCCAAGACCCTAAACCCTAAAACTTAAACCCTAAATCCTAAACCCTAAACCCATAACCCTAAACCCTTCAACCAAAAATCCTAAACCATAAACCATAAATCCTAACCATAAAATCTAAACCTTAAAACCTATATTCTAACCTTAAACTATAAACCCTAAACCCTAAACCTTAAACACTAAACCGTAAACCCTAAACCCTAAACCCTAATCCAAGACCCTAAACCCTAAAATGTAAACCCTAAATCCTAAACCATAAACCCTGACCCTAAATCCTTAAACCTAAACCCTAGACCTTAAATCTAAGCTATAAAACCTAAACCCTAAATCCTAAACCCCAAATCAAACCCTAAATCCTAAACCCAAATCCCTAGAACCTAAACCCTAAAACCTACACCCTAAACCTTAAACCCTAAACCACCCTAACTCTAAAACCTAAACCCAGAACTCTAACCCAAAAACTAAACCCTAAATGTTAAACCTTAATTCCTAAACTCTAAAACCTAAATCCTAAACCCTAAACCCAAAACCCTAACCCTAAACCCTAAACCCTAAATCCTAAACCCTATCCTAAAACCTAAACCTTATATCTTAAACCCTAAACCCAAAACCCAAAACCCTTAAACTTAGACCAAAAATAGTAGACCCTAAACCCTAAACATAAGACATAAACCTAAGACCCTAAACCATAAACCTAAACCCTATGCAATTATCATTTGTCTATATTAGCCTATAATCAAATCACATCCCAAGAATCTATCTCATTATTATTATATCCTATTGTTCCATTGATTGTATTTGATAATTTCAAATCAAAACCCCCTATTTGACATTTGTGTCACCCCCTAATTTTAATGAAGTCTTTATTAGATAACTTTTATTCTTATGACAGATTAACCATGTTCATACTTCCCAATTGACTCTTAAACACATACCGCTCCCTATGGAATTCGATCCCAACTCATTTAGTTGGGTTTTATACTGACTAGCGATCGTTGACACTTAGAATTGGATAAAATGTCCTTGAAATGTTAATCAAAATGGCACCGCTACCAGGGAGTGGCGTTGTTTGAGATTATTTTGGTGAAGTTGAATGTTGTTCTTTCTAATCATAGTTGAATCTACTTACATTTAGTTTTGGTTTTTGGTGTTACTTGTTGAAAAGAGGAAATGAGCATATCTTATAGCAACGGTAATGAAGTGAACCACCCTCCTTACAAAATGATGATTCTTAGGGATAGCATACTAAATTTGAAGCAATTGGAGGGTGAGACAATCCATGAGTTGCGGGTGAGATTTAAGACACTATTGTTGCAATGCCCAACTCATGGAATCCGAGATAAGATGCTACTGGACTATTTCTATAGAGGTCATGGTCCTGAGAATAAATGAGTGGCTGACCAACTTTCTTTGGGTGGTCTAATACGACAACCCTATGCAATAGCAGCCCAACTCCTTGATCACAGGACAAAGACCAACAAGGAGATAGAGAAGGACTAGAATTTGGCCAAAATGTTGACTTAGCTGGATCTCTTGGCCAAAAAGATTATGGAATTTAAAGTACTGTACAAAAAGAAAGGTAGGTACAATCCTGCTCATGAGCATATAAAGCCCAAGGACTATGAGGGTACACAAGTAGAAAAAATACTCTTACTCATTCTCCACAAAGTCGAAGATCACAATAGAGTGTTGAAAGAGAGAAAAGATAATGTCTCAATACTGAATCAGATGACTGCTTCTCATTCCATATCTATTCAGGTACTGGAGAGCCAAATGGGTCGTATGTTGTATTGTCTCTGTCCCAGACAAAAAGGAGGACTGCCTAGTGATACTATAGGAAACCCCATGAATGAAGTTTGAGTGGGGATTTGCGTTGTACTACGATGGTAAATAAGGCGCTTCCTGGGAGGCAACCCAAGTTTTTATTGCTTTATTTTTATTTTTGGAATAACGTGTGTTGACTGTATAGGTGGAAGTGTAAAATGTGTTTGAAATATGCAGTTTGGCGAGCCAAAATTCAAGTCGGAGACTTGCCGTAGAGGTCAGTGAGCCCAACCTAGACTGCTGTTGACTCAAAAAAATATCAGTTTGGAGTCTGTAAAATTCGGCGATCCCAGGGACAAGTCGGTGAATTGCTGAACAGGTCAACGAGCCCGACTTTGTTCATCATTTGGACCCCTAAGTTAATTGGAGGTCCTGTAAAACTTAGTGAGGTAAGTAACCACTCGGCGTGTCGTCGAGTGGTTCGGTGAAGTCGACTAACATCGCCGAAAGGGCATGAACGAAACGGTTTTAAAAGGCCAAATTCAAAATCCTTCACATTCCCTCACTTTATAACTTCATACAATCACATCTGCTCTTTATATTTCATATATTTTTGCATTCTCTTGCTTTTTGGTGATCAATCTTGTATTCAAAGTTTTAAATCTTTGTCGCCTAGCATTTCAATTAGTAATTCGACATTAAAGGTTGGTTTTACGAACCCTAAACTTGTAAATAGTGATTAAACTCAAATGCATTGTTATAAATTATGTTGATGTGTGTTGGGCCTATCTGAATTCGTAAAAGTGTGCTAGTTTACCTTTTCTAGTTTTGATATCATGCATAAATTGCCTAAATTGTTAATTTCCCAAATTTCATGCACTAAATTTGTTCATAAATTGTTGGGGTGTGCTTAATTGTTATTGAGTCTAGTCGGGTGATGTTTGAGTAACTCAAATTGTGCTAAATAGCGTGCTTTTCACAATGATGGAGCGTTTGACATCATTCTCAAGGGTTAAAGTCATCAAATGGCCAATTTTGGCCAAATTGGGGGAAGTTTGGGTACCTCGGTGGCATGGGTCTAATGGGTCTGAGACTAATTGATTGGGTGCGTTTGATTTTATTTTTGAGGGCTATGGGATTTTGGAAGTTGGGGTTTAAAATGGCACATTGGGCAGTTTGGCAAGCTGGGTTGAGCTCACCAAACCACTCACTGGTTCGCCAAAGTCCCCTCAGATCGCCTTTCATTTCATGCTATTGTTGAGTTAGGTTTTATAGCTTTCGACGAGAAGCCTTAGTTTGCCGAGTGCACTCAGCGACTCACTGAACGTTTTCTTTGATCACCCTTTCTATGCCCCTAACCCCTAAAATGCATTGCAACTTTTGACAGGCTGGTATGTGCTCACCGAATGAGGTCTCTAATTCACCGTAAGGCCCTTCTCATCACCCACATGCCATTTTTCTGGAAAAGTTTGACCCAATCCTTTTGGCTAGCTCGATATGGCTCACAATAGTGATTCGATGAGCCTGTCTGCAACATTATTTCTACATTTATCTTTGATTGATTATAACTCTTTTTGTTGTGTTTTGCAAATATGGCAAGAACTAACCTAGATATGTCACCCTATAAAAGAGCACGGGGCATAGTGATTAATGAGTGGGCAGCTAACCCTCCTAAAAAGGGAAAGATAACACCTCCCAAAGGAGGCAAAGGCAAGGACAAGGAAACCACATCTAAGATACCAAAGTACAACTCTGACAACGAGGGGAATTCCTTTGATTTCCAGGTTGCATTCTCTGAGCCTGAGGATGACCAGCCTCAACAGTCCTAGTGAGTAGAAATTCATGCAAGGTCTCACCAAAATGTATCTAGGGTTCCAGACACCACACCTCCTGCTGCTGATATAGTGCCAGCTCCGACACAGACGGTGATGGGCTGAGGACGATTCTAGAGGAGAAGTTGTTATCCATAGAGAGCCTAGTGGGTAGATATTCTAGGGTGAGGGACACACTCTAGCACCATCTCTTCAAGAAGTTTACCAGGCCCCAAGACCCATACATTCGTACATGGGTGCAGGACTTTTACTTAACATACAATGGTAACTAAGGGCAAGAAGAAGACCATTACTTTCAGACTGGTAGAGTCCATCATGGTACGGGGGACAGTAGTGTGATGCATTCGGGATTATATCAATGTTGTATTTGATAGAGGGTCAGTTTTTTACTGCCTAAATTTGCTACCACTACGACACCTTTGGATGATCTCAAGGGCTGTCTTGCCCCCCTCATTTCTGACACCACCCAGAGGTGGATCAAGGCAGTAGTCCATATCCAGAAAAAAGACATGACTATAGTTGCACGATACGTTCATCCTCCGCCATCCAAATATGGCTTGTCTTGGGTCAATCATAGCCCAGAGAAGCATTGACTTAGGACTCATCATTGAGCAGGAGATGGCCATGAGGGCCAAGCAGCACCAAATGTCCCTTCCATTTTCGGTCCTGATTACAGAGTTGTGCTGGCGTGCTGGAGTTTTTCATAACAAGAAGATAGCTATCAAGATCACCCCACATTCTCCATAGAAATTTAGTGAATATAGGAGGAGGCAGATGGGAGGAGAGCAGCTTCGGTGGATACATCCCTAGTGGTTGATGTTGAGTTGATACCTGCAGAGGCATCTTTGCCTACTCCAGCCTCTAGGCCTTCAAGTAATCCCACTTCCACTTCCTCCCAGGTTCCTGGTTCATCTACTATATCCCAGCCCACCAGGATTACTCAGGCTATGATCCTGAAGATGGAGCACTTAGCCCATTCTGCTGATATGTAGGCTACCCAATTATAGGCCGCGGTACCTTGGATGATCTATCAAGCCATCCTAGATACATTGACACCCCTCTGGACATCTATTGACGCTCCCACGGCGAGAGTAGAGACTTCTGAGAGTTGACAGGGGGCTACTTCAGAGATGACAGCTTTAAAAGCCGAGGTGGCATACCTGAGGAAGGATGTGGACTATATAAAGTCTACAAACTTCACTTTTTTTTTAAGGTAGCTGAGACTGAGGGTGCCCTGAGCAGTTCTGAGATGACTCCGATGACCACCGGAGACGTACCTATGGAGGATGGTGTTGCTGATGAGTCAAAGGCTAAGACGGATAAGGATCATCTTGATGCTCAAGAGGAGACCATCTATGGAGACCTATCTGATTTAAAGGAGACGATTGTATAGTCGGTTATGCAAACATCACTGATAGAGACGTCCATGGTGGGCCCTAGTGGAGCTAGTGTAACTATTGCACTGGGCATTGATGCCTCGACAGTTGTAGTGACTGTGTAGACAGGGCTTTTCTTACCTCCCTCTATGTCATTTTTATTGACTTTTTATTGTTTTGTGCATTTGAGGACAACTGCCTTTTTTGTTTGTGGTGGGGTGAGGTATTTCCATACTTACCGCCTGTGACTACATCTTTTGTTTATATATTATTGGGTTTTTATGTTTAAATTGTGTTTTGATATTGTGTTGTGGATGTTTGAGCTTATGGCTCCTCATTAAGAATGCAAATGGTGTTTGACCTTTCTTAAAATTTTTGCCACCTCTTGTTGTATTTGAATGTTGCTGTTCTTATGAAAATTTGAGTATCATTTCATGATTAATACCGATGACTTGAATAGTGCTCTTAATTGAACAAAAATGAATGTGTGGCTACGATGAGGCCAGATGAAGTTGCATAGACTATATGTGAACTTTTTGCATCTCGTTGTGACTTGCCGGTTATCGAATGAAGCCTCTTGTGATTAACATTGCACACTAGCAAAAGTGTGGAGTCTCGTTTGATATTGGTTTCAATGTCTTGTGTGATGAGCTTACCGTGAACCTTGTGTGATGACCACTAGAATTTTCCCCGTTGGTCCGGTTGACTAAGTGATGCAAGCTCTTGAAATGATCTTAGGCAACAATTTTGATGAGTGAAACAATTTGACAATATATCTCTTTTGTGGCCAACCTTGTGAGATGTGTGAACTTTGCTTGAACCCTTTTGAGCCTTACCCTTTTCTTGGAAGAAACTTGAGCAAATGTGACCCCTCTTTATCCATTCAACAAAAATCCTCATAAAGTGTGGTTTTTTACAATAGCCAACTTAGGCCAAAAACCTATGTTTGGGGGTGTGGTGAAAAGAGGCAGTAAATCAAGTAGTGTGAAGAAGTCCCCCTTAATCCATGGGCTTGAAAAATACGGAACCCCTCCATACAAAAAAAATAAGAGAAATAAAAGAAGAAAGAAAAAGAAAAAGAATGTAAAAGTTGTGAAATAAAGTTGTGAAAGTTCCAAAAGAAATGGGATGTACGGTATTCCATGAGAAGTGAATAATGGCGTGAATTTTGAGAATGAGTGAAAATGTTGAAGAAAAGGAAAGAAAGTGATGTTCATACTACAGTTCATGAGAATAACAGCCACTGAGCCTAAATGACCATACCTTTACACTCAGCCCCATTACAAGCCATGAAAAGACATTTTTGATTTTGAGTGAGCTAAAGCGAATGTTGGTTGAAAAATAAGGGCAAACCTATGAGTGAAGTCATGCATGTGTTCATCTTTGTGAGTGTGAGTGTTGTAAGTGATTTTGGAACTATAAATTGTTGAACAATTGTGTGTGAATATGGAATCATCTTTGTTGTGATGGCATTTGAGTACCTTTGTTGAGCTTGAACTTGCATTTGGATCAAATATTGTGAACTTGAGAATCTTTGATAATAGTGAGTCACAACTTGAATCTTTGAGTGCACAATTGATCCTTGCATGAGTACGTTGAGTCTTGTTGTGTGCATTCATGATTGAGTCTTTTGTAGCACTATTTGAGACATCCTTTTTGAATTGCTGAACTTGAATTTTACTTAAGGACAAGCAAAAGTTTAAGTTGGGGCTGTTGATAAGTCCGAGATTTGAACTCATTTAAGGCTTTATTTTCTATAAAGTTAGAGTCCTCAAATGCTTATTTTGTGCCAATAACTAATGTAAAACCCTTGATTTCCAGGTATATGGATTGAGGAACAAAGTAAGAACACTAATTTGCAAAAAGGAACAAAGCAAGCTGAAAGAATAAAGAAAAACAAGTCTAGTGATTGCCAAGTCCACTTGGCGAGTCATCAAATGGCTACTTGACCGCCTAAAGTTCCAGTGTACCAAGACCTGAAGGAAAGAACCAAGTTGGCGAGAGAAAGAAGCAGTCGGCAAATCGCCGAGTTGTTCCACGATGCAGTGTTGGATTGCCCAAAGTTATAGACCTTGAGGATGCTAAATGCCAAGGCAGAAGGGCAATGGAAAATGACCAAAGGGCAGCTCACAAAGTGGTTCGGTGAGCCCGACATACTTCGTGAGTGACTTTTCACAGCACATTTTTGGTGACTATAAATACGTTTTTGAAAATTTAATTTAGTATCTTAGCTCATATATTTTTAGTTTATTATTGAGATATGAACTGGTGATATAGTTCTCTAGTTTTTCCTACGCTTTGAAGAATCGAAACTTTTCACTTTTGAAAAATTGGAAGTGGGTTTTGAGATTTTTCCAATTGGAGCATCATAAGGACGAATCTACACTTACATAGTTGATGGATAATTAATTTGGTAACTATTTTTACCTTTTTATGATGTTTAGCTAAAACTCCAATTCTTGGGGTGTGATTATGGGCTAATTTAGTTTATGGGTATTGTTAATTGTTAGTTTGAATGCTATTTAGAAGTGAGTTCAATCATTAATTGTGGTTTAATATAAGAATTATAGTTGCAAATGCAGTTCTACCCTTGTGTTTTTGGTTTGCTCGAGAAAGAGGTTTTAAAACTAAACATATTGATTGATGGTCTGTGGGTATTGGGTTGACTTGGGTTCAGCTTAAGAGAGTGAATTCTAAACCTAATCCCACACATTTAGCTCGAGAGAGTGAATACACTAAGGTGTGGGTGGTTCTTATTTTGCATACTTATTGTTGTTTGAGAGAAATTAACTTGATTTGGGTTAAATTGTGTGAGAGAATGTTTATCTCCTCTATAGCCTAGCTTACTCACTAATATCTAGTTATTTTCTAATAGTTGCAATTACCCATTTGTCGATATTAGCCAATAATCAAAACACATCACAAGAACCCATCTCATTATTTTTATTTCATACTGTTTGTCACTATTTGTATTTGATAATATCAAACCAAGACCCCCATTTGACATTTGTGTCACCCCCTAATTTGAATGATGTCTTTATTTGATAACTTTTATTCCTATGACTGATTTGACCATGTTCATACTTCCCGATTGACTCTTTAACACGTACCGCTCCCTATGGGATTCGACCCAAACTCATGTAGTTGAGTTTTATATAGACTAACGATCATTGACACTTAGAATTGGATGAAGTGTCCTTGAAATGTTAATCACGTCGCTTCTTTATACGATACTAAATTCTCCAAGATGGTGCCCTAGATTCATTTGTAACCCCGTGTGCACAAAAAAATATGTTACCCCATCAAATTTGAATTTCCAGAGTCAATAGAACCATCATAACATCCATGTGAGGTTGTTTCGATGAAAAGTGAGTCCCACACCTAAGTTCTGTTTTAAACCAAAAACCATAAGAAGACTCAAAATGAGATCGAAATCATAGGGAACCACACAAAAGGTTGCTCTAGACCAAAATCAACAGTCCTGCTGACTGAATTCTCATTTGATCATGTTTACCAAAAATATTAACCAATCTCAACCCTTGGCTTAAGCTTTAAAGTTAAAACGTCTAACGACACAAACTCACACTAGAAGTCTCAGGTCCCAAACCAACAATGCACCTAGCCTAAAATGGCCCTTCCTAAGCTCTTACTGACGTCAACCATTCAAGTATCGAAGGCTCCAAAGTATGAAAACCTACTCATAATCCACGAATAATCCGACTACCAAACTGTCAGTCCCAGCAAGTCATAAGTGATTTGGCATCACTAATGGAAAACAAAGAAAATAACCTGGAGGGTCATTAAAAAGTAAAAAATAGATAAAATACAAAAGAGCACAAACGTTATGTTGAGGAAAGAAAAAATAGTAATTTTTTGTAACTATTAAAGGGGCATCAAACGAAAGGAGCTGAACTGTGTAATTACTTTATTTATATGGGGCATGTGCTTAGTTTTTTTTTTTTTTTGATATATCATTCAGTGTTTAATACCTACATTGAGCCCGGCTAATATGAATTTATGCCGCATAGGGCCTATTACAATATTCTTATTTAGTATTTATACCGCTAGAAAGATAAACTAATGACATGAATGCTAAATACCCATCAAATACCATCCAAAATTACATGAAATTTGTACTAGGCATTACGTAAGAAGTTCAATCAAGAATGTAAAACGAAACCTACTCTAAAGTCGAAAGCGAGTGCTCCAAATCCACCACAGACGAGTTATCCACTTAAGAAATGCCTCTAAACAATGTCACACTATCATATTATCAATCACAATTTCATTAAAAACATTTTGACACTAAAGTCAGAAAAAATTGAAATGGACCTAAATTTGAGTCAAAATAGGAATGTATGACCCGTATTGGGAATCCAAAATTGACTCCGTCAAAATGTCCTAAACATCGTAGAAAGCTTGTGTTCCAATATTGGAGTCTATCTAAGGCCCAAAAATAGAAAACACAACACGTGCAAAGAGTTTACAAATTAAGCACTAAAAGTAGAAGGGGCAGGAACTTCAAGCTCAAAGGCATCTCAAACAGAGGTTCACCAACACAATTCGATCACTCCACCATGTAGCCACTAATGTGAGGCCACAAATCTATATTTAATTATTATTTACCTCACTTTTATTATTTATATTTGTCCCTTTTTAGCATGAATTTTATGGATTGTGATAAATAGTATATTTTATTTGTAGGATTAAATTGGTAGAAAAATGAAGAAGCTTGGAGCTAAAATGAATTAAAGAGGGAAGGTTAAAGAAGGAAATCAATCAAGCAGCTTAATAGATTAAATTGAATAAAATAATATACTTATATATAAGAGGAGAAAGGGCTGAAATTGCAATTCAAATAACTTACTACTGCCACGTGGCAGCCAATGAAGGCTCCTCAAATAATTTGAGGCACTTTCACGTGCACAGCTTCACGAAAAATAAAAAGGAATTCAATTCCGCTTTGATTTTGGATTCCTAATTTAATTTGGACTCAGTGATTTTATTTATGGTTTTCTATATCTATAAATAGTTTATAGAAATAATTATTCTGACGGGAGGAAATCATTGATAGGAGATACATTTTAGGGTTCTTTTCTTCTTCTTATTTGAGTTAGACATTATTGTTTACTTTTAGTTCTTGATATTTTTCTTGAGAATTAACTTGCAAACTTTGGCAATTTGATTTTTGAATTTCGGTTTATAAGATTTTTGCGTTGAAATTCAGTTCTAGATTTTGGGTTTCGTCTACTCTAATCTTAAGTTCATGAATTATTTCTTCTTAAAAACAAGAATTGTGATCTTTCAAGAATGAGTAGCTAAATCCACTACTAGGGTTGTGGGACCATGAGCAATTAATAACGTATGAATAATAACTAAGTAATTCTTGAATAGTGTTTATGCATGTATTGGTAATTCTTTCGCTTAGAAGTCCTTTTAACGGTGCGCAACGTTAGAACTCGCCTTGTTGCTACTTGCCATACCAAGGAGGTAGGTAATAAGAAAAGAATTATCAACAGAGATTTAGTGTGATACTATCTAATAGTCTAATGTCAATTGGTGTGAGGGTGAAAACTAAGTGATACATTGATGTAAAGTCTAATCTGAGGTTTTAGGTAAGGGTTAGTAATGTATACACACATAGCCAGACCAAGGTGCTGAGTGAAATTCCCTATTTGGAGGGCTAATCACTTAAGAATATCTATCTTACCAACTTAGCATGTAGAACACTAGACAAGGATTACTATTATTAGGATTACCGCATCAAAAGCTTATGGGGTACACATACACCCTAGCTTCTCTCTCTCATCGATAACAACAAAGTTCGAATCATGCTCACTTGATACTTACACAACAATCAGTTATTTACTTACTCAAATCTCCCCCTTTAATTACTTGTTTTTTAAAATAGTTTGACTAGACGAATATAATTGTGAGTTAAGTTTAAGTCTGAACCATAATACTTGTGGGATCGACCCCAACCTACAAATTGGGTTCTTTACTTGACAACGATCACTGATACTTCTTTAGGCAGGTGTAATTTGAGCGTATCAAATTTTGGCACTGTGATGAGTACGAGATTTTGTCACACCCCAAGCCTACACCTCGGACATGGCTGGCACTCGAGAACCATTATTGGCCCGAAGCAAACCCTTAGTCTGGCTTACTTACTCAGTGGAAGACTCAAAGAATTATTACAATGATCAAATGCACTTACTCAATTGTTTAATAAAATAACTTAGAATGTTTAAAAGTCAAACATTCAACTTGGCCAAAATGGCAACTCAAGTCTCTTAACTTATGAAATAATAATGTAAAGACAACTGAACTACTAACTGGCTATAAAACCTTTAAAATAAGAAGGGATGCCGGGATAGGACCCCAGATCATCCTAACAACTGAAAAACTAAGCAATTATGAAAAAGACCCTCCAGAAAGCAAGGAGGCTTACCAACTGACTCTGAGTACTCAACCTGATTAACGAGGTGTTAGATATTGATCCTGGTTACTTGTGTATGCATCATAAGATGATTCAATCCAACTAGCATCGGTACATTGAATGTACAAATATGTGAGTTGGAATGTTAAACATAACATAGGCTTGAAAAGCATCTTAAAGGAACACTTACCTTAGCTTTACTTGTAATAGCCCGTATTATGTATATGTTTGTTCTATTCTTGTGATACTTGACATAGCCTTAGAGTATAGGTGAGAGACCATGTTTTTTATATGATTAGCATTGGTTTAAACTAGATCAGAAGGTGATGTGATGTCTTGCATGTTTCAGCATGTGTACTGCAAGTTAACTCTAATGGGAGTACTTAAACTCGAGACAGTAAGGTGGTAATTGAGCTTAAAGTTGAAAGTTAAGTGCTAAGTTAAAGCAAAAGGGTTTAATATTTAGAAAATGGAATTAAATAAGTGAGTTGCTTGCTTGACTTCACTAAGCTAGTAGGTGACAAGTAGGTGCATCACCTACTTTGACTTATTGACCAGTCCAAATGACCAAGTAGGTGCATCACCTACTTGAGCTATACGGATCTAGTTAAAAAGGCCAAGGTTTATGGATCAAATTTGGGACTAAGCTAATGGAATCACTTGAGGCCCAAATTAAATAAAAGAAAATGAAAATGGAAATATAGCCCAGGAGCCAAATCTGCCAAGGCCCAATCTAGTTAAGCCCAAAAATAGGCAAGTGGGTGCATCACCTAGTTTGACCTTTTGAGCAACTTGATGCACATAAGCAGGTGCATCACCTAATTAACCAATTAGTGGCTGAAATGGGAAAAAAAAGGACGTTCTAGAGGATTTTTTTAATGGTCATGAATGCTTCATATAAATCCAATATGAGCTGATCTTTTCAATCATTTGAACAATTAAGGAAAATCATATTTAACTTCAGCTCTCTCTCCCTTTTCTCTCAAGGCTTAAACCAGCTGCCCTCAAGCTCCTTCTAGGGTTCTTGAAGAAACCCTCATAGCTGCAAACCAAGGTAAGAGAAACACTTATGGATTTAGCCCAATTCTCTGATGAAAGACTAGAAAACATGTTATTCATTATTAATTATAAGTACAAGGTAGAAGTTCCCGCAAGCTACTGCTCACTTACTTTAATTATTAAGATACTTTTCTCTTTTTCTTTGGTTTAAGTGTGAAAGGAAGTTGAAGTTCTAGAGGAATTCAAGTTATAAGGAAAAGTTGCAGAAATTGAGGTAAGGTGACCGCTCCATTTTCTTCCTCCTTATGTATGAGTTTGAGTGAGGAATTATGGGTGTGCTTCATAAAGAACTCAAGGGGGTGGTGAGTTTAATAATTGGTTGTATGATAAAAAATATTTGAGGTTGTTTTATGTGTATTGTTGTTGGTGCAGTTTGGGTAATCTTGGAAAAGGATATATAATGTATATATTAGGCAGAGAGGGAGGGTGTGGTAATACACATTGTTTTAAGGGCTGTATGGGCTCATTTTCCATCAAAGTTAGCTACTATTTTACGAGGCTCACGGTGTGATGTTGCTAATTTAGGCTTATCATGACTTATATTGTAGATTAAACCTAAAAGGGGAGGCTGAATCGTGATAGTTATATTGGTCAGGAAAAAAGGTATGTACAGCTATTCGATTCCATATTCCTTGGCATGAAATCTTATATTTGTGATGAATAACAATGACTGAATTTCCTAAGCTTTGTTCCTAGTAAAGGAAATATAATGGCAGCGTACGATCTCCAAATAGCTAACAATATTTTCCCCCTCTCCTTAGTGTATAGAACTATTTCATTTTATGTTTACTACTACTCTATACTTGTGTAATTATCCTCCTAGGTGCTGGTATAGAGATGGTATTTGGAAAAGCAAGTTTGGTGAATCCTCCTCCTAGTTAGTTGAAGTCAATTGTGTCATTTGAGCTCACAAGTAATCCATTGATGTTACAAAGCTCCTTATGTCATTGTTACTACCTTGAAGTATTATTTTCATGTCTTATACTAATGGTCCGTAGTTCCAAATATAAAAAATAATTATGACCACCAAAACAACAATCTCAAAGATTAAAAAATCTAAGTGATGAAATCTATATAATTAAGGGTGGCAGCTCAGGGGCGAAAGCCTAGCATAGGCCATTCCCAATTGGTATTGAAGGGTGGCAGCTCAGGGGCGAAAGCCTAGCATGGGCCGATCCCAATTTGAGTAATTATGAGGACTGCATCCCAAGGGTTAAAATGCCTAGCATGGGTCATCCTCTTTTACCTCTAATCTGCTGGTCATTCGTATCACATGCCTTATAAAGAACATAACACATAGAAAGATAAAGACAAGAATGTAACATACAAGATCCCATAAGAGTTAACAACGGTGGTGTTCTGTTCTGACTTATACACATATATATTCATACTTGGTTTCATTCAAACTCTCATTTTATATATGTTATTGCCTTACATATTTAGTACAATTTTTTGTACTAACGTTCCTTGCGGGGGACACTGCATTTTATTCTGCAGGCGTAGGTACTTTAGCAAGTAGACCTCCTCAATAGGAGCACACGATACTCAGCTACTTTTGGTGAGCTCCAACTTGATTCGGAGCTTTACGGAGTCCTTGGTAGATTTATTTTGGTATTGTTTCATAGTTAAGGGTAAGGCGGGGTCTGTCCCGACCTACACTAAGGTTTTCTATCTTTAGAGGTTTTGTAGACTTATGTATATGGTTCAGTTGCATCTTAACAAGTTGTGGCCTAACGGCCAAGTCTTATATATATGTTTTAGGTCTGCTTATGTTGGTTTGTATCGCTACATCCTATGTGAACTTGTCACAAAATTGTCATAGTTATATGTATAGTAAGTACAGATTACATGTTGGTTCTCTCGGGCCTTTAGGGCATCGGGTGCTTGTCCGTCTTAATGGGATTTGAGGTGTGACAAAAGTGTTATCAGAGTAGGTCTTCCTAGGGAGTCTACAAAGTCGGGTCTGTGTAGAGTCTTACTTATTGATGTGTTGTGCACCACATTTATAAACAGAAGGCTACGAAACATATAGGAGTTGTCTCCTTTCTTTCATTTCTTAGATCGTGCGATAGAACAAGTGTTGTAGGTGAATCATATCTAATTTGTAAATTATTTTATTATAGTGAGGATATCAGTTACAAGAAGGAGTAAAAGTACTAGTAAGCGAGTAGATGTGGCTGCCCAAGAAGGGACCAGCCAACCACCACCTAGTCAAGCTGTTCAAGGTAAGGCTCTAGATGAGTCTCTATCACAAATTTCTTCGACCCCTCCATCTCCAGAAGATCTAAGGATGGAAGTTGCACCCCAAGAACCTTCTATTAATGCTACTGAGTAGGATTTGAGGAATGCAGTACAATTATTGACTCGTATAGTTGCTGGCCACGGGCAAAGTTAAGAAGGTCCAGTTGCAGGTACTAGTGGTGTAGATAAAGCAGCTGGCACGCGGATAAGTGACTTCTTTAATTTGGACCCTCCATCATTCACCGAGTCGGATCCTAATGAAGATCCACAAGACTTTATAGATCAAATCCAACGCACATTGGATGTTATGCATGTAAGTGGTAATGAAGCAGTTGAGCTAGCAGCATATAGATTAAAGGGTGTGGCTATATTGTGATATAAAGCTTGGATGCAATCTAGGGGAATAGATGCACCTTCAGCTACATGGAAATAGTTCAAAAAGGTATTCCTTGACCATTATCTGCCATTGGAGATCCGAGAGGCTCGTGCAGATCAGTTCTTAAATCTCCACCAAGGAAGTATGAGTGTGAGTGAGTACAACCTCAAATTTAATTCCTTGGCCAGGTATTCTCCTAATATAGTAGCTACTATGGGGGATAGAGTTCATCGATATGTGGATCGATTAGATTCATATCTAGTTAGAGATTGTATCATTGCTTCATTGAATAAAGATATGGATATAGCAAGGATGCAAGCTTTTGTGCAAAAGTTGGAGGATCAAAGGCAAAGAAGAAGGACACAAGAGTTAGAAATAGGGCATTCTAAGGGGTCCAGATCCATGGGGTATTTTACACCATCCCAAGGTGGGTTTAGGCCTCAGTTCTTTAACAGACTACCTAGGCCATCATCTTCCTACTCTACAGCTAGTGCCACCTCTTGGTATCAAGGGTTTAGGGGAAATCAGTTTGGGCAAAGAAGTGAAAGCCAAGGTTCACATACAGCGGGTCATCAAGAGCTGGAAAGTACTAGCCAATCAAGGCCTCCTCGACAGCCTTGTGTACAATATGGCAGGAATCATCTAGGTGCATGTAGGTTTGAGACAGATGATTGTTTTTGGTGTGGCACACTGGGTCATATGATGAGAAATTGCCCTCATAAGGGTATAGGTGGTGTGGCACAACCTAATAGATCAGTTGATGCATCATTATCATCAGCACCTTCTTTGAGTAGAGAAAAAATGTCTACTGGTCGTGGTAGAGGAGCTAGGGGAGCAACTTGTTCTAGTGGAGTTCAGAATCACACATATTCTCTAGGGGATCGACAAAATTTAGAAGCCTTGCCGGATGTGGTTACAGGTACATTGTCCATCTTTTCACATATTCTATATGCATTAATTGATTCGGGGTCTACACTATCATATGTTACTCCATTAAATGCCGAAAAATTCAAAAGAACACCAAATTATTTGACAAGCCATTTGACGTGTCTACATCGATTGGTGAGTCTATTATAGCTAGAAGGGTTTATTGTAATTGCATTGTAACATTTATGATCGTGACACATTGTCTGACCTTGTTGAGCTAGAAATGGTAGATTTTGACGTTATAATGGGTATGGATTGGTTAGTTTCTTATTATGCTACGGTAGATTGCCGAACTAAGATGGTGCATTTCCAATTTCCAAAAGAGGCAGTCCTCTAATGGAAAGGTAATATTGGGACACCAAAAGGTAAAGTTATTTCTTATCTTAAGGCAAAGAAGATGATGTCCAAAGGATACATATGTCATCTAGTGAGAGTGAAAAATATAGATGTGGAGCCACCAACTTTTCAATCCATTCCGGTAGTGAATGAGTTTCCCAATGTTTTTTCTGAAGATCTTCCAACTTTGCCTCCAGAACGAGAAGTAGAGTTTGGTAGTGATGTGATTCCAGATACTCAACCTATCTTCATTCCTCCGTATAGAATGGCCCCAGCAAAATTACTGGAATTGAAGGAGCAATTAAAAGACTTATTAGAAAAAGAATTCATAAGGCCAAGTATGTCCTCATGGGGAGCACTAGTTTTATTTGTACGCAAGAAAGATGACTCATTTAGAATATGTATCGACTATCGGTAGTTGAATTAGGTAATGATTAAGAACAAATATCTCCTCCCTAGAATTGAAGATTTGTTTGATCAGTTACAAGATGCTAGGTGTTTTTCAAAAATCCACCTTAGATCGGGTTATCACCTAGTGGGGTCAAAGACAAAGATATAGCCAAGACAGCTTTTCGAACATGGTATGGTCATTTTGAATTTTTAGTCATATGGTAATTTTGAGTTTTTAGTCATTTCATTCGTGCTAACGAATGCACCAATAGCTTTTATGGATTTGATGAATAGGGTGTTCAAGTCATTTTTAGATATGTTCGTGATAGTATTCATAGATGACATTTTGGTGTATTCAAGATCGGAAGAGGACCATGCTAATCACCTGCGGCAGGTGTTACACATTCTTCATGATCGTAAGTTGTATGCAAAGTTCTCTAAATGTGAGTTCTGGTTAAAATCTGTGGCATTTTTAGGTCATATTGTATCTGATGAAGGAATAAGGGTTGATAACCAGAAGATAGAAGCCGTGCAAAATTGGCCAAGACCTACAATGCCTACGAAGATCCATAGTTTTCTTGGATTGGCATGTTATTATAGATGCACCCTTAACAAAGCTAACACACAAAGAAACCAAGTTTAAGTGGAATGATAAATGTGAAAGAAGCTTCCAAGAGCTGAAGAATAAATTAACTTCCACACCTGTATTGGTACTTCCAGAAGGCACAGAAGGTTATGCAGTGTATTGTGATGCTTCGGGAGTGGGCTTAGGTTGTGTATTGATGCACTATGGTAAAGTAATAGCTTATGGCTCAAGGCAACTACG
Organism: Solanum bulbocastanum; assembly: GCA_037074985.1. NCBI lineage: Eukaryota > Viridiplantae > Streptophyta > Magnoliopsida > Solanales > Solanaceae > Solanum > Solanum bulbocastanum. The sequence continues at coordinate 15,765,910 of CM073599.1, forward strand.
GCCACATGAGAAAAATTATCCAGCCCATGATCTAGAGTTAGCAGCAGTTCTGTTTGCTTTGAATATATGGCGCCACAACTTGTACGGAGTTCATGTTGACATATACACTGATCACAAGAGTTTGGAATATGTCTTTAAGCAAAAGGACCTAAATCTGAGGCAGCGAAGATGGCTAGAGCTATTAAAATAATATGGCATTGATATTTTGTATCATCCTGGTAAAGCCAATTTAGTAGCTGATGCTTTAAGACGTTAAATAATGGCAAGCACTTATGGGAAGTCTATGGAAGGACAAGGAATAACTAAGGATCTATGCCAACTAGCTAGCTTGGAGGTTCGCCTTCTTGAATCTCCAGACGAATGGGTTATTGTGCAAAATGCGGTAGAATCCTCATTAGTAGTGGAAGTGAAAGAGAAATGGTACACTAATCCTATTCTATTACAACTTAAGGAGAATGTACAGCAGGGTATAACAAAGGCATTTGAGCTTACGCAAGAGGGATGCTGTCCTCATACATATACAAATTAGGATCGGCCCATGCTAGGTATTATAACCCCTGAGTTGCCACCCGTATATATATCAATTGGGATCGGCCCATGCTAGGTATTTCAACCATTGAGCTGCCACCCGTAGTAATACATATTTGCTTTACGTCTTTTCTTTAATCTTTGAGATTGTTCATAATTCTTTTGAGCTTTGGGACAATAGATTAGTGATGTAAACAATTGAATAAAAAGACTTGAGGCAGCAATAATGACATAAGAAACAAATGTAACATCAATGTAGTAATACTTAGCAATTATATAACACAATGAATCTTATTGGGCTAAAACATATTCCTAAATGGGCCATGAAGACACACAGCAAGTCAGAACATGAGGACATGTAGAAAATGAGTCATTAAGTGGTATAACAAGTGAGCAAGTAATTCTACTAGCACATGGTTCACTTAGAACACATTTGGACATCTCAAATGGAGGCATACATGCATTTCAAATAGAAACTATAACTACTCAGATGGAGAGGCAAGGAGTGCATATAATGATACGATAGCTGCACACTTAGTACATGCTATCAAAGGTAAGAGTGCATAAACATGTGAACTAATGAGGCATAGGATAGATCGCAAATAAGGGTTGCACATTCCACGTAAGGACATATAAAATGCATAATAGACATAATGTGTATCTGCCATACAAATACTTGTAAAATGTATACTGTAGGATCTTATTGACTCAATGATCCTCATTTGACTTGGTGGATAACTAATGAAATTTTCTATTTAGAGTACCTTTGTCATAATAATACTTCAAGGCAATAACAATGACATAAGGAGCTATGTAACATCAATGCATTACTTGTGAGCTTAAATGGCAAAATTTTCTTCAACTGACTAAGAGGAGGATTCACCAAACTTGCTTTTGCAAATACCATTTCTATATCAGAATATAGGAGGATAATTACACAAGTATAGAGTAATGAACATATAATGAAGTAATTCTATACACTAAGGAGAGGGGGAAATACTGTTAGCTATTTGGAGATCGTACGCTGCCACAATGTCTCCTTTACTAGGAATAGAACTTAGGAAATTCACTTATTGATATTAATCAAAAGTATTAGATTTCATGTTGAAGAATATTGAATCGAATAGCCTTATATACCTTGTCTCCCAACCAATACCATGTGGTACCATGAATCAGCCTTTCCTTTGAGGCGTTAATCTGCATTAATGGCAAGTAATAGAGCTAATATTAACAACTAATAAACAAGGTTGGATCACTTCGACTTACCAAAATTGTAGTCGGGCAGCAAGCTCAAAATCCCTCTACTAATGGGTGTTCTTTTCACTAATTCCTTTATCGCCATGTTTACACAATTTATGACCTTCCCATATGAGGTCATCCGACCCTACTTGGGGTTTACAACATCCAAAATAGTAAATACACACCTAAGGGGCAGCACGCCCACAACCCACAATTTAAATGGTGTAACTTCATTTCTTCCCTAAAACATTTCACATGACTTTCTTTGAAGGCTAGCCAATGGTACAAATGATAATCTACAAAATATATTGATTACACACAATTGGGTCAATAGGTCAATTAATGGACCACTACGACATTATGTCGAACACTTAGTGGGCATAAATCTGTACAATTCATAAATGGTGTTTCAACACCCAATGGCCTCATAATTACAAACAACACTCTCACTACCATTTATAGGAATAAAACCATGCTCTTTACCACTAATAAACCCAACCATATAAAATACTTATTTTATATATCCTTAGAACACTTAATATAGACATAAAAAGAAAAATTTATGACCTTTTAATTACTGAAGAAATGGAAGAAATAAACCGGACATTTGAATTAATAACACAAAATTGGCATGAACTAACTATTCAAAGTATATATGAACTATATGACTCGTATTCGGATTAATGATAAACTACGAATATTTAAAATATTGGCTACGAACCATGGAAGATTTAGATCTACTAAATAAAATTTTAATAGATAATATTATAACATATCTAAGAACCCAAGATATAGAATACTTAGAATATATTCTAGAAACTACAAAAGAAATACGAAATCTTATAATAAGAAAACAAGAATATTATGAAAAGATATTTTCACCAGAAAATTAAAATGGATGAAACCTATAAAGAACAATTACTAGAAAAAATTAATGAAATAAAACACGAAATAGAATTTAGACAAAACAGATTAGAATATAATATATGTGCAGGAGTATGCCACAGATCTATAAAAGCACAAAGAAAAACGATATTCTTATTAGATCTACAATTACAACAATTAGAATATAAATATCAACACGATTTATAATGAATAAAGAAGAATATGCTGTAGAAGAAAAAATATATAAAAGTCAAGATGGATTAGAAATAAAAATAATACATTCAAACTTAGAACGAAGATATAAAAAAATAGGAAACCAGCTATATCTAATGCCAGATAAAGAATCAGCAAAATTAGAAGATAGTTTAACAACTATGGTACGATTAAATAAAGAGAATGAAGAAATAGATAGAAGAAAAGAAATTGAAAAAATTAGAGAACAAGCTAAAAAAGAAATTAAACAAATAGAAGAAGTAAAAGATACTAGAATTCAAGAATTACAAAAAGAATTAGAAAGACTTAAACAATTATATGAAGAAAAATTAAGAATAAAAGAAGAAAATAAGAAAAGAAATGAAGAATTAAAGTTAAATCAAGAAATAGAAAAAATGAAAACAATGTTAGAAGAAACAGAAGAATTACAAATAGACGAGTTAAGAATAGATGAAATAAATGAAGAAAATGAAAATGATAATATTTCAGAAAATAATTCTGAATCATATTCAGAAACATATACTGAACTTATAGAAAAAGATAAAAATATAGAAATAAATGTAGGAAATTTAGATGAGAAACCAAGTACTTCAAATTCTAAAACACGAACAGATACAACCCCAACATACTATACTTATGAAAAAGAAAATAGAGATAAAGTTTTATGGGATAAAAGATTAAATAAAAATTGGATACCTAGACAAACTACAGATCAAAATAATTTCTTAGACTTAGACTGTGTAGCAGATACAAATAAAACAATTCAATTATGGATAGGCTATATATCAAAACAATTAATAGATAACAAAATATCAATAATAGATGCCCCAGGGTATATAGAAAGAACACTTATAGGAACAGTAAAAATATGGTTACAAAATTTAACACCAGCAAGTTTAACAACTCTAAGAAATAATACAAAATCTAATAACGAAGTAGCAACATCAGCAATAGATATATTAAATAAATATGAAATATCAATTAGAAATGAATTTGGAAGTATGACAACAGAAATAGAAGAACAACAGAAAGATAAAATAATAAACAGAAATTTAATGAATAAATTAGCAATATGTAAAATGAGTTACATAGATGAATATACATGTGCATTTAGAGAATATTACTACAAAGGAATATATACAAATGATGAAAGTAGAGAAATAAGAAAATTATATTACACAAAATTACCAGAACCATTTAGTTCGAAAATAATAAAAGATTGGGAAGAATCTAATACAGTAGATACACTAGGAGCTAGAATAAAATTCTTACAACAATGGTTTATAAAACTATGTGAAAAACATAAAGAAGAATTAAAACTAGAAAAGATATTAGTAAAAAACCTAAAATATTGTACAAATAAGTTAGCACCCTAATTTGGATGTAAAAATCCATATAAATATAAGAAAAAGATAAAGAAATATAAACACTTCAAAACAAAATATAAAAATAAAATTCCAAGAAAAAGATATTATATAAAAAATTATAAACAAAAAAGACCACATAGAATTAAGAAAAATATAACAGAATGTAAATGTTATAATTGTGGAAAACTAGGACATTTAGCTAGAGATTGTAAATTACCAAAAGATTTAAAGAAAAAACAAATAACAGAAATAATAATAGAAGACGACACATATAAACAGATAGATTATTTAGACTATGACTTAAAAGATGAAGATAGTATATACGAAATAACAGATATTGAATTAGAAGAAGAAATAGAATCATATTCAGATTATGACTGAAAGCGACATAAAGATAATAAGTAAAGAAGAATATCAAGATAACGAATATACAGAACAAAAAATAATATTTGATAATAATATGTTTGAACAAATAAAAGGAAAAGAATTAGACCTAAGTATAGATAAAATATTAGAAGTACCTAGATTAAAAAACTTATTTAAATTACAACACGATGAATATTATGTAGTAAGCCAAAGAGAACACGTAATAGATTGTAAATATATTAAAGGAAAAGCTAAAATACCCATCATAAATAAGAAAATAATTAATAAAGAAATCCAAGATTTAAAATCAAAGAATCCAATAAAATATGTACATTTAGGAGCAACAGAAATATTAATAAAAGCATGTTTTAGAGAAGGAATAGATACACCGATAGAATTATATTTAACAGATGATAGAATAATCCAACCTATAGAAAAAAGTATAATAAGTGCAGTTAGAGGAAATTTAATATACCAAAAATTTAAATTTATTATAAGTGCAAATTATTCAGTAGCAATAGAAGACAAAAACATAGATAAATCATTAGTACTATACTGGAAAATGTCAGGTATAGAACTAGCACCAGGAAGTAAGATATTTACAGCAAGATGTAAAAATTTATATGTATTAACTACAAAACATAAAATAACAGCAAGAAATAAGATTCAAAAAATCAAAATAGAAAATCCATTTGATCAAATAATTACAGTAATAGATAATAATGATTACAGTTATAAAGAAATAGATATTGAAGAAGATTTAGAAATAGTAAAAGAAAGACTAAGTACATCTAAAAGATTAAGCTACGATACACCATCATCATCAAGAAATAGTACATCTAGAAGATTAGATTGCGACCTAATATCTAAGTTATTAGAACAAAAGAATGATGAAATACAACCATATCAATATTACATCACAGGAATATTAGATCAAAGAAAATATTTAATAAACATAAATACAGGACAAGTAGAAAATCAGATTATAAGAGAACTAGTAAAAGAACATGAAATAATTACAGGAGAAAATATAAACAACGAATTACCTAGAGCTTTGGTAAATATAGAAGAAACTACTGAACAAGAACTAATTATTGGAGGAATACCAATAAAAATTAAATTTAAAATACATCAAGGAAATAGTAATATTACTTTAGGAATAAAATGGCTAGAAACAGTTAAACCATATAATATAGATGATAAACAACTAACAATACATTATGAAAATAAAAAAGTAATTATTAAAAGAACAATTATATGATAAAATAATATTTTAACATCCTCCATGACAAAAATATACATTTTAGCAAAAATAATTATAGAAGGATATTATAATAGATATTACACACCTATGATAGATACAGGAGCAGAAGCAAATATGTGTAAACATAATTGTCTACCAGATAGTAAATGGGAAAAGTTAAAAACACCATTAATAGTAACATGATTTAATAATGAAGGAAGCATGATAACACATAAAGCTTAAAATATAAAAACACAAATATGGGATAAAATATTAATAATAGAAGAAATCTATAGTTATGAATTTACAAATAAAGATATATTATTAGGAATGCCTTTTTTAGATAAACTATATCCACATACTATAACAAAAACACATTGGTGGTTCACTACCATATGTAATCACAAGATAGGAGCAAAAAGAGTTAATAATAAAATTAGAAAAAATACCCCTTGGATAAAAGGAAGTGAAAAAATTACCCAAAAGTTAGAAAATATAACAAATAATGATCATAAAATAGAAATTATAATATTCACAATAGATAAAGTACAAGCAATAAACGACAAATTAAATTCATTATATAATGAAAACCCATTACAAGGATGGGATAAACACAAAACAAAAGTAAAAATTGAACTAATAGACGAAAATAGTATAATCACACAAAAACCATTAAGATATAATTTTGAAGACCAATCGAAATTTAAAATGCATATAAATGAATTATTAGAAAATAAATATATACAAGAAAGCAATAGTAAACATAACAGTCCAGCATTTATAGTAAATAAACATAGTGAACAAAAAAGAGGTAAAAGCAGAATGGTTATTGATTATAGAAATCTAAACGCAAAAACTAAAACATATAATTACCCCATACCTAACAAAATATTAAAAGTAAGACAAATACAAGGATATAATTACTTTAGTAAATTTGATTGTAAGTCAGGATTTTACCACCTAAAACTAGAAGAAGAATCTAAACATTTAACAGCATTTACTGTACCCCAAGGATTTTATGAATGGAATGTTCTACCATTTGGATATAAAAATGCACCAGGTAGATATCAACATTTCATGGATACATGCTTTAACCAGCTAGAAAATTGTATAGTATATATAGACGATATATTATTATATTCAAAAACAAAAGAAGAACATCTAAAGTTATTAGAAAAATTTATACACATCATAGAAATATCAGGAATTAGCTTATCTAAAAAGAAAGCTGAGATAATGAAAAATCAGATAGAATTCTTAGGAATTCAAATAGATAAAAATGGAGTAAAAATGCAAACACATATTGTACAAAAAATATCTAATTCTGAAGAATTATTAGATATTAAGAAAAAATTACAATCCTTTCTAGGATTAGTTAATCAAGTACGAGAATATATACCAAAATTAGCAGAAAATTTAAAACCATTACAGAAGAAATTAAAGAAAGATATAGAATATCACTTTGATGAACAAGATAAAAAATACATTAGAAAAATAAAAATTATGTGTAAAGATTTACCAAAATTATACTTTCCAGATGAAAATAGACAATTTACTTATATAGTAGAAACAGACTCTAGTAATCATAGTTACGGAGGAGTACTAAAATATAAATATATAAATGAAAAAATAGAACATCACTGCAGATATTATTCCGGATCATATACAGACCCACAAATAAAATGGGAAATAAATAGAAAAGAACTATTTGCCTTATATAAATGTTTATTAGCTTTTGAGCCATATATTGTATATAACAAATTAGTCTGGGCTTACCTATTCTCAGCCTACCTTCGTTCATAGCAAACTACTTCGAATTCATACAGTATAACAATACTATAACATGATAATAATCAAATAATAATCAAGAGATTATCAGGAATATGAAAGTTTAGCTATTCATATTGAAATATGAACATACCTTAGTTTGTAGATTTTCTGAAGTGGATTCCTTCATAGCTTCCTGGTTGTTGTTAGATTTCTCCATAATATTTTTTCTTATCTAGCTCTGATACCAATTTGGGGGGGTTTGCGGAATTAGAGAGAGAACTGAGGGAAATGGGAGATGAGGGATGATTCTCCCCTTCTCCTTACTTACATATATATACAAAATTTACAAACTACTATTTAAGAACAGTAGTTGACTTCTACTATTCATGAATAGTGACTGACTCTTACTATTTACACAGTGACTTGACCTTTACTATTCACATAATTGACATTTTACTATTGATTACTATTCATCAATAGTATCCTGTCGGTGACTCCGAATAAAAACAAACTACTTTACTTTACTTTACAAAAGAAAACAAAAAACTTTAAAAAAGGAAGATAAGATTCCTATCCTATCCTAATCACATAGATGTCTTCATCATATTTTTTGTTGTGTCGGCTGTCTTCATCAGGCTGCCGGCTATCTCTTTGTCTTTTGTCTTTGGTATTTTATTCCAGTTGTACGGTTGGAACTTCGTTATCTTCTCCGTGACACTTGGAACATATATGTTCTAAGTATTTACTGCTAATAGTTGTACAATATCTTGTCAATAGTGCTGGCGAAATGAAATTTTTCCGTATAGCTCTTGTAGTTGGTGTATTTTCTGGTTTTAGGAGGCTTAGTATCCATTGACGTATTTCCTCCATATCTCCTTCTCTTGTTTCTCGACAGTTTGAATATATCATTGTATTATCTCGACTATAGTAACTCCATATTGTATTGTTATTTAGATAATTATTTGCTAACTCCGTTAATATTGTAGCTATTCCGATAACTCTTTTATTGGCGTAGAAATCAGGAATATCTACAATAGGTATCTCATCTTGTTTTTCTATCTTTTCCGGAATTAACATATCTCTGGTCAAACCAATCTTTATTACCTGTATAACTGGTTTTATCTCGTCATATAGTATTTCTGCTGTAGCTGTATAGAACTTTATGAAAAATAGAGTTCCTTTAGTAATTCGTTTGTATGTTAAGAATGCTTTGTATAGTTCGGGTATTTTCGAAATTTCGTCTCCTGTAGCTGTGTACACTATACTGAGTAGTCCATAATTATAACAAGTTGTAACTAAATTTGTATTTGTACCTGGAAGGGCAATTAGTTTGTTATAACCTTGTAGGTGTTGAGTAATGTAATCAGTATTTGGTTCTTTTGGATTTATAGCTCTGGGGTTTTTATTTAAATAAGTTTGGATTTTGTAAATGTTTTCTGTATATGTACGAGTAATATGGGTATATGTATTTTTCTGCTGGCTTAGGCTATTTTTATAAGTAGTTGTTTGTGGAGTAGGTACGGACTTTTGTATCTTTGGAGCTGTATATGGTTTATCAAAAAGCTTATTCATATTTGTATTGGTATAACTTTTTTATTCTGTAGTTTTCTTTGTAACTCCACCAGATGTACCTGCACCTGCATTTAAACAAACGTTATGGGTTTTAGGGAGTTTCCCAACGTCTCCTTCTAGCTCTGGAATTTTAACGTCTTCCGATCGACGTAGCTCCGCATTTTTAGAGTCATGCTGCTGACTACTAGCTTGCTCCTTTAGCTTTTGTATCTCACCGTCCATACTATCCACTTTTTTACAAAGTGTAGTTAGGAGGTTGAGTATCTGGTCCATTGTATTTGTCTGTTCAATTTTTTTCTCTTGAGAGGTGATCTGCAATCACATTTTTGTCAGTTTTTATAACTTCAATTGTAAATGAAAAATTTAGTATATTGACTACTAGTCTTCTTATTTCCTTTGTCGTAACTGAATCTTGTACCTTTTTAGTTATCCACCATTTTACCTGTGTATTATCTGTTCTAACAATAAATTTGTTATATACAATATATGGCTCAAAAGCTAATAAACATTTATATAAGGCAAATAGTTCTTTTTTATTTATTTCCCATTTTATTTGTGGGTCTGTATATGATCCGGAATAATATCTGCAGTGATGTTCTATTTTTTCATTTATATATTTATATTTTAGTACTCCTCCGTAACTATGATTACTAGAGTCTGTTTCTACTATATAAGTAAATTGTCTATTTTCATCTGGAAAGTATAATTTTGGTAAATCTTTACACATAATTTTTATTTTTCTAATGTATTTTTTATCTTGTTCATCAAAGTGATATTCTATATCTTTCTTTAATTTCTTCTGTAATGGTTTTAAATTTTCTGCTAATTTTGGTATATATTCTCGTACTTGATTAACTAATCCTAGAAAGGATTGTAATTTTTTCTTAGTATCTAATAATTCTTCAGAATTAGATATTTTTTGTACAATATGTGTTTGCATTTTTACTCCATTTTTATCTATTTGAATTCCTAAGAATTCTATCTGATTTTTCATTATCTCAGCTTTCTTTTTAGATAAGCTAATTCCTGATATTTCTATGATGTGTATAAATTTTTCTAATAAATTTAGATGTTCTTCTTTTGTTTTTGAATATAATAATATATCGTCTATATATAGTATACAATTTTCTAGCTGGTTAAAGTATGTATCCATGAAATGTTGATATCTACCTGGTGCATTTTTATATCCAAATGGTAGAACATTCCATTCATAAAATCCTTGGGGTACAGTAAATGCTGTTAAATGTTTAGATTCTTCTTCTAGTTTTAGGTGGTAAAATCCTGACTTACAATCAAATTTACTAAAGTAATTATATCCTTGTATTTGTCTTACTTTTAATATTTTGTTAGGTATGGGGTAATTATATGTTTTAGTTTTTGCGTTTAGATTTCTATAATCAATAACCATTCTGCTTTTACCTCTTTTTTGTTCACTATGTTTATTTACTATAAATGCTGGACTGTTATGTTTACTATTGCTTTCTTGTATATATTTATTTTCTAATAATTCATTTATATGCATTTTAAATTTCGATTGGTCTTCAAAATTATATCTTAATGGTTTTTTTGTGATTATACTATTTTCGTCTATTAGTTCAATTTTTACTTTTGTTTTGTGTTTATCCCATCCTTGTAATGGGTTTTCATTATATATTGAATTTAATTTGTCGTTTATTGCTTGTACTTTATCTATTGTGAATATTATAATTTCTATTTTATGATCATTATTTGTTATATTTTCTAACTTTTGGGTAATTTTTTCACTTCCTTTTATCCAAGGGGTATTTTTTCTAATTTTATTATTAACTCTTTTTGCTCCTATCTTGTGATTACATATGGTAGTGAACCACCAATGTGTTTTTGTTATAGTATGTGGATATAGTTTATCTAAAAAAGGCATTCCTAATAATATATCTTTATTTGTAAATTCATAACTATAGATTTCTTCTATTATTAATATTTTATCCCATATTTGTGTTTTTATATTTTTAGCTTTATGTGTTATCATGCTTCCTTCATTATTAAATCCTGTTACTATTAATGGTGTTTTTAACTTTTCCCATTTACTATCTGGTAGACAATTATGTTTACACATATTTGCTTCTGCTCCTGTATCTATCATAGGTGTGTAATATCTATTATAATATTCTTCTATAATTATTTTTGCTAAAATGTATATTTTTGTCATTATATGAGGATGTTAAAATATTATTTTATCATATAATTGTTCTTTTAATAATTACTTTCTTATTTTCGTAATGTATCGTTAGTTGTTTATCATCTATGTTATATGGTTTAACTGTTTCTAGCCATTTTATTCCTAAAGTAATATTATTATTTCCTTGATGTATTTTAAATTTAATTTTTATTGGTATTCCTCCAATAATTAGTTCTTGTTCAGTAGTTTCTTCTATATTTACCAAAGCTCTAGGTAATTCGTTGTTTATATTTTCTCCTGTAATTATTTCATGTTCTTTTACTAGTTCTCTTATAATCTGATTTTCTACTTGTCCTGTATTTATGTTTATTAAATATTTTCTTTGATCTAATATTCCTGTGATGTAATATTGATATGGTTGTATTTCATCATTCTTTTGTTCTAATAACTTAGATATTAGGTCGCAATCTAATCTTCTAGATGTACTATTTCTTGATGATGATGGTGTATCGTAGCTTAATCTTTTAGATGTACTTAGTCTTTCTTTTACTATTTCTAAATCTTCTTCAATATCTATTTCTTTATAACTGTAATCATTATTATCTATTACTGTAATTATTTGATCAAATGGATTTTCTATTTTGATTTTTTGAATCTTATTTCTTGCTGTTATTTTATGTTTTGTAGTTAATACATATAAATTTTTACATCTTGCTGTAAATATCTTACTTCCTGGTGCTAGTTCTATACCTGACATTTTCCAGTATAGTACTAATGATTTATCTATGTTTTTGTCTTCTATTGCTACTTATAATAAATTTAAATTTTTGGTATATTAAATTTCCTCTAACTACACTTATTATACTTTTTTCTATAGGTTGGATTATTCTATCATCTGCTAAATATAATTCTATCGATGTATCTATTCCTTCTCTAAAACATGCTTTTATTAATATTTCTGTTGCTCCTAAATGTACATATTTTATTGGATTCTTTGATTTTAAATCTTGGATTTCTTTATTAATTATTTTCTTATTTATGATGGGTATTTTAGCTTTTCCTTTAATATATTTACAATCTATTACGTGTTCTCTTTGGCTTACTACATAATATTCATCGTGTTGTAATTTAAATAAGTTTTTTAATCTAGGTACTTCTAATATTTTATCTATACTTAGGTCTAATTCTTTTCCTTTTATTTGTTCAAACATATTATTATCAAATATTATTTTTTGTTCTGTATATTCGTTATCTTGATATTCTTCTTTACTTATTATCTTTATGTCGCTTTCAGTCATAATCTGAATATGATTCTATTTCTTCTTCTAATTCAATATCTGTTATTTCGTATATACTATCTTCATCTTTTAAGTCATAGTCTAAATAATCTATCTGTTTATATGTGTCGTCTTCTATTATTATTTCTGTTATTTGTTTTTTCTTTAAATCTTTTGGTAATTTACAATCTCTAGCTAAATGTCCTAGTTTTCCACAATTATAACATTTACATTCTGTTATATTTTTCTTAATTCTATGTGGTCTTTTTTGTTTATAATTTTTTATATAATATCTTTTTCTTGGAATTTTATTTTTATATTTTGTTTTGAAGTGTTTATATTTCTTTATCCTTTTCTTATATTTATATGGATTTTTACATCCAAATTGGGGTGCTAACTTATTTGTACAATATTTTAGGTTTTTTACTAATATCTTTTCTAGTTTTAATTCTTCTTTATGTTTTTCACATAGTTTTATAAACCATTGTTGTAAGAATTTTATTCTAGCTCCTAGTGTATCTACTGTATTAGATTCTTCCCAATCTTTTATTATTTTCGAACTAAATGGTTCTGGTAATTTTGTGTAATATAATTTTCTTATTTCTCTACTTTCATCATTTGTATATATTCCTTTGTAGTAATATTCTCTAAATGCACATGTATATTCATCTATGTAACTCATTTTACATATTGCTAATTTATTCATTAAATTTCTGTTTATTATTTTATCTTTCTGTTGTTCTTCTATTTCTGTTGTCATACTTCCAAATTCATTTCTAATTGATATTTCATATTTATTTAATATATCTATTGCTGATGTTGCTACTTCGTTATTAGATTTTGTATTATTTCTTAGAGTTGTTAAACTTGCTGGTGTTAAATTTTGTAACCATATTTTTACTGTTCCTATAAGTGTTCTTTCTATATACCCTGGGGCATCTATTATTGATATTTTGTTATCTATTAATTGTTTTGATATATAGCCTATCCATAATTGAATTGTTTTATTTGTATCTGCTACACAGTCTAAGTCTAAGAAATTATTTTGATCTGTAGTTTGTCTAGGTATCCAATTTTTATTTAATCTTTTATCCCATAAAACTTTATCTCTATTTTCTTTTTCATAAGTATAGTATGTTGGGGTTGTATCTGTTCGTGTTTTAGAATTTGAAGTACTTGGTTTCTCATCTAAATTTCCTACATTTATTTCTATATTTTTATCTTTTTCTATAAGTTCAGTATATGTTTCTGAATATGATTCAGAATTATTTTCTGAAATATTATCATTTTCATTTTCTTCATTTATTTCATCTATTCTTAACTCGTCTATTTGTAATTCTTCTGTTTCTTCTAACATTGTTTTCATTTTTTCTATTTCTTGATTTAACTTTAATTCTTCATTTCTTTTCTTATTTTCTTCTTTTATTCTTAATTTTTCTTCATATAATTGTTTAAGTCTTTCTAATTCTTTTTGTAATTCTTGAATTCTAGTATCTTTTACTTCTTCTATTTGTTTAATTTCTTTTTTAGCTTGTTCTCTAATTTTTTCAATTTCTTTTCTTCTATCTATTTCTTCATTCTCTTTATTTAATCGTACCATAGTTGTTAAACTATCTTCTAATTTTGCTGATTCTTTATCTGGCATTAGATATAGTTGGTTTCCTATTTTTTTATATCTTCGTTCTAAGTTTGAATGTATTATTTTTATTTCTAATCCATCTTGACTTTTATATATTTTTTCTTCTACAGCATATTCTTCTTTATTCATTATAAATCGTGTTGATATTTATATTCTAATTGTTGTAATTGTAGATCTAATAAGAATATCGTTTTTCTTTGTGCTTTTATAGATCTGTGGCATACTCCTGCACATATATTATATTCTAATCTGTTTTGTCTAAATTCTATTTCGTGTTTTATTTCATTAATTTTTTCTAGTAATTGTTCTTTATAGGTTTCATCCATTTTAATTTTCTGGTGAAAATATCTTTTCATAATATTCTTGTTTTCTTATTATAAGATTTCGTATTTCTTTTGTAGTTTCTAGAATATATTCTAAGTATTCTATATCTTGGGTTCTTAGATATGTTATAATATTATCTATTAAAATTTTATTTAGTAGATCTAAATCTTCCATGGTTCGTAGCCAATATTTTAAATATTCGTAGTTTATCATTAATCCGAATACGAGTCATATAGTTCATATATACTTTGAATAGTTAGTTCATGCCAATTTTGTGTTATTAATTCAAATGTCCGGTTTATTTCTTCCATTTCTTCAGTAATTAAAAGGTCATAAATTTTTCTTTTTATGTCTATATTAAGTGTTCTAAGGATATATAAAATAAGTATTTTATAGTTATAATCGTCATCTAACAAGTATGTATTCATCATTTTCATAAATTTCTAAACAAGTTATTCCTTCTAACCTCTTTATTTATTATTATCAATTATCAAATTATATTAAAGTTATTCTGAACAAATTCTTTTGGTCACTACTATGATTTTCAGCTTCAATCAGTTACCCTAACAGCGCCTTCAACAACTTCGTACTTCCCCTACAACGGCTTCTCTCTTGCCTAACTGGGTTTCCGGTTTCGGATGGCATAGTCTGGGCTTACCTATTCTCAGCCTACCTTCGTTCATAGCAAACTACTTCGAATTCATACAGTATAAGAATACTATAACATGATAATAATCAAATAATAATCAAGAGATTATCAGGAATATGAAAGTTTAGCTATTCATATTGAAATATGAACATACCTTAGTTTGTAGATTTTCTGAAGTGGATTCCTTCATAGCTTCCTGGTTGTTGTTAGATTTCTCCATAATATTTTTTCTTATCTAGCTCTGATACCAATTTGGGGGGGTTTGCGGAATTAGAGAGAGAACTGAGGGAAATGGGAGATGAGGGATGCTTCTCCCCTTCTCCTTACTTACATATATATACAAAATTTACAAACTACTATTTATGAATAGTAGTTGACTTCTACTATTCATGAATAGTGACTGACTCTTACTATTTACACAGTGACTTGACCTTTACTATTCACATAATTGATATTTTACTATTGATTACTATTCATCAATAGTATCCTGTCGGTGACTCCGAATAAAAACAAACTACTTTACTAGACTAGTAGTCAATATACTAAATTTTTCATTTACAATTGAAGTTATAAAAACTGACAAAAATGTGATTGCAGATCACCTCTCAAGAGAAAAAAATTGAACAGACAAATACAATGGACCAGATACTCAACCTCCTAACTACACTTTGTAAAAAAGTGGATAGTATGGACGGTGAGATACAAAAGCTAAAGGAGCAAGCTAGTAGTCAGCAGCATGACTCTAAAAATGCGGAGCTACGTCAATCGGAAGACGTTAAAATTCCAGAGCTAGAAGGAGACGTTGGGAAACTCCCTAAAACCCATAACGTTTAATCTTGTACCTTTTTAGTTATCCACCATTTTACCTGTGTATTATCTGTTCTAACAATAAATTTGTTATATACAATATATGGCTCAAAAGCTAATAAACATTTATATAAGGCAAATAGTTCTTTTCTATTTATTTCCCATTTTATTTGTGGGTCTGTATATGATCCGGAATAATATCTGCAGTGATGTTCTATTTTTTCATTTATGTATTTATATTTTAATACTCCTCCGTAACTATGATTACTAGAGTCTGTTTCTACTATATAAGTAAATTGTTTATTTTCATCTGGAAAGTATAATTTTGGTAAATCTTTACACATAATTTTTATTTTTCTAATGTATTTTTTATCTTGTTCATCAGAGTGATATTCTATATCTTTCTTTAATTTCTTCTGTAATGGTTTTAAATTTTCTGCTAATTTTGGTATATATTCTCGTACTTGATTAACTAATCCTAGAAAGGATTGTAATTTTTTCTTAGTATCTAATAATTCTTCAGAATTAGATATTTTTTGTACAATATGTGTTTGCATTTTTATTCCATTTTTATCTATTTGAATTCCTAAGAATTCTATTTGATTTTTCATAATTTCAGCTTTCTTTTTTGATAAGCTAATTCCTGATATTTCTATGATATTTATAAATTTTTCTAATAATTTTAGATGTTCTTCTTTAGTTCTTGAGTATAATAATATGTCGTCTATATATACTATACAATTTTCTAGTTGGTTAAAGTATGTATCCATAAAATGTTGATACCTACCTGGTGCATTTTTATATCCAAATGGTAAAACATTCCATTCATAAAATCCTTGGGGTACAGTAAATGCTGTTAAATGTTTAGATTCTTCTTCTAGTTTTAGGTGGTAAAATCCTGACTTACAATCAAATTTACTAAAGTAATTATATCCTTGTATTTGTCTTACTTTTAATATTTTGTTAGGTATGGGGTAATTATATGTTTTAGTTTTTGCGTTTAGATTTCTATAATCAATAACCATTCTGCTTTTACCTCTTTTTTGTTCACTATGTTTATTTACTATAAATGCTGGACTGTTATGTTTACTATTGCTTTCTTGTATATATTTATTTTCTAATAATTCATTTATATGCATTTTAAATTCCGATTGGTCTTCAAAATTATATCTTAATGGTTTTTGTGTGATTATACTATTTTCGTCTATTAGTTCAATTTTTACTTTTGTTTTGTGTTTATCCCATCCTTGTAATGGGTTTTCATTATATAATGAATTTAATTTGTCGTTTATTGCTTGTACTTTATCTATTGTGAATATTATAATTTCTATTTTATGATCATTATTTGTTATATTTTCTAACTTTTGGGTAAT
This sequence comes from Solanum bulbocastanum, assembly GCA_037074985.1. NCBI lineage: Eukaryota > Viridiplantae > Streptophyta > Magnoliopsida > Solanales > Solanaceae > Solanum > Solanum bulbocastanum. The sequence goes on from CM073599.1 coordinate 15,783,320, forward strand.
TTTTTCACTTCCTTTTATCCAAGGGGTATTTTTTCTAATTTTATTATTAACTCTTTTTGCTCCTATCTTGTGATTACATATGGTAGTGAACCACCAATGTGTTTTTGTTATAGTATGTGGATATAGTTTATCTAAAAAAGGCATTCCTAATAATATATCTTTATTTGTAAATTCATAACTATAGATTTCTTCTATTATTAATATTTTATCCCATATTTGTGTTTTTATATTTTTAGCTTTATGTGTTATCATGCTTCCTTCATTATTAAATCCTGTTACTATTAATGGTGTTTTTAACTTTTCCCATTTACTATCTGGTAGACAATTATGTTTACACATATTTGCTTCTGCTCCTGTATCTATCATAGGTGTGTAATATCTATTATAATATTCTTCTATAATTATTTTTGCTAAAATGTATATTTTTGTCATTATATGAGGATGTTAAAATATTATTTTATCATATAATTGTTCTTTTAATAATTACTTTCTTATTTTCGTAATGTATCGTTAGTTGTTTATCATCTATGTTATATGGTTTAACTGTTTCTAGCCATTTTATTCCTAAAGTAATATTATTATTTCCTTGATGTATTTTAAATTTAATTTTTATTGGTATTCCTCCAATATTCTCAGCCTACCTTCGTTCATAGCAAACTACTTCGAATTCATACAGTATAACAATACTATAACATGATAATAATCAAATAATAATCAAGAGATTATCAGGAATATGAAAGTTTAGCTATTCATATTGAAATATGAACATACCTTAGTTTGTAGATTTTCTGAAGTGGATTCCTTCATAGCTTCCTGGTTGTTGTTAGATTTCTCCATAATATTTTTTCTTATCTAGCTCTGATACCAATTTGGGGGGGTTTGCGGAATTAGAGAGAGAACTGAGGGAAATGGGAGATGAGGGATGCTTCTCCCCTTCTCCTTACTTACATATATATACAAAATTTACAAACTACTATTTATGAATAGTAGTTGACTTCTACTATTCATGAATAGTGACTGACTCTTACTATTTACACAGTGACTTGACCTTTACTATTCACATAATTGACATTTTACTATTGATTACTATTCATCAATAGTATCCTGTCGGTGACTCCGAATAAAAACAAACTACTTTACTTTACTTTACAAAAGAAAACAAAAAACTTTAAAAAAGGAAGATAAGATTCCTATCCTATCCTAATCACATAGATGTCTTCATCATATTTTTTTGTTGTGTCGGCTGTCTTCATCAGGCTGCCGGCTATCTCTTTGTCTTTTGTCTTTGGTATTTTATTCCAGTTGTACGGTTGGAACTTCGTTATCTTCTCCGTGACACTTGGAACATATATGTTCTGAGTATTTACTGCTAATAGTTGTACAATATCTTGTCAATAGTGCTGGCGAAATGAAATTTTTCCGTATAGCTCACACTTACAAATTGAAAAATATATGGCTTCATCAAAAATAATTATTGTAGGAAAAAGTATATACTATATATATTGAAAAGGAAATATGAATTATGGTAACCATGTATGCGGCTATTTTTCCTCCAATTTTGGGGTTGTCGAAAGAACATTCCCAATTCATCATCATAGTTATACTAGGAATTCACTCTCTCTATATCTCTCTCTTCCTGAACCAGGACTTTATCAACTTCTCTTCTTGGCCCCCATAAAATAAAAACACATATTCCAAATTCTCTTGTATTGGTCCAAGAACCTAATGTTGTTTATTTACAAGTTTCTTGGACCAATTTGGTTAATTATTCCCTGCAAAAGTATTGAAATTTATGGTCTGTAATCAATCATAATACAAATTGATTTGCTATGGAAAAAAATGTATTTGTGTTATATAAGGCACAAGTATCCGTAAACTATGACCGAAATCTCACAAACACACCTTAACTAAACCAAAGTCATATTACCTCTCCGAATTCACTCTTTTTTTTTATAATTTTGTACACCTTATAACTTACGTGACACACTTTGTGACTCCACATAGTTGAGGCGTGTGAGAGATGTTTGGATTTCATGTAAGCTAAAAAAGTGTACAAAATTATAAAAAAAAAATGGGTTTAGGGTGGTAATAGGAACTTAGTTTAGTTAAAGTGTGTCTCTTGAATTTTAGTCATAGTCTATGGGGTACTTGTGTCTTATCCCTATTTTCTTGTATAGTTATATATAAAAAAAAATGTTTTATAATATTAATATTATTTACAAAATCATGTGATACATGATTAAACATGCACACGCCGAAAAACTAGTAGGGCAATTTGCGCCATAGGATAAAACACTTACAAATTGAAAAATATATGGCTTCATCAAAAATAATTATTATAGGAAAAAGTATATACTATATATATTGAAAAGGAAATATGAATTATGGTAACCATGTATTGCGGCTGTTTTTCCTCCAATTTTGGGGTTGTCGAAAGAACATTCCTAATTCATCATCATAGTTATACTAGGAATTCACTCTCTCTATATCTCTCTCTTCTTGAACCAGAAATGGACTTTATCAACTTCTCCTCTTGGCCCCCATAAAATAAAAACACATATTCCAAATTCTCTTGTATTGGTCCAAGAACCTAATGTTTTTTATTTACAAGTTTCTTGGACCAATTTGGTTAATTATTCCCTGCAAAAGTATTGAAATTTATGGTCTGTAATCAATCATAATACAAATTGATTTGCTATGGAAAAAAATGTATTTGTGTTATATAAGGCACAAGTATCCGTAAACTATGACCGAAATCTCACAAACACACCTTAACTAAACCAAAGTCATATTACCTCTCCGAATTCACTCTTTTTTTTATAATTTTGTACACCTTATAACTTACGTGACACACTTTGTGACTCCACATAGTTGAGGCGTGTGAGAGATGTTTGGATTTCATGTAAGCTAAAAAAGTGTACAAAATTATAAAAAAAAAAATGGGTTTAGGGTGGTAATAGGAACTTAGTTTAGTTAAAGTGTGTCTCTTGAATTTTAGTCATAGTCTATGGGGTACTTGTGTCTTATCCCTATTTTCTTGTATAGTTATATATAAAAAAAAATGTTTTATAATATTAATATTATTTACAAAATCATGTGATACATGATTAAACATGCACACGCCGAAAAACTAGTAGGGCAATTTGCGCCATAGGATAAAACACTTACAAATTGAAAAATATATGGCTTCATCAAAAATAATTATTATAGGAAAAAGTATATACTATATATATTGAAAAGGAAATATGAATTATGGTAACCATGTATTGCGGCTGTTTTTCCTCCAATTTTGGGGTTGTCGAAAGAACATTCCTAATTCATCATCATAGTTATACTAGGAATTCACTCTCTCTATATCTCTCTCTTCTTGAACTAGAAATGGACTTTATCAACTTCTCCTCTTGGCCCCCATAAAATAAAAACACATATTCCAAATTCTCTTGTATTGGTCCAAGAACCTAATGTTTTTTATTTACAAGTTTCTTGGACCAATTTGGTTAATTATTGTCTGCAAAAGTATTGAAATTTATGGTCTGTAATCAATCATAAGCAAGTTGATTTGGATCTTTATGTTCAATTGAATGGTACTTCCTTTTTAAGTTTGTTTTTCCTACTCATTGTTTTGATGTAAAGGTCTCTATTTTGTTAAAATAATAATCCAAGATTATATGGAATTTGACGAGAAAAATAAAAGAAAAGAAGATTGTATGGTATTTTGCTCTAAAAATGGATATGGTGCTGGAATTTCATGTATTTGTGACATGTAAATTACTTGGACGCAAAAATAGTGAAGTATATATGTGCATGTTAATCCGGCTATGTTGTTCAGACTCTTCAAAAATAACGTTGGACACATGTCAGATCCTCTGAACATAGTGAATTTTTTGAGGATTCGATACAAGTTGAATAACATAATGGCATGCATATAAAAACATATATGTATGCAGAAGTGATGAGGGGATTTGTATTTTTATTTTCTTTAATGTGTTTAAGATGCTGAAATGATATACTTAGATGAAATTTGATTCAAATGAGTTTGGTAATTTTTTCATGGCATTGAGTTCCCTATCTCAATCAATGAGAAGGTATATTAACTTTTAGGTTATTCCTCTTATACAGGTACTACACTACTGCACAACGATTTAAGATTTAAACAAAAAATGGGACTACGATTGTCAAAACAGGGGTTTAAGAGGCCTGACACTCTGAGTATAAGTGATCTCCACCGCGGTCTGATAAATTATCTGTCAATAAATTTTTGCATACGTAACTTGGTGTCGAGACAAAGAAGGCGAATGCTTGTTGGCGGGTATGATCTTGACATGACTTATATATCAGACCGAATTTTAGCAATGTCTTTTCCTGCAGAACACGTGCGAGCAGTGTTTCGCAACCCTTTGTGGCAGGTTAAGTCTGTATTGGATATGAGACATGCTGGACACTACAAGGTTAGTACATAATATTAATTCAGTTTACCGTTAAACCTACTTTCTCTCTCTATTATTGTCAATGTTATTAAAAGATAGTGTTTGGGTGCTTAAGGATTATTGTTTCATTGGTGAAGCAATGCACTTCAGAGAAATGAGCACTCCTAATGATAATACGAAAAGTGATCTAAATAAGTAGTTTGACTCTATTTATTTCACTTTGAGGATTTCGATTACTAACAACAATATTTTTATATTGGATGCTAAAAGTAGTTATATCAATTTCCATATGATTACTATAATACTAAATTCATACTTTTCTTATTAATTCTCCATAGCTTTTCACTTCACTTTCATGAACCATGCATTTCAGGTTACACTTAATGCTTCAAGATCATGAACCCCAGGGCTTTTTGCGCTTTTCACATTTAGAAACTCCAATATTAGCTTTCATGTGTATCTTAATTTTTCTTTAAGGTCTAATCAATAAAGCAGGTGTTATTTAGTTTTCATTTAAATAACTGTATCAAAGTGAAAATATCTATAAGATTGATACACTAAAGCTAGGATGTTGACCTTGCACAAAAATCCCTAAATGTGAATCTCATATTTACAAAACTATCTAGCTTTAATTTTATTCTTAATGATGCACTAGCTTTACAGATATGATCCTTGGTGCAACTGATGATTTTTGAAGAAGCCTTACATTAGTGTCTCGTCTTGATCACTTTGCTTGTAGGTGTATAACTTATGCATAGAGCAAGCTTATGATGCATCACATTTTCATGGTCGTGTTGAGAGGTATCCAATTGATGACAACCATGTCCCTTCCCTAGATATGATCAAGGATTTCTGTGAAGATGTCTACTCATGGCTCTCTAGTGACTCCAAGAATATTGTTGTGATACACTGCATGGTTCGTACCCTCATATCCTTTGCACAATATTTCTTCTCCGTCACTTAACATTCTTGACCAATTATCTAAATTTTGCCCTTTTGACATATTATTTCACTTAAACTTTAATTTTGGTTCAAATCCTATATTTCACTTAAAAATTCATTGAATATGTACAAATTATTCATTTAGAACCTAGTAACTTTAAAAGATTATAATGCAGAACTTCAAATCTTGATTCCGTCTCTGATTAGATGTTGTGGCTGTGGACCATGGGTGTTGTGAATTTTAGATCAGCTCTAAATTTTAAGTACATCTGTTCGTTTCTATCTTTCATTAAGAAGATGAGAAGATAGACATCACTTGATCCTATATATACCAAACGATAGTGTAATTAGCTTCTGTACTTTTTTCTTTTTTGACATCTCTAGGCAGGAAAAGGCCGAACAGGATTAATGGTTTGTTCGTACCTAGTTTACACTGGCATGTCAGTTGAGGATGCTCTACGATTATATGCAGAGAAACGAACAACTAACAACGAAGGAGTAAGTTATATCAATCCTTTAATTGAAATTATTGACAATGCATTGAGGATCCTGAAATATACATATGATTGATTTCCATTATATGTTAAGAACCTTGAGATTATTGGTATTTTCAGGTATCCATTCCAAGCCAACGTAGGTATGTCAAATATTGGGAGAATGCACTTTCCCATACAAAAGGTGTTCCTCGTGGTCCTCCAACTGTCAAATTGCCTAAGTCATGCAAGAGAGAGCTGCGTCACATTAGATTATATGACACTATAAACATTGAGTCCATCTTTTTCGTTCTATCTGAGTTGCAAAGAGTAAGCACTCTAACTCATATAGGATTATATTTGGGAGCATCAATGATTAATTGATAGATCAAGGGTGTTTGATTTATATCTATATATGTAAATTCCTATCCTATACCACTTGTGTTTGTTTAAGTGTTTTGCTTTTCATTGCAATGCATATAGCTTATTCACTCTGATTCGTGCAATTCAAATAGGTTCCACGAGAGAAATATCGGCCTTCTATAGAAGTCTCAAAGAGTAGCTGCAGACGAATTAAGAGCGGTATTCAGAGAACTTATTGCCCTCAATATGTTTATTCATTTGTTGAGGAAAATGAAGATGAGATGAAACAAGAAAAGAAGGAACCTCGTCTTGTAGTCCAAATGGACACAGAAAGTTCTATGCTCTATCAAAAAACATGTCTTGATCATTTCTATGACATACCAGTGCAAGTACGTATCATAGCTCTATTTCTATTTTTATTTGTAAACATTACACAATCTAATGTATTTCGGAATAAAAAATTTGACTTATTTCTATCGACAAATAAAACTAAGTGAGTTGAAAAATGTAACTAGCTAGATCACTTATTCATCAGTACTGATGGTCATACTTTATTCAACAATCCTCTTTTCTCGAAAAATTATAAAAAGTCTTGTTAGGTTAAAGTGCACACTCTCACTCTCAAAATATTTTGCACATACAACTTTCACAAAATTTATTAAACAATTCAAACTTTAAATTTTTATGTATTGTTTCTTCCTATCTAAACAAATTACATTAATAATTTCTTCCAACTATCACTAGTATGATACACACACACACACATATATATATATATAGCAAATTAATATTTTAATCTCCATATCCAGTCAAAAATTATTACATAAAATAGGAAGTAAGAAGTACATGTTTCGTCCTTTCTTGCGTCTATTTATGTATTATAATTTAATCGTTATCTCTGAACAGATATGCGGAGATGTGCGTATCATATTCTATGAAAAGCTCATAGGAGGACGTCTTTTCTATGCTTGCTTCAATACTTCTTTTATTCGGAATGATCTACTGCGGGTACGCACATTGATCTTTTTCTCCAGGATAAGATATTGTGTCAATATATATTGTATGTTGGTAAAATATGAAAATTAAGTACGGAGCCACTTATTTTCTGTGGATTTTAGGCATCTGACTGGTTGTCTTCTTTTATGATTAACATGTAGCAAGAATAGTCCCTCGGCATATAGAGAGTACTACAGATTTTCACATCGAATAGTCCCTTATCATTTACATAGCAACAAATTTAGCATTCTAGATGAGGGGTACTGAGAATTTTCATAAAGTATACTTAACAACAAATTTGGCATGCTAGATATGTACACCAAAAAAGAAGAAAAATAAAATCAGAACCAACTAGCTGAATTGCTATTTATTATTGCAGTGTCATGCTTGCATATATTGATGTGACACTAATTCTGGAAACATTGCAGTTTTCGATACCAGAGCTTGATAAAGTTGGAAAAAAAGGTAGGTCCATTACTGGTTCTTCGTTCTGCTTGGAGTTGTTTTTTGGTCCAGCGAATGGAAATTGTTTGCCAACACCTCCTTTGCACGATGATGATCTTAGTGATTGTTAATTTCACTTATACGAAGGTGGCTCAGTTTTATCATTCATCCTTTATAATATATACTATAACAATTCATAGTGTTGTATATCTTATATTTCAATTGTCTTACCATCTCTTTTTCAGGGAAGGAAGACTAGGAAATTTCAATAGTTTTATACATAGAACTCGAGCGAGCAGTTTTAAGAACTAATGTTTTATCTTGAAACTTACATGCATATCCTAGAATCTAATGGGAAAAGAATTTCTTAGAATATGAAAAGTATCTAGGCTTTTTGGTTGCATTTAGTGTTAGAATTGGAGGGCCAAATTGCATTCTATGTTTGATGATCCTTATAATAACCAACTTAAAGATTGGAGTTGAGTTATATGCACTGATAGTGTGAAGAATTTTACACTGTGTTTTCACTTGTAGCAAGTAACCTGCATTTCTTTTTAGGTTTCTAGTTCCACTTTTATGGACTATCATGTGTGTTTGCCATATTATTTACGCAAGTTTATGGTGGTATTGCAAAACATTGCCTCAATGACATACTTTCATTCTTGATAGTGCATAATTTCCCACCACTGTACATGAAGTCTTGGTGGTCTTAATGAAATCACAAACAAACTGAGGGGAAAGCAGGCATGTTGGTAACACATATCATGATTGATAATATTTGAAGAATTACTTATCTCATTACTCAAAGAATACAGTGATTTAAATATAGAAAGAAAATAAGCTAACTATAGTAACTATTTATATTCCTAGAAATTAGCTTTACTATAAGATACACAAAAATATACAACTAGTGATTCTATAAAACTGCCCCCTCAAGCTGGATGTAGATATTGATCATGCCGAACTTGCTACAAAGATAATCAATTCGAGTTCCATTCAATGCTTTTGTGAACAAATCAACTACACCTTTTGTCCAATAATACTTGTACACTATTGACTTGACACATATATTAAGAAAAACAATAAATGATTCACCCTTATTCAATATAAGTAATCTAAACACTGAAAAATTAATAATATTTAATAGCAAGGGAAATATAGACACAACATGGTAAACTATTCATTGATTTTATAAACTAGACAGTATTATTGGACATCCCAAACTAGTATAGTGGACAAGTAAAGATGGACGGAGGGAATAGTTTCTCTCATGTCTTCATGTAGTTAGTGGAAATCACATTTTCCTAAATCTTCTCACAAATAAATGACAATTAATAGTAATAGGTTTAGCTCTTTCATGATACACAGGATTTGAGACGATATGATGAACAACTTGACTATCTTTCATGACCCAGATACTAAACCTCGGTGGAAGAACCAATTACCAACCCTAATCTAACCCATGAATATGTTAAACAAGCAAAAGTTATTTTATAAACACTAGGAAAGAAATAATAACAGATAAAGTTCCCACAAAGCGAATCAATTATCAAAATCATTGCACAATAAACTCTCTAGAACCTTAAAGTCATAATACTAAAACTATAAAGTATCTACAATAAGGGGATGCAACCCCAATAGAAAAAACATAAAGCTAAGAGTCAAAAATGTCTGTGTCTGAAGAGAATGGACGTAGAAATAAAGAAGAACCCATGTCATCTAGAAGAGTAGCTCACCCTTGGGTTCGAATTTCATGGGTTTCACAACTGAGGTCTCGTATCAACTACCTGAATATGCCTTATACTCAACAAAGAAAGAGAAAATGCAGTATGAGTACACGAACACAGTGTACTGATAGGATCATATGATGAGTTACAAGACATGAATGTCAACAATAGACACAATACAATAATACAGGCCAACACATATATCAATAAATCAAAATAGATATAAAATCTTGGTCATAACTCTTTACTTAACCAATGCATGAAACAAGTCCCACATGATCATTACAACACATGTCTGGTCCTCTCATGGAACCCACATATAAGTCGATAGTGTACCAATGTGGTACCCGAGCTAACGTTAGTATTTTATACCAGACATGGTATCTAAGTCAAACATTAGTATTATGTACCAAAATGGTACCCAAGCCAACATCAATCCCAACCAACATGCACAACACAATCCCAAAGAACAACCACACTTGAAACCACAATTAGTTAACATATTTATTGCATGCGATTATCAATATGATGTCATTTCACATTAGCTTTTTTGCTTTCTTCACATGCATTGTACAAGTAATACTATATATCAATTAATATGCACATATTACATAACTTGGAGAACAAACAACCATCATCTATCTCGAATCAAGCCTTGGAAACTCTAGAGAACCCGAGCATTCCCCTTTTTGCAATGCCTTGTCTTGTTCATGGACTAAAACAATAATAAAACACAACAATTAATGAATAATGTCCTAGTAATACACATATTATACTCAAATCCTCTTCCTAGGATAATTTCATGATCATTCTACACAACTACAGCTTTCCACACTATAATTTCAAGTTAAAACCCTTCCCTATGGTTGACCACCATTAATTCTAGGGCTTAAGAATCGAATTACAACTTAGTAGAGTAATTAACTTACCTTTATCTAAGAGAATGGTCGAAAACAAATGAACAATGACTTAGGTCATGTAACACCTCAAAAATTGGAAAGCTAAATTTGGAAAGGAAAGGTCTCATTTTAGCTATTGGTTGTGTCCTACGAGAGCAGTCTACAGTTCGTATAAATTTCTACGAGTCATAGGTGGCACTCGTAGGAATGACGTTGAGATTTGGGAAATTCAAGTTTTTGGTGTTTTACCTACAAATGAAAATGACGAGTTATAGAAATTTTAACGAGTTGTAGATGGGTTCTGTAGGGGTGTTCCAGACTTGGTGAAATTTTTGGACTTAAAACTTCGGTTCTATGGATGGGGTCTACAGAACGTAAAAAGGTCTTCTAGAAAGTAAGGTGAATTTGAGTTTCTGAAGTAGGTTCCATGGGTGACCAAAATGGGCCGTAGAAAGTTTTATGAATCATAGGTCCAAACCGTAAGAGTGTCCGAAAAGTATTTCTGAAGGGTGTTTGATTCTTTTACTATGCATTTAAAAGCTATACTATGTTGTTTAACTCTAATTCTAGGTCCTATAACTACCCTTCTACTCCTAAACTTACCCTAACTCTCTCATTCACTCAATTCCCTAAAACCCATCCACATTCATCTTCTCCAATTCTCACTCAAGTTCAAGAAGAAGGGTAGGGTTTCCAAGCTTCAAGTCTCCTATTCATCCATTCCTTTTGGAATTTGATCCTCAAGATATGTAGTGTTTCATCAATGAGCTCCATTCACCCATTGAGCCCCCAAGGCTTTCTCGATTCTCCAAGTTCTATTTTATCAATTTATTAGGTTTTCAGTCAATTCTAGATGGGTTCTACTTGTTTTGATTCAATTGTATTATTTTTCTCTTATTAGGATTGTTTTAACTCAATTACATGCTTTCCAATTGATTTTAGATGAACCGATGTATTGATTATGATTTTTGACTATGAACTCTTCAAGACATGAGTTTATGAAGAAGTTATGAATCTATGAATATATTTTCATAAATTTTATGCATGATTTATGAAAAGAAAGGTTTTATGATCTAGGTTGGTTTAAGATAGAAATCTATGAAATTGTGAAAGAATTTCTCGTACATGCTTGATTCAAGATTTAATGAGCTACTCTTTGAAATTTTAATCTTGGATTAGTAATTTAATTATTATCTTCCATGTATGATATTATGATTATAAAATTGAATATCTCATTAGGATTTTACTTAGAACCGAGAGAACTTTGAGGTGGAGGCTCAAATTGGGTAGTCTCTAGTAGCAACCTCTACTTCCAAACTACTTCCATGTTCATGATTTATGATTCTTCTTTAAATGATTTCGCTTTGTTTAGCTTATTCATACATATCATGTTTTATATTAGTTCCTCTCATGATCATGTTTCATGTGTTTATGTATACCTATCATACTTAGTAAATTCTATGTGATAATGTATACTTGTGTCCAGATTCTCTAATAATGTAGGTTGTGACATTTCCTTACTCCCACGCGTGGTGTAACACATCAAATTTAGAAAAGAAGGAAAAATGCAGTTTTGGGCTGGTGTCTGTATCTACGGATCCCACATTCAAGCCGTAGATGGCAATCGTAGGTAGTATGAAAATAAATTTTTCAAAACAAGTATCAATACCCTTTTGATGGTTCAATAGGATGATTCGTCATTCCTTTGATGATTCGTAGGTAGGTCTCCCCTAGAATTAGTGAAATTGTAAAGCTTGAAGTTGGTTTTTATGGTTGACATGTACGGACCATAGGAAGACCTATGAGCTATACATGGGTTCCGTCAATTGTTGGCTAAATTTAGAGCCTCAGATCACTTTCTACAGGTTGACCAGTATAGTCTGTAAAGGGACTTACAGATCGTAAGTCCAACCATAGATGGTGGTTGGTCGATATTTTTAAAGGGGTTTTAATTCTTTCCTTAATTGATTAGCGCCTAAATTATGTCGTTATAATCCTAATCCTAGACCCTATATAAGTCTTTCAAGCCTAAAATTTGTCACGACCCAAGGTAGACCCTAGCTATAACATGACGTATAGGACCCTGAGAGACCCTTCACAAGCCACTTAGCATACATAAACAAGATAAAAGAAATTCAAGAGGATTTTAAAAGATAGCTTATATCATAAAAGAGTTGTCAAAATGAAGCAGAAGTCTACATAGTCTCAATAGCCATCTATTACATCATGAGTGACTGGGATGTCACCTTGACATCATGTACAATATCTGAAAAGTAAAGACTGGAAGCGATAAAAGAGTCAGTCCTCGAAACATGAGGACTCATCACTACTAAGTATGATCAAGGTACTCCTTGCCATGCGGATACAAATCTAGAGCGTCAGACCCTAGATTTTTATAAGAATGTAGGAAAGAATATACGTTAGTACAAATATTTACCAAGTATGATAGAAATGCATAGAAATATAAATCATGCTAAAGAGGACCTTCTCATGCTCATGAAAAGACCAAGTTAAAACCATAAGAAAGAGGTGAGAAAATATCATAATAGTCATGGTCAAAAGCAAGTAAACTTCTCTTTTGAACATTTGGGAAATCTTTCTTTAAGTAACCTTAGTTCATCATTATTGTGGGAAGTACACTTAACCAACATTTAAGACCTGTGAGCTATAACATGGGATTCGGTGTCTGCCCCACATCGAAAGGGGGTGTCCTTACTTGCCAAATTGATTAAATTGGTTGGCAAATTATTTTTCCAACTGAATACTAACTAATGTTAATTCGTTGCTAAACAACTCATAGGTAAATTTTACCAACCCATTTCAAATAGTTGGTAATATTACTGACAAAAAAATCAATTTGAAAACACATAAAAAGTTTGTTGGTAATTGTTGAAAAAGGGCCTTAGAATTTTCGTTGGTAAATTCATCAATCAATTTTCAGATGGCATATTGTTGGTAAGTTTACTAACGAAGAGAAATTTTTTTAGTAAATTTGATTCTTCATTATTCAATTTGGTTAGTGATATGTTAGCAAATATAGTAAAAAATATAAAATGTTGTTAGTATTTCATTAGGAATTATCTATCAAATAACAAAGGTTGGTAAGTTTGATAGTAATTTCGCCAAAATACATTCTTAATCATTTAGTAATTTCAATTAAGATAAAAAAATGTGTTGGTATTTCATTGCTAAATTACCAACAGATTTAAATCCGTTAGTAAGTATGTCTATCTACTTTTTGTAATTTACGTTATTAATTGGTTAGTATTTTGAAAACATAAAACTCATTAGTAATTTGTTAGGATGTTCACTTATTTTGTTGGTAATATATATCATTTATATTCTATATTTGGTTAATGATTGATTGGTAGTATATCTTTTCATATTAATGACTAATGATAATTCGATAATAAAATTTCACTTTATATATTTACATCAATAAATAGATTTTACGAATCTTAAAGAGCCCAGAAACATAATAAAAATTGTCATTCTTTGACAAGTTATAACTTGAATAAAGCAATGCAAATCCTAACATAAAGAGTTCAAAATAAATCCAAATACGGAAACAAAGAATAAAAAATCTTCCTAAGATAGTTCGGAAATTTTAAATTACCCATATTGTTATTTGCTGATGATTCATGTCTAAGCTAATGTGGTGTGCCAGAAGGCGGTGTACCATGGGGTGGTTTAGGTAGGCCAGCTATGAGGGTGGACAAACATTCTAGGAGAATCTTATCAACTTGCTCTTGCATTTCTAGCTGCATTTCGTTTTTCATTTCTTCACGTAATTCTTCTCTCATCTCTTCTCTCATCGCATGTTTCATCTCCTCCTTCATCTCAATCATCAAAATTACAATCTTGAGATTGAGTAGTTGAAGCAGATGACGAACCAATGTTCTCATAGAAAACTGCTTGAGAACCAAGACCATATATATATGCCTTCTTAAACCCACCCACTTCATCCATGTAAACCTTTGAAAATCAATTGTTAGAGACTCGCCAGATTCATCTACAAGTTGAGATGCATATGTGATCTTAGACATTACAACATCCTGAAAAACCAAAACATATGATATAACGTTAAGAAAAAATGACTATCAATTATACAGATACAACACAATTGATATTAGTCGATAATCTTTGTCCCTGACAGTACCTCCTCCACTACACTTATCATTTCTACAGCTGCAATTAGTATTTATTTTGACACAAGTACATGTAGGTCGATTTTTAGTATATAAAAATTGCCTTCTCGGACCTATTGTTTATGTCCAAATTACAAATTATCTTATCCCAATTGTGTCTCAAGTTTTTCATTTGAAACTTGCATTTTTCTACTTCATTTAGAGTAAAAAGAAATGTTGGACAAAAAAGAGGTTGAATCAAAGACAAAGAACTGGAAATCTACCCTAATTTCTTATGTTATTGGGGATATACCTAGATACAACTATATGAATAGGTTTGTAATAAAAAATTGGTCATATGTGGCTAAGCCGACGATATACCTTCGTGATAATGACTATTATATAGTGAGGTTCCAAAACATGATGGATATGCAAGAAATTATGTGTGCAGGACCATAATATATAATAACTGGCCAATAATGCTAAAATAGTGGTCCCCAATGTTTGATCTCAAGCAAGGAAGATCATCAAAGCATCATTCAGAAAAGCAAACAAGATCATCAAAGCATCATTCAAACAAGCAAGCAGGATCATCAAAGCAACATTCAGATTTAACAATAAATGGGTAAATCATTCCCAATCCATGCCTATAATTAATGCTTGTTGGAGGGCCAAAGAAGCTAAAGGAAAATGAAAGCAATGTTGGAGAAATTGAAGCAGCTCTGATATGCCTCGAGGCTACCCCATGGACGTGAACACGAAACCTAGTATCATGAATGACCCTAAGTTAACCCGACTGGCATATCATAAGCATACTTAAAGATTTACTAAAATAGAAATACTATGCAGAAGCTTAAATCATCATAAAACTGAAATGATGGGGAATACCCATTTCTATCTGAATAAATAATCGGAGAAGAGTTCAATAACAACTGAAGATGAAACTCAAAACAAAAGATGAAACTATCTATGCCTGAAATAAAGCCTCTAACTGACTAGAATTCTTGGGACATGCCACAGCTAGATCTAGCAAAACTGAAACTAGAGACTGAAAGTAGAAAATAGACATGTTAATCGTCCTCGAAGAATGAGGACTTACTACTGATGTTGCTGAACTGAAGATCCAGAACCGATCTATATATGATATAAATGCAGAGGACCTGAACCTACATCATGAGAAGATGTAGCGCAGAGTATGCGTTAGTGCTTGCAAGGTATTGAGCATGCAGGATAGAATACAACTGAATAAAATACATAACCAAACAAAGCATATGACTGAGAAATGATATGAGATAAGCATGATATTAAACTAAGAATACTGAACATGAAATGACTGAATGTAATGACCAAGTTTATAACATACTGAGACTGAAATCTAACAGTAACTGATAACATGGTCAATGCATTAGAATCTTATTGTAAAGGAGCTACTAATAACGGACATAAAACCACATGAGCTAAATGTGGAGTCCGATGTATACGCCCCATCGAGAGGACCCAATATACCCTGCTAGAGGTATAAAGGCATGACTGGTGTAATCACTAGTATAATGCTCACAGAGGGGACTTACCTACGGGGCATGTAGTTCTGAGACTTGAGGGTGACTGACCCTAGTCCACTCGATATTAAACTAATCCCAAATGATTATGTAATTAACAATTTATGACTGAATTATATAATACTGGACAGTTCGCTTATTGACATGCAAACTCTGAGAATGCAACAATTATAGCTGATAATGTGGCATTCATAAACTGAATCATGTACAACTGAGCTAACTGACCTAGCATGTATAATTCATGAACTAAAAGAACTACATAGCTAGGGTTTTGAATTTATGAAGGAATCTACACAACACAATACTAAATTCATGATAATAGGATTAGAAACATTAAAGTAACTAATTCATAATAATCTACTGAAATTCTAGAAACCCTAGGTCTAGATAATATAAAGGTAATCAAGAATTTGATTGAATTTTAGGGATCTAATGGGTGAAAGGAACCCACTAGCGAAATCCCACATATTTACTGACAAATTCCATGGAGAAATCTTTCGATTTTGGGGTTGGAATTGATGAAAACTCGTTGTGTTCTTAAACTAGGGTGCTTGACTTTCTCTCTGATTTTTGCTCTAAGTTTTCTTGATTTTTGATAAATAACTGATTAGGTTAGGTTCTAATTAGTTTACTAGGCTAAAATTGACCAAAAACCACGTAGTTTAGGGGCTAAAGGATGTAGTTTAGGGGTCCAGCGCATAGGGAAAAAAGCAAACGACCCCTGACTTAAAAGCTGTCGAGGTCATCAACGGACCGTAGATGGACCGATGGTCCGTTCTATTCAACCGTTGATCGTTACTTGGAGAAGAAAGTTGAGGGTCTAACCTACAGCTTTAAGCCACGGACTGTGGTCTGACCTATGGTCTGTAGATCCTCGCGTGGGTCTACCCTTAGCCAAATTTTCTGGGCTTTCTAGGGAGGGGCTACAGGTGGCTAATCACGAACCACCACCTTTGGTCCATGGATCACCCTACGATCTATAGGTGGCAGCTACAACTTCTGGAATTCTACATTTCTGGTATGTCTAGGATACAGAGTGTTACAAGCTCAAATCTTAATTTTGTTGACTTCTCGATAATGAGCACTTCAAATGGATTACTGAACAGATCATCAAAGAACCATTCAAATGTTACAATAAATGGGTAAATCATTCTCAATTTATGCCTATAGTTAATTCTAGCTGGAGGGCAGGGCCAATAAAGCTAAAAGAAAAATGAAAGCAATTTTGGAGAAACTGAAGCAGCTCAAATCTTAATTTTATCGACATCTTGATTATGAGCACTTCAAAGGGATTACTCAAAAGAATGACAAAACTAACTACATGTGGCACAACTACCACACCAAGTGAAACATAATTATAACAATATTCTTTCATCTAAAGAAAACAAGGCTCCGAAACAATTTAAAAAATGGCCACTGATTGGAAAAAGCATTATGAAACAAAGATAAAGGGTAAATTGGATTGAACAAGGGGATGCAAATACCAAATATTTCTTTACAGTAATGAAGGAGAAGAGGCAACAAAAATAAATAATAGAGCTGACTGCATTAACTGGTAAAAATCTGACAGGTACAACATACATTCAAATAGAGATTTACAATTTTACAAATTCCTCATGGGCACTGCAGCACATTCTCTGCCAACAGTTAGTAAAGAAACAATCAATAAAGGCCCAACACTAGATCGTCAACATTAGTTAGATATATGTAGAGATATCACAAATGAAGAGATAGTATATGTCACGCCTCCAATACCATTAAAACACACAAGCACCCGATGCCCTAAAGGCCCGAGAGAACCAACATGTAATATGTGCTTACTATGCATATAACTATGACAATTTTATGACAACTTCACATAGGATGCAGCGATACGAACCAACATAAGTAGACCTAAAACTTATATACAAGACTTGGCCGTTGAGGCAACAACTTGTTAAGACACAACTGAACCATATACATAAGTCTACAAAGCCTCTAAAGATAGAAAACCTTAGCGTAGATCGGGACAGACCCTGCCTTACCCTTAACTATGACACAATACCAAAATGAATCTACCAAGGACTCCATAAAGCTTTGAATCAACCTGGAGCTCACCAAAAGTAGCTGAGTGTCATGTGCCCCTATTGAGGAGGTCTACTAGCTGGAGTACCTGTGCCTGTAGCATAAAATGCAGCGTCCCCTACAAGGAACGTCAGTACAAAAAATTGTACTGAATATGTAAGGCAATAACATATATAAAATGAGAGTTCGAATGAAACCAAGTATCAATATATATGTGCATAAATCAGAATAGAAGACCACCTTTGTTAACTCTTATGGGATCGTGTATGTTACATTCTTGTCTTTATCTTTCTGTGTGTTATAATCTTTATAAGGCATGTAATACGAATGACCAGCTGATCAGTGGCAGAAGAGGATGACCCATGCTAGGCATTTAAACCCCTAGGATGCAGTTCTCATAATTACACAAATTGGGATCGGCCCATGTTAGGCTTTCGCCCCTAAGCTGTCACCCTTCTATACCAATTGGGATCGGCCTATGCTAGGATTTCGCCCATGAGTTGCCACCCTTAATTATACAGATTTCATCACTTTGATTCTTTAATCTATGAGATTGTTGTTTTGGTGGTCATAATCATTTTTGATATTTGGAACTACGGACCAGTAGTAGAAGACGTGAAAATAATACTTCAAGGCAGTAACAATCACATAAGGAGCTATGTAACATCAACGCATTACTTGTGAGCTTAAATGACACAATTGACTTTAACTGACTGGGAGGAGGATTCACCAAACTTGCTTTTGAAAATACCATCTCTATACCAGCACCTAGGAGGATAATTACACAAGTATAGAGTAGTAGTAAACATAAAATGAAATAGTTCTATACACTAAGGAGAGGGGGAAACTATTGTTAGCTATTTGGAGATTGTACACTGTCACTATGTTTCCTTTACTAGGAACAGAACTTACAAAATTCATTCATTGTTATTCATTACAAATATCAGATTTCATGCTAAGGAATATGGAATCGAATAGCCTTACATACCTTTTTTCCTGACCAATATAACTATCAGTATTCAGCCTATCCTTTTAGGTTTTAATCTACAATATAAGTCATGATAAATTTAAATTAGCAACTATCACACTGTGAGTCTCATAAAATAGTAGCTAACTTTGACGGATAATGAGCCCATACAGCCCTTAAAACAATGTGTATCACCACACCCTCCCTCTTTGCCCAATATATACATTATATATCCTTTTCCAAGATTACCCAAACTGCACCAACAATAATACACATAAAACAACATCAAATATTCTTTATCATACAACCAATTATTGAACTCACCACCCAACCCATAATTCCTCACTCAAACTCATACATAAGGAGGAAGAAAATGGAGCGGTCACCTTACCTCAATTTCTGCAACTTTTCCTTATAACTTTAACTCTTCTAGAACTTCAACTTCCCTTCACACTTAAACCAAAGAAGAAGAGAAAAGTATCTTAATAATTAAGGAAAGTGAACAGTAGCTTGCGGGAACTTCTGCCTTGTACTTATAATTAATCATGAATAACCTATTTTCTAGTCTTTCATGGGAGAATTAGGCTAAACACATAAGTGTTTCTCTTACCTTGGTTTGTAGATACGAGGGTTTTTTCAAGAACCTTAGAAGGAATTTAAGGCAGCTGGTTTAAGCCTTGAGAGAAAAGGGAGAGAGAGATAAAGTTAATTATGATTTTCCTTAATTGTTAAAATGAGTGAAAAGATCAGCTCATATTGGATTTATATGGAGCCTTATGAGCATTAAAAAAATCCTCTAGAACCTCTTTTTTTTTTCATTTCAGCCACTAATTGGTCAAGTAGGTGATGCACCTTCTTATGTACATCAAGCTGCTCAAAAGGTCAAACTAGGTGATGCACCTACGTTCCTATTTTTGGGCTTAACTAGATTGGGCCTTAGATGATTTGGCTGCTGGGCTATATTTCCATTTTCATTTTCTTTTATTTAATTTGGGCCTCAAGTGATTCCATTAGCATAGGCCCAAATCAAATCCATAAACCTTGGCCTTTTTAACTAGATCTATATAGCTCAAGTAGGTGATGCACCTACTTGGTCCTTTGGACTGGTCAATATGTCAAAGTAGGTGATGCACCTACATGTCACCTACTAGCTTAGTTAGGTCAAGCAAGCAGCTCACTTATTTTATTCCATTTTCTAAACATTAAACCCTTTTGCTTTAACTTAGCACTTAACTTTCATTTTTAAGCTCAATTACCACCTTACCATCTTGAGTTTAAATACTCCCGTTAGTGTTAACTTGCAGTACACATGCTGAAATGTGCAAGGCATCACATCACCTTCCAATCTAGTTTAAACCAATACTAATCATATAAAAAACATGGTCCGTCACCTATACTGTAAGACTATGTCAAGTATCACAAGAATAGAACAAGCATATGCATAATACGGGCTATTACAGTATAAGGACTTGAAGCAAGAGGAGAGGATAAAGCCCTAGGAGTGGATGGCTTTAATGCACACTTTTACAAAACAACTTGGCCAATTATAATATAATACATGTGTTTAGTTGTTCATGAGTTCTTTAATACATCCAAATTTTATAAACAAGTCAATTGCACGACTATTTCCTTACTGTCTAACATCACTCAACCTATGACACTTAAGGAATATAGACTAATAAGTTGTTGTACAATTTTATACAATGTGATCTAAAAGGTGCTAACAGTTAGAACGAAGAATATCATGCCCATTATCATTAGTGAATCTCAAGCAAGGTTTATTCCAGAGAGAAGGATAGCAGATAATATAATAATGGCTCATGGACTTATCCAAAGCTATTCTAGGAAGCTAATCTCCCCGAGAAGTATGCTTAAGGTAAACCTACATAAAGCTTACGACTCTATTGAATGAATTTTTATAAAGAGTAAAAACACATTCCAAGTCCAGAATTTTCATAAAAGAAAGTGGAAGTCTAGACTTGTCTCAACATAGTCATTTATAACAATACTTGAATCAAATAGGGTCACAACACTTACAACATAATTCGAAAGGAAATGCAAAAAAACAACTAGAAAGAGATAATATCTATCCTCGAATCACAAGGACTCACTAACAAGCTAGGAGAAATTAGCAAATCCAAGCTTTAGCCAGAATGAGGACCACCTTGAGAACAGGACTCTACACCTAGGGAAAATGTAGGAAAAATATGGGTTAGTGCAAAAATGCACTAAGTATAATAGCCATGCATAAAAACCTTGAAAACATGCAAAAAGGGACTTTTTAATTTAATGCATTCAATTTACTAAGTTAAAGCATCTTGAAGATAATGGAAAAGCATAAGTCATAAGCATGTTCATAACATAGGCCATCATATCATAATAGAAACATACCATAAGTACCTTCTAAGCATACTTATGCAATGCATGAATAGGATCCCATAATCCCACCCATGCTAAGTAAAGCCTCTTGAGTAGCCATAGTTCATAATTCATATTCTTCTTCATCTAGTTGTCATAGTGGGGATAATCCTAAACTGACATAGACCATGTGAGCTTAATATGAAATCTGGTGTCTAACCCACACCGAAAAAGGGTTGTCCTACTTT
The DNA here is from genome assembly GCA_037074985.1 of Solanum bulbocastanum. Classification (NCBI taxonomy): domain Eukaryota; kingdom Viridiplantae; phylum Streptophyta; class Magnoliopsida; order Solanales; family Solanaceae; genus Solanum; species Solanum bulbocastanum. Next base: position 15,804,914 of record CM073599.1, read on the forward strand.
CCTAAGGTATAACCATACTCTTAGCTTAGGTGGATCCACTAGCTAAATAATCTTTATTTTTAAGTATGGGGAGCTACATTTACGATTCTAACTCTCATGATAAGCTCTAGTTTAGCCTACTAGTTTTTGGAGAGTTACATGTCATTTGCTGAAAAGTATAATATACTGATTAGGAGAAAGGACATATAGAGTTACACTATATCGCATGACTCAGAGTAATGAAAGAAGTGGAGTTTCTTAACCATCTTATAGCTTATTATATAAATATTGGATGCTTCACACTCATGAAAAAGAATTTATTCAACGTGGCTTATGAGACTTCCTAAGCCCTTTCTAAACCTAGTGCTCTGAATACCAAGTTTGTCATGACCCAAGGTAGAACCTAGGTGTAACATGGCGTATAAGACCCCAAGAGTCCCTACACAAGCCTCTTAGCATAAATAAACAAGATAATAGAAATTCAAGAGAATTTAAAAGATAGTTCATATCATAAAAAAGTTGTTAAAACAAAGTGGAAGTGTACATAATCTCAATAGAAATCTATAAAATCAAGAGTGACCGGGACGTCACCGTGGCATCATGTACAATACTGAAAAGTAAAGACTGAAAGTGATAAAAGGGTCGGTCCTCGAAACATAAGGACTCACCACTACTGAGTATGGTCAAGGTGACTCCTAACTATGGGAATGTGAACCTGGAGCATCGGACCCTACATTTTTATAAGAATGTAGAAAACATTATGCCTTAGTATAAAAATGTACCAAGTATGATAGGAATGCATAGAGATATAAATCGTGCTAGAAAGGACCTTTTCATGCTCAAGCAAAGACCAAGTTAAAACCATAAGAAAGAGGTGTGAAAACATCATATTAGTCATGATCAAATTCACGTAAAACTTCTCTTTCAAACATTTGGGAAATACTTCTTAAGTAACCTAAGGTTGTCATTATTGTGGGTAGTAGCCTTAACTGACATTTCAGACCATGTGAGCTATAATATGTAATTTGGTATCTACACCACACCAGAAGGGGGTGTCCTTACTTGCAAAGGAAAGAACCTTAACTTCTAGCTTATGTGGATCCACTAGTTAATTTCTATCTAAGACAATCATCATATATCTAAGACAATCTTTATATGGTGACACATAGGTATGGGAAAAGGATATTTCTACTAAAAACCCGACCTCTAGCTACGTGAGAGCTTCCATCTCTATATCCTCTTGGTGCTAAGCATAAATTCTACGAAATATTCATAATTCTTTGCTTGACTTATCTTTCATTACAGGCACATCAAATAGCCAATCCAAGCTAGGTTTATTTATAATAGCTCCTAAATCTTTGATTCAAAGATTAGTTGAGAAAAACCTTTCAACACTAAGAATCCTTATGCGAGAAAACCTTTCACAATCATGCTTTCATTTGTATATAAGAAATCCTTTCACAACAAAACAATAATCAAAACATTTATGCTTACTCCCAAAGAAATTTAAATCATGTTATTTCTCAATAACATTAATGCTTTACTCCCAAAGCAACTTAAATCATTTTTATCAATTTCATAAGAATATGCATATCTTCATAGACTCATCTTTCATCATTCAAAACCCTCATTATATCATCATTGCTTGGAAATTATAGGTTATGCATGGGTTCATGGGGAATCATATTAAAAACATGGAATTATCTCAATTGATGCATAATAGTTCATAAATCAATCAAATAAATCAACATTGAAAGGAACCCATGATATAGAAGAAAACCCAACTTCAATTAGGATTTCTAGCTTTAGAATTGACAAATTTAAGAACTCTATGGAGGAAAGGGCTCCATAGATGAAGACTATCATACCTTGATGACAAACTCTTGAAATAATTGGGGGATTAGGAGACTTGATCTTGAAGCTCAAGCTTTCTTCTTCAAGCTTTTAGAAAGAAAAATATTTAGGGAGGATGAACTTGCTCTTCTTTTGAGAAATTGAAAGAATGAATTGAATTGGGTGTTTCGGGGTTATAAAACTTTAAATTGGGCTTTGGTTTAAGGGTAAAATGACATGTATTGAATTAAAATAATTAGGAAAAGACCCAAAACCCCCTAAGCTAAGAACTGACGGACCACTTTCATGACTTGTCTAATGCACCATGGGCCGTTATGGCCGCCGTTGTCCTTGACCAGTGGCTTGGGGAAGAAGCCACCTTCTGAGTGGCATTGGACGAGCCTTTGCACGTCCTGTCAACCTCACCATGGGCTATCTAGGCACTCATGGGAGGGAAACTGCCCGGGCAAGTCTCTAGGCACTAACCATAAGCATGGACCATTGTCCCCTACACAACCCATCTGGGGCTCCATGGAGTGTTCCATGGTCTACTTTTGGCTCGTATGTTTACCACTTAACACCCTTTCTAGACTTTCTTGAATCTGAGGTGTTACAAAATCTTACTACTCTAAATCATTCTTTAAATTTCCCCAAATCCCTCTAAGTTCTTTCATAAAATTTCTCTCTCTAAAGCTTGATGAATAAATCTAGGGGTTCAAGATCAAGTCTCAAAATTCACCATTGATTGTGGGCTTTTGACATCAAGGTATGATAGTATTAACCTATGGAGTCCGTTCCTCTAAAGGGTTCCTAAATTCTCCAATTTTACAAGTTATTATCTCTGATTGAAGTTAGGGTTTGATTCAATCTCATAGGTTCTTTTGAATCATGATCCAATTGATTGTTTTATATCTTTTTATGCATTAATTGAGATAATTACATGTTTTTAAGTTAAACTCACTTGAACCCATGCATGCTCCATGATTTTTAAATTTTGATCATATAATGAAGCTTATGAATTATAAAGATGTCTTTACCTATATGGTTTTCATGTTGATGTCTTCATAACTACAAAAGTTTGCAATATATGTTTAAGCAAAAAGATTTAAATTATCACCAAAGGGGGTGGTGTTATCTACTAAAGGATTACGATATGAGTGTCCTCTATCACGTCGGCAAAGCGAATTTGGTAGCGGATGCTCTTAGTCGGTTATCAATGGGTTGTGTTGCTCGTATTGAGGATACTAAAAAGAAGTTAGTTTGAGATCTTCATAGATTGGCCCGATTGGGTGTTCGGTTGGTTAATTCTGCTAACGGCGGTGTTATGGTCCATAATTTTTTAAAATCGTCTTTTCTGTCAGATGTGAAAGCCAAGCAAGGTCTTGATTCGAATTTGGTTGAATTGTAGGAAACATTACATAATAAGTCCGTTGGGGCTCTCTACCAAGTGGGAGATAGTGTGCTTTGATATCAAAATCTTTTGTATGTTCCCAATGTAGATTACTTGAGAGAGAATTTTAACAGAAGCCCATAGTTTGTCAATATTCCATTCACCCAGCACCAAGATGTACTGTGACTTGCGAGAAGTCTATTGGTAGAATGAGATGAAGAAGGATATTGGAAAATTTGTGGCTAAATGTCCTAATTGTCAACAAGTAAAAGTTGAGCATCAAAAGTCGGGAGGTTTATCCCAAGATATTAGCAATCCTACTTGAAATTGGGAAGATTTAAATATGGACTTTATTTTTGGGTTACCCCAGAGCTGGCAACAACATGACTCGATTTGGATTATTGTGGATCATATGACAAAATTGGCTCATTTCATTCATGTCAAGGTTTCTTATTTGGTGGATGACTATGCTAAGTTGTATTTGAGATAAATGGTTAGGTTGCATGGAGTACCCTTATCCATTATATCTACTTATGGTACCCAATTTACCTCTCATTTTTGGAAATCTTTTCAAAAAGGCCTTCGTACTCGTGTTAAGCTTAGTATGACATTTCATCTACAAATCGATGGGCAAGCAAAGTGTACTATCCAAACGTTGGAAGATATGTTGAGAGATTGTGTGATTGACTTTCACGGTAATTGGGATGATCATTTGCCTTTGATTGAGTTCACTTCCAGTAATAAGTATTATTCCACATTGTCATGACTCCATTTGAAGCTCTTGATGGTTGGAGGTGTAGATGTCCTATTGGTTGGTTAGAAGTTGGTGAGTTGCTTTGATAGGTCCCAAGTTGGTACATGAGGTTATGAAGAAAGTTTGGCTTATTAGAGAAAGGTTGAAAAAAGGTCAAAGTTGACAATAGTCCTATGCCCATGTTAGAAGGAGAGATCTTGAGTTTGATGTTCATGATGGGTTTTACTTGAAAATTTCACCCATGAAGGGTGTGATGAGGTTTGAGAGTAAAAAAGGGAAGCTTAGTCCCTGTCATGTGGGCCCATATCAGTTTTTGAAACATTTGGAAAGGTTGCTTATGAACCTAACAGGCATAATGATTTGGTATCGATAAATCCAGTTTTACATATCTACTTGTTAAGAAATTTGTTGGAGATCCGACATCCATTTTCCCTTGGAAGGTTTGGGAGTTTAGGAGAATCTTTCTTATGAAGAAGTTCCGATTGAGATTTTGGACTAGAAAGTTAAGAAGCTAAGAAATACGGATGTTGCTTCTGTTAAAGCTCTTTGGAGAATCGGTTAGTTGAGGGTGCAGATTTGGAGGCCGATGCCGATACAAAGTTCCATTACCCTCATCTTTTTCCTTCCGACCCCACTCTAGCTTGAGGTATTAGTTCCTCATGGTCCATCCTTATGTTTTAGTCATTCTCATAATTTCCTATGCATGCATGCTCATGAAAACTATATTTTTGAGAAAATGAGTTAACCTGATTGATTTCTCCATGTTTATGTGCATTTGAGTATAAGTTGCATATAAGCCTTATGAAATGACGTTTTGAATATGTTTTAGCTTAGAGTTTATTTTTCCTCCTTAGATGTGTGCATTTATGTGATTGCATTCATGTTTAGCTGTTAGATCTTTTTCTTAATCTGTAATATGATGTCTTGAGTTCCATTCGAGGACCAATATTCCCAAGGAGAAGATATTGTAATACCATAGATTTGGAAAAGAAGGAAAAATGCAGTTTTCGGTAGGTGTCTGTATCTACTGATCCCACCTACGGACCATAGTAGCTTCAACTAGGCGTAGATAGAAAACATAGGTAGTGGGAAGATAAAATTTTCAAAAAAAGTCCCAGTATCCTTTTGACAGTTCAACATTATGGCCCATTGTTCCTTCGATGAGTCGTAGGTAGGTCTCCCCCAGACTTAGTGAAATTTGAAAGCTTGAAGTTGGTTTCTACTGTTGGCATGTACGGACCGTAGGAATACCTATGAGGAATCCATGGGTTTTGTCAATTGTTGGCCAAATTAAGAGTCTCTAATAACTTTCTATGGTTGACCAGTACGGTCTGTAGATGTCACGACCCAGGGGTACACCCTAGATGTAACATGGTGTACCTGACCTCGAAGGGGTCTCATACAAGCCCTTAGCATATCATAACATAACATAATAGAAAAGTACGAAAATTTTAAAATTTTATCCATACAATCGAAGTCTTTATAAAAGCAAAGAGGAACTCTTACTACACTTGTCTCCAACCATCTAATACAACTTTGAAAAACTCTTGGGACATAACCCATACAGTAGTCTCGAAGCATAAAGAAATGACACAAAGGAAATTGTGGCTTTATCCTCTATGCTAAGAGGACTCACCAAGTGTTCAACTCCTTGCTCGTTTGAAACCTATCCTCAATAATGGAACTCAAATCTCCGAATCCTACATTTGATGAGAATGTAGGCAAGAGTATGCGTTAGTTAAAAGGTACTCAATATGATAGCTAGCACAACATCATAATAGCATAACATAATGGTTAGTCAACATAAGACATAATCCATAAGCATAAAAGACAACATCATAATCATAAGCAAAGTCTCCAACATAATCATCATATAAGCATTATTCAATCCTTAGTCCTTCAAATCATTAGAGAAATACTTCTCAAGAAACCTCAAAGAATACTTGTTCAATGCATGATAAGACTCAGTAATCCCACTCATGCTAAGTATCCCCTTTGGTCATCATATTCGTACTTACCATCTTATAGTCATATCCTTAGCTTTCTTCTCATAAACAAGAGAATCTTCACATAAGAGAAACTTCATAAGTAACCTTCAAGTTATACTTGTGCAATGCATAGATGAGACCCCATAAACCCACCTAGGCTAAGTACCACTTTTAGGCCATCATACATTTTTATCATATTTGTTCTCATCCTTTAGTCAATCATATCATGGGAGGAAACTATAGCAACAATCCATTAAAACATACATCATATAAGAGAAGCAGTTCCTAGGAAACCATAAGTCATACGTGTGCAATGCATGTATAAGACCCCATAATCCTACCCACACTAAGTACTTCTTTAGGCCCTCATGCTCATGCTTCTTTGTTGGAGACTAGTCCCCCCTCTTTAAGCCTTGGAACATTATGAAACACTCCTTGAGAGTACTCTTTGTTCCTTATTAACTTGAACCCTAGGAGATGCTTCTCAAACAAATCTAAGTTCATTATTAAGACGGACTATATGAGATACTTCCTTAAGTATGTGTAAGTCCAATAATGCTTTAAAACACTTGGAGATACTTCTTGAAGTATGCCTTAGTTCATTGGATACGGAGATTGCTACTAGAAACCCTAACTCTACTATGTGAAAGCTTCTATCTCATAATACCTAACTTTGGGAAAACCCATACTCTACTATGTGAGAGTTCCCCCTTTAGCTTGGATAGTCCTCACATCAACTAGATGTGATTCTCCTTTCAACTTGGAGGTCGGACCCTACCTTGTATGACACTCTATCTCATTGTCAATATCCACTTGGGGCCAAGCATACACCCCTAGAATCAGTATTAAGCCGTGCTTAACATTCAAGTATCATGGAAGAATGTTCTTGACAATCAATCCATGTTCAAGTGATTCTATCACTTCATACATTCAAGCATTCATAAGGTAGGTTAGGTGAGTATAGGCCTTTCACCACAATTCTACCTATTAGACTTCTATTCTAACATAGAATTTACTGTCAAAGCCTTAACATACATAATTCATCACATTGACTTTACTCTCAAAACCCTAGTGATCAACCTTTATGAATTCAAGCCTTACTCTCAAAGCTTTACTTCATACAATCATCATGCATATCTAGATTAAAAGACATTCTAGTCGTAAGCTTCATCTTTAAGACATTCTAGTCTTAATTCATCATAAAAGCTCAATCTTATTTATTACTAGTCAAGATCCATCATATAATCTTTTGATCTAATTCAATTCATGTGAAACGAATGTAACTTTATTGCGCTACTTAGGAACGTATATGACTCATGAACTTTATTTGGGAACAAAGAACATATACAGGTGATCCACGAAGGTGTGTGGAAACTACCTTACATGTAGCAAATGATTCATTAAGATGTATAGCAAGTGAGCAAGTAATTCTGCTTAGAAGATGCTTCATTTAAAACACATTGGAAATTTCACATGGGGGCATATGATAGCTAAAAACTTAGTAGAAACTGTAACTTCTCAAAATGTAGAGGCAAGGACAATATAAAATGATACGATAGCTAAACACTTAGTATACGATATCAAATAAAAGACTGCATAAACATCCAAACTAATAAAGCACATGATAGAACCCAAATAAGGGTTGTACATTCCACGTAAGGTGACATAAAATGAATAATTGACATAATATGTATCTGACATATAAATACATGTAACATGTATAATGTAGGATCTCATTGACTCAATGAACCTCATTTGGCTTGGTGCATATGTAACAACCTTCTCGAAAGGATGCTACTACTTTACAAGAAAGCTAATATAATACTTGCACATTTAAAAGGGATTAAGCTAAGATATATAAATTATAATAACAAGTGAAAGGTATAAAGGCTTGTCATTTAGAAATTTAGTTGATCTCAAATTTAAACAAGACAAGAGTCCCAATTCATGGCGGAAGAATCTTTCAAAATAATTTTAAAAATACGCTAAGAGATTTTCATGTATTATCTATACTACTACAAGACACATTATCAATCATTACCAACTTTGGGCTACCAAGCTTGATTGGTTCATGCTTCATACAAACCTTCAAAATAAAATGTAAATATAATACATTACAAGACTTGGGTTTACACACCCCAAAATAGTAAAACATGTAGTCATACTTATTTTAAAACCCATGGTAACATTATCAAATTAGCCTTCAAAATTTCATGAAAATGTACAACATATATATCATGTACAAGTCCGAATATTTATGCAAACTATAGATGCCTATATGCAAATGTAATCTTCCGATAAAGCTCTCAAAACTCCATCTCCAATGGCCAGCTTCAAGTATCCCCTCGAACGTTCCCTATGATAGAAACAACTATCGCTATGCATTAAGCTTAGTGGTGTAAAAACTATATGTGTGGAGCTGGTAGATCCACAAGTTACCTTTCAAAAGTCATGGGCAGCAAAATTGAAACATAATAAATCAATCAAGTGAACAATATATTAAGGGTATCAAATTCTATATTTAAAGATACAAGTGTCAAGAATGCTCATAAAATCATTTCCCAAGAGATCCAATACCAAGGCTCGCCCAATATATACATCATACCGTCACACCCAACAAAATCAGGTATCAAGAAGGACCAAAGCCCATTAATCAAGAGAATCAAGAACCATATTAAAAATGGCTTCCTAGTAAATACTTAAAATGTACAACTTCCATACTTAAGACGAACCAAAAATTCAGAGTCAAGATGGCAAATAATCTTAATCAATAGGCATGCCAATAGTGACAAATCAAATCCAGAAGAAGGACAAAGTCCCAACAAGAATGCCAGGTGATCAAGCAATCCGTACGAGTGGGCGAGTTATACAAATTAACTTGAAAGTATCAGAGAATACCAATACGACAACACAACGTGACAAGAAGCAACCAAGGTATCGAGATAACTCTTCAAATATACAAGTAGATAACAAGAGTACAAGTACAAGTTTATACACAAACCTCGGGCTTTAGCATAGAAACATTCCAACAAAACTTCAAGAGTTCAAACCGTACACCAATCAATGTATCAAGCTCCTCAACTTGTACACGAGTATATATAAACTTAAAAATATAATTAAATAACTTATTTAACTTCTATTAGCCCAATAGTGTTAAGGTAAAATAGGATCATAATCACAAGTAAGCCTAGCATGTACAAGTACAACTATGCTCACAAAACAATGAATTTGTCCAGCCTGGTACCTCAAGTCGCAACATTATTTTGAAAAGGAAAACAGCAAAACTGGATTATATATCCTTCATGAAAGATGTAGGTACATCGTTTAAGGTAGCAAATAATCAATAATCACCGCAAAATATATTTTGTACAAAAAGATATAATCCAAAACGCTAACAATTGATCATACTGGATTTAAAATTCCAAAATCTGGACAGAACTTGTCCTATGTTGCGTCCTATATTTTGAATCCATAACAGATCAATTAGAGTTTTATACAAAAATAAGAGTTATAGGTATATTAATTATCTTAATAAATCATATATATTCACTGTAAACTAAGTTCTAGAGAACGAGATATACTTAAAATACAAACACTACCCAGCTCAGAAACAAATTTCATCAGTGTACCCAAGAGAAGGGTGTGTCTCGAATTCCAGCAAAAGGACCAAGTTTTTCTCTTGTGATTTTGTGAGTAATATCGCTAGAGAAAGTTCTCCAGGTTTCTTAGAGTTAAGGAACACGAAATGTTATAGAGGAGGTGTGAGAATATATGTTATAAAAGTGATATTTATCACTTATAGATATAGCTGAAAGCAAAGTTGGCTACCCAAAAGTAAAAAGGTTCGCTGCCCAAAAGAAAAAAAGTTAGTTACCCAAAATGTATACATATATACCTATATGTATATACCTCACCTCCCTTTCAGGTTATAAGTAATTATAATTAGAATATTATGTAAATATCCCTTAAAATATGATCACAATTTATGTTAAGCAAGTCTACAAATATCACAAAATTTCAAGTTTCCAAAATGAGAATAAAACACATTATAGTAATTAAGGAATGGTGTATCGACATGAGACTCTTGGTTAGTATTTAGGGGTGTTACAACTCTCTCCCCCTTAAAGAAATTTCGTCTCAAAATTTACCTTACACTAGTCCCAAAACAAGTGTGGATACTGGGTCCTCATGTCTTCTTTTCGCTCCCAGGTAGCTTCTTTTCCAGAATAGTTCCTCCAAATTATTTTTACTAAGGGGATTCTCTTGTTTCTAAGTTGCTTTACTTCACGAACTTGAATTAGGATAGGTTCTTCATTATACGTCAAGTCAGGATTAACCTCAATAGATTTAACTGGAAGAACATGAGATGGATCAGATATCCTTTTAGCATAGAAACATGGAAACATTGTGGATCTTGCCTAACTCAGGTAGCAAAGCTAATTTATATGCAACTGGTCCAACACTTCAACTTCCCTTCACACTTATACCAAAGAAGAAGAGAAAAGTATCTTAATAATTAAGGAAAGTGAGTAGTAGCTTATGGGAAATTCTGCCTTGTACTTATAATTAATCATGAATAACATGTTTTCTAGTCTTTCATGAGAGAATTAGGCTAAATCCATAAGTGTTTCTCTTACCTTGGTTTGCAGATATGAGGGTTTCTTCAAGAACACTAGAAGGGACTTTAAGACTGTTGGTGTAAGCCTTGAGAAAAAAGGGAGAGAGAGCTGAAGTTAAATATGATTTTCCTTAATTGTTAAAATGAGTGAAAAGATCATCTCATATTGGATTTATATGGAGCCTTCATGACCATTAAAAAAAATCCTCTAGAACCTCCCCTTTTTTTTTTCCATTTCAGCCAATAATTGGTCAAGTAGGTGATGCACCTACTTATCCTTTGAACATGATGAAAAAGGATATTGTGGAGTTTATAGCTAAATGTCTAAATTGTCAACAAGTGAAAGTTGAGAATTAGAAATCGAGAGGTTTTGCTCAAAACATCAGTATCCCTACATAGAAGTGGAAAGATTAATTTGAATACGACATCATCATGGGATTACCTTGCACTCGTCATCAGTTGGACTTGATTCGGGTTACTGTGGACCAAATAACGAAATCAACTCACTTTCTTCTCGTTAATACTTCATTTTCAGTAGAACAGTATACCAATCTTTATATTTTGGAAATGGTGAGGTTGAATGGAGTTCCTATTGTATATTATTTTTTACCAGGGTAATCAATTTATATCTCATTTTTGGAAGTCATTTCCATTAGGTCTTGTTACCCAAGTGAAGTTTAGCGTGACTTTTCATCCTCAAATCGATGGACAAGTAAATCATACCATTCAAACTTTAGAAGATATGCTAAGGGATTGTGTGATTGATTTCAAGGGTAATTGGGATGATCATAAGCATTTGATTAAGTTTGCAAGTAATAATAGCTGTCATTCTACCATTGGAATGGCACTGTTTGAGGCTCTTTTTGGTAGGACGTGTAGGTCTCCAATAGGTTGGTTTGAATTTTGTGAGGCTTTTTTAATAGAGACGAGTTATTGCATTAGTCTATGGAAAAGGTTCGGCATATTTACAAAAGCTTTAAATTGGCTCAAAGTCAATAAAAGTCTTATGCCGATGTTAGAAGAAGAGAGCTTGAGTTTGATGTTAATGATTGGGTCTATTTGAAAATTTCACCCATGAATGGTTTGCAAGGAAAGGGAAGCTTAGTCCCCTCTATGTGGGCCCACATCAATTTTTTAGGCATAGTGGAAAAGTTGCTTATGAACTTGACTTCCCTAATGATTTAGCGTCAGTACATCCGCTATTCCATGTCTCTTTGTTGAAGAAGCGTGTTGGAGATCCAAATCCATTTTACATTTGGAAGGTTTGAGAGTTAATGAAAATCTTCCTTATGAAGAGGTTCCGGTTGAGAGTTGATATACTGTGAGTTTACGGTATTTTTAATACATTACACTTAAGAGTTGTGTGTGTGTAGGGTAATTTGTATTTGAACTAATGTTTATTGTGTTATATTTGGAGAAAATAGGCTTGGACGAGGTCAAGAGAGATGATAGCTAAAATTTTGTAGAAGGAGCCACCCATGGAGGTGACCTACACACCGTAGGTCTAGTCATGGTCCGTTGTGGGTAGGCATGGATTGATCATCAGAGAAGTCTGACCAAGTATGGAACTACAGAGGTGAGGACGGACCGAAGGTTGACCCACGAGCCATCCTGCACATCCATCAATGATCACTAAGAGTTGGAGTACCATTACCTGATGAAATGTTCTAAGTGTGAAGCCATGGAAAGGGACCCACGAAGCGTGGGTCAGCCTATGGTCCGTGCTGCACATCCGTTGTTGGTAACTGAAAGTTGAAAGTTCCAGCCTCTTTGGAAATATTCTAAGTATCAATCTATGGAAGGGGACTACAGATAGTAGGTCAATCCACAGTCCGTAGGTCAGTCTCGTCGATCGAAGTCATGTCCAGAAGTGTTATTTCCTTATCTCATTTCCTTTTTGTTTAGGACAAGTTTTTCTATAAATAGGGTATGTAAACCTCATTTTTGGAGACTAGACACTATTATATACTTTTAGTTCTTGGTATTTTCTTGTAGATTAACTTGAAAACATTAGCAATTTGATTTCCTAATTTTGGTTTATAAAGATGTTTTCTTTGAATTTCAATTGGAGATTATGGGTTTCTTATACTCAATACGTAAGTTCATGAATTATTCTTCTACAAATTTGAATTGTGTTCTTTCAAGCATGAGTAGCTAAATCCAAAACTAGGGTTATGGGAAACCATGAGCAATAACAATGAATGAATAATAACTAAGTAATTCTTGAATAGTGCTGATGCATGCATTGGTAATTCTTTCATTTGGAAGTCTTTTTAATGGTGGCCAACGTTAGAACTCGCCTTGTTGCTACTTGCCGGACCAAGGAGGTAGTTAATAAGAAAATAATTATCAACATAGATTTAGTGTGATACTATCTAATAGTTTAATGTCAATTGGTGCGAGTGTGAAAACTAAGTCATACATTGATGTGATATCTAATATGAGGTAAAAGTAAGGGTCAGTAAATTATACACACGTAGTCAAACCATGGTGCAGGGTGAAATTCCCTATTTGGCAGACCAAGCACTTAGGGATACATAACTTACCACTTTGCATGTTATACACTAGGAAAGGATTACTATTATTAGGATTTCCGAGTTGAGAGCTTATGGGGAACACATACACCCTAGTTTCTCTCTCTCATTGGTAACAACAAAGTTTAATCTTGCTTTCTTGTTACTTAACCACATTTAGTTATTTGTCACACAAACCCCCCCCCCCCCAACTTACTTGTCTCGGAAATAAGTTGACTAAATGAATATAAACGTAAGTTAAGTGTAAGTCTAAACCATATTCCTCATGGGATTGACCCCAACCTACAAGTTGGGTTCTTTACTTGATAACGATCATTTATTCTTTTTTAGGGAGGTGTAATTTGAGTGTATCAAATTTTTGTGTCACTGCCCGAAAATAAGGCTTTTAGATTAAGTTTAACTACATTATTGAACTTTAGTAAATTATTTCCTAATTTTACATTTTGTTTTGTTTTTGTTTTCTTTAGGTTTCCATTCTAGTGTATGCTAAGTACGCGGAGTCAAGGCGAACCATGGACCCCATACGATCTAGAGTTGAGCAAAACTTTGAGAAATATGAATAATCAAGGGGTCCGTGATAATCCACTCATAAAGGAGCCTGATCAACAAGTGAATAATGAGAATGCTCAGGTTCATGGTGATAATCTACTTGGAGATGCATTGAGGGTACAGGATCCACCAGAACCAAGATTGCGTGATAATTACAGAGTTGCATTCAACACTGTTAAATCTGAACGATCCATTGTTCTCCCTCCTCTACCTCCTGGGTATACATTCGTGATGACTAGTAGTTTGATGCAGATGCTTACAGCAAGGGGTTTGTTTTCTAGTATGGCTTTGAAGAACTGCATGGGCATATGGCCAAGTTGAGGACTATCTACAGGAGTTGTGTAGGGCGATCGGAGTTGTATATAAATGCCATAGGATTGAGAGTCTTCCCTCTATCATTAACTGGTGATGTTGTTGTATGGTCTTCTGAGCTTCTGTACAACTCAATTTATACATGGGCTCAATTGAACAAGGTGTTCAATGCCAAGTACTTTCCATTGTCCAAGAAGCTAAACCACAAAGATAAGCTCAACAACTTTGTGGCACTACCTGGAGAGTCTGTGAGTAGTTCATGGGACAGGTTCACTACATTCATAAGAAATGTTTCGAACCACCATATTGATGATGAGTCACTAAAGGAGTATTTCTATAGAAGTCAAGATGACAATGGTAAGGTTGTGCTTGATACTATCGCTGGAGGATCATATGGTGAGTGCACTTTTGAAGAAATCTCTGAGAAACTGGAGAATATTTCCTGAAACAATAAAGCACGGAGCACTCGAAAGACCGTCACTGGTAGAAACACTTTTATAGTTCAATCTGCACCTAATTAATCTACCGATGACATTCCCGAGGAGATGGCTCAGATAAGAACATAACTAGGGTTGGTTTTGAAGCATGTAAGCGGAGGTCCTAAAAAGGTAAATGCGGTGAATTATTTTACTAGGACTCCACCACCACCGATTGAGGAATGCTATTTTGAGAAAGATGCTTACTTGGTGCATGATCAAACGAGGGGCTTTCGAGCCAACACCTTGGTTCCAACCCAGATAATTAGTGCCAAAGGCAAGGAAACCAAGGTTAGAACTATGGACACTACAACCGAGAGGGTCAGTATGTTCGGAATGGGAACTACAATTGCGACAGCAACTACAACCGGAACAACTATGGAAACAAAATGATAGAGTTGGTCCTTATGTTCCACCTGCAAATTAGGAATTTGGTAATAGGGAAGCTATGGATAGTATGTCACGTATTGAGTATATGATGCAGAAGATGATTAAGAGATTTGACTTGACTGATGAGAATGTGAATGAGACACGGAATGACTTGTATGGAATTGGTCAAAAAGATGATGCCTAGGCAGTGTCGATTAAGCCACTTGAGTAGCAGATGAATCAATTTTCCACTGCAGTAAACCCACATCAGCCTGGCACACTTCCTAGCAACACCATCCAGAATCCGAAGAATGATGGGTATTGTATGGAAGTCACTACTCGAGGGGGTTAACAGACCATTGATCCACCTATACCATCTAAGGTTGAAATTGTGGTTGAAAAAGGTGATGATGAGATTGAGGTTACTGGATAGTCCAAGAATGATACAAAGAAGGAACCAGAGATAACCCAAAAAGTTATTCCCATGCCTAGACCCCCACCTCCATTCCCACAGAGGTTGGTGAAGAATAATGAAAAAGGAAAGTACCGCAAATTTATCACCATGTTGAAACAACTTTCCATCAATGTTCCGTTGATAGAAGCTTTAGAGAAAATGCCTGGGTATGCAAAATTCATGAAAGATTGGGTGACTAGGAAGAGGGTTGTGAGTTTTTAAGATGATGATAGGTTGCAACATTATAGTGCTATTGCTACTCAGCCACTTATGTAGAAGAAAGTAGATCCTGGTGCTTTCAATATTCCTCGTACCATTGGGTTATTGCAATTTGCGAAGGCATTGTGTGATCTGGATGCGTATAGTAATCTGATTCCATTGTTTGTTTACAAGAAGTTCAGTTTAGAGGCTCCAAAACGACTGTGATATGATTACTCATGGCCAATAGAACTGTGAAGAGGCCCATTGTTGTTCTCCAAGATGTACTTGTGAAAGTGGAGTCGTTCATTTTCTCGGTGGATTTTGTGATACTTGACTGTGAGGTTGATTTTGAGGTTCCTATCATCCTAGGGAGACTATTCCTTGATATTGGGTGCACCTTGGTCGATATGGAGAAAGGGTAGATAAAGTTTTGATTGAATAGTCAGGAGGGAACTTTTAATATCTGTAGGTCCATAAATCAGGAAAGTGATCTCAAGTCATTGTCAATGGTGAATCATATTGTGGAGCTAGGTTATGATGTGTCTATTGAAGAGTGGTTAGGTGTTGATGCACTTGCAACAGTGATGATGAATTTTGAGGGTGACGGTATTAAAGACAATGATGAGTTAGTTGCCACACTTGATAGGTTTGAATTCCATTTCAAATCAAAGAGATTACAGTTAGATATGAAGAATTGCGACTCTCCACCCGCAAAACCGTATGTTGAAGAGGCTCCAAAATTAGAGCTTAAGGCTCTACCATCACATTTGAGGTATGTATTCTTGGGGAGAGATGGTAATTTACCGGTCATCATTGCGGCCTATTTAAACACGAAACAAGTTGAGGCATTGGTTTCAGTGTTGAAGAGGTTCAAGCAGGCTATTGGGTGGATTATTGTGGACATTATTGGAATTCCTCCTAGCATTTTTTCTCATAAAATCCAACTCATGCCAAATCACAAGCCTAGAATTGAGCACCAAAGGAGACTAAACCCTCTTATGCAAGAAGTAGTGAAACAGGAAATCATCAAGTGGTTGAATGCTGGAGTCATTTATCCTATTGCAGATAGTAGTTGGGTTTGTCCTGTTCAGTGTGTGCCCAATAAAGGTGGGATTACTATGGTTCCTAATGCAAAAACAAGCATGTTTCGATGCAGCCAGTTACTAGATGGAGAGTATACATGGACTACTGGAAATTAAATGATTGGACAGAAAAGGACCACTACCTTATGTCGTTCATGGATCAGATGTTGGACCACCACCTTACTGGTAAGGGTTGATATTTCTTTCTTGATGGTTATTAGGGCAACAATCAGATCTCCATATCTCTGTAAGACCAAGAGAAGACCACCTTCAGTTGCCCTTATAGGACTTTCGCTTCCAAACAGATGTCATTTGGGTTATGTAATGCTGCAGCGACCTTCCAGTGTTGCATGATGTCGATATTTTATGATATGGTGGAGGATACTATTGAGCTATTTATGGGTGATTTCTCTATGGTAGGTGACTCATTTGATGGTTTTTTGGATCATTTGGCCGAGGTACTTCAATGGTGTGAAGAGTGCAATCTTGTGCTCAATTGGGAAAAGAGCCACTTTATGGTGAAAGAGGAGATAGTTCCAGGTCATCGAATTTCTGAAAAGGGTATTAAGGTTGATAGAGAAAAAATTAAGGTAATAAAAAAGCTTTCACTACCTATCTCTATTAAAGGTGTTAGAAGTTTTCTTGGGCATGCAGGCTTTTATAGAAGGTTTATCAAGGATTTCTTCAAAATTGCACACCCATTGTGCAAATTGCTCGAAAAGGAGTGAAGGTTTGATTTTGATGATGCCTATTGAGAGCATTTAGGGAGTTGAAAGAAAATCTAGTTTCCGCACCTATCATTATTTCACCAAATTGGGGGAAACCATTTGAAGTGATGTGTGATGAGAGTGGAGTGGCGCTTGGTGCGGTATTGGGATAAAGGCAAGAGAAGATTCTTCATACTATCTACTATGCCAGCAAAGCTCTAACTGTAGCTCAAAAGAACTATACAGTAACTGAATAGGAAAACATTATTGTGGTTTTTGCATTCGCGAAATTTCGATCCTACTTGCTTGGTACTAAGGTCATAGTGCATACTGACCATTCTACATTGAGGTATTTGATGGCTAAAAAGGATGCAAAATCGAGGGGTATTAGATGGGTGTTGTTGCTGTAAGAGTTCGATTTTGAGGTGAAAGATAGAAAGGGGATAGAAAATCAAGTTGTCGATCACTTGTCCAGATTAGAGAAAGAAGCTATGCTCAAGCTAGGAGATGGTGCTGAAATTGATGATGCTTTTCCAGAGAAACATGTATTGGCTTCTTCTTATGATCTGATTCCTTGGTTCGCAAACTTTGCTAACTACTTGGCAAGTGATCTAGTTCCATCAGATTTTTCTTTTCACCAAAGGAAAAAGTTTATGCATGATGTGAAGAAGTTCTTTTAGGATGAGCCTTATTTGTTTCATATTTGTGCTGATGGGATTATTCATTGCTGTGTGCCCGAGGTTGACATGATGAATATACTAGAGGCGTGTCACTCTTCGCCTGTTGGTGGGCATCATAGTGGTTTTTGGACTGCGGATAAAATTTTTTAGTCTAGTTATTATTGGCCAACCATCCACCAAGATGCACATATTTCGCCAAATCTTATGATCGTTTCCAAAGAGAAGGAGAAATTTCAAAGAGGCAAGAGCTACCTATGAATTCAATTTTGGTGATTGAATTGTTTGATTTATGGGGCATTGATTTTATGGGCCCATTTGTAAGTTAACATGAGATGAAGTATATTCTTGTTGCGGTTGATTATGTGTTGAAATGGGTGGAAGCAATTGCATTCTCAAACAATGAAGGTAAAAGTGTCAGCGCATTCCTGAAAAAGAATATCTTCTCCAAGTTTGGTACACCTAGGACGATTATTAGCGATGGAGGTTCCCACTTTTATAATAAGTTGTTCAAGGCGTTGCTAGAGAAATATGGAGTATGTCATAATGTAGCCACTCTTTACCATCCACAGTCTAGTGGGCATGTTGAAGTGTCCAACAGAGAGATCAAGCAAATTCTTGTTGAGATTGTGAATGCAAATAAAACGATTGGTCAAGGAGGCTTGATGATGCTCTATGGGCCTATCTCACTACATTCAAGACTCCCATAGGTATGTCCCCCTACCAACTTGTATATGGGAAGTCTTGCCATTTGCCGGTAGAGCTAGAGCATAAGTCTATATGGGCGCTAAAGAAGTTGAATTTGGATTGGGGCGCCGCATCGAGTCAAAGAGTGAATGACATGAATGAGCTTGATGAGTTTTGCCTAAAATCTTATGAAAGTTCAGCCTTGTACAAGGAAAATATGAACAAGTACCATGATCAAAAGATTTAAAAGCGTGAATTTGTTATGGGTGATCTAGTAATTCTATTCAATTCAAGGTTGCACTTTTTTCCTGGCAAGCTCAAGTTCAAGTGGACTGGGCCATTCATAGTCACTCAAGTGTTCCCACATGGAGTGGTCAAGCTCGAGAACAAGGAGGGAAGAAGGTTCAAGGTGAATGGGCAAAGGATCAAGGTCTACATGGGGAAAGAAGAGAGTGTGCAAGAAATTGTTAAGGCCTACTACCTTGATGAAGTCTGTGTAATCAAGGGACCTGGGTCGTGCCGCGAAATTAAATCAAGCGTTACTTGGGAGGCAACCCAAGATGTACAATCTAGCCAACTATAAGTTTTTATTTTTGATTTAGGAGTTTTCTTCTTTTATTTTAATATTTGTACTTCCTTAGATAGGTGTTTTAGTTTTGTATTAGTGTTGGCTAGATATAGAATAGGCTTTGTTTCTAAAAAGTGTCTAAAAAATGTAAAAAGAAAGACCTCATGGTTCCTACATGTGCATGGACGAACAGCTGAATATGTAGAAAACAAGTTGTGCAGAGGTCTACGGTATCGACGATCTGTGGGTCAATCCACTGATCGTGAATGGTGTTTGTAGACCCTAGGTATGTCCTCAAAACTTCTAAGTGTAAGAGTGACCTACGGTTCGTAGGTCGACCCACGACCTGTAGATGGGGTCTTGAGGGTCCAAAATCTAGGGTTTGCCCAACCCTACCTGGACACCTTTTAAAATAAATCTTACATAATTTATTCATCCCCCACATTCAAAACTCCATACCAACCGTTTCTCAACCTCTCCTTTCCAAATATAAATCCATATAACTCCCAAATCCGACAGATCACTCCCTATTCACTTCCCCAAATTCCCAGATCACTCTTCCCTCTATCAAATTTTTCATCCCCACTTCCCCAGCGATTCCATTAGCTAGGTTGGATCTATGAGTTCATTGTATCACACACTCACCATTTTTGAATACTTGTAAGGTATGTCGATTTCTCCTGAACTTTTAAATTGTTCATAGTTTCCTTTTGAAATCACAACAATGCACTTGACCTTGGGTTGTTAATCTTGTGTTTGTTTATTGATTTTTATGCTCCAATAACCCTTGTTATGATGGTATGTGAGTCTTTAATATATTAAAACTAATGGAATCTGAGTAAAAGGGCTTAATGGAAGTTTCGATTTAGGGTTCCAAGTTCAGTATGTTAAAAGTCAAAATTGTGTATGATCGGAACCCTAAGAATGACAAACTACCACATATTGTGTTGAAATGCATGATTAGACTTAAGTTGATGGGTTAATTTGTTGCAAAAATGATTACAAAAATGAGGCAATCCGATACCTGGCACAAACCTGCCCTACGAGTTCCCGTCCACGGACTATAGGTCAACCTACGAAGGTGGACTACGGTCTATAGTTCCATCGACGGGCCATTCTGCACATCTGTGGTTCCCATCAGAGACCCAACTTCAAGGGACTTTGACCTACAAAGGGGACCCACGGGCCATAGGCCTATCCACGGACCGTAGGTGGTCACTACTGATATTGTCAATTTTTTTTCAGTTTTTGTTTTCGTTTGTTCCTTGTTCTAAAAATTTTTCAAGTCTGTTATTTGTTTGTTTTGGTACTAACTAAACCGCCGCAGGTACCATGTCTCCCAAGAAAGCTCTAATTTGCACCACCAAGGGCAAGTCAAAATCTATGGCACCATCCTTTCGGCTGATCAATGAGGATACAGATGCGGAGACTGACCCTACCTATGTCCCACCTACTACCAGGACATCCCCCACTGCACCACGTACTACATGGAATCAAACTTGGTAGGTGATTTCCGACGTGGTCACTACCTCCCAGTCTGATGAGGAGGATACACCGATCGGTTCATCAGCTAGTTTTGAGTCCGCATCTGGCTTCGCATCCAGCTCTAGCTCTGATGTCACCACCACCTCATCCTACAAGGCTACTAGTGCGGGGCATATTCCAGTGCCACTAAACAACGATCCTTCTCCAGCTGCTGAGGAGC
The DNA here is from genome assembly GCA_037074985.1 of Solanum bulbocastanum. NCBI lineage: Eukaryota > Viridiplantae > Streptophyta > Magnoliopsida > Solanales > Solanaceae > Solanum > Solanum bulbocastanum. The sequence goes on from CM073599.1 coordinate 15,825,797, forward strand.
CAAGCTGATAGTATGTGAGCGACCAGTGGAATATATGTAGAGACGCTCGCATGCTGACTGAGAAGGAGATGATGGCTCGATTGGTCACTGAGGAGCACTGGGTACTCACAGGCAGCCATCATACCATGCTCGACATCCATCAGCTCTTCCAAAAGCATAAGTGTGAGTGGATGGCCCATAGCCCAGGGGCCTTCAGTGAGGAGATAATTAGGGAGTTCTATGCTTCCTACACAGCCACCCTTCAAGCTTCAATTGATAGACGGTCCAAGAACACTGCCTAGGCTCCACTCATGGCTACACTAATGCATGGGTTTTCTATTGATATATTTGAGACCACTATCCACAGGTTCCTCTACGATCCAAAACGTACTCTGCCAATTAACATGGCCAAGTTTCACTATCGCTGGGACATTGTTCGGAGCAGGGAATTCAAAAGGAATGAAGATCAGAGGGAAACTCTATTGCAGTGGCTGGACCGTCACCTTGCTATAGACAGAGAGCGCGCTGAGTGGGTCAGCACACCGAGCTTGGGTATCAAGAAGGCCACCCTAATTTTTGTGGCCAAATTCTTCTAGTTGTTGGTGTGGAACCAGATGTCTGGTACTCAAGCAGACAATGTATTCACATGGGACCATGCGGTTATGCTAGCAACCTTACTTACTGGGTTGGAGATGGACTTTGCCCGCATTCTTATTGCGGAGATACACGAGAGTGCCTTCAAGGCAACTACCACCTTACCCTTCCCATGCCTCATTTTCCAGCTGTGCAGGGTTACTGGAGTACCAGTTTGGCATTGTGACAAGCTGGTGCAGGTGACCGATGAGGCCAATGTAACTGCACCTTGCAGAAAGCCACAGGTTGAGGTGCCACCATTAGGAGCAAGTCTGGTTGATGATATAGAGCAGATATAGGGTGAGGAGCCTGTCCCTCTACCCACTAATAAGGAAACCTCGATTTCCCAATTCACCGACTGCTAGTCAAGCCCCTATATCCTCTAGAGCCACCCCCTCCTCAGGGTTTGTTGCCGTGCCCTTAGCTCGTGTCCTGAAATTAGAGGCCCAGATGGCTACCTTACTTAAGCATGTGAGGCCTATAGATGCAATGTATGATAGCGGAGTTTGAGGTAAGGATGGAGCAGCGGATGGAGCACATGATGGATCAAAAGGTCCAGGCAGTTCATAAACGCATGGATGTTTTTGAGTTAAGAGTCCTAGATCGACCATCCCCCACTACTGATGTTTCTGCTTTCAAGACAGAGCTAGCTAGTCTCTAGGCTGATCTTGATACCCTTCTAGCTCCACTAGTGACTGAGCCTGAGTCTGCCCTCCATGACACCGGTTGATAATACAGTGTTAAATGAATTATTCAGAGATGAGATGCTACCACCTACTTCTTCCTATCATGTTGGGAAGCGCTCCCACTCTAGTCAGACTTCTGATGACACTAAGGCTGGGAGCTCACATGAGGGAGCACTAGAAGCTTGAGGAGGCCCGAAGGGCATCCATAGTTAATGAGGAGTTGCACCAGCACCGGGCTAGAGAGATAGGTGTTGGTGCCTCTAGCAGTGTGAGCACTACTAATGGTGCGGTGAGATGTGACGTGAGCACTACTAATGGTGCAGAGAGAGTTGATGTTAGAAATACTATGGGTGCTGAGATGGTAGATGTGGGCACCATAGATGGTGACCCAAGTGTTGATCCAGTGAGCTCTGGGAAACCAGACCCACCCGATTGTTGATAGGTCTTCGGCACTATGCACCACAGGTTTGCTTCACTCGATCCTTTATTCTTTACTTTTTGTGCATTGGGGAAAATTGCACTCTAGTTTGCTGGGGGTGGGGTAAAGGGATTGTGAGTGATATGGTGAAGTCTGAGTAACCCAACTTATAATCCTCTCTTGGGGTTTTCTTTCCAGTGTTCTTTTCTGCCAAGAGGAGACTATTTTAATATATGTTGAATCGGCATGTTTAGGAATGTATGTGTAGAAGTATGTATAAAAATTAAGGCATGATGGCATGAGAAAAAAATGATCCCTGTCCAAAAATGTTGAATTGTGCAAGATCTATAGTCTTGATGAGTTGAATGTGTGGGATCTCAATGTGATATGATAAGAACCAATTTGAACTTATGACTTAAGCTATAACTTGAACTGGGTAATCTGATAATCTGATAATGAAACAATGTGCCAAGAGTGTGTGAGAAAATTTGAATGTTCATACAGTTGTGCCAATCTAAAACTTGCCCCGTTGATCCTACTAAGATGATCTAGGCTAGAAGTTGGGAAGTGATCATAGGCCCTTGTTCAAAATGGTCAACTTAAGCCTAAAAGGATCCAACCAAATGAAATCAATGTTCCCTTTGATCCAACTATTTGAGCCTAAAATTGACCATTTATGTTGATTCACCTAACTCACCTTCCGTAAAATAAGTGTTTTGGCCCTGTCCCTCCTTGGACCTGTGCACCTTAAGTTAGGCCAAAAGCCTAAGTTAAGTGTGGCTAATGCAAAAGTTATCTCAATCTTGGCCCTGGTCCAACATCGAATATTATGCACCTTAACTAATGTGAAATCCATAAGTTGAGGGTGGCTACGAAAGAGAAAACAGAAATAAAAAAGGGGTATGAAAAGAGTTTTGTGTTGAAAAGAGAAAAAAAATAGAAGAGGATGTGACTCTGTGCAAAAGAAGCAAAAAGATGATAAATAAAAGTGTTGAAAAATAAAGAATAATAAAGTGAAAGAAAAAGAAGAAAGTGAAAAATAAGAGTTGCAAAGTCAAAAGTCACATCCATGTTGAAAGTAGTCAAGGGATAGAAAGTGAAATGATAAGATGCCAAAAGTAGGTCGAAAAGAGGTAAAAACACCAATGTATTGTCAAGGAAGGCAGAAAGTCACTAAAAACTACCCAAATGTACTACAGTTGACCTTGAGCCTACGATACAAGCTAAGAAAGTCCTATATTGATCCTAGCAACTAGTTTGGAGAGTCTAAGCAGTGAAAATAAGGGCAAGCCTATGGTCATGAGCACTAACTATACTTGCAGTCACTTCTGAGCGTGAGTTTTGAATGAATCCTAAAACTCAAAATTCTAATCTTCTGTGTGAAAAGGATTTCCTTTGAAGTGAGGGCACTAGTTACATTGTCGGAGAGTTGGTACCTTGGTGATTGTGAAAAAATGTATGTTGTGTGTCTATTGGTTGATCTTTGTCATATCTTGATCCACATGAGTTAACTTGTTGAGTCTAAGAGAAGAGATTTGCAGAAGAAAAGGGAGTTGGGATAGAAAGTCATGTGATTTCTTGAGTTTGAATGTATGTTTCTACGCAAGTGTCGTTTAGAGTCTTAGTACGTCGCTTGAGGACAAACAACGACTTTAAGTTGAGGGTGTTGTGTACTATTAGTTTACGGTATTTTTAATACATATCACTTAAGAGTTGTGTGTTTCTATGGCCATTTTGTATTAGAACTAATGTTTAATGTGTTATATTTGAAGGAAATAGGCTTGGACGAGGTTGAGAGAGATGACAATTGAAATTCTGCAGAAGGAGCCACCCACGGAGGTGACCTTACGAATCGTAGGTCCAGTCACAGTCTGTCGTGGTTAGGCGTGAATTGATCATCATCAAATCTGACCAAGTGTGGAACTATGAAGGCCAGTGACGTACTGTAGGTCAACCCATGGGCCATCCTGCATGTTCGTCAATGATCACTAAGAGTTGAAGTTCCAATAACTGATGAAAAGTTCTAAGTGTGGAGCCACAGAAGGGTACTCACGGATAGTAGGTCAACTTACGGTCCATACTGCACATCCGTCGTTGGTAACTGAAAGTTGAAGGTTCTAGGCTCTCTGGAAATATTCTAAGTATCAAGCTACAAAAAAGACCTACAGACCATAGGTTGATCCACAGTTTGTAGGTCAGTGTCGTCGATCGAAGCCGCGTCCAGAAGTTTTATTTCCTTATTTCATTTCCTTTTTGTTTAGGACAAGTTTTTCTATAAATAGGGTATGTAAACCTCATTTTTGGGGGTTAGACACCATTGTATACTTTTAGTTCTAGGTATTTTCTTGGAGATTAACTTGCAAACTTTAGCAATTTGATTCCCTAATTTCGGTTTATTAAACTTTTGCTTTGAATTACAATTGGAGATTACGGTTTTCTTCTACCCAATACATAGGTTCATGAATCTTCTTCTACAAATATGGATTGTTTTCTTTCAAGCATGAGTAGCTAAATCCACAACTAGGGTTGTGGGAACCATGTGTGATTAACAACGTATGTATAATAACTAAGTAATTCTTGAATAGTGTTGATGCATGCATTGGTAATTATTTCGTTTAGAAGTCTTTTTAACGGTGGGCAACATTAGAACTCACCTTGTTGCTACTTACCGGACCAAGGAGGTAGTTAATAAGAAAAGAATTATCAAAAGAGATTAAGTGTGAAACTATCTAATAGTCTAATGTCAATTGGTGCGAGGTGAAAACTAAGTCATACTTTGATGTGATGTCTACTGTGAGGTAAAGGTAAGGGTTAGTAAATTGTATACACGTAGTCGGACCAAAGTGCAGGGTGAAATTCCCTATTTGGCGGACCAAGAACTTAGGCATATATAACTTACCACTTTGCATGTGATACACTAGGAAAGGATTACTATTTTTAGGATTACTGAGTTAAGAGCTTATAGGGAACACATACATCCTAGTTTCTCTCTCTCATTGACAACAATAAAGTTCAAATCTTGCTCACTTGTTACTTAACAACAATTAGTTATTTGTCACACAACCCCCCCCCCCCTTTACTTACTTGTCTCGAAAATAAGTTGACTAAACGAATATAATCATAAGATAAGTTTAAGTCTAAACCATATTCCTCGTGAGATCGATCACAACCTACAAGTTGGGTTCTTTACTTGATAACAATCGCTTATACTTCTTTAGGGAGGTGTAATTTGAGCGTATCAAGAGTTTAGACCGACAAATCTAGAAATTGAGAAATAAAGAAGTTGCTTCTGTGAAACTTCTTTGGAGGAATCACTGTGTTTAGGGTGCTACTTGGAATGCAAAAGCCAATATGATATCCTAGTATCCTCATCTTGTTTCCTTCGTTCCTATTCTAGCTTGCCGTATCAGTTCCACATAGTTCATTCATTCGGATTCATGCATTTTAGCTTGGAGTAATTCTGAATGTTTATGTGCATTTTGAATGGATTTCATTCATGCTGGGTTGTTAGTTTCTCTCTTATTCTATTCATGATTGCTTGAGTTTCTTTCGAAAGATGAATCTTCCCAAGGGGGAGATATTGTAAAACTCAAAAATTGGAAAGTTGATTTGGAAAGGAAAGGTCTCATTTTGGCTACTGGTTGTGTCCTATGAGACCAGTCTAAGGTTCGTAGAAGTTTCTACAGAGATGGCATTGATAGAATGAGGTTGAAATTTGGGAAATTTAAGTTTTTGAAGTTTGACCAACAAATGAACATGATGAGCCATAGAAATTTAAACAAGTCACAGATTGGTTCTGTAGGGGTATTCATGACTTAGTGAAAGTTTTGAATTTAAACATGGATTTTATGGATGGGGTCTATGGACCATAGGAATTTAGACGGACCGTAGAAAGATATCATTGAAATTAAGGAGAATTTGGGTTTCTAAAGTTGGTTTTACGAGTGACCATCACAAGCCATGGAATATTCTATGGACCAAAGGTCCAAATTATAGCACTGTCCGATATCTATTTCTTAAGGGTATTTGGGTGTTTTCCTATAAATTCAAAACCTATACAATGTCATTTTGACCCTAATTATGTCCCATAACTACCCTTCTACTTCTAAAATTACCCCAACATTCTCATTCACACAAATTCCCAAAACCAATCCACATTTATCTTCCCTAATTCTTTCTCAAGTTCAAGAAGAAGGCTAGGGTTTCCACACATCAAGTGTCCTATTCATCCATTTTTTTAGGGATTTGATTCTCAAGGTATGTCGGTTTTCATCAATGTGTTCCATTCACCCTTAAGCCCTAGGGATTTCTCAATTCTCCAAGTTCAATAAGTTTTCATTTAGTTTTTCATGGGTTCTAGTTGTATTGATTTAATTGTTTGATTTTGCTCTTATTATTATTATTTTTAACTCAATTACGTGCTTTCTAATTGGTTTCACATGACCTCATGACTTGATCATGATTTTTGACTATGAACTCCTAAAGATGTGCATTTATGAAGAAGCTATGAATCTAAGAATGATGTTTTCATGAAGGTGATGCATGATTTTGAAAATAAAGGTTTTATGATATAAGTTGCTTTAAAATAAGAATCTATGAAATTGTCAAAGGACTCTCTCAGATATGCTTTGATTCAATATTTAATGAGCTACTCTATGATATTTAAAGCTTCGATTAGTAACTCAATTGTTCCCTTCCATGTATGATATGATGATTATTAAATGGACTATTCGGTTGGGATTTAACTTAGCACCGAGAGAACTTTTAGGTGGAGGCTCAAATAGGGTACTCTCTAGTAGCAACCTGTAGTTCCAAACTACGTGCCCCAGTAGGATTGTTTTAAGTTTCCTATCTAGTGGATCCACAAATAACACATGAATCATGATAAAGAGTTCTTCCTAGGCAAGTATCTCACTTCTCGATGTGGAGTTACATCTAATTACATGTTATAGCTCGCATGGTCTATTGTCGGTTAACACTAATGTCCCACAAAATGAACTATATAACCTTCTAGAGTTTGATGAAGCCTTCCTTATGATTTAGGATGCATTGACCATGCTCAATATTTACGATTCTTGATTGAATGATTTCACTATGTTTAACTTGGTTATGCATATCATGTTTTCAATTATTCCCTCTTGTGATCATGATTCATATTTTATGTGTAGCTCTCACACTTAGTACATATGCATACTTGTGCCTACATTGTCTAATAATTTAGGGTGTGACATTTCCTCACCTCCCACGTGTGGCTCATTTCTTGATTGTCTCAAAGTTTAGAAGAGTGGTTTAGTCTTTGTGTTTCGAGGAACACATTTACTTGCTTTCTTATGTTTTAGCTTCCAAACATTGTACTTTATTTACATGTTTCATCCCAGCCACTTCTTTTGATGTATTGGAATGACTTGTCGAGACTATGAGTAGATTTTTGCTTTTATGCCAAACTTTTCTATTCATTTGAGATTCTTTTTTCTATCATATTGTGTATATGTATACTGGCATGTGTTGGGACTCTGAGGGTCCTATACACCATGTAACATCTTGGGTATAATATTGGGTTGTGACAAGTAGGTTTTAGAGTTCTAGTATATCAGATAAGCCGCATTGAGCATAGTCATGTTCATTAGTGTGAAGTGTTCCCCATTTATAAATAGAAGGTTACAAAGCGTTTAGGCAACTTCAATTCTTTTATTATTCTAAAGTCATGCCATAGAAGCTTATCTCTATAATGATCCTGCTCATACATCTTGTCTGATGATTTTAGGATATGGACCTTCAAAGAGCTTATGTGAGAAAAAGTTAAGGTAAGAATGTCGAGTGTTAGGATCCTCATGTTTCGATTGATCCTATGGCCAAGTGTAACACCTTGCACTACAACATTTTATGCTTTTAGCCACCCATGTAAAGTGTGGCCTAAACTAGTATAAAGTGTGGCCTTTGATAAAAGGCCACATTTTTTTATTCTAGGCAACAATTTTTTAGGGGTGGCCTAAAAAGGCGTAACCATTGACTTTAGGCTACACTTTTCAGGTGTTGCCAAAGTAGCTACGCTTAAAAAGCATAGTCGATGAGGTACAAAGGCCATGCTTTGTAGCATATCATTCGCAACACTTTACTTTAATAATACTACACTTCCAAGCGTGGCCTTTGATTTATTATTTGTCACACCTTGAAAGTGTAGCCTTTTGTACCTCTCCTATAACAACACTTTCAAGTGTAACCTTTTCTTTAAGTACGTGCTACAATTATAATCAATAAGCTACAGAATTGACGTCCATGAAGCCACAATTTTGATGTGTGGAAATGCTGCCAAGAATTTCTATAGCCACAATTTTTACTTGGAAAATAATAATTTTTATTTACATAAATACGTTCACCACCTAATTATATATAAACTAGTGGAAAGTTGTTTGTGCGCTGCACAGACCCAATAAGTTCGCATTGAAAAATGTTTACAACATTAACAATGAGTTGTATCGAAGTGTTCTTCATGGAGTTTAGCAAATCAAAAATACTTTTTCAAGAAGCTGAAGGTTGACATATAGGGGCAACACCAAAAAATGATCAAAATGTCCTCAGATGTGAAAGTGGATGTATTGCAGCTATCATCTTGTTGTGAGAGCAAGCACTCCCAAGTTTCCAGCAGCCGACAGTTATTAAATGCAAAAGTAGAGGTTCCTATTCAAGCTGGGTATATGAAAGTGTCCTGCATAAATATGAGTAACAGATACAACATCAATATTGTGATGTAATTATCTTTAAAAAAGCAAAACATGGCTAGAGAAAATAGCATCATCAGTGAGCAGAACAGTTAATTCTTTATTAGTTTAGTTGGGAAAGTAAAAGCATAAAGCTGTGTGAAAATTAGGGTTGGTGGTTTTATAGTAGAGTAGTTGCAAATAATTTTTTCTTTGTAAGATGACTTTCACAAAAAAATATTTATTAGACACAACAAATATTCGAGAATATATTCAAAGGTGGATATTAATTTGTCTATTTTCAAGGCTAATAATTTCCAAGGGCAACATAAGAAGAATAGTGTAAAATGACAAGTATTACGTAAAAGTTAAACTGTTGCATACTGTCACAACACGACTTAAGATAAAATGAAGGAAATCCTAAATCAAAGTCACATAAAGGCTATAAAACTATCAGGTTGTAGAGATTTCATCAAATATTATTTAAAAGTAATGTAAACGAAACAAGTAAGCCCAACAAATTGTTTTGTTTATGACCGAAGAATATGAGCATTATACTCCGTTATATCTATATAAAAAAAAGGCCTCTACCATACATGAATAAAATTTTGGGATGAAATGACAATAAAATAGTAATTAAATTAGTGTTCTAGATACCATGCTTTCAATCTTACTCCTAAATGATTTCAAGTGTACTTTAGCAAATTGTCTAGATAACCATACAATACTTACAAAACAGAATTCAAAACTAAAGAGATTAATCCGTTGTCAAATTATTTAGTATTCTCACCTTATCTGTTATGTACCACTAGAGGAGAAATCTTCACAGGTAATTACTTGTTATCCTAAAACCTGATTCTATAAATTAGCACAAAACAACAAATAGACAAAAAAAAACATGAATATGACTGAAAATAAAGCCACGACTGACTCAAATACCCACCACAAATGTCTAAAAGCCTCTATAATTAATAATCACTAACAACTAGTTGGGAGGCCCCAACATACCTATTAGTAATATAGCAAAGAAGAGAACTCCAAAATCAGCAAATCCTGAAAGAGCGGATCATACAATCATCAGGTGATCACTCTACCTCATGGAATAAGGACTTATGTGTACCTAATAACCTGCAGGCATGAATGTAGTGTCCCCAAAGAAATTGAGACATTAGTACAAAATAATGTATTGATAATGTAAAGTAAATAGTAACTAAGACGGTATCAAGAATTAACAAGTGCAAATACAGATAAGGTTTAAAGAAAATATAAGCACGCTTACCAGCTCAAGAATCTATGAATAGTTGATTTGATATCATAAAGAACTATAAATGTCACGCCTCAAATCCCATTAAGACGGACAGACACCCGATGCCCTAAAGGCCCGAGAGAACCAACATGTAATCTGTGCTTACTATGCATATAACTATGACAATTTTGTTACAAGTTCACATAGGATGCAGCGATACGAAACAACATAAGTAGACTTAAAACTTATATACAAGACTTGGCTATTAAGGCCACAACTTGTTAAGACACAACTGAACCATATATATAAGTCTAAAAAGCTCTAATAGAGTCTTGTTTATGAGTGTGAAGCGCGCCACACTTATCAATGAGAGGCTATGTGATGTTGAGGAACGTTCACTTCATTCATTACTCCTTAGTCGTGCTTTAGAGTTTTAGCTCTATGAAGTCCTTTTCCTAACCCTTCTCTTTTGTATATTGGATATGAATACAAGAAGGGTAAATGCAAGAAGGATGGAAGTGGAGAATGCTAATGAGGGAGTTCCTCCCTAAGATCCTCAAGCTCCTATGGATGAATGGACTATGTCAAATGTGGAAATAAGGATGGCTCTCCATATATTGACTCAAGCCGTTACCACTCAAGCTCAAGCCATGACAACTCAAGCTCAAGCCATGAAGGCTCAAGCTACTAGGGAGTTGTTGCTCCGGCTAATCCAAACGTGAATTTGGCTGCTTCTAGGGTTAGATATTTTGCTAGGATGAATCCTCTGAAGTTCCATGGCTCCAAAGTGGGAGAGGATCCTTATGAGTTTGTGGAAGAGGTTCTCAAGATACTTGATAATATGGGAGAAAGTTTGGAAGAGAAAGCAGAGTTGGTCGATTATCAATTGAAAAGTGTTGCTCAAGTTTGGTACACTCAATAGAAGGCCAATAGGCTGGTTGGAGTGGGTCCCATAGAATGGGAAGTGTTGAAACTGCATTCCTTGCTAGGTATTTTCCCTGGGAATTGAAAGAGGCTAAAGTTGAGGAATTTATCAATCTTCGTCAAGAGAGCATGAGTGTGCAAGAATACTCCCTCAAGTTCACTCAATTGTCTAAGCAAGCTCCTTCTCTAGTGTCCAATCCGAGGGACAAAATGAAAAGATTCTTGACGGGGTGTCTGACTCAATTGAGGAAGAATGTCGTGGAGAAATGTTTCATGACAACATGGACATATCACGTCTTATGGTTTATACTCAACAACTTGAAGGGTCAAGGCATAAGAAAAAGAATAGGGAAGTGAAGAGGGCAAGGACCGATGATGGAAATTCTTCCAAGGGTAAATTCAAGGGTCAAGGTAGACTAAGGTTCAAGGGAAAGTTCTCCAATCAAAGCTTCTCTAGTGCTTCAAGGGGTAACAAAGGTTGGTTGTCTAATCGTTAGCCTCAAGGAGGAAATATTGGTGGATCTTCCATGGAGAGGTCTACTTGTGCCAAGGGTGGCAAAAAGCATGATCGTAAATGTATTGTCGGCATGGATGTGGGCTATGGTTGTGGTAAGAGTGGTCATCAATTGAAAGATTTCCCAACACGTGTGGCCAAGGGGAGAGAAGATAAACAAATTCCTCCAAGTGGTTCAAATTATGATGCTCCCAAGAAGAACCGCTTTTATGCTCTTCAAGCTAGAGGTGACCAAGAGAGCTCCCCAGAATGGTTACCGGTACGTTGCAAGTATTTCTTATTGATGTTTATGCATTATTGGATCCCAGTGCCACTTTCTCTTTTGTGAGGCCCTATGTGGAAATGAGGTTTGATGTTCCTCTAAAATATTTATTAGAACCTTTTTCGGTTTTTACCCCGGTTAGTGACTCTGTGGTGACTAAGAGAGTGTATAGAAGATGTCCCATTTCCTTGTCCCATAGAGTTACTCTTGTTGACTTGGTAGAACTTGACATGTTAGATTTTGATGTGGTTCTTGGTATGGATTGGTTGCATGCATGTTATGCTTCTATTGATTGCAGAGACCCGGTGATTAAGTTCCAATATCTAAATAAACCTATTTTAGAGTGGAAGCGTGGAAATTCTATGCCTGTAGGTCAATTTATTTCTTATATTAAAGCTAGGAAAATGATCTCCAAAGGGTGCATTTACCTTCTTGTTAGGGTGAAGGATGTTGAATCTGAAACCCCTCCTCTAGAGTCAATTCTAGTTGTGAATGAGTTTCTGAAAGTTTTTCCTGATGATTTTCTTGATATTCCTCCTGAAAGAGAAATAGATTTTGGTATTGACCCTATCCCAGATACGCAACCTATCTCTATTCCTTCTTATTGAATGGCTCCGGTGGAGTTGAAGGAGTTGAAAGAGCAACTAAGAGATTTTCTTGACAAGAGTTTTATTCAACCAAGCATCTCTCCATGGGGTGCTCCGGTATTGTTCGTTAGGAAAAAGGATGAAATTCTTAGAATGTGCATTGATTATCGGCAATTGAACAAGGTGACTATTAAGAACAAGTATCCACTTCCTAGAATTAATGACTTATTTTACCAACTTCAAGGGGCTAGCTACTTTTCCAAGATTGACCTACTTTCAGGCTATCACCAATTGAGGGTGAGAGGGATTTAAGTTCCCAAGACGGCTTTCCGAACTAGGTTTGGGAACTATGAGTTCCTTGTGATGTCATTGGGTCTAACTAATACCCTGGCGGTGTTAATGGACCTTATGAATAGAGTTTTTCGGCAATATTTTGACATGTTTGTGATAGTGTTCATAGATGACATTTTGATCTATTCTAGGAGTGAGAGTGACCATATAGACCATTTGAGAGTTGTATTGCAAGTCCTCAAGAATCATCAATTATTCGCAAAGTTTAGTAAATGCGAGTTTTGGATAAGGTCCATGGCATTCCTAGGTCACATTGTGTCAAGCAAGGGTATAGAGGTAGATCCAAAGAAGATGGACTCGGTCAAGGGTTGGCCAAGATTTCTATCACCAACCGATATTAGAAGCTTTTTGGGTTTGGCCGTCTACTATAGGAGGTTTATTGAGGGGTTTTCCTCTATTGCTTCTGCTTTGACGGCCTTAACTCAAAAGAAGGCTAAGTTTGTATGGTCGGAAGCATGTGATAAAAGCTTCCAAGAATTGAAAGATAGGCTTACCACCGCTCCGGTGTTGACCTTGCCGGAGGGTACCGATGGTTTTGTTGTATATTGTGACGCTTCTAAAGTGGGTTTGGGATGTGTCCTTATGCAACACGGGAAAGTAATTTCCTATGCTTCAAGGCAACTCAATATGCATGAGAAGAACTATCAAACTCATGATCTCAAGTTGGCAGCGGTATTATTTGCTTTGAAAATATTGAGACATTGTTTATATGGGGTGCATGTTGATGTGTTCACCGACCAAAAGAGTCTCCAATATGTGTTCAGCCAAAAAGACTTGAACCTCCAACAAAGAAAGTGGTTAGAACTTTTGAAGGATTATGACATGAGTGTCCTTTACCACCCCGACAAAGCCAATGTAGTTGCGGATGCCCTAAGTCAATTGTCCATGGGTAGTGTGGCCCATGTAGAATATGAGAAGAAGGAGTTGGTTCATGATGTTCATAGGTTGGCTTGGTTAGGTGTCCAACTAATGGACTCCACCAAGGGTGGTGTCATGGTCCACAATGATTTTGAATCGTCCCTTGTAATGGATGTTAAAGCAAAGACAGACCTTGATCCTATTCTAGTTGAATTGAAAGAGTCCGTACTCAACAAATTCATTGAGGCTTTCTCCCAAGGGGGAGATGGGATTCTTAGGTACCAAGGTCGATTATGTGTTTTGAATGTTGATGGCTTGATAGAGCAAATTTTAGATGAAGTTCATGGTTCGCGGTATTCTATTTATCTGGGAGCCACCAAGATGTACTGTGACCTACAGGAAGTCTATTGGTGGAATGGTATGAAGAAGGATATAGCAGGTTTTGTAGCCAAATGTCCGAATTCTCAATATATAGATATTCCCACTTGGAAGTGGGAGGATGTGAACATGGACTTTGTTATGGGTTTGCCTTGTACTTGAAGGCAACATGATTCTATTTGGGTCATTGTGGATAGAATGACAAAATTCTCCCACTTTATTCTCGTCAAGATTTATTTTTGGTGGAAGACTATTCCAAATTGTACATCAAAGGAGATAGTGAAGTTCCCTGGGGTTCCTTTATCTATCATTTCAAATCGAGGTACTCAATTTACTTCACACTTTTGGAAGGCATTCCAAAAAGGTCTTGGTACTAAGGTTAAGCTTAGCATGGCATTTCATCCCCAAACCGATGGTCAAGCGGAACGTACCATCCAAGCCTTAGAAGATATGTTGAGGGCATGTGTTATTGACTTTAAGGGTAATTGGGATGACCATCTACCGATAATAGAGTTTGCCTACAATAATAGTTACCACTCAAGCATTGCCATGACTCCTTTTGAAGCATTGTATGGTAGGAGTTGTAGATTTCTGGTTGGTTGGTTTAAAGTAGGTGAAGTTGCTCTAATCGGTCCCGAATTAGTTTATGAGGCCATTGAAAAAGTCTGACTCATTAAAGAGAGGTTGAGGATGGCCCAAAGTCGGCAAAAGTCTTATGCCAATGTTAGAAGGAGGGATCTAGAATTTGAGGTCAATGATTGGGTTTACTTAGAAATCTCACCTATGAAAGGTGTGACGAGGTTTGGCAAGAAAAGGAAAATTAGTCCCTGGTATGTAGGCCCTTATCAAAATTTGAAGCGTGTTGGGAAAGTTCCCTTCGGTTACTGTGTAAATAGTAGAGGTCAAGTACTGTGTAAATAGTAAGGGTCAGTCACTATTCATGAATAGTAGAAGTCAACTACTGTTCATAAATAGTACCGATGTAAATTTTGTATAAATATGTAATGAAGGAGAAGGGGATGATCATCCCTCATCTCCCATTTCCCTCACTTCTCACTCTAATTCCGCAACCCCCCTATATTGGTATCAGAGCTAGATAAGAAAAAATACTTATGGAGAAATCTAACCACAACCAGGAATCTACGAAGGAGTCAATTCCAGAAAATCTACAAACTAAGGTATGTTCATATTTTAATATGAATAGCTAAACTGCTATATTCCTAATGATCTCTTGATTATTATTTGATTATTATCATGTTATAGTATTGTTATACTGTAAGCCAGAAAATACACCAACTACACGAGCTATCAAGAAAAATTTCATTTTACCAGCATTATTGACAAGATATTGTACAACTATTAGCAGTAAATACTCAGAACATATATGTTCCAAGTGTCACGGAGAAGATAACGAAGTTCCAACCGTACAGCTGGAATAAAATACCAAAGACAAAAGACAAAGAGATAGCCGGCAGCCTGATGAAGACAGCCGACAAAACAAAATATGATGAAGACACATATGTAAAAAGTCAAAAGTAGGATAAGCATCTTATCTTACTTTCTGTAAAGTTTTTGTTTTCTTTTTGTAAAGTAAAGTAAAGTAGTTTGTTTTTATTCGGAGTCAGCAGACAGGATACTGTGGATGAATAGTAATATACTATTCATAAATAGTAAAATGTCAATTATGTGAATAGTAGAGGTCAAGTACTGTGTAAATAGTAAGGGTCAGTCACTATTCATGAATAGTAGAAGTCAACTATTCATGAAAAATTTCATTTCACCAGCATTATTGACAAGATATTGTACAACTATTAGCAGTAAATACTCAGAACATATATGTTCCAAGTGTCACGGAGAAGATAACGAAGTTCCAACCGTACAGCTGGAATAAAATACCAAAGACAAAAGACAAAGAGATAGCCGGCAGCCTGATGAAGACAGCCAACAAAACAAAATATGATGAAGACACATATGTAAAAAGTCAAAAGTAGGATAAGCATCTTATCTTACTTTCTGTAAAGTTTTTGTTTTCTTTTTGTAAAGTAAAGTAAAGTAGTTTGTTTTTATTCGGAGTCAGCAGACAGAATACTGTGGATGAATAGTAATATACTATTCATAAATAGTAAAATGTCAATTATGTGAATAGTTTTAGAAATTTATGAAAATGATGAATACATATTTGTTAGATGACGATTATAACTATAAAATACTTATTTTATATATCCTTAGAACACTTAATATAGACATAAAAAGAAAAATTTATGATCTTTTAATTACTGAAGAAATGGAAGAAATAAACCGGACATTTGAATTAATAACACAAAATTGGCATGAACTAACTATTCAAAGTATATATGAACTATATGACTCGTATTCAGATTAATGATAAACTACGACTATTTAAAATATTGGCTAAGAACCATGGAAGATTTAGATCTACTAAATAAAATAGATAATATTATAATATATCGAAGAACCCAAGATATAAAATACTTAGAATATATTCTAGAAACGACAAAAGAAATACGAAATCTTATGATAAGAAAACAAGAATATTATGAAAAGATATTTTCACCAGAAAATTAAAATGGATGAAAACTATAGAGAACAATTACTAGAAAAAATTAATAAAATAAAACAAGAAATAGAATTTAGACAAAACAGATTAGAATATAATATATGTGCAGGAGTATGCCACAAATCTATAAAAGCACAAAGAAAAACAATATTCTTATTAGATCTACAATTACAACACTTAGAATATAAATATCAACACGATTTATAATGAATAAGGAAGAATGTGCTGTAGAAGAAAAAATATATTTTAGGGGAAGTACGAAGTTGTTGAAGGCGCTGTTAGGGTAACTGATTGAAGCTGAAAATCATAGTAATGACCAAAAGAATTTGTTTAGAATAACTTTAATATAATTTGATAATTGATAATAATAAATAAAGAGGTTAGAAGGAATAACTTGTTTAGAAATTTATGAAAATGATGAATACATATTTGTTAGATGACGATTATAACTATAAAATACTTATTTTATATATCCTTAGAACACTTAATATAGACATAAAAAGAAAAATTTATGATCTTTTAATTACTGAAGAAATGGAAGAAATAAACCGGACATTTGAATTAATAACACAATACAAGGATATAATTACTTTAGTAAATTTGACTGTAAATCAGGATTCTACCACCTAAAACTAGAAGAAGAATCTAAACATTTAACAGCATTTACTGTACCCCAAGAGAAGGAGATATGGAGGAAATACGTCAATGGATACTAAGCCTCCTAAAGCCAGAAAATACACCAACTACACGAGCTATCAAGAAAAATTTCATTTCACCAGCATTATTGACAAGATATTGTACAACTATTAGCAGTAAATACTCAGAACATAGATAAAATAATAAATAGAAATTTAATGAATAAATTAGCAATATGTAAAATGAGTTACATAGACGAATATACATGTGCATTTAGAGAATATTACTATAAAGGAATCTATACAAATGATGAAAGTAGAGAAATAAGAAAATTATATTACACAAAATTACCAGAACCATTTAGTTCAAAAATAATAAAAGATTGGGAAGAATCTAATACAGTAGATACGCTAGGAGCTAGAATAAAATTCTTACAACAATGGTTTATAAAACTATGTGAAAAACATAAAGAGGAATTAAAACTAGAAAAAATATTAGTAAAAAGAATTTTTGTAATTTATGAAAGAATAGAGATAAAAAGTAATTTATTTATTATACTATGTGTTTTGCATAATTTAAAGTATTATTGCCGCAAATGGTAATATATATACGTAAGTTTGCCACTGTTATATGGTCCCCTTTTTCTGCAGGCCCACCAAAAAGCCTTTGTACCACCGCTCCGGCTAAGGTCCACCAAAAGCCTTTGTTCCACCTCTCCGGCTACCCGCACTTGTCGCCATCTCTCACAGTCTCATTCACCATAGCATCAGCAGTAATGGGTAAGATGTTTCTTTGTATATGCAGATGTCATTGTATATGTAATAACAACTTTTTGATGCCGCAGCTGAAGAAGAAATGGAAGGAAAAGCTATGGAAGGGGTTGCTTCAATAGCACTAACAGATAACGGGTCTATTTCCGGTCACTTTATTCATCTTCCTCATTCTATCTGCTATGGCATACATGGAACTGGTAAAAGGTTACTCAATTTTTCGCAACATGTATTCATTTTTTCCTTATTTGGAAGCATATATAGATTGTAAGTTTTTGGAATTAACTTGCTACTCGATTTGTCCTTGTTGGAAGAGATGGTTTGCGAAAGGGAATGCAGTAGGGGTGAGGATTACCGCTTGGTGAAACTCACAATTATTGACTACAATGTAAGAGCCAAGAGCCATTAATGGTTCTATTTTCACTCAAGACTATCTGAGTAACTAACTCTTCTCATAACTTGTTAGCTTAAAGAGTTTGATCTTTCTTTTTCCTTGTAACTTATTGTGGCATATCACAGAGAAAAAGAGAAAGGGATGTTATAGTGGAGTGCAGAGGACATGATGCTGCTAGGATTCAGAATGTTGAACATGCTCATGGGTGAGTGAGGAGTAGCCTTAAAATTACTTTCAAGAGTGTTTAGAAAATGGAAGTTCTTAATTTAATCTGAACGGTTTCACTGTAGCATAACAGATACTTATATGAAAAATTATGAGGTTTTCCTAACTATCTATTGCGTCCAACCTTCTAAAGTTCTTTTAGGGTTTCTCTGTAGCAAAACAGATTGAATATCTTTCTTGCTTTAATCTGAAGAAGCATATTTACGTACTTGAAAATGATGGTCAAACGTATGGCAAAAGACCGGTTATACGAGTTTAAGGATTCTCTCCCTAACACGTTCCTAATTGGTTTTGTATTTCTTTGTCACAAGATGGGAGGATGATGTTGTCAATATGCTTGACGAGAAGGAACAGAAGCACAAGATTCTTGTTTCTTTCGAGTGTGAGACACTGAAAGCAGGTAAAGAAGCTGAGGACCATATCAACAAATTCATACCCAATTTAGCCGGGACAGATGCTGTTGGTATGTTATGCTACTGCCATCATTTTACACTTTACGAAGATTTCTCTTTCCGATAGTAATATGTCTCTGATAATGGTGTTAGCTTTCTCTAATAATCTTATATGGATATAAAACAAATTTTGGACTAGTGGATTTCATGACTTCGGTATGTTTCTGTGTTGTTGCTCCTTGCGGCTGTTTAAATTGTACCAACTGCACTTTTTATTTCTAGATAAGCCGAACACGAAAAAGGAAAGTGCTTTTCAAATGTTTACCTCAATTAAACATCCAACCAGGGAATTTCACCGTTATTTGCTCCAATTCGTAGTATTATGATCTGAAAATTTGGGTCTTCTTATGAGATATCTATGTTGCTCGGATTCTCCAAAATTGCTACTACACTCGTGCCAGATCCTTCAAAAATACATAGCCTTTAGAGGATCCGACACATCTGACAATATTTTTGAAAAGTCAGAGCAACATAATGAAATACGCAGCATGTTAGAATGGAAGACGTATTCCACTGCCATTCCACAGATAAACATCTCTTAAAGTCACAGTTATTCTTTTCTTGATATCATAAAAATACTACTGTCCTCGACTTGTATGTCCGAAACTTATATCCATCTTTCCTTCAGCTCTTCCTGATCCTTTGGCATCTTTTGACACATTTGCTTATTGCTGCCTCCTAAATACTGGCTAAATCAAGACCTTCAGCATAAAGTCCCATGGACTACTTAAATAGATATGAAGGTTTTGCAGTTTTGGTTTTGATTAAGAATCAGGAGATGTCATCCAGGCAACTTTCTTTGTACTCAGGAAGTTAGTTTGACCAGATTACATCCAGACCGCTACTTACGCCATCTTTCCTCAATCGAAAGGGGACACAGACAATTAACCATGTCCTGATGTTGTTTTATTTGCGAAATTGGATGTTAAACTTGTTTTACTGACACATGGAAGTAATTTCTTTCTAGCCTCCTGATCTTATCTGCCACATTCTTGCAGTTAACATTGGCAAGATGAGGATTGTAGGCTTGGACTTCGAAGATGCAACTGGTGAGGAAAATAATAACCAATAGAATATTTGAGCTGCAGCTCAGCTGCCCTACCTTGTGTCTCTGGGGCAATTGAGTGCAAAAATTGTTTCAGAATATAAATTGGGATGTATTATATAGTTACTCATGCAGTTTTAAGCTTATTATCTTGGTGTTATGTCTTGTAATTATATTACCTCAAAAACTGCTATGGGTTTTGCTAATTTTCATTTTAGATTAAGATGTATTACTAGTTAACCGCGTTATACTGGGGCTTCAAGGTCAATATATATATATATATATATATATATATGGTGCACAGAATCAAGCCAAACTCTTTTGATTACTATTAAGCTATGTTTACAATTTCTGTGAGTGTAAAATCCTTTGCTTTCTTCTTGATAAAGCATTTAATTGCCAGTACTAGTAATAAGTATACATGTGCAAATTTGTCATCTTTTGCGACCTGAGACAGTTTTCTTCACTGCTCCAACAGACACTAAGAACTGATCCAGGGATGATAGGGTTCTCATGTCATCTGGAGGAAAATAGCTAGCAGCCTTTCCTAAGAGTGAAGTGAAGAGAAGCGAGAGAGAAGGCCGAGTCACATAGCGCTCACCCAAGAGATCGTCAAGAAACCCAAAGGCTGCTAACAAATCCGAGCCGCTTGTGTTTATTGGAGCAGCAAAATGAGCAGGGATAATTCTTTTGAATTTCCAATCTCGAACAATACTGTCAATCCAGTCTCTAACCTGAATTTTTGAAGGAATAGACAAGATTTCTTTAGAATAAAGGAAAAAGATAATCAAAATCAAACATTTTTTACAACAAGAAAAGGATCCCCCATAAAATATTGTGTGTTAGTCTAACGATATGGGATAAAACAGTTGCATTGAGAAATGCAACCATCGTTATAATTTGATCCTGGATTTCTGTTAATATGTTTTACAAGTATGTGCATAATAGAGACAATGTGAGCTTTGTGTATCTCGTTGCCCTTTTCCTTTAATTCTTTGGGCGTTGGTCCACTTGGAAGGAAGTTATACGGGTTAAACTAAACATCTGGTCTCATTTTTATCTTAAATGTTTCCATCCATATCTCATCAGCAGTGAAACTGATCAATCCGCTACGTTACTATTCTGATTAGTGATTACACCTACTGAAGGATAGTTTTGAGACAGCAAAAAAGAGAGTTATTTCTTGACTCACGAGTGGTTGGTTTGGTTCTTCCAGATATTAGCAGATTGTTGCTTGATAAACCTAGATATACTGTAATACTCCGTCTATTCTATTACATGATATTAACCTGTTCAAAAAAGAGTAACACCTTCCTATCCTTGAAAATTATTTAATCTTAAAATATCCATTTTATGATTTTATAACCATTGACATGCCAAGACATGTTTAAAGAACACAAGTTCTAATGGTATTTTGGTAGGTGATGAAAATCTTCCGTTCTTTCTTATACTTCATGACTAACTAAACACCAGACATATAATATGAAGCGTATAAAGTAGTTATGCAAAATGGAAGAAGGTAAAAGGTGACTTAATTACCTTTTCAGGAACTTTGCTAAAAACTAATGTTTTTACAATTGGTGAAACAATTAGCTTTTGTGACATCTGAGCAAAGCTAGCATTTGGCTCCAGAAGGTTTGATGGACCTAGAAACAGAATCTGAAGAACCATCCTCTCCCATCCTGAAGAACAAATGCAGAGAAATAAAGATTTTGGATCCTTTTTTGTTTTGAGAAGCAACGGTTCATCAGCTTCTTGGTTATCAGTAGAGGACTAACCTTTCTGTCGATTGATTTTGTTGTCAACGACAGGTTCTTCTGGAACTTCTTTTCCTTTACTAAGTAATTTAACAGCCAAACCATTTTTTGCAGATGCTAATAAGGACTCCTTACTAATGCTCTCAGGTGGTGTACTTGGGACAAATATTACAGCATCTGTCACCAGCAGCGTCCTCGACTTTCTATGATAGAATGCCACCTCAACATATGGTCCAATTCCTTAAACCAGGAGGAAAAAGTTATCAGATTTGAAACACAAGGTACAACAACTTCACACTTATAGTGAAAAAATTCAGTGATCATACGTGAAATTAACCTTACTTCAGACTAAACCTAGAGCAGAATCTATTATTACGTACCAACTTCGGGAGAGCTCAAAACCTTTTGCTCAATATCATCAGCCCATGGTGTTGACATATCTGCATCTTTCAGTGTTTTTGCACGGAAAATCCCAAAAAACTCAAGAGGCAGGTTTAAAGGCCAGCTCCATTGCCTTGGTGCCACCCATACTTGAGCCTTTGGGAACTTTCTCGAAAATGGGCCAACAAATATTTTGTGCTCATATGCAAATGTAGGTAGGACAATATATTTCACAGGATATCCTAACTCTTTCACGAGCTGCAAAAGTCGAAACACCTTTGTAAACATCAATATTTAAACAATAAGCACATGAGTACAGCCAAGTGTTACTAATAGTAGGCACTACTTAAAACAAAACACCCTCATAATCATTTTAATCCTTGAAATACAACAATAACTAAGCCTCGATCACGAGCAAATTGGGGTTGGGTATAATGAATTGATCTTACTTGTCTTTGTTGCTCCATTTAAGCTCATTTATATACTAAGAAAATACGTAGGAAATCCGAGCTATCAATGACGTCTTCTTAGTTACCTGAATACACTCTTTGGTTGGAGCAATTGGAGCATGAACCCACAATTCACCAGATTTAAGTTTGATGACGGTCATTCTGATGTTTGTTGAAACACTGCTGAATCCGAGTGCTTGTTCTTGCTCAAATAACCATATGGTGTCTTTCACAGCCTGCTCGATACTTATCATATGATACTGTTAGTAGCAAAAAAAAGGAGTGCTCTCTCTCTCTAAATTCTAGTTACATATAACATTGACCTATATCTAACTATTACCCAAATTACAAGCTAACAATTCAAAAAGCAAGAAAATGTTTCTTGTTAAAATGGTTCTAGACTTCTAGTTAGTAAGATTCCAAAGTCCAAGGTATGCATATATATACTTTACCCCTCCCTAGACCCCATTTTTTGGAATTACACTGAGTATATATATTGTTGTTGTTGTTCAGGATATTAAAGTTTCTTACTCCTAAATAATGTTTAAATAAGTTCAAGATTTAATTACCATCTTCCTTGTTGCAGATTTAACATAACATAAGCACACCAACAAGGATTGTGGAAGAGTGGTAAGTATTCCTTCATCCTTAACCAAGAGGTCTCGAATTCGAGTTTCTTTGGATACGGAGTCACATTTGTTAGGGAGCGCTTTATCTCCCAATGTGGGACTTGTCGGCATGAATTCGGATTTAGTCGGGTGACACAACATAAACACAACAGCTTAATCTTTTTAATATGGTGGTCGTATAATTCACAACATGATCCTGAGTTCAAGTCTCATCTCCACGTGATTGGTCAAGCACGAGGTAATTATTTTTGATAAATATGGTGGCTAGATTCAATCCTAGAACCTTCGCCTACTCTAATAAGTATGTAACCATTTCATCTAGAATTTGAACTGTTACAAGGAACACACTTTTATTTGTCGAATTATATTCTCAACAAAGATATCTAAAATGCATAATACATAAATCTGCCTTTTAATTTGACCTTAAACCAACAACTATATTCTTCAACTTTGAATGTATACACAGACATTTAAACATGTACAAAGTTGAACGAGTGGACAAATGCATCCTATGGAAATTCACATCCTACGTACATATATGTGTACTTGTTCAATTTTACATAAGTTTACATGTTTGCTTGCACATACTTAATTAAAGTTGAAGGGCATAGACACCAAATTAAAAGACATGTTTATGTATTACGGCTATCTAAAATGATACCAAAGGAAACAGTTAAAACGAATCTAATTTTACCTCAGTTCTAATGGTTTGTCTATTGAGGAAAGGGCCAAGAGGGAAAGGAAATCCAGTGAAATTGAGGTAAAATCTGCTCCCATTAACAACACCAGACTCATTGCTCTGTTCAGAATTTTTACCAGTAGCAGATACAACCAAACAAACATCATTTCCAGCTTTGGTTCTTCTACTTTTTAACTGAAAATTAAGACCCTTTATAGGAAGCCCACTACTGAAGTTGGATCCAAATTCCCAAGAACATGATGTGCAGTATAAAACTGGTGATTTTGCTGCCATTTTTTTTTTCTTTCTTACAAATTAACAGAGATTTTGTACTGACATGTATATGGAGTTGATGGTAGGTTGACATTTATGACACGTGGACGATTCATCTTAGATTGTCCTACTTGGCATTTTAAAATTGTGTGGACAATAATAATTTCAGAAATCTCACCTCCCACATGAGAATTTGAACCAGATAATATGAGTGTTTTAAAATGAGAAGCGTCAAATGAGGTGGTTTGCCTAAACCCCAAAGTATTAGAAATATTTACGATTGGGATAAAAATCGATTCAAATTGAAAAATTAAATCAAATCAAATTGATTAAATAGTATGATTTTATTTGGGTTTGGTTTGATTTTAGATTTTAAAAAATCGTTAGTATAGTTTGATTTTTGTTTAGTTCAAAAAATATTGAAGAAATAACTGAACCGATTGATAAATTATATACATATATTTGATTATTATAATATATTATTTTTATAAACAATTTTTATGAAAGTAAAAACGTTCAAGATGAAAATATTTATCTTATTTATCTCATGTATGTGAGTATCAATCGCAATTTTTGGTAGGACTAGGAATGTCATTGTCTCTTGCTTCTAGGACAAAATGGTGAATTCTGAAGCTTTATTCACAGTAAATTCAGTGAAGGGAAGTTCTGTAATGTTAATCATTCTAATTATTTTTAGTTTTGAATGAACTGTTTTCTTTTTCTTCCTCTTTTGAAAAAACATATTTTTTTTCCAGATTTTGTGTATGATTAATAACTGAACCAACCCAAACTAAAATTGATAACAATCAAACCAATAAATGTATTGTGTATTTGGTTTAATTCGGATTTGATAATTTAAAAATCAATTAAATTGGTTTGGTTTTAGTTTTGATCAATAATCGCCCAAAACCGACCGATGAAAGCCCCTATTTAGAGGCTTGAAAAGCTTTAAATTTTTAATTTATAATACAATAGAATAATATAATAACATAAAATTGTAAAAATATATATTAATAGTTTAAAATAATTAAGATAATTACAAATATAATTAAAGAAATTCATAGAAATAGAAATCCTAGCATGATTTTATAACCATAAATAATGTTATGATGTAAAAGCTATTATGAGATGCAAATCAATTGTAACGACTTTAACTTTTAAATGATAAGATAATCATAATTTTTAAAAAATATATTACTATTAATTTATGCAGTTTACCTCTTCAAAAGAAAAGATCAATAATAAGTGGTAAAAGAAAAGATCAATAATAAGTGAAGTATTGTAAACAAAACATGTAGTGTATGTCCATTGCCCACATGCACTATAGTAGACTTGGCTTTCGAAGTTAATTGAGTTTTATAAAAGGCTTATATTGTATATGAAAAGATATATCCATAATATTGAGAGAAAAAATATATATTACTTTCTGTTTAACTTTTTCTTGAAGTTCAATTTTTCTTCGGCGTATAATAATATTGATATATTATGTAAAGAATTTAATTATGATTTAGATAAAAGAACAATTTCAATTTTAAAAAAAAAAATGATTTCCTATACAAAAGATTATCATTATCCTAACTTTACGGAGATGGTGAGAAATAATATTTGATACCTTGAAAATATTGTTAGATACAAACATGTACTAAAAACTAATCCTTTGATTGCTTGATATTACTCTTAGTTTTCATCTTGAATTTTTTTCCCAAATTTTCCTAGTTATTGGATATTAATTCTTTGCCTTCGTTTCTTTTGTGGTTGCATCAAAAGTATCAGGTAAGTTTTTTCTTTATTTTTCTTTTTTTACTTGACAAAATATATCCATCTAGCTGAGATGAAATAATTATTTTCTTCCCTTTATCTTAGCAAAAAGGGATTAATTTCTTATTGCACGTATTATATATCTATGACTGTCGAATTATTTTTTTCTAAATTTGAAAATTCAATAGTAAAAGAAGCATATTATTTTTCTATTGTCTCACAAAGTCTGTTTTTATCAGGAGTGATAAATATTATAAATAGCTCATACATTATTGGAAGATTGATGTCCAAAATTTAAAACTATAGCAAGATTTGTCCTTAAATTTTTAAATCTTATAAAACAGTGGCAGATGAATATTTTCATCAAAGGGGTTAAAAAAAACTTATCACGCAAATACAATCCACAAATAAACGGATCGGATAAAAAATACTTAATTTAGAGCATATATATCTAAACACTTAACTAGATCAAACATAAATGTATAATGCAAACATGAGGACAGTCTTGAAAGTTTAAAGAATGAAATTAAAAATGACCAAAAAAAATAAAAAAAAATATTAATTTTGATTCAAATAGACCAACAAAAGTCGTCACGTTGTAGAATGTATACAAAACATAGTGAAGCCCATCAAAATATAATTTTACAATTGAAAATGCAACTACCTACATCATTACAATTGTACTCTACGAGGTTTCATATCTTGAAATGTCTTAACAATAACATCACTAGAATTGCTATCAAATACATCCTTTTCTAAAAAAGACACCAAACAACCACTAAAAACATCACTCATTTGACTCCGCAAGTCATTCTTGATAAACTTCATGGCCTAGAAAGCTCTTTCAATGGATGCAGTGGAAACTGGTAGAAGTAGAGCAAGTTTCACTAAGCGGAATACCAGAGGACACTTTGAATCTTTTGAAAAGATCACAAAGTCAATTTAGATTGGAGAACCTTTCATCAACAACACAAACATCAACATTGTAACTTGCAAGTTGATTCTCAAGAGTATTCATTATAAATTCATCAATCATCTGGATATAAGTCAGTCATTCTCATTATTTTTTTGATGTCAAAACTTGAAAATGAGTTATTAAATTCAAACAAGCAATTCCATGGAGCAAATCATTAGCTACCTCATTAAAATGATCATTAAGTTCTTGAAGAGCAAGTCTTCGACGCGATCTTAAAGAGCTAACATATGGCTCCTCAAAGTTAGGTATCAAAATTTCTTGTTTGGTACAAAATATAGATACCTTAGCAATAAGAGCATTCCATTCATTATCCCTTAAAACTTGCAATCTTCTCTTTGCTACTTCAACAAGTAGCATGGCCTTTGTAGCAGTTTGTAAATTTTGTATATATATGTAAGTAAGGAGAAGGGGAGAAGCATCCCTCATCTCCCATTTCCCTCAGTTCTCTCTCTAATTCCGAAAACCCCCCCAAATTGGTATCAGAGCTAGATAAGAAAAAATATTATGGAGAAATCTAACAACAACCAGGAAGCTATGAAGGAATCCACTTCAGAAAATCTACAAACTAAGGTATGTTCATATTTCAATATGAATAGCTAAACTTTCATATTCCTGATAATCTCTTGATTATTATTTGATTATTATCATGTTATAGTATTGTTATACTGTATGAATTCGAAGTAGTTTGCTATGAACGAAGGTAGGCTGAGAATAGGTAAGCCCAGACTATGCCATCCGAAACCGAAAACCCAGTTAGGCAAGAGAGAAGCCGTTGTAGGGGAAGTACGAAGTTGTTGAAGGCGCTGTTAGGGTAACTGATTGAAGCTGAAAATCATAGTAGTGACCAAAAGAATTCATCCAGGATAACTTTAATATAATTTGATAATTGATAATAATAAATAAAGAGGTTAGAAGGAATAACTTGTTTAGAAATTTATGAAAATGATGAATACATACTTGTTAGATGACGATTATAACTATAAAATACTTATTTTATATATCCTTAGAACACTTAATATAGACATAAAAAGAAAAATTTATGACCTTTTAATTATTGAAGAAATGGAAGAAATAAACCGGACATTTGAATTAATAACACAAAATTGGCATGAACTAACTATTCAAAGTATATATGAACTATATGACTCGTATTCGGATTAATGATAAACTACGAATATTTAAAATATTGGCTACGAACCATGGAAGATTTAGATCTACTAAATAAAATTTTAATAGATAATATTATAACATATCTAAGAACCCAAGATATAGAATACTTAGAATATATTCTAGAAACTACAAAAGAAATACGAAATCTTATAATAAGAAAACAAGAATATTATGAAAAGATATTTTCACCAGAAAATTAAAATGGATGAAACCTATAAAGAACAATTACTAGAAAAAATTAATGAAATAAAACACGAAATAGAATTTAGACAAAACAGATTAGAATATAATATATGTGCAGGAGTATGCCACAGATCTATAAAAGCACAAAGAAAAACGATATTCTTATTAGATCTACAATTACAACAATTAGAATATAAATATCAACACGATTTATAATGAATAAAGAAGAATATGCTGTAGAAGAAAAAATATATAAAAGTCAAGATGGATTAGAAATAAAAATAATACATTCAAACTTAGAACGAAGATATAAAAAAATAGGAAACCAACTATATCTAATGCCAGATAAAGAATCAGCAAAATTAGAAGATAGTTTAACAACTATGGTACGATTAAATAAAGAGAATGAAGAAATAGATAGAAGAAAAGAAATTGAAAAAATTAGAGAACAAGCTAAAAAAGAAATTAAACAAATAGAAGAAGTAAAAGATACTAGAATTCAAGAATTACAAAAAGAATTAGAAAGACTTAAACAATTATATGAAGAAAAATTAAGAATAAAAGAAGAAAATAAGAAAAGAAATGAAGAATTAAAGTTAAATCAAGAAATAGAAAAAATGAAAACAATGTTAGAAGAAACAGAAGAATTACAAATAGACGAGTTAAGAATAGATGAAATAAATGAAGAAAATGAAAATGATAATATTTCAGAAAATAATTCTGAATCATATTCAGAAACATATACTGAACTTATAGAAAAAGATAAAAATATAGAAATAAATGTAGGAAATTTAGATGAGAAACCAAGTACTTCAAATTCTAAAACACGAACAGATACAACCCCAACATACTATACTTATGAAAAAGAAAATAGAGATAAAGTTTTATGGGATAAAAGATTAAATAAAAATTGGATACCTAGACAAACTACAGATCAAAATAATTTCTTAGACTTAGACTGTGTAGCAGATACAAATAAAACAATTCAATTATGGATAGGCTATATATCAAAACAATTAATAGATAACAAAATATCAATAATAGATGCCCCAGGGTATATAGAAAGAACACTTATAGGAACAGTAAAAATATGGTTACAAAATTTAACACCAGCAAGTTTAACAACTCTAAGAAATAATACAAAATCTAATAACGAAGTAGCAACATCAGCAATAGATATATTAAATAAATATGAAATATCAATTAGAAATGAATTTGGAAGTATGACAACAGAAATAGAAGAACAACAAAAAGATAAAATAATAAACAGAAATTTAATGAATAAATTAGCAATATGTAAAATGAGTTACATAGATGAATATACATGTGCATTTAGAGAATATTACTACAAAGGAATATATACAAATGATGAAAGTAGAGAAATAAGAAAATTATATTACACAAAATTACCAGAACCATTTAGTTCGAAAATAATAAAAGATTGGGAAGAATCTAATACAGTAGATACACTAGGAGCTAGAATAAAATTCTTACAACAATGGTTTATAAAACTATGTGAAAAACATAAAGAAGAATTAAAACTAGAAAAGATATTAGTAAAAAACCTAAAATATTGTACAAATAAGTTAGCACCCCAATTTGGATGTAAAAATCCATATAAATATAAGAAAAGGATAAAGAAATATAAACACTTCAAAACAAAATATAAAAATAAAATTCCAAGAAAAAGATATTATATAAAAAATTATAAACAAAAAAGACCACATAGAATTAAGAAAAATATAACAGAATGTAAATGCTATAATTGTGGAAAACTAGGACATTTAGCTAGAGATTGTAAATTACCAAAAGACTTAAAAAAGAAACAAATAACAGAGATAATAATAGAAAACGACATATATAAACAGATAGATTATTTAGATTATGATTTAGAAGATGAAGATAGTATGTACGAAATTACAGATATTGAATTAGAAGAAGAAATAGAATCATATTCAGATTATGACTGAAAGCGATATAAAAATAATAAGTAAAGAAGAATATCAAGATAACGAATATACAGAACAAAAAATAATATTTGATAATAATATGTTTGAACAAATAAAAGGAAAAGAATTAGAACAAAAAATAATATTTGATAATAATATGTTTGAACAAATAAAAGGAAAAGAATTAGACCTAAGTATAGATAAAATATTAGAAGTACCTAGATTAAAAAACTTATTTAAATTACAACACGATGAATATTATGTAGTAAGCCAAAGAGAACATGTCATAGATTGTAAATATATTAAAGGAAAAGCTAAAATACCCATCATAAATAAGAAAATAATTAATAAAGAAATCCAAGATTTAAAATCAAAAAATCCAATAAAATATGTACATTTAGGAGCCACAGAAATATTAATAAAAACATGTTTTAGAGAAGGAATAGATACACCTATAGAATTATATTTAGCAGATGATAGAATAATTCAACCTATAGAAAAAAGCATAATAAGTGCAGTTAGAGGAAATTTAATATACCAAAAATTTAAATTTATTATAAGTGCAAATTATTCAGTAGCTATCGAAGACAAAAACATAGATAAATCATTAGTACTATATTGGAAAATGTCAGGTATAGAACTAGCACCAGGAAGTAAGATATTTACAGCAAGATGTAAAAATTTATATGTATTAACTACAAAACATAAAATAACAGCAAGAAATAAGATTCAAAAAATCAAAATAGAAAATCCATTTGATCAAATAATTACAGTAATAGATAATAATGATTACAGTTATAAAGAAATAGATATTGAAGAAGATTTAGAAATAGTAAAAGAAAGACTAAGTACATCTAAAAGATTAAGCTACGATACACCATCATCATCAAGAAATAATACATCTAGAAGATTAGATTGCGACCTAATATCTAAGTTATTAGAACAAAAGAATGATAAAATACAACCATATCAATATTACATCACAGGAATATTAGATCAAAGAAAATATTTAATAAACATAAATACAGGACAAGTAGAAAATCAGATTATAAGAGAACTAGTAAAAGAACATGAAATAATTACAGGAGAAAATATAAACAACGAATTACCTAGAGCTTTGGTAAATATAGAAGAAACTACTGAACAAGAACTAATTATTGGAGGAATACCAATAAAAATTAAATTTAAAATACATCAAGGAAATAATAATATTACTTTAGGAATAAAATGGCTAGAAACAGTTAAACCATATAACATAGATGATAAACAACTAACGATACATTACGAAAATAAGAAAATAATTATTAAAAGAACAATTATATGATAAAATAATATTTTAACATCCTCATATAATGACAAAAATATACATTTTAGCAAAAATAATTATAGAAGGATATTATAATAGATATTACACACCTATGATAGATACAGGAGCAGAAGCAAATATGTGTAAACATAATTGTCTACCAGATAGTAAATGGGAAAAATTAAAAACACCATTGATAGTAACAGGATTTAATAATGAAGGAAGCATGATAACACATAAAGCTAAAAATATAAAAACGCAAATATGGGATAAAATATTAATAATAGAAGAAATCTATAGTTATGAATTTACAAATAAAGATATATTATTAGGAATGCCTTTTTTAGATAAACTATATCCACATACTATAACAAAAACACATTGGTGGTTCACTACCATATGTAATCACAAGATAGGAGCAAAAAGAGTTAATAATAAAATTAGAAAAAATACCCCTTGGATAAAAGGAAGTGAAAAAATTACCCAAAAGTTAGAAAATATAACAAATAATGATCATAAAATAGAAATTATAATATTCACAATAGATAAAGTACAAGCAATAAACGACAAATTAAATTCATTATATAATGAAAACCCATTACAAGGATGGGATAAACACAAAACTAAAGTAAAAATTGAACTTATAGACGAAAATAGTATAATCACACAAAAACCACTAAGATATAATTTTGAAGACCAATCAGAATTTAAAATGCATATAAATGAATTATTAGAAAATAAATATATACAAGAAAGCAATAGTAAACATAACAGTCCAGCATTTATAGTAAATAAACATAGTGAACAAAAAAGAGGTAAAAGCAGAATGGTTATTGATTATAGAAATCTAAACGCAAAAACTAAAACATATAATTACCCCATACCTAATAAAATATTAAAAGTAAGACAGATACAAGGATATAATTACTTTAGTAAATTTGATTGTAAGTCAGGATTTTACCACCTAAAACTAGAAGAAGAATCTAAACATTTAACAGCATTTACTGTACCCCAAGGATTTTATGAATGGAATGTTCTACCATTTGGATATAAAAATGCACCAGGTAGATATCAACATTTCATGGATACATACTTTAACCAGCTAGAAAATTGTATAGTATATATAGACGATATATTATTATATTCAAAAACAAAAGAAGAACATCTAAAGTTATTAGAAAAATTTATACACATCATAGAAATATCAGGAATTAGCTTATCTAAAAAGAAAGCTGAGATAATGAAAAATCAGATAGAATTCTTAGGAATTCAAATAGATAAAAATGGAGTAAAAATGCAAACACATATTGTACAAAAAATATCTAATTCTGAAGAATTATTAGATACTAAGAAAAAATTACAATCCTTTCTAGGATTAGTTAATCAAGTACGAGAATATATACCAAAATTAGCAGAAAATTTAAAACCATTACAGAAGAAATTAAAGAAAGATATAGAATATCACTTTGATGAACAAGATAAAAAATACATTAGAAAAATAAAAATTATGTGTAAAGATTTACCAAAATTATACTTTCCAGATGAAAATAAACAATTTACTTATATAGTAGAAACAGACTCTAGTAATCATAGTTACGGAGGAGTATTAAAATATAAATACATAAATGAAAAAATAGAACATCACTGCAGATATTATTCCGGATCATATACAGACCCACAAATAAAATGGGAAATAAATAGAAAAGAACTATTTGCCTTATATAAATGTTTATTAGCTTTTGAGCCATATATTGTATATAACAAATTTATTGTTAGAACAGATAATACACAGGTAAAATGGTGGATAACTAAAAAGGTACAAGATTCAGTTACGACAAAGGAAATAAGAAGACTAGTAGTCAATATACTGAATTTTTCATTTACAATTGAAGTTATAAAAACTGACAAAAATGTGATTGCAGATCACCTCTCAAGAGAAAAATATTGAACAGACAAATACAATGGATCAGATACTCAACCTCCTAACTACACTTTGTAAAAAAGTGGATAGTATGGACGGTGAGATACAAAAGCTAAAGGAGCAAGCTAGTAGTCAGCAGCATGACTTTAAAAATGCGGAACTACGTCGATCGGAAGACGTTAAAATTCCAGAGCTAGAAGGAGACGTTGGGAAACTCCCTAAAACCCATAACCTTTGTTTAAATGCAGGTGCAGGTACATCTGGTGGAGCTACAAAGAAAACTACAGAAGAAAAAAGTTATACCAATACAAATATGAATAAGCTTTTTGATAAACCATATACAGCTCCAAAGATACAAAAGTCCGTACCTACTCCACAAACAACTACTTATAAAAATAGCCTAGCCCAGCAGAAAAATACATATACCCATATTACTCGTACATATACAGAAAACATTTACAAAATCCAAACTTATTTAAATAAAAACCCCAGAGCTATAAATCCAAAAGAACCAAATACTGATTACATTACTCAACACCTACAAGGTTATAACAAACTAATTGCCCTTCCAGGTACAAATACAAATTTAGTTACAACTTGTTATAATTATGGACTACTCAGTACAGTGTACACAGCTACAGGAGACGAAATTTCAAAGATACCTGAACTATACAAAGCCTTTTTAACCTATAAACGAATAACTAAAGGAACTCTATTTTTTATAAAGTTCTATTCAGCTACTGCAAAAATACTTTATGACGAGATAAAACCAGCTATACAGGTCATAAAAATTGGTTTGACCAGAGATATGTTAATTCCAGAAAAGATAGAAAAACAAGATGAGATACCTATTGTAGATATTCCTGATTTCTACGCCAATAAAAGAGTTATCGGAATAGCTACAATATTAACGGAGTTAGCAAATAATTACCTAAATAATAATACAATATGGAGTTACTATAGCCGAGGTAATACGATGATATATTCAAATTGCCGAGAAACAAGGGAAGGAGATATGGAGGAAATACGTCAATGGATACTAAGCCTCCTAAAACCAGAAAATACACCAACTACGCGAGCTATCAAGAAAAATTTCATTTCGCCAGTATTATTGACAAGATATTGTACAACTATTAGCAGTAAATACTCAGAACATATATGTTCCAAGTGTCACGGAGAAGATAACGAAGTTCCAACCGTACAACTGGAATAAAATACCAAAGACAAAAGACAAAGAGATAGCCGGCAGCCTGATGAAGACAGCCGACAAAACAAAATATGATAAAGACACATATGTAAAGAGTCAAAAGTAGGATAAGCATCTTATCTTACTTTTTGTAAAGTTTTTGTTTTCTTTTTGTAAAGAAAAGTAAAGTAGTTTGTTTTTATTTGGAGTCACCCGACATGATACTGTTGATGAATAGTAAAAAACAAAAAATACTATTCATAAATAGTAAAGTGTCAATTATGTGAATAGTAAGAGTCGGTTACTGTGTAAATAGTAGAGGTCAAGTACTGTGTAAATAGTAAGGGTCAGTCACTATTCATGAATAGTAGAAGTCAACTACTGTTCATAAATAGTACCCATGTAAATTTTTGTATAAATATGTAATGAAGGAGAAGGGGATCGTCATCCCTCATCTCCCATTTCCCTCAGTTCTCTCTCTAATTCCGCAACCCCGATCTGTGGCATACTCCTGCACATATATTATATTCTAATCTGTTTTGTCTAAATTCTATTTCGTGTTTTATTTCATTAATTTTTTCTAGTAATTGTTCTTTATAGGTTTCATCCATTTTAATTTTCTGGTGAAAATATCTTTTCATAATATTCTTGTTTTCTTATTATAAGATTTCGTATTTCTTTTGTAGTTTCTAGAATATATTCTAAGTATTCTATATCTTGGGTTCTTAGATATGTTATAATATTATCTATTAAAATTTTATTTAGTAGATCTAAATCTTCCATGGTTCGTAGCCAATATTTTAAATATTCGTAGTTTATCATTAATCCGAATACGAGTCATATAGTTCATATATACTTTGAATAGTTAGTTCATGCCAATTTTGTGTTATTAATTCAAATGTCCGGTTTATTTCTTCCATTTCTTCAGTAATTAAAAGGTCATAAATTTTTCTTTTTATGTCTATATTAAGTGTTCTAAGGATATATAAAATAAGTATTTTATAGTTATAATCGTCATCTAACAAGTATGTATTCATCATTTTCATAAATTTCTAAACAAGTTATTCCTTCTAACCTCTTTATTTATTATTATCAATTATCAAATTATATTAAAGTTATTCTGAACAAATTCTTTTACTATTTACACAGTGACTTGACCTTTACTATTCACATAATTGACATTTTACTATTGATTACTATTCATCAATAGTATCCTGTCGGTAACTCCGAATAAAAACAAACTACTTTACTTTACTTTACAAAAGAAAACAAAAAACTTTAAAAAAGGAAGATAAGATTCCTATCCTATCCTAATCACATAGATGTCTTCATCATATTTTTTGTTGTGTCGGCTGTCTTCATCAGGCTGCCGACTATCTCTTTGTCTTTTGTCTTTGGTATTTTATTCCAGTTGTACGGTTGGAACTTCGTTATCTTCTCCGTGACACTTGGAACATATATGTTCTGAGTATTTACTGCTAATAGTTGTACAATATCTTGTCAATAGTGCTGGCGAAATGAAATTTTTCCGTATAGCTCTTGTAGTTGGTGTATTTTCTGGTTTTAGGAGGCTTAGTATCCATTGACGTATTTCCTCCATATCTCCTTCTCTTGTTTCTCGACAGTTTGAATATATCATTGTATTATCTCGACTATAGTAACTCCATATTGTATTGTTATTTAGATAATTATTTGCTAACTCCGTTAATATTGTAGCTATTCCGATAACTCTTTTATTGGCGTAGAAATCAGGAATATCTACAATAGGTATCTCATCTTGTTTTTCTATCTTTTCCGGAATTAACATATCTCTGGTCAAACCAATCTTTATTACCTGTATAACTGGTTTTATCTCGTCATATAGTATTTCTGCTGTAGCTGTATAGAACTTTATGAAAAATAAAGTTCCTTTAGTAATTCGTTTGTATGTTAAGAATGCTTTGTATAGTTCGGATATTTTCGAAATTTCGTCTCCTGTAGCTGTGTACACTGTACTGAGTAGTCCATAATTATAACAAGTTGTAACTAAATTTGTATTTGTACCTGGAAGGGTAATTAGTTTGTTATAACCTTGTAGGTGTTGAGTAATGTAATCAGTATTTGGTTCTTTTGGATTTATAGCTCTGGGGTTTTTATTTAAATAAGTTTGGATTTTGTAAATGTTTTCTGTATATGTACGAGTAATATGGGTATATGTATTTTTTTGCTGGCTTAGGCTATTTTTATAAGTAGTTGTTTGTGGAGTAGGTACGGACTTTTGTATCTTTGGAGCTGTATATGGTTTATCAAAAAGCTTATTCATATTTGTATTTGTATAACTTTTTTCTTCTGTAGTTTTCTTTGTAGCTCCAGAGGTACCTGCATCTGCATTTAAACAAACATTATGGGTTTTTTGGAGTTTCCCAACGTCTCCTTCTAGCTCTGGAATTTTAACGTCTTCCGATCGACGTAGCTCCGCATTTTTAGAGTCATGCTGCTGACTACTAGCTTGCTCCTTTAGCTTTTGTATCTCACCGTCCATACTATCCACTTTTTTACAAAGTGTAGTTAGGAGGTTGAGTATCTGGTCCATTGTATTTGTCTGTTCAATTTTTTTCTCTTGAGAGGTGATCTGCAATCACATTTTTGTCAGTTTTTATAACTTCAATTGTAAATGAAAAATTTAGTATATTGACTACTAGTCTTCTTATTTCCTTTGTCGTAACTGAATCTTGTACCTTTTTAGTTATCCACCATTTTACTTGTGTATTATCTGTTCTAACAATAAATTTGTTATATACAATATATGGCTCAAAAGCTAATAAACATTTATATAAGGCAAATAGTTCTTTTCTATTTATTTCCCATTTTATTTGTGGGTCTGTATATGATCCGGAATAATATCTGCAGTGATGTTCTATTTTTTCATTTATATATTTATATTTTAGTACTCCTCCGTAACTATGATTACTAGAGTCTGTTTCTACTATATAAGTAAATTGTCTATTTTCATCTGGAAAGTATAATTTTGGTAAATCTTTACACATAATTTTTATTTTTCTAATGTATTTTTTATCTTGTTCATCAAAGTGATATTCTATATCTTTCTTTAATTTCTTCTGTAATGATTTTAAATTTTCTGCTAATTTTGGTATATATTCTCGTACTTGATTAACTAATCCTAGAAAGGATTGTAATTTTTTCTTAGTATCTAATAATTCTTCAGAATTAGATATTTTTTGTACAATATGTGTTTGCATTTTTACTCCATTTTTATCTATTTGAATTCCTAAGAATTCTATCTGATTTTTCATTATCTCAGCTTTCTTTTTAGATAAGCTAATTCCTGATATTTCTATGATGTGTATAAATTTTTCTAATAACTTTAGATGTTCTTCTTTTGTTTTTGAATATAATAATATATCGTCTATATATACTATACAATTTTCTAGCTGGTTAAAGTATGTATCCATGAAATGTTGATATCTACCTGCTGCATTTTTATATCCAAATGGTAGAACATTCCATTCATAAAATCCTTGGGGTACAGTAAATGCTGTTAAATGTTTAGATTCTTCTTCTAGTTTTAGGTGGTAAAATCCTGACTTACAATCAAATTTACTAAAGTAATTATATCCTTGTATTTGTCTTACTTTTAATATTTTGTTAGGTATGGGGTAATTATATATTTTAGTTTTTGCGTTTAGATTTCTATAATCAATAACCATTCTGCTTTTACCTCTTTTTTGTTCACTATGTTTATTTACTATAAATGCTGGACTGTTATGTTTACTATTGCTTTCTTGTATATATTTATTTTCTAATAATTCATTTATATGCATTTTAAATTTCGATTGGTCTTCAAAATTATATCTTAATGGTTTTTGTGTGATTATACTATTTTCGTCTATTAGTTCAATTTTTACTTTTGTTTTGTGTTTATCCCATCCTTGTAATGGGTTTTCATTATATAATGAATTTAATTTGTCGTTTATTGCTTGTACTTTATCTATTGTGAATATTATAATTTCTATTTTATGATCATTATTTGTTATATTTTCTAACTTTTGGGTAATTTTTTCACTTCCTTTTATCCAAGGGGTATTTTTTCTAATTTTATTATTAACTCTTTTTGCTCCTATCTTGTGATTACATATGGTAGTGAACCACCAATGTGTTTTTGTTATAGTATGTGGATATAGTTTATCTAAAAAAGGCATTCCTAATAATATATCTTTATTTGTAAATTCATAACTATAGATTTCTTCTATTATTAATATTTTATCCCATATTTGTGTTTTTATATTTTTAGCTTTATGTGTTATCATGCTTCCTTCATTATTAAATCCTGTTACTATTAATGGTGTTTTTAACTTTTCCCATTTACTATCTGGTAGACAATTATGTTTACACATATTTGCTTCTGCTCCTGTATCTATCATAGGTGTGTAATATCTATTATAATATCCTTCTATAATTATTTTTGCTAAAATGTATATTTTTGTCATGGAGGATGTTAAAATATTATTTTATCATATAATTGTTCTTTTAATAATTACTTTTTTATTTTCATAATATATTGTTAGTTGTTTATCATCTATATTATATGGTTTAACTGTTTCTAGCCATTTTATTCCTAAAGTAATATTACTATTTCCTTGATGTATTTTAAATTTAATTTTTATTGGTATTCCTCCAATAATTAGTTCTTGTTCAGTAGTTTCTTCTATATTTACCAAAGCTCTAGGTAATTCGTTGTTTATATTTTCTCCTGTAATTATTTCATGTTCTTTTACTAGTTCTCTTATAATCTGATTTTCTACTTGTCCTGTATTTATGTTTATTAAATATTTTCTTTGATCTAATATTTCTGTGATGTAATATTGATATGGTTGTATTTCATCATTCTTTTGTTCTAATAACTTAGATATTAGGTCGCAATCTAATCTTCTAGATGTACTATTTCTTGATGATGATGGTGTATCGTAGCTTAATCTTTTAGATGTACTTAGTCTTTCTTTTACTATTTCTAAATCTTCTTCAATATCTATTTCTTTATAACTGTAATCATTATTATCTATTACTGTAATTATTTGATCAAATGGATTTTCTATTTTGATTTTTTGAATCTTATTTCTTGCTGTTATTTTATGTTTTGTAGTTAATACATATAAATTTTTACATCTTGCTGTAAATATCTTACTTCCTGGTGCTAGTTCTATACCTGACATTTTCCAGTATAGTACTAATGATTTATCTATGTTTTTGTCTTCTATTGCTACTGAATAATTTGCACTTATAATAAATTTAAATTTTTGGTATATTAAATTTCCTCTAACTGCACTTATTATACTTTTTTCTATAGGTTGGATTATTCTATCATCTGCTAAATATAATTCTATCGGTGTATCTATTCCTTCTCTAAAACATGCTTTTATTAATATTTCTGTTGCTCCTAAATGTACATATTTTATTGGATTCTTTGATTTTAAATCTTGGATTTCTTTATTAATTATTTTCTTATTTATGATGGGTATTTTAGCTTTTCCTTTAATATATTTACAATCTATTACGTGTTCTCTTTGGCTTACTACATAATATTCATCGTGTTGTAATTTAAATAAGTTTTTTAATCTAGGTACTTCTAATATTTTATCTATACTTAGGTCTAATCCTTTTCCTTTTATTTGTTCAAACATATTATTATCAAATATTATTTTTTGTTCTGTATATTCGTTATCTTGATATTCTTCTTTACTTATTATCTTTATGTCGCTTTCAGTCATAATCTGAATATGATTCTATTTCTTCTACTAATTCAATATCTGTTATTTCGTATATACTATCTTCATCTTTTAAGTCATAGTCTAAATAATCTATCTGTTTATATGTGTCGTCTTCTATTATTATTTCTGTTATTTGTTTTTTCTTTAAATCTTTTGGTAATTTACAATCTCTAGCTAAATGTCCTAGTTTTCCACAATTATAACATTTACATTCTGTTATATTTTTCTTAATTCTATGTGGTCTTTTTTGTTTATAATTTTTTATATAATATCTTTTTCTTGGAATTTTATTTTTATATTTTGTTTTGAAGTGTTTATA
Organism: Solanum bulbocastanum; assembly: GCA_037074985.1. Classification (NCBI taxonomy): domain Eukaryota; kingdom Viridiplantae; phylum Streptophyta; class Magnoliopsida; order Solanales; family Solanaceae; genus Solanum; species Solanum bulbocastanum. The sequence continues at coordinate 15,866,132 of CM073599.1, forward strand.
TTTCTTTATCTTTTTCTTATATTTATATGGATTTTTACATCGAAATTGGGGTGCTAACTTATTTGTACAATATTTTAGGTTTTTTACTAATATCTTTTCTAGTTTTAATTCTTCTTTATGTTTTCACATAGTTTTATAAACCATTGTTGTAAGAATTTTATTCTAGCTCCTAGTGTATCTACTGTATTAGATTCTTCCCAATCTTTTATTATTTTCGAACTAAATGGTTCTGGTAATTTTGTGTAATATAATTTTCTTATTTCTCTACTTTCATCATTTGTATATATTCCTTTGTAGTAATATTCTCTAAATGCACATGTATATTCATCTATGTAACTCATTTTACATATTGCTAATTTATTTATTAAATTTCTGTTTATTATTTTATCTTTCTGTTGTTCTTCTATTTCTGTTGTCATACTTCCAAATTCATTTCTAATTGATATTTCATATTTATTTAATATATCTATTGCTGATGTTGCTACTTCGTTATTAGATTTTGTATTATTTCTTAGAGTTGTTAAACTTGCTGGTGTTAAATTTTGTAACCATATTTTTACTGTTCCTATAAGTGTTCTTTCTATATACCCTGGGGCATCTATTATTGATATTTTGTTATCTATTAATTGTTTTGATATATAGCCTATCCATAATTGAATTGTTTTATTTGTATCTGCTACACAGTCTAAGTCTAAGAAATTATTTTGATCTGTAGTTTGTCTAGGTATCCAATTTTTATTTAATCTTTTATCCCATAAAACTTTATCTCTATTTTCTTTTTCATAAGTATAGTATGTTGGGGTTGTATCTGTTCGTGTTTTAGAATTTGAAGTACTTGGTTTCTCATCTAAATTTCCTACATTTATTTCTATATTTTTATCTTTTTCTATAAGTTCAGTATATGTTTCTGAATATGATTCAGAATTATTTTCTGAAATATTATCATTTTCATTTTCTTCATTTATTTCATCTATTCTTAACTCGTCTATTTGTAATTCTTTTGTTTCTTCTAACATTGTTTTCATTTTTTCTATTTCTTGATTTAACTTTAATTCTTCATTTCTTTTCTTATTTTCTTCTTTTATTCTTAATTTTTCTTCATATAATTGTTTAAGTCTTTCTAATTCTTTTTGTAATTCTTGAATTCTAGTATCTTTTACTTCTTCTATTTGTTTAATTTCTTTTTTAGCTTGTTCTCTAATTTTTTCAATTTCTTTTCTTCTATCTATTTCTTCATTCTCTTTATTTAATCGTACCATAGTTGTTAAACTATCTTCTAATTTTGCTGATTCTTTATCTGGCATTAGATATAGTTGGTTTCCTATTTTTTTATATCTTCGTTCTAAGTTTGAATGTATTATTTTTATTTCTAATCCATCTTGACTTTTATATATTTTTTCTTCTACAGCATATTCTTCTTTATTCATTATAAATCGTGTTGATATTTATATTCTAATTGTTGTAATTGTAGATCTAATAAGAATATCGTTTTTCTTTGTGCTTTTATAGATCTGTGGCATACTCCTGCACATATATTATATTCTAATCTGTTTTGTCTAAATTCTATTTCGTGTTTTATTTCATTAATTTTTTCTAGTAATTGTTCTTTATAGGTTTCATCCATTTTAATTTTCTGGTGAAAATATCTTTTCATAATATTCTTGTTTTCTTATTATAAGATTTCGTATTTCTTTTGTAGTTTCTAGAATATATTCTAAGTATTCTATATCTTGGGTTCTTAGATATGTTATAATATTATCTATTAAAATTTTATTTAGTAGATCTAAATCTTCCATGGTTCGTAGCCAATATTTTAAATATTCGTAGTTTATCATTAATCCGAATACGAGTCATATAGTTCATATATACTTTGAATAGTTAGTTCATGCCAATTTTGTGTTATTAATTCAAATGTCCTGTTTATTTCTTCCATTTCTTCAGTAATTAAAAGGTCATAAAATTTTCTTTTTATGTCTATATTAAGTGTTCTAAGGATATATAAAATAAGTATTTTATAGTTATAATCGTCATCTAACAAGTATGTATTCATCATTTTCATAAATTTCTAAACAAGTTATTCCTTCTAACCTCTTTATTTATGATTATCAATTATCAAATTATATTAAAGTTATCCTGGATGAATTCTTTTGGTCACTACTATGATTTTCAGCTTCAATCAGTTACCCTAACAGCGCCTTCAACAACTTCGTACTTCCCCTACAACGGCTTCTCTCTTGCCTAACTGGGTTTCCGGTTTCGGATGGCATAGTCTGGGCTTACCTATTCTCAGCCTACCTTCGTTCATAGCAAACTACTTCGAATTCATACAGTATAACAATACTATAACATGATAATAATCAAATAATAATCAAGAGATTATCAGGAATATAAAAGTTTAGCTATTCATATTGAAATATGAACATACCTTAGTTTGTAGATTTTCTGAAGTGGATTCCTTCATAGCTTCCTGGTTGTTGTTAGATTTCTCCATAATATTTTTTCTTATCTAGCTCTGATACCAATTTGGGGGGGTTTTCGGAATTAGAGAGAGAACTGAGGGAAATGGGAGATGAGGGATGCCTCTCCCCTTCTCCTTACTTACATATATATACAAAATTTACAAATCACTATTCATGAATAGTAGAAGTCAACTACTGTTCATAAATAGTAGTTTGTAAATTTTGTATATATATGTAAGTAAGGAGAAGGGGAGAGGCATCCCTCATCTCCCATTTCCCTCAGTTCTCTCTCTAATTCCGAAAACCCCCCCAAACTTCACCATGTATACACAGCCCCAAACCTTTCTAAAATAATCAATAAAACTTTGATTCACTGCTTTCGATCATTTTTTCATGAATTTATTGTAAAACATGGAGAGAAATATCACCCAATATGATATCTATAGTGAGACAATGGGGCAGTAACCTTACCTCAAATTCTGAAAAATTGTTCTCTTAACTTGTACTACTTCAAGAGTTTTAATTACCCTTCACACTTGAACAAAATAAGAAGAGAAACTCTCTTAATAACAAATAAACCATGAGAAAACAACTTAGGGAAAGGCCTGCACCATATATAGACATGAAAAACACAAAATCTCACGGAACAATCAAGCTAAACCATAAGGTTTCTGCTTACCTTAGCTGGAAATTACGAGGGTTTCTTCAAGAAACAATGGAGTATTTTTTAGGTGGCTGTGATAATCATTGAGGGAAAGAGAGAGTGCTGGAGATAAATTCCTTTTTTTCTATAAAAGAATAAAGACATATATGATCCAAATATGACCCTATAATTGTTGGCACTCCACCGCCTCTATCTTCTTTATTTTTGTCCACAAATTGCCAAGTAGGTGATCCACCTACTTGGCCATTTTTAAGCTGCTCAAATGTCAAACTAGGTGATGCAGCTACTTCTTCTTATTAAATCTATTTAGCTATGGCAGGTGATGCAACTACTTATTTTTATTAAGTTGGTCAAAAAGTCTAAGTAGGTGATGCACCTACTTGTCACCTACTAGCTTAAATTAGTCAAGCAAGAACCTCACTTATTTCATCTTATTTTCCAAATACTTTTCTTTTAATTTAAAGTTAACACTCAACTCTAAATTTGAAGTTTAAAAACCACCTTACTTCTTGAATTTAAATACTTTCATCAGTAATGTACATGTTGAAATGTACGGGGTGTTACATCTTTGCCCAAATTGATTTACCCTAAACCATTGAAACCGAGGGGGGCACTAGCTGTAGAGTAGGAAGATGATGGCCTAGGCTGTCTCTTAAAGAACCGAGGCCTAAACTCACCTTGGGATGGTGTAAAATACCCCATGGATCTGGCCCTCTTTGAATGCCCTATTTCTGACTTTTGTGTCCTTCTTCTTTGCCTTTGATCCTCCAACTTTTGCTCAAAATCTTGCATCCTCGCTATATCCATATCTTTATTCAACGATGCAATGGTACAGTCTCTAATCATATATAAATCTAATCTATCCACATATCGATAAACTCTATCCCCCATAGTAGCTACAACATTAGGAGCATACCTGGCCAAGGAATTAAATTTAAGACTGTACTCTCTCACATTCATACTTCCTTGGTGAATATTTATGAACTGATCTGCATGGGCCTCTCGAATCTCCAATGGTAGATAATGGTCAAGGAATGCCTTATGGAACTATTTCCACGTAGCTGAAGGTGTATCTATTCCCCTAGATTGCTTCCAAGCATATAGCCACACCCTTTAATCTATATACTGCTAACTCAAGTGCTTCTTTACCACTTACATGCATAACATCCAATGTGTGTTAGATTTGATCTATAAAGTCCTGTGGATCTTCATTAGGATCTGGCCGGTTAATGATGGAGGGTCCAAATTAAGGAGTCACGTATGCGCATGCCAGCTGTTCTATATACACCACTAGACTTGCAACTGGACCTTCTTGGGCATGGCCAGCAACTATACGAGTCAATAATTGGATGCATTCTTCAAATCTTGCTCGGTAGCGTTAATAGAGGGTTCTTGAGGTGCAACATCCCTTCTTAGATATTCTGGAGATGGAGGGGTCGGTGAAGTCTATGATAGAGACTCATCTTGAGCCTCACCTTGAACATCTTGACTAGGTGGTGGTTTACTAATCCCTTCTTGGGCAGCCATATCTACTCGCTTACTAGTACTTTTACTCCTTCTCAAAACCGGCATCCTTGCTATAACAAAACAATTTACAAATTAGATATGATTCACCTACAAAACTAGTTCTATCGCACGATATAAGAAATGAAAGAAAAGAGACAACTCCTACATGTCTCGTAACCTTTTGTTTATATATGTGGTGCACAACACATCCATAAGCAAGACTCTACAAAGACACGGCTTTGTAGACTCCTTAGGATGACATGCTCTGATACCACTTTTGTCACACCTCAAATCATATTAAGACGGATAGGCACCCGATGCCCTAAAATCCCAAGAGAACCAACATGTAGCGTGTGCTTACTATGCATATAACTATGATAGTTTTGTGATAAGTTCACATAGGATGCAGCGATACGAACCAAATAAGTAGAACCAAAACTTACATACAAGACTTGGTCATTGAATCCACAACTTGTTAAGACGCAACTGAACCGTATACATAAGTCTAGATGCCTCTACAGATAGAAAACCTTAGAGTAGGTCGGGACAGACCCTGCCTTACCCTTAACTATGAAACAATACCAAAATGAATTTACCAAGGACTTAGTAAAGCTCCGAATAAACCTGGAGCTCACCAAAAGTAGCTGAGTGTCGTGTGCTCTAATTAAGGAGGTCTACTAGTTGGAGTATATGTGCCTGCAGCATGAAATGTAGCGTCCCTCGCAAGGAACGTTAGTACCAAAAAAATATACTGAATATGTAAGGCGATAACATATATAAAATAAGAGTTCGAATGAAACCAAATATCAATACATGTGTGCATAAATTAGAATAAAAGACCGCCTTTGTTAACTCTTATGGGATCGTGTATGTTACATTCTTGTCTTTACCTTTCTGTGTGTTAGGATCTTTATAAGGCAAGTGATATGAATGACCAGCTGATCAGTGGTAGAAGAGGATGACCCATGCTGGGCATTTTAACCCTTCGGATGCGGTCCTCATAATTACATAAATTGCGATGGGCCCATGCTAGGCTTTTGCCCCTGAGCTGCCACCCTTCTATACCAATTAGGATCGGCCCATGCTAGGTTTTCACCCCTGAGCTGCCACCCTTAATTATACAGATTGCTTCACTTAGGTTCTTTAATCTTTGAGATTGTTGTTTTGTTGGTCATAATCATTTTTGATATTTGGAACTACGAACCAGCAGTAGAAGAGATGGAATTAATATTTCAAAGCAATAACAATGACATAAGGAGCTATGTAACATTAATGCATTGCTTGTCAACTTAAAATGACATGATTGACTTCAACTGACTAGGAGGAGGATTCACCAAACTTGCTTTCGCAAATACCATCTCTATACCAGCACCTAGGAGGACAATTACACAAGTATAGAGTAGTAGTAAACATAAAATGAAATAGTTCTATACACTAAGGAGAGGGGGAAATATTGTTAGCTATTTGGAGATCGTACGCTGCTACTATGTGTCCTTTTCTAGGAATAGAACTTAGGGAATTCATTCATTGTTATTCATCGCAAATATGAAATTTCATGCCAAGGAATATGGCATCGAATAGCCTTACATACCTGTTTTCTGACCAATACAACTATCATGATTCACCCTCCCTTTTTGGTGCTAACCTACAATATAAGTCATGATTAATCTAATGTTAGCAGCTAATCACATTAAGGCAGTCAAAAAATAGTAGCAAAACACACGACGGAAAGTTGGCCCATACAACCCTTACACAAATAGTGAACCATCACACCCTTCTTCTATACATCAATTCAACTTCATACATCATTTGCCAAGATACCCAAGCTGCCCCCAACAACAATATATATAAGGCAACCACTATCATTCCCCAAGAATCTTTCAACATAATAAAAGAATATTGAACTCAAGGATTTATACCCATCCATGAGTTCTTGACAAATATATACAAAATTCTCCACCCCAAACCTGTATTTAAAGAGAGGCAAAAAAATGGGCAGTAACCTTACCTTAGATTCTAGAAATTTATCCTTTAAACTTGTAACTCAAGAACTGAAACTCTCCTTCAAACTTTTAATTGAAAAAAGGGGAAAATATTCAAGAACTCTAAGGTATTTTAGGGCTGCTGCATTAATCCAAGAAAGACCAAAAAAGAAACTTAATAAATCTGAAATTTTTCAAAATTTAAAATAATGCGAAAGATCTGAGTAACCCTTTAAAAAGGAGGTGCATTGGCTGACTTTCTTTGCCAATTTTGGGCCATATATTGCTAAGTAGGTGACCTACCTACTTGGCCTTTTAACATGAGCCTTTGTGACATCAACACTTGTTGGGCCTTGCTGCTAATTCTTGTCAATTTGGGCCATAATAAATGCAAGTAGGTGATCCACCTACTTGGATTTTTCTATTGGGCCTTTTTTTTTTTGGACCTAAGAATATTGGGCCTTGGCTGTCCATTTTCTTCTTATCCTTCTATTCAACTTGGGCAAGATTAATGCAAGTAGGTGGTAGTGTACTTGACCTAACTACATGGTCAAAAGAGTCTTAGTAGGTGATGCACCAACTTGGTCCTTTGGACTAGTCAATAAGTCAAAGTAGGTGATGCACCTACTTATCACCTACTAGCTTAGTTAATTCAAGCAAGCAGCTTACTTATTTAATTTCATTTTCTAAATATTAAACACGTGTGTGTTAACTTAGCAGTTAACTTCCAAATTTAAGCCCAATTACCACCTTACTGTCTCGAGTTAAATACTCCCGTTAGAGTTAACTTGCAGTACACATGCTAAAACGTGCAAGGTATCACATCACCTTCCAATCTAGCTTAAATCAATGCTAATCATATAAGAAACATGTCCCTCACATATACTGCAAGGCTATGTCAAGTATCACAAGAATAGAACAAACATATGTATAATACGGGCTGTTACAGATCAGGTTTGTATGATTCAGGATAAATTGTTGACAACCCAAACATAGCAAAAGAGTTATACAGATAAGAGAGTTTGAGCCTTAGGTTTTATAGACGGTGATCATTTTGTATCAAGGTGTCACCTATGAAGGGTGTGTTGGGCTGCGGGAGGAAGGGAAAGCTTAGCCCTAGTTTGATTGTCCCTTTGGAGATTTTGAGCTGAGTGGGAGATATGGCTTATAAGTTTGCCTTTCCACCTTGCTTGTCATCTATACATCCTGTGTTTCATTTCTCCATTCTTTAGAAGGATCTACCAAATGAGTCCCATGTGCTGAAACTTGATTTGGAATTTTTGGGTCCAAACTTTTCATTTGAGGAGGAGCCTATAGCCATCTTTGATAGGTAAGTCCGAAAGCTTAGGATCAAGGAGATTGCTTCAGTGAAATTACAATAGAAGGACCACTCAATTGGTGAGGTGACTTGAGAGATGGAGTCTGACATGCGTGTCGGATATCCCCATCCTTTCGAGGCTTCAAGGACTTTCTTTTACTTTATGTTTGAGGAAAAACATGGTTTTAGTGGTGGATAATGTAATGACTCGGAAGGTTATTTTTGAAAACATTTTGTAACACTACCATTTTACCGTTGCCGATATTGACCTAGAGTAATTTCTGAATGGATTTTGAAATTTTTTTTGAGCTTTGATTTAAAGGTTGTGAATTTTAAAATTTTGAGTTTAAAAGGCAAAAGTGGTTGAAAAGTGGTGTTTGGTGTCTTTTGGAGTTTCAAGTATCGGTAATTGATTTGGAGACCTTTTGTGGAATTGAGGATCTAAGTTAGAAAATTATAGAATTTTAGCCTTTTGAATTTACTTTGGTCACTATTCAGGGTTCAGATGCTTAGATTAGATTTTTGACAGTTATGTTGGACTCGAGAGATGATTTTAGGCCTTCAGAGAGGTCTTGAATGAATTTTTAGAGGTACCATGCTTAATTTGACCTTTTTAGGAATTATGTTTGTTTCTTGTGACTTTCACAAATTTTGGGTCAAGGAGACCTAAGATCTATTTTTCGATGTTTCCAATGAGTCCATAACGTAGAGTTTTGTTGAGTATCATATTTTGTTAGAGAGAACATGGTTCAAATGAATCTCGATGATCCTTTCAAAGATAGTTTTGTTGACTGATTGATGAGTGTGAGATTTGGACTCATTTGGGGCATTGTTATATAGATTTAGTGTCCTCAAATGCTTAATTTGTGTCATAAACTGATGTTAAAGCCATTATTTTTTAGGTATATGGATTGAGAAAAAAAGCAAGGACACTAACAGGCAAAATGGAACAAAACAAACTGAAGAAGTGAAGGAAGATGAGCATGAGGATTGCCAACAACACTTGGCGTGTCGCCAGTGGCTACTTTGACCACCTAAAGTTCCAGTGTACCAGCCATGAGGGAAGAAACCTAGTTGGTGATAGAAAAGGGGAAGTCGGTGAATCGCCGAGCAATTCCACAATGCAAAGAGAGATCGCACAAAGTTACAGGACTTGAAGATGTTGAATGCCAAGGAAAAAAAAGGATAGATGAGAGCATTGGGCGGTTCGCCGAGCCGTTAGGAGAACCTGATTTACATCGCCTAATGGTCATTCTTGGCTTCTTTTTGGCACCTATAAATTAGATTTTGAACAGTTAAGTGACTTTGAGCTAAATTAGTCTAGAACAGTTTTCTCTTGAGTTTTTGATAGTTTCTTAGTATACTTGAAGACTTTTTGAGACTCAATTTGGAGATTTTGCAAGTGGGTTTCAAATTTTCTTGCAAATTAAAGTATTGTAAAGTCTGAATTACTCTTACCTAGTTGATGGCTTATCGATTTGGTAACCGTTTTGACTCTTTTATGATGTTTGGCTAAAACCCTAATTCTTGGGGTGTGATCATGTGATTATTGGTTGAATTAGTTTATGGGTATTGTTAATTACTAGTTTAAATGCTATATTAAAGTGGGTTTAATCATTAGTGAGGTTTAATTTATGAATTGTAGTTTCAGATGCATTTCTAATTTTGTGTTCTTAGTTTGCTCGAGAGAGAGTTTTAGAACCAAAGCTTTTTATTAATGGTTTGTAGGTATTGGGTTGATTTGGGTTTAGCTCGAGAGAGTGAATCCTAAACCCAATCCTACCCATCTTGCTCGGGAGAGAAGATGTATTAAGGATATGGGCAATTATTTATTTCTATGCTTGTTGATGTTCGAGAGAAATCACTTGAAGCGGAACAGTTGTTCAAGAAAAAGATATTTCAATTATAGTCTAGCCTATTCACTGATATTTAGCTATTTACTAGTAGTTTCAATTACCCGTATATCAAAATTTTCCTATAATCGATCACATCCCAATAATTCCTCTCCTTATTGTTATTTCAAATTGTTTATGACTGGATAGTAGTTGATAATTGAAAACCAACCCCCCCCCCCCCCCCAATCTAACATGTAATGTCACCCCTTTTGATTTGTTTCATGTCTTTTTTGATAATTTCTATTCCTATAACTAGTTAGATCACATTTGTATTTCTTGATTAAATTTGAACACATACCGCTCCTTGTCGGATTCGACCCCAACTCATTTGTTGGATTATATATTACTTAATGATCGTTTATACTAGAACTGGATGAGGTTTGCTTGAAACATTATTCATCAATGATTGTTGTTGGTGCTTGTCGTCCTAGCATTCACAAAGAAGTCTTTGCTATCATGAGGGTCACGTTAGTGAAGATCATCTCACGTTTGTGAATGCTCAGAAAGGCTAACCTTTTCTTTTGCGAGAGCCTCATCACTTTCGTGACCTTTTCTAAAGTGAAGGTTGGCTCATGAAAGAGATATTGCCCACTTTTGCGGGGTTCACTTAAGTAAACCATGGGTTGCGATTGCGATTGTGAATGCATAAGCGAACCTAGGTTCACGAAAGAGTTTTGGCCTACAACTTTGGGATTTACCCAAATTCCCGCATTTTGAGTTTTGGAAAACCCTTGGAAGTGATTTTAAAGTGATTTCTTGTGCTAAATCGGTAATTATTTGGAACCCTAAAACTTCGACTTCCCTTTGCTGCATTGTGGTTTTAAACATTAAAAATTGGGATTTTTGATTGGAAAAGTAAATGGTTTTTAAAAAATAAGTTCTAACGTAAAGTGGAACTCATTTTTCGAAATGGTTTTTACCATTGAGTTCCAAATGCCTTGGGTAACATTTTCAAGTAATGATTTTAGGATTCAAACCTTATATTCTGGAATTGGATCTTTGAGTTGATTTGACCCATTTTTCAAAGTGTATGATATAGTTGCTGTTATTTCCAAAGTCTTATTGTGATTACTTGTTAGATTTGATTATGTGACTTTGGACATTGTTCAAAAAAAGAAAAGATCAAGTCTGGTATTGACTTTTAATCTAATTAAGGCAAGTGAACTTCTAAACTTGTAAAACTCGTAGAATCTTGTTTCTCCCTTCACTATGTCTATTTAGGGAGTAATGAGAATAAGGTGATGGGTTAATTACTCTAATTAATTCATCTTAATGATTGCAAATGAGATTAAATGAAAAAGGCAACATGTTGATAGTTGTGTTTTGTGAACCTCCTTGATGTAGATCCTAATTTGTTGATTGATGAAATGCTTTGATAGCATTATTATGGACTTGAATTGTTTGAGTTTATTGTCTCTTACTTATGGTGTGAAATTTCCTAACTACATTGATATTTGTACACTGTGATGATTATGCTGATGAAAAATGATTTCGACAACTAATATCATACAAAGCCAATGGGAAATGGTTTTGGCGAGTGATATTGTGCTGATGAGAAATGGTTTTGGAGAGTGATATTGTGCCGATGGGAAATGATTCCGGTGAGAGATATAGTGCCAATGGAAAATGGTTCCAGTGAGTGATATTGTGCTGATGGCAAATGGTTCCGGCAAGTGTTTGACTATTGTGGATTTACATACTTGTTGATTGTTGAACTGAGATTGTCAAGCCTCGTAAGTTGTGTATGTAAATGTTTAAGTTGGGCAGATTTCAATGTAGATTGTAGTTGAGGTGGTTCGGTTGGAATTAGAAGAGTACTCATATCTAGCTTAGTTTTACCTTATTTTGTGGGTTATTTGCTCAATACCGTGTTGTTTCGTACTCACTCATTTTTTGAAAACTTGTGTACGTTCCGAGCTCAAACCCGTGTAATCATTCTTTTTCATCTTTCTTTGAGGCTTTTAGAGGATTTTGAGAGGTAGATGATTGTCATCTTGTTCCTTATTTTTAAGCTTTGCACTATTTAAGAAACAAATACATTTAGACTTGTATTTATCTTTCATTTTGTTTTCATATACTAGAGGCTTGTACACATGACAACCAAATTTTGGGGATGTTTATGAAATTGGCTAAGTTTTCTGCTCTTATGCTATTGTTGATTTTTTCCACATTTCTTTCGTATTTTTGGGTTTGAGGCCGACTTATCTTGGAGATATTAGATGAGTAGCATTACATCAATTTTGGGTCATGACAATATTTTGATTGTATCAATAAGTTATCATTGATGGATTGTAATAGACATCAATGATACCATAATAGTATATAGATATAGTGTGATGGAATCATGGAGATATTACTAAAGGATTGAAAGATTGAAGAAGGCATCAATGATACCATGAAAATATACAGATATATTGTGATGGTATCATGAAGGTCTCACTGAAGGATTGAAACACTGGTCAATGATATCATGACAATGTATATGAAATTAAATTGTGGTGAAAGAAATAAAGAATATTATCATTTGAGAAAAAAATGTATGAAAAAGGAAGAAACAAAGTAAAGAATAACAGATATCGAAAAAAAAAGAGACGGAAAGGAAAAGATTAAGGAAATAAAAAAAATTGAAAAATAAAATAAAAAATGCAAAAATAAAAGGAACCAATAAAGGATAATAAATGATAAAATAAAACGAGAAAAAAAAAAGAAACAAATAGAGAAAAATAAATGAATAAAACAATAAATGAAAAAAAAATGAAGAAAAGCATTATATGAAAAATAATTTTTTTTATTAATTTTGAATTTAAGAAATAAGCAAGTGATTTTAGTTTATTTTTTTTTAATTACTTCTTGTCATAGTCTAATTATTTAATTTTTCTACATTTTTATTAGTCTAAAAAGAGTTAGCTACTATATTTATTTTTTAATTTATTGTACTTTTTATAATGAAAAATAAAAAGGAAGAGAACAACTATTGAAAAGGAAGGCCGAATTTTTCCCAAAATTGTCTAGACCCGATTTCTTAGGTCATAATGACATCTATTACTCCCTACCAGTAGGTAAGTCTAATCCTTACCTCCACCTTGCAAAGCTGGAGTACCCCTACCAGTAGTCCTGCCACCCCTTCTAGACTAAACTCTGCCTTGACCCCTAGCCGGAGGCACTCAATCACTAGCTGGACCAGCCGAATAAGAACGATGAGATCCTGAATGAGTTTGTAGAGGACACTGCCGCATCATATAACCTGGATCCCCACAAGTAAAGTAAGATCTCAACATAGATTATTGTTTCTCCGAACTAGATGAACTACCATGGCCACCTCGGTAAGAACCATAACATCCTTGGGCTGACTTCCAACTCTTAGCTACTGGCATAGAAGAATGAAAAATCCCACGGCATCAAAAAGAACTACTACCTATATGCAAATCTCTACTTCCAGATGAGGCACCAGAAAACTAACCAGATGAACAGGCCTTTTTGGGCTCCCCAAACTCCTTTAAAACCATCAACTCTACCTCATTGGCGGTGCTCACAATGGACTAGAAGGAAGCTACCACTCTACATGCGCTTAATACATAAGATCTCATGGAGAAAGTCAACCCTCTCATAAACCAGTGAATTCTCTCTGCCTCATCCGACACAATAGTCATAGCATGTGTAGAAAGCTCACAAAAATGGGCCTCATACTTGGTCACATAAAAACTTCCCCGAACCAAACTCTCAAAACTTAGACGATTCTCCTCTATCATAATTCACGGAATGAAGAGTCTTGGAAAGCACTATAAAACATATCCCACTTTGTCAGAGGAGATCTAACTGGTCTAGACCTTACAAAAGTCCTACACCACTCTCTAGCATGACCACGATGCTGAAGGTCAATAAACCAAACATGACAAGCATCTGCCATACCTACAACCTCAAGCATCTCATGGTAGAAAGTCAAAAAGTCATGCAAACCCTTGCTCTTAACACCCTGAAACTACGATGGTTTCATCTTCATAAACATCTCATAACACTATTGATCAGCCATTGTCAAGATAATCTCAGGAGCAATCTGTGCACCAACAGCTGCTGAAAGAACTACTGACAGGTCCGCCTGAACATGAACACGTGAATTTTACTGCTGACTTGGGGTCTGCGCCCCTGTATAAAGGTTCTCTAACACACCAAGCATCCTCAACAAAGTCTCCAAAAAAATGAAAATCTAAACTTAGGAGGAACCTGGTCCTCAAAAACCTCAACATGTGGCCCAAGAGAAGCCTCTCTAGCTCTACCTCTTGTTTGTGCCGCTCCACGAGCACAAGCTCTAGCCAGTGCTACTCAATGAGAATGACCTCTAGCTCAAGCCCTACCTCTACCCCTAGTTGGGGCCCTGGACAATAGGTTCGGGGACTACCTCCCCTCTACCACTTGAAACAGAAGCTCTGATCCTCAGCATCTGCCAAAACAACACGATGCAACTAAGCACTAGCGAAGGTAACCACGCACGATATGATAGGATGAATACAAGGAAGTTTCCTAACAATATTTGTAGCCTTATGAAGATAAGTATAGATATCTCCATATTTACTTATCCGCAAGAATCTACTTAGACTTGGCTTGTACCAAATGAGACCTATGAACTTGGGGCTCTATTACAATTTTGTCAAGATCCAAAAATGGACGTGATGTCACCTATCTTTATCCACTAAGACAAGTCAACCTTAACATAAAGAAAATAAAATAAAAGCAGAAAACATTAGAAATAAGGATAAGGTAAAGAGGAAAAGTTATTCTTCTATTAAAACCCCAAAACCTGGTTGTCATGTGTACAGGTCACTAAATACCTCATAAGTGTAGAATTAAGAAATAAATACAAGTCTCAATCTTTGTTTCTCAAATAGCACACAGTGTAAGAAAAGGAAAAAAGGGCCTACTAAATGACAAGCAACTACCTATTCAAGTCCTTGATGAGCCTCAATATCAAGAGAAGAAGAAAAAGATTATATGGGTCTGGGCTCGAAACCTACACAAGTGTAGAAGGAAAGACTTACTAAGAACAACATGGTACCCAACAAGCAACCTACTAAACAAAGCAACTTTCTAGAAATTGAATACCCCTTACACCCCAACTGAACCTCCTAAAACTACAACTTGTATAGAAATCAGCCCAATATAGCGATTCTACAATATACAATTCACAAGCCAACTATACACAATTCAATCTTTTCAATTCAACAATCAAACAAATCAAATAAGTCAATCTCAATGAAAAGTAGTTCAGTCACACATAACAAATACATCAATCACAATCCACAAGTAAGTCATGCATAAGCATCAAGTGCATCAAATCACAATGATCATCACTAATTGGAACCGTTTCCCAACAGCTATATAGCACTCACCGGCAAGGACCTCGACATAATAACACTCACCATCAATGACTTTGGCATAATAACACTCGTCGGCAAAGATCTTAACATAATTACACTCACCAACAAAGACCATGGCATAACAAAACTCGCCTACAAAGACCTTGGCATCATAACACTTATCGGCAAAGACCTCGACATCATAACACTCATTGGAGAATACCTCGGGATCACAAAACTCATTGGCAAAGACCTCAGCATCATATAACACTCGCCGGCAAAGACCTCGACATCATAACTCATTACATGTCCATCACGACATTCATAATCATTGCATACAAACATTATCACACGACATGAAAGAGGCAATAAATCAAACAATTCAAGTCCACATTCATGCTTTCAAGCATTTCATCAATCAATGATCAAGGGTCACAATAAGACAATTCACATTATCATGTTCATCACATAGATTTTTTTCATTTCAACCCATTTTTGTTCATTTAGGTATAACGAGTGTACAATTAAAACACTTCACCTCATTCACATAATCCCAACATGCAATTAACAAAGGAAGCATATGAATTCAACAAAAATAGAAGGTTTAGGAAGCCACTTGCCTTAAATCAATCAACAATCACCCCATAGTAGAGTCTTCCCCTTCTAGATCACTTCCAAAGCCACACTATCTTTGCAAATGAAAGTATTCGCAATCATATTCCATAAACAACAATACCCACATCAATCTCTCTTGAAAAGTGGGTAAATAAACACTAACCCAATTCTGAAATCAAGGTTTGAATCTGAAATTTAATACTGGACAACATTACTCAAGGCTTTAGAACTCATTAGGGAAAATCACTTTGAAAAAAGATTTAAAATTAGTTCATAAACTCACTTTTACTTTAAAACTCAAGTTCATGAAGAACCCCCAATTTATCAGCTAAAAATCTTGATTTCAACTCATAAATTCAAAATAATAATAAGGCCTCACCTAGGATAAAAATCATCCCTCGAATTTAACTAATTTCTCGAAAACCTGATCCGAGCATTCGAACCCTGAATGTTGACCAAAGTAAAACCAAAGGATAACTTTCAATAATTTCACAACTTAGGACCTCAAATTCTTAAAAAGACTCGGTAATTGAAACTAACCACTCTCACATATTAGATTTCACATTTTGGGACTGATGGAATCGACGGAATTCCCTTCAAACACTTGAAACTCCAAAAGATACCGAAAACCACTTTCTTAACAACTTAGCCTTTCAAACTCAAAACTTACCAAAAATCTCAACTATTAACTCAAAGTTTCAAATCAACTTTTCAAACTCAATCATAAATAACTCGGGGCCGACATCGGGAGGGCCAAAATGGTAAATTCCAAGTAAAAGCAAAAAATGATTGATTCGGTCATTAAATAATAGGATCCTAGTTATGTTTAGGTGTGTCTCTGGAATTTCGATTATAGTCTAGGGGTACTTGTGCCTTATCCCAAAATAAATGTTGTATTAGAATAATATAAACATGTATTGGTAAGTATTTAAAAAAGGCACTTACCTATTTACACTATTTGAAAATGATTACAAAATGAAAATTTTCATATATAAAGGTAATTTAAAAATATGGTTCATTAATTCTTAAAAATGAAGGAAAAATGATTTTATATCTCTCAACCTTGCGATTTAGAGCTGATATAACACTAGGTATAAAATTTGTTAACATACACCACTACAGTTAAACAAATGGCCCAGATATGTCATTTTCATCTTAATTACAAGAGTGAAAAATTATTTTGAAATTAAATTTCTTGATTATTTATGAAATATCCGTGTAGGGATATATTTGATCCTTCTAACAAAGTTCTTGATTATTTATGAAATATCCGTGTAGGGTATATTTGATCATTTCACACATAATTTTTTCTTCTTCTTTGATTGAAGGACTAATTTGAGTTTTTTATTTTGATGATCAAATATATGTTTTCACTCATCTTCTTGTAAAATTTATCATAGATGATCCAATTATTTTCGCCGATACAAAAAAAAATTATAATATAACCACAAAAAAAAGTTTAAATTTCTTTTCTTACTTTTTCCTCCTATTTCATTCATACCTTTTTTTTTTAATTTCTCATATTTTCACATCAAACAATTAAAAAAAAAAAGAAATAAGAATAATGTCACGGTCTTAACCACATATCATGATGACACATACTACAACCCACAAGTAGGTAAGTCAACCCTTAGCTCAGAATGGGAGTAAGAAGCCTATGGAACAGAAGGATCAACTTTAAGGAAAATACAAATGAGTAAATGAAATAGCAGCATAAAGAAAAAGACATATATATATATATATATATATATATATATATATATATATATACAATGAATGAGGAAAAAATCTTTGAAAGATCCATTCGAAGACATAGTTGGCATCAGTACAGAACTACTACAAAAGACCTAGTACAAGATTAGACATAAACAAATATACAGAGTGTCTAGGAATATAAAAGACTAGTCAAAATATACGGAAGGAGATGAGCTAATTAAGACATCAATAAACTCACCCTCAATCTCCGACTATTAGCTACACCATATGAGGATCAACACGATTGACTGGGATTACAATTGGCATGAGATGCGATGCAATATGAGTACCAAAATAACAAATAGTCAATAGACATCATAAACTATGATCGGCCAAGCTCGAGAGTGCAAAAGCATTAAGATATTTGAGAAAGTAAAACGCTAAGTCAACTATAAGGGAACAATAATTGTAAAATAAACTACAAGTCACATAGGGAGAATCTAAAATTGAATTTAAGTAATCTACACTAGTTAAAACTTAACTGGACCCCATAAGTCTAGAAACTGCATACAAAAGACAAAATAGAGAAAATAAATTTGACCAAACCCCCATAAGCCTAACAAGTACACACAAGAACTAATATTAAGGAAGAATAGTACCAAGGACCGCCGAAGAAATCAAACATGAACTCAAACAAGGACTACCCAAACTATGATGCCAAAATAGTCGTGAAGAAGGTATATCTCATCTGGGAATCTTACATTAGAATGGCTACAATTAAAGGCAGTCTTTTTCGTACATTAGAAGGGTCATTCATACCCCAAAACTTACATCAGGATAACTACACGACTCTAGCTCCTTCTAGAATCTTAAAATTGAATAGATATTCCTTCATAGAATCTTACATCAGAAAGCCACCAAATGACTAAGCATCTCCTAGAATCTTACATCGTAATAACTAATCAATTATAGAATCTTAGCTCCTACCGGAATCTTACATCGAAATAGATAGTCCCTCCAAAATCTTAAATCAAAGGCCACAACACAAAATTCAATCCTTGTCGGAATCTTACCTTTGAGGATCCAATCATAAAAAAATAGAACTATTCATCTAAACCAAGTTTCCTCCATAAGTCCCCTTTAGAAAACACCCATCAAGGTAAATTATGGTACTAATCAAATTGTGACTTAAATGATTGTATCAGTGCTCCTCTCTCAAAATCACAATTTTTGACTCAGGGTTAGAATTCAACAGCTCAACTCTATATGATAAAAAATTTACCATATTGAACTTTGAAAGCCCTTTTCTCCATGCACCCATTTCGAAGCCTTTTTTTGGCCTTCCATACATTCTTATATGATATTGTATAACTTACTGATAACTACAATTAGTCCATTTATACTCCAATTGGGATCAACTTAAAAAATTTCAAGATACCCTGTAGCAATATACTATGGTGACATATAAAATTTATCAAAACACATTGATGCCCTTAATATAAACAGTTAGGTCATTTTGACTTAACTTACTAGTGTGACTTTGGTGGAGTAGTCATACAAATTGAGTGAGCATTTGAAGAATTCACTCGAAAAAGAAAGGTAGAAAACCAAATAACACATAGTTGAATAGATTTTAACAAGGAAAATCATGGAGAAGTCCACTCAATTATTTTCATTTTTCACTTGTACATTGCGTCAAAACTGAAATTACAAGGGGTTGTTGTAGAAGTAAATGAAACTAGAGAAGTTTTAAAGAATTTGTAGAAACGCAATATAGTATATATATGTAGTTCGTCACAACTTGTTGGTACATCATCTCTTTTTTGAAATGGAGATCAAATATATTAATATCAATTTTATTTCCTTAACCCATGCTAGCTGATGACTATGATAGAACTGAAAAAAGAGTTGGATTAGATACTAGCAAAACTTCCTTTCACAAAACAACTTTTCATGGACTCCATGCTCCACTAGGTTCTTTTTAAAAAATCTTCCATTTTACTATTTTTGTTTCATTTTTATATATATGACAATGTTTTTATTGATTCCAAAAGATAAAAGAAAGAGTTTTGGTACTTCCCAAAGGAACCTTTTTTACTTTGTGATGTTAACTACGGACACAAGTCTAAAATATATCTTTTGTTGAACTATTTATTTTCATGTGAATGCCTGCATTTTTTTCATCTTCTTCATCTTCTTTTAATGTTCTATTGTAAATTGGAAAATATTAGTGTGCAAAATTCATGAAGAAAAAAAATGAAAGTGAGAGGAAAAGTTGGAGAGGATAGAGGAGCAGGAGCTGTTCAACATAATTAGAGGCCTAAAACAAAATTTTAATTAGAGACCTAAGATATAAACAAATATTACTTAATAACTCTTTTTGTAAGTGATTTCTTCCAATAATTTTTTAATGTTGAAAAACGCTCATTCACTAAGGCAATCATTATACAAATTGTTAATATAATTTTATAAGTAATAAGTTGATAAATTTTAAATAATATTAATAGTTAGAATTGTAGAATCTAATAAGTTGGTATACCCCATTTTAATATGCTTGCTTGGCACTTGAAAATCTAAGTAGAAATAAAAAAAGAAATTACAACTAACTTTATTCGATATTTTTCGACTATTAATTGATATTTCTAATAGAGTATTACTCTAATTTATGAAGGATTTAAAGAAAGATTGTACAAAAGAAGTTTAAGAAAATACAATAATGTGAATGTCAACGTTTACTAGATTTTTTCTATGTAAAAACATTAAAGAGATTAAAAAAAATCAACACATAATTTATTGTGATTGAAAATTTGAGGCCCCACAAAACTCAGGGCTTCAGGCATATGCCTTTTTGTAACACCCCGAAAATTAGTACGCTAAACTAGAGCTTAACGTGAGGGTTAGCGTCATGAACGTACCTCCCCATACTTAAAAATATAGGGTTTCGTGTTAGAACGACAAGGTACAACCCCCAAGGACCAACCATGGGTCCTAGAAGAAGACCATAAAAATTGGACTGACAGTAACCCACGAAGGAGACCTACGCCTCGTAGGTCCATCCACTCCCGTGGGTGGACAGTCGTGGGACAAGGCCCCAAGAACCAAACCATGGTTCAACAACATGGGCAGTAGGTCCAACCATGGTTCGTCAGTGGTGGGTCGTGGGTGAGGCCTGGAACTACTTTTTAGCAGTTATGTTTAGGGGAACTTTGGGCTTTTTCAATTTTAATTAATCTATAAAAGGATTTTAGACCCCTAAATTAAGTATTTTAACTCATTCTTCCAATTCCCAAAAGAAAGACCCAAATCTTCTCCAAAAATTCTCTCTCTAGAACTTCAAGGAAGATGAAGGAAGTTGGGGCTAGGATTCAAGAAGCAAGTTTTTCTACTCAAATTCGTTGGGATTCATAACTAATATATGATAGTCCTTCATCCATGAATATTCTTCATCCATGGAGTCCCTCCAAATTAAATTACAAAACTAGTAATTCCCCAAAAGTTAGAGATTGACTCCAAACTTATGGATTCCTTTCAAAATCGTTTATAATGATTGAATTATGTTATATTATTTACAAATTGATGATTTATTATATCTTTAAGTAGAATTCCCCTAGAACTCATGAATTCCCCATATTTCCCAAGTATGATCATGAGATAT
Organism: Solanum bulbocastanum; assembly: GCA_037074985.1. NCBI lineage: Eukaryota > Viridiplantae > Streptophyta > Magnoliopsida > Solanales > Solanaceae > Solanum > Solanum bulbocastanum. The sequence goes on from CM073599.1 coordinate 15,887,272, forward strand.
TGGTTTATTGATAATAAAAGAGTATTATGGGATTATGCATGTAGTAATTGAGCTATTTGAATTATGTTATTATCCATGTCTAATGTAGTAACTCTAGATGTGTTGATGGATTATGATTTTTTATCCTTGAATGGAAAAGTATGAGAATTATGCATGATTATGAGATGTATGTATATGTTTTAAGAACACTTTGAGAGTGAAGTGATTATGTTTATGATCTTGTTGTGTGTTGTTGAAAGGATATTCTCATTTACACACCTATGTATGAATATGATATGATGTGAAAGGTTTTCTTACAATATGATGATTCTAAGTTTGAAAGGCTATTCTCGCCTATTGAATCTAGGAGCTATCTTATGAATTATGTTGGATTGAGTGTCAAAACATTCTTCCATGATCATGAACTTAAGTCAAGACTTACTATGAACTCCGTGGGAATTAATACTTAGTACCAAGTGGATAATGATATGAGATGAAAGCCCTCACAATAGTAGAGGCTGGTTTTGAGGAGCAATCTCTTGGGATGGAAGCCCTCACGATAGTAGAGGTCGGGTTTCAGCAATACCCTTGTCCCATAAACTATGTGCCCCTATAGGTTATTTAGCTAGTGGATACACCTAAGCTAAGAGTATAGTTCTACCTTAGGAAAGTAGGATAACCTATTTTCGGTGTGGGGTAGACACCGAATTCCATGTTAAGCTGACATGGTCTATGTCGGTTAAGGCTTATTCCCTACTATGACAACAATATGAACAAGAATATGAATTATGAATTATGGTTACTCAAGAAGCTTTACTTATCCAGGGTGGGATTATGGGATCTTATTCATGCATTGCACAAGTATGCTTTGAGGGTACTTATGGTATGTTTCTCTTATGATATGATGATTTATGTAATGAACATTCTTACTTTATGTTTTTCCATTATCTTCAAAATGATGGTTTAACTTAGTAAATTGCATGCATTCAACTAAAATGTCCCTTTTAGTATGTTCTTAAGGTTTTTATGCATGGCTATCATACTTAGTGCATTTTTGTACTAACCCGTATTTTTCCTACATTTTCCCCAAGTGTAGGGTCCAGTTCTTAAGGTGGTCCTCATTGTGGCTAAAACTTGGATTTGCTTATTCTCCTAGCATGTTGGTGAGTCCTCATGATTCGAGGACGGATATTATCTCTTTGTAATTCTTTTCTTGTATTTCCTTTTCGGACTATGTTGTATGGGTTGTGACCCTTTCTCATTTTAAAGATTGTGTAATAGATGGCTATATGGAGACAAGTCTAGACTTCTGCTCTCCTTTATGAAAATTTTGGACTTAAAATATGTTTTTACTCTTTATTGTTCTATGCTTCTGTTATGATATGCTAAGTAGCTTACCTGGTGCCTTACGGAGTTCTATGTTCCTTGTTACATCTAAGGGGTACCCTTGGATTGTAACAAACTTGGTACAGAGCACAAGGTTTAGAATGATTCTAGGATGATGTCTCATAAGCCGCGTCTGGTAGAGTCTTGTTCAAAAGTGTGAAGTGCGCCACATTTATGAATGAGAGGTTACAAGATGATAATGAAACTACACTTCTTTTATTACTCTTAAGTCGTGCCATAGAGTTTAACTCTATAAAGTCACTCTCCTAATCCTTCTCTTGTGTCTTCAGGATATGAATACACAAAGGGCTAATGCTAGAAGAATAGAGGGTGACAATATAAAGTGAAGAAGATCCTTAAGGTAAGCAAGCTTCGATTGATCCTTCAGCTATGTCGAATGTGGACGTTACGTCAGCTTTTCAAATGTTGGCCCAAGCTTTAACGACTCAAGCTCAAGGCCTGACGGCTCAAGCTAATAGAGATGTTGAGACTCATGTGAATCCTAATGTGAATTCGGTAGCTTCAAGAGTGAGGTATTTTGCAAGAATAAACCCTCCCCCCCCCCCCCCCCCAAATTTCATGGATCCAAAGTGGAAGAGGTTTAAAAATACTTTCTATTATGGAGGTGACTTCGGTAGAGAAAGAGGAGCTAGCTGCTTACCAATTGAAAAGTGATGCTCAAGTATGGTATAAGTAGTGGAAGAACAATAGGCCAGTAGGAGCGGGTCCCATAAAGTGTGAAGTTTTAAAATCAGCATTTCTTGATAGGTTCTTTCCCCGAGAGTTGAGGGAAGCTAAGGTGGAAGAGTTAATTAACCTTCATCAAGGAAGTATGAGCATGAAAGTGTATGCACTAAAGTTCACTCAATTGTCCAAGTATGCTCTAACTATGGTTGTGGGTTCTAGGGATGAGATGAGTAGGCTTTTGACGGGTGTGTCCGGCTTGGTAGTAAAAGAATGGTGTTTGACAATGCTCCATCATGATATGGATATCTCATGTCTTATGGTGTATGCCCAACAAATGGAGGAAGAGAAACTCAAGGAAAAGAATAGGGAGGTGAAAAAAGGTAGAACCGGTGATGGGAACTTCTCCAATGCTAGGTCCGATGGACAAGGTCAACCAAGGTTCAAACAAAGGTTTTCCAACCAAGGTTCCTCTAGTTCTCCCCCAAGGGTCAACAAGGATAGAGTGTCTAACCCTAAACCTCAATGAGGTAATAGTGGTGGTTCTTATGTGGATATGACTAATTGTGCAAAGTGTGGGAGAAAACATGATGGTAAGTGCCTAGTTGGCATAGATTGTTTCTATGGTTGTGGGAATAGTGGATATAAGATGAGAGATTACCTGATGCTCATGGACAATGGGAGAGATAGCAAGCAAACTCCTCTTAGAGGATCAAACTCCAATGCTCCAAAGAAAAATCGCTTTTATGATCTTTAATCCCGAGGTGACAAGAGAGCTCCCCAGATATGGTGACTAGCATGTTAAAAGTCTTTCTTACTGATGTATAGGCCTTGTTAAATCCCAGTGCTACTTTGTCATTTGTTACACCTTATGTGTCCATATAGTTTGATATGCTCCCCGAGTTGTTATTAGAACTTTTTTTGGTCTCTACCTCGATTGGTGATTTTATGGTGGCTAACAGGGTTTATAGAGTATGTCCCATTTCCTTGTCCCATAGAGTTACACTTGACTTGGTAGAGCTTGGCATGTTAGACGTTGATGTGATTCTTGGTATGGATTGGTTGCATACATGTTATGCCTTTATCAATTGTAGAACTTGGGTGGTTAGATTCCAATTTCGAAATGAGCCTATCTTAGAGGGGGGAAATTCCATGCCTAGAGGTCAATTTGTGTCCTATCTTAAAGCGAGAAAGATGATCTTGAAAGGTTTCTTTTACCATGTTGTTAGGGTGAGGGACGTAGATTCCAAAACCCCTTCTCTTGAATCGGTTTCGGTTGTTAATGAGTTTCTGGAAGTTTTCCCCGATGATTTGCCCTGTATTCCTCTCGAGTGGGAAATAGATTTTGGCATTGACCTTTATCTAGATACACAAAGTATCTCTATTCCTCCTTATAGAATGGCTCCAATAGATTTAAAATAGTTGAAAGAGTAGCTAAAGGATTTGATAGACAAGAGGTTTATTCGACCGAGCATCTCTCCATGGGGTGCTCCCATTTTATTTGTTAGAAAGAAAGATGTGTCTTTTAGAATGTGTATCAATTATCGTCAATGGAACAAAGTGGTCATTAAGAACAAGTATCCTCTTCCAAAAATTGATGACTTGTCTGATCAACTTCAAGGGGCTAGTTATTTCTCAAAAATTGATCTTCGCTCAGGATATCACTAATTGAGGCTGAGAGGGGAAGATATCCCAAAGACGGCTTTCCGAACAAGGTATGGTCATTATGAATTCCTAGTGATGTAGTTTGGGTTGACCAATGCTCCAGCGGTATTTATGGACTTGATGAATAAAGTGTTTAGGCAATACCTAAACATGTTCGTGATTGTGTTTATCAATGATATTTTGATCTATTCAAGGAGTGAGAATGAGCATGTTGATCATTTGAGAATTTTATTTAAAGGTCTCAAGGACCAACAACTTTTCGCAAAATTTAGTAACTGTGAATTTTGGTTAAGGTTTGTGGCTTTCCTTGTTCATATTATGCCAAGCAAGGGTATTGAGGTAGATCCTAAAAAGATGAATGTGGTCAAGAGTTGGCCTAGACCTCTAACTCCTTCATATTCTTGGGTTTGGCCGATTACTATAGAAGGTTTGTTGAGGGATTTTCCTCTATCGCTTCTCCTTTGACGGCTTTGACTCAAAAAAAGGCTTTGTGTGGTCAGAAGCTTATGAGAAAAGTTTCCAAGAGTTGAAAGATAGACTTACTTCTGCTCTGGTGTTGACCTTACCGATAGCTACAGATGGTTTCGTGGTGTATTGTGATGCCTCTAGAGTTGGGTTGGGATGTGTGCTCATGCAAAACAGTAAGGTGAATGTCTATGCTTAAAGGCAACTTAAAGTCCATGAGAAGAATTATCCAACACATGACCTTGAATCAGTTGCGGTTGTGCTTGCCTTGAAAATATAGAGGCATTATTTGTATGGGGTCTATGTAAATATTTTCACCGATCACATGAGTCTTCAATATGTGCTTAGTCAGAAGGACTTGAATCTTCACCAAAGGAGGTGGTTAGAATTATTAGAGGATTATGACACGAGTGTCCTTTATCACTCAGACAAAGCTAATATGGTAGCGGATGCACTTAGTAGATTGTCCATGGGTAGCGTGTCTCATGTAGAGGATGAAAAGAAAGAATTGTTTTATGATGTGCATAGGTTGGCTCGGCTAGGTGTTCAACTAGTGGATTCCACCAAGGGTGGTGCCATGGTCCATAATGGCTCCGAATCGTCCTTTGTGATAGATGTGAAGTCTAAGCAAAGCCTTGATCTTATATTAGTTGAGTTGAAAGAGTCGGTACTCAAGAAGTCCGTTGAGGCTTTCTTCCAAGGGGGAGATGGGGTGCTTAGGTACCAAGGTCTCTTATATGTTTTGGAAGTTGATGGTTTTAGGGAACAAATTTTAGAGGAAGCTCATAGTTCTCGGTATTCTATTCATTCGGGAGCCACCAAGATGTACCCTGATCTACGGGAAGTCTATTGGTGGAACAAGATGAAGAAAGATATTGCGGGATTTGTGGCCAAATGTCCAAATTGTCAACAAGTTAAGGTTGATAATCAAAGGATGGGAAGCTTATCCCAAGATGTAGGTATTCCCACTTGAAAGTGGGAAGAGGAGAACATGTATTTTATTGTGGGTTTGCCTCACACTCGAAGGAAACATGATTCTATTTGGGTCATTATAGATTAGATGACAAAATCAGCCCACTTTATTCCCATCAAGGTTTCTTTTTCTGCAGAAGAGTATGCCAAGTTGTATATAAGAGAGATAGTGAAGTTACATGGGGTTTCTTTATCTATTATTTTGGATCGGGGTACTCAATTTACTTCACACTTTTGGAAGTCATTCCAAAAAGGTCTTGGCACCAAGGTTAAGCTTAGCACGACCTTTCATCCCCAAACCGATGGGCAAACGGAGCGTACCATCCAAACATTAGAAGATATATTAAGGGAATATGTTATAGACTTCAAGGGTAATTGGGATGACAACTTGTCTTTAATAGAGTTTGCCTACAATACTATCTATCACTCAAGTATCCATATGGCACCTTTTGAAGCCTTGTATGGTAGGAGATGTACGTTTCCAGTCGGTTGGTTTGAGATAGGTGAAATTGATTTGATAGTTCTCGAGCTAGTTTATAAAGACATTGAGAAAGTTCGACTTATTAGAGAGAGGTTGAGAACAAATTAAAGTAGAAAAAAGTCTTACATCGATGTGAGAAGAAGGGATCTAGAATTTGAATTAATGATTGGGTCTATTTGAAAATGTCACCCATGAAGGGTGTGATGAGATTTGGCAAGAAAGGGAAACTTAGTCCCTGGTATATAGGCCCATACCAAATTTTGAAGCATATTGGGAAAGTTGTCTATGAGTTGGATTTGCCAAATGAGTTGATCTCGGTTCATTCGGTATTTCATGTTTCTATGCTTAAGAAGTGTATTGGGGATCCAGCATCCATTATACCCTTAGAAAGGTTGGGAGTTGATGAAAGTCTTTCATATGAAGAGGTTCTGGTAAAAATCCTAGACCGGCAAGTCAAGAGATTGAGAAACAAGAAAATAGCTTCCGTAAGGGTTGTATGGAGAAATCACGTAGTTAAGGGTGCTACTCTGGAGGCAGAGGCCGATATGAAGTCCTGGTATCCTCATCTCTTTCCTTCTACTCCTATTCAAGTTTGAGGTAAGTAGTTCCTCTTGAGTTTTAGTGTTTTGGGAGTCATGCGTGTTATATGTGTTATTCCATGATTTCCTTATGTTATGCATGTTCTTGAGAAATTTATGTTTAGAAAGAAAATGAGTTTTTATGATTGATTTCCTCATATTGTTGTACATTGAGTAAGAGTTGTCTAGATGGTTCATGAGATAAATTATTAAACATGCTTTAATATGCTTTAGAGAGTAATTGCATATTGGCTCCATGATATTGTGATGAGCATGCACTTAGTTGGAGAAGGTAGTTCCTCCTATGAATATGAGAAATGTTGAATTTTTCATGCATAATAGGTTGTCAGATGTAGTTCTAATTTCCTTATGTTGCATTGATTATGTTTAAGTTCATGAATGATGAGCTGCTAGTCTTGAGTCTTTACTTCCGTAAGGTGTCTGAATCTTCATTCGAGGACGAATGCTCCCAAAGGGCAGATATTGTAACACCCCAGAAAATAGTAGGCTAAATTAGAGCTTAACATGAGGGTTAGAGTCATAAACGTACCTCACCATACCTAAAAATATAGGGTTTTGTGTTAGAATGTCAAGGTATGATCCCCAAGGACCAACCATGGGTCCTTGAAGAAGACTGCAGAAAATGGCCCGGGCAGTGACCCACGAAAGGGACCTACGCCCCGTAGGTCCATCTACACCTGTGGGTGGGCAGTCGTGGATCAAGTCCATAGGAACCAAGTTCTAGAACCAAACTATAGTTCACCAGCACGGGCCGTAGGTCAAACCACAGTCTGCCAGTGGTGGGTCATGGGTGAGTCTTGGAATTACTTTTTAGCAGTTAAGTTCAGGGGCACTTTGGGGTTTTCCAGTTTAATTAATATTAGGTGGTTTCGTTTTAGCCTCTTTTTAACCACCTATAAAAGGATTTTATACCCCTAAATTAAGTCTTTTAACTCATTCTTCCAATTCCCAAAAGAAAGACCCAAATCCTCTCCAAAATTTCTCTCTTTATAACTTCAAGGAAGAAGAAGAAGGAAGTTGGGGCTACGGTTCAAGGAGCAAGTTTTTCTACTCAAATTCATTGGGATTCATAGCAAAGGTATGGTATTCCTTCACCCATGGATAGTCTTCATCCATGGAGTACCTCTAAATTCAATTTCAAAACTAGTAATTCCCCAAAAGTTAGGGTTTGACTCCAAACTCATGGATTCCTTTCAAAATCATTTATAATGATTGAAATATGTTATATCATGTAAAAATTGATGAATTCTTATGGTTTTAAGTAGAATTCCCCAAGAATTCATGAATTCCCCATATTTCCCAATTATGAACTTGAGATATTGGTTTGTTGATGATAGAACAGTACTATGGGATTACGCTTGTAGTAATTGAGCTATTTGAATTATTTTATTATCCATGTCTAATGTAGTAATTCTAGATATGTTGATGGAGTATGATCTTTGATCCTTGAATGGAAAAGTATGAGAATTATGCATGATAATGAGATTTATGTATATGCTTTAAGAACATGTTGAGAGTAAAGTGATTGTGTTTATGATCCTGTTGTGTGTTGTTGAAATGATAATCTTATTTACACACCTATGTATGAGTATGATATGATGTGAAAGGTTTTCTCACAATATGATGATTCTACTGTTGAAAGGCTATTCTCACCTATTGAATCTAGGATATATCTTATGAATTATATTGGATTGAGTGTCAAGACATTCTTCCATGATTATGGACTTATGTCAAGACTTATTATGAACACCGTGGGAATTAATGCTTAGTACCGAGTGGATAGTGATATGAGATGGAAGTCCTCATGATAGTAGAGGCCAGGTTTCTAAGAGCAATCTCTTTTGATATGGAAGCCCTCATGCTAGTAGAGGCCAGGTTTCTAGTAGTAATCCCCTTGTCCCATAAACTATGTGCCCCCATAGGTTATTTAGCTAGTGGATCCACCTAAGTTAAGAGTATGGTTCTACCTTAGGCAAGTAGGACAACCCCTTTTTAAGTGTGGGGTAGACACCAGATTCCATGTTAAACTCACATGGTCTATGTTGGTTAAGGCTTATTCTCCACTATGACAACAATATGAAAAAGAATATGAATTGTGAATTATGGTTACTCAATAAGATTTACTTAGCATGGGTGGGATTTTTTGGGATCTTATTCATGCATTGCACAAGTATGCTTTGAGGGTACTTATGGTATGTTTCTCTTATGATATGATGATCTATGTAATGAACATTCTCAACTTATTTTTTTCCATTATCTTCAAAATGATGGTTTAACTTAGTAAATTGCATGCATTCAACTAAAATGTCCCTTTTAGCATGTTCTTAAGGTTTTTATGCATGACTATCATACTTGGTGCATTTTTGTACTAACCCCTATTTTTCCTACATTTTCCCCAAGTGTAAGGTCCAGTTCTTAAGGTGGTCCTCATTGTGGCTAAAGCTTGGATTTTCTTATTCTCCTAGCTTGTTGGTGAGTCTCATGATTTGAGGACGGATATTATCTCTTTGTACTTCTTTTCTTGTATTTCCTTTTCAGACTATGTTGTATGGGCTATGACCCTTTCTCATTTCAAAGATTGTAATAGATGTCTATATTGAGACAAGTCTAGACTTCCGCTTTCCTTTATGAAAATTTTGAACTTGAAATGCGTTTTTACTCTTTATTGTTCTATGCTTATGTTATAATACGCCAAGTGACTTACATGGTGCCTTTCGGAGTTTCTATGTGCCTTGTTACATCTAAGGGGTACCCATGGGTCGGGACACTTATTCTTAAGCATAAAGTCGCCCCTGTAGGGGTAGGTGAGTGTAGAGAGATGCCTTGTTTCTTTTATGTTAAGGGGAAAAGGTAAAATATGTCATTGAACTTTGTGAAAATATCCATTTGCACCATTTGGTACTAGTTTGGTTCGTCTATGCCATCTCCATTTGAGAGAAGGTTCATTTATGCCATTATTTTTAGCTGAGATTACATAATTGAGGCAAACTTTTAATAGATGGTATAAATGAGCCTTTTATCAAAGTTCAATGGCATATTTGAGCCTTTTTCCTTTTAACAAAATAATTTAATTAATGACGTGGGCAAATCATAATTGAACACGTGTAAAAAATAGTTTTACAAAATTGAAATTGTTTTCAGTTAATAAATATATATGGATGAGCTTTTATTAAATGAAATATACATAGATGAGCAAAACTTTTAATGGATGACATAGATGAATCTTTTCTCAAATTAGAGGGTTGCCTAACAAGTAGCGCCTGCATAAAAATCATTAAAAACAATTAAACTAGTTAGATTACATCTTGGGTTTCCTCCCAAGTAGCACTTGATTTAACGTCGTGGTATGAAGCAAACCCTTTGATTACTTTGACTTTATCAATATCCCATTATTCGATCACCTATTTGACCTCATTCATTTGAACCAAGTAGATTTTAATCCTTTGATCATTCACCTTAAATCTTTTTCCTTCCTCATTCTCAAATTCAACCACTCTGTGTGGAAAAACTTGTACAACTCTGAATGGTCCCGTCCACTTTGATTGGAGCTTACCAAAAAACAAGTGCAACCTTGAATTGAATAGAAGTACCAAATCACCAGGAGCGCGAATTCAGGCTTTTTGATCTTTTGATCATGTTAATTCATCCTCTTTTCCTTATACAATTCTAAAATTTCATATGCTTTTAGGCGAATCAGCATCCCAATCTAGATTCAATATCTTGAGTTCCCACATCGCTTTTTGCTCTAGCTCTACAGGCAAGTGACAAGACTTCCCAAACACAAGTTGGTAGGGAGACATACCTATGAGAATCTTGAAGCAATGCGATAGGCCTATAGATCTTCATCAAGCTTTCTCGACGAATCAGTAATGTTCTCATTCATAGTCTTTGCAAGAATTTGCTTAATTTCTCTATTTGACAGTTCAACTTTCCCACTAAACTATGGTTGATAAGGAGTTGCTACATTGTGTCGAACACCTTACTTCTCAAGAAATGCCTTGAACAACTTATTACAAAAGTGAGAACCTCCATCGTTGATAATCACCCTTGGTGTCCTACATTTGGAGAAGATAGTCGTTTTCAGGAATACAGTGACGCTCTTTCCTTGATTGTTGGAAATGTGCTATTTTCCACCCATTTAGATACATCGTCAGTTGCCACAAATATGTACTTCATCCCATTCAAACTCACATATGGAACCATAAAATCAAGGCCCCAAACATAAAACAGTTCAATCACCAAAATAGGAGTAAGTAAGAGTTTATGCTTCCTTGAAATAGTTGGTTCACTTTGACAATGATCACAAGACTTGGAAATATCGTGAGAATCTTGGTGGATAGTAGGCCAATAATACCCACATTGCAAGATCTTATTAGTAGTTCGGATACCACCATGATGGTCAACAACAAGAGACGAATGGAAAGCTTCCAATGTACACCTCATCTCTACCTTAGGCACACAGCGACAAATAATCTCATTATCACAGACTCGAAACAAATAAGTCTCTTCCCAAAAAAAAATTTTCACATCAAGCATGTATTTCCTTCTTTGGTGGAATGACAAATCTGGAGGCACCACATCACTCACCAAATAATTAGTGAAATCTGCAAACCAAGGGATAAGATCAAAAGAAGCAGCCAAAACCTATTCATCTAGCAACATATCATCACTTTTCAACCCCATCAGCTATATCCAACATTGTCGCTTCCTCTAACCTGGACAAGTGATCAATAACTTTATTTTACGTTTGCTTTCCATTTTTACTTCAAAATCAAATTCTTACAACAATAGCACCCATCAAATCAGTCTCAATTTTGCATCCTTTTTTATCATAAGATACCGCAATGATCAGTGTGCATAATAACTATAGTGCCAGCAAAGAGGATCTAAACTTTTCAAACATGAAGACTACAACAAGAAATTCTTGTTTAGTGACAATATAGTTCTTTAAAGAAACATTTAGGTCTTTGCTTGTGTAATATATGGGATGAAGAATCTTTTCTCGCCTTTGCCCTAATACTATGCCGATTGCCACCCTACTAGCATCACACATAACTTCAAATGTTTGTCCCCAATCCAGGGAAATAATGATAAGAGTAGAAGGGAACTTCTATTTTAGCCCCTAAAATGCTCTCAAACACGCATCATCAAACTCAAATTTCATCTCCTTTTCTAGAAACTTTCACAATGTGTGTCTAATTATAAAGACATCTTTGATAAATCTCCTATAGAACCTGACATGACCTAGAAAACTTTTTTAACACCTTTCATGGAGATGGGTGGTGGAAAATTTTCAATCACCTCGACCTTTGCTTTGCAACCTCAATACCTTTTTGCGAAATTTGATGGCCCATAACTATGCCCTCTTTCACCATGAAGTGACACATTTCCCAGTATAGAACAAGATTACATTCATCACAACATTTTAGAACGTCACCTAAATGTGCCAATCAAGCATCACATGAGTCACCAACCACAAAAAATCATCCATAAATACCTCATTAGTGTCTTCCACCATATCAGAAAATATAGACATCATGCAACGTTGAAAAGTCACCAGTGCATTACACAACCCGAATGACACCCTCTTGAAAGCAAATATCCCATAAGGAAAAGTGAGCATAGTCTTCTCTTGGTCTTTCAGAACTATAGAAATGTGATTGTAGCTCGAATACCCATCTAGAAAACAATACCAACCCTTTCTGGCAAGATGATCTAATATTTGGTCCATGAACAACATTGGGAAGTGATCTTTCTTTGTTCATGCACTGAACTTATGGTAATCCATGCAGACCCTCTAACCATGCCCCATCAAGACAAGCTCATTCTTTTAATTGGGAACCACAGTGATTTCTCTCTTATTTGACACACATTGAACCGGACACACCCAATTACTATTAGCGATTGGATAAACTACCCCAGCATCTAACAACTTGATAATATACTTCTTCACAACTTCTTGCATCGGTGGATTTAATCATATATAGATCTCAATATCTGGTTTACTATATACCATAAGTTGGATCTTGTGAGAGCATATACCAGTGGAATACCAATAATGTCAGAAATAGTCTATCTTATCACCCTTTTGAACCGCTTCAACATCGATATCAAAGCCTCTAGTTGTGCTTCGTTTAAATCAATAGTAATGAAGATTGAAAATGTACTATTTTGGCCTAAGAACACATACCACAAATGAGATGGTAGAGCCTTTAGCTCCAACTTCGGAGGCTCATCAATAGATGGTTTTGTAGGCATAGTTTCTCAATTCTTAAGATCTAGATCCAGTTTCTTTGGTGGGCGATATGTGTAATCCACCCCATAAGTGCAGCAACTAACTTATTATACTTATCAATGCATTCTGCATCAAAATTCATGATCACAGCAACTAGTGCTTCCATATCTAATCTGCTTTAAATAGGTACCTCTGGTTTCTCCTTAATAGTATAATTCACAACGGATACCGATTTAAGATCACTTTGATGCTTCATTTATTTGCACATATTAAATGACATCTCTTCATTGTTCAATCTAAACTTTATCTACCCTCTTTTCATAATAACTAAAGCATAGTAGCAATGAATGGTCTCCCTAGGATGATAATCACTTCAAACTCAACCTCATAGTCTAATATTACAAAATCCACGAAAAATATAAATGCATTAACTTTAACAAAAACATCCTATAGTGCCCCAATTGGATTATTCACAATTTGATCCATAAGTAGCCAATTGTAGTCGGTTTGGGGGCTCCCAAGCCCAACTTCTTGAACATAAAGAATGACATCAGTTTTACACTAGAACCCAAGTTACATATGGCCTTAGAAAAGTGGAGCATACCAATGGTACATGGGATAGTAAAAGCTCCAAGATCCTCCTTCTTTTGACTAACAATCTAGAGGCAATGACACTACAATAGTACAACTTATCATTATCTTCAAAACTCAAAGCCCTCTTTTTTGTCACAAGATACTTCAAAATTTAGATAGTTGGGCATCATTTCTAATGCTTCAATCAAAGAAAAATTTATCGATAACTGCTTCAACATAGATATAAACTTGTGATACATTCCTTCTTTAGTCTTCTTGACCAACCTTTGTGGGAACGGAGGTGGAGGTCTTGGCATTGGAAAGATCTTTCGAGTGACTTCAGCTTCCTTCTCATTCTGATCCTTTGGTTGTTCCAGTACTTCAACTTCATCCTCCTCTAGTTCCTTTTCCCTTTCCACATCAGTCAGAATATGAGGGTCAATAGTCTATTTTCCACCCCTAGTAGTAACCGTCATGCAGTGTCCACCATTTTTTTGATTTTGGGTTGTATTGCTTGAAAGTGTTCCTTGTTGGCATGGATTTGTACCTGAAGACAATTGGCTCAGTTGTTGTTCAATCTGTCTAATGGACACTGTATGTGAATCTACCTTTTTCCCAATGCTTGATAAGTCAATACACATCTCCTTCACATATTCATCAGTTGATTCAAACTTTTTCATCATCTTAGCCATCATATCCTCAATGCAATTCAAACTCGAACCTCCATCACGATTCCCTGTTGTAGCTATTATCATGGTTATAGTTTCCTACATGATTGTAATGCCCTTCATGATTATAATTACAACCTTGATTTCCTTAACCTTGGCGCCAATGATATTGATTGGATCCTTAGGCGTTAGTCCGAAAACCCCCCGTCTGATCATTCATAAAATTTGTGTCATCTTTTCACAAATATCATCATTGGATTGATTTTGTGTGGATTGTATCGAAAAAGTAATATTTGTGGTAGCCGAAGTTCTAGTGCTCCAAGCTTTATTGTTTCTAGCAATCTTTTCTAGCTTCTCTTCTATTTGTAGAAATGTTCTAGCTCCATAAGATACTCCTGAAATAGTGTCCAACACCATTTTATCATTGTCATCTAATCCTCTGTAAATGAATTCCTTGAGTGATTCAACATCAATTTGGTGATTTGGAACACTCTTCATATAGCCATTGAACCTTTTGCCCCACTAATTGATTCCCCGGGTGAAGCCATAAAGTTATAGATTCTATCTTTAAGCTTAATCTTATTTGAAACCAGAAAATACTTATCCAAAAACACTTTGTATAGCATGTTCCAAGTGGCAATTGACTTATACAACAACTCATATAACCATATAAAAGCATCACCTTTCAATGATAGTGGAAAAACCCTTAATCTAATTGCATTCATGTCAAGATCTGGTCTTCTCACACTAGTCATGCAAACACTAGTGACTTTATTTAGATGAGCATGTGGGTTCTCAGAATAGAAGAAAGCATTTGCATAAAACCGTTGGTGACAACAAACGTAAAACTGGTGGCAATGGTGGTACAACAATGGCACCTGTCGATCCTATAATAGTATGGTCAACAATGTAGTTATGACACATATCAGGTACTTGTCGATTTTGCACTTTATTAAGGTTATCAGAGAGAGGGTTATTCTGAATATTTCTAGGCACTTCCACTACTCCCAGACGTTGGACTCTAGGCACCTCATCATGACCCTCTCCATTTGGGTCATCGTTGAGTCCCAGATTATGACCTCGTATGTCCATTCTTCATAGAGTTCTTCTTAATTCATGATTGTAAGGGGTCAGGGGATTTTCTTGACTCTGTGTACTTGGCATATACTGAGAATAAGACTTGTAGAAAACAAAAATAAAATAAAATGTAAATCAGGAAATAATTGACTAAAGTGCAAAAACAAAATTATTCTAATATAAAGCCTTATTCCTCGACAGCGGCACCAAAATTTTATACACCCAAATTACACTTCCCTAAAGAAGTGTAAGCGGTCTTTGTCAAATAAAGAACCTAACACAGGTTAGGGTCGATCTCACAAGGAATATGGTCTAGACTTGGGCTAATTTACTGTTGATTCTACTTTTAGTCAGATTACTTCACTAAAGGGGGGGGGGGGGTTGTAACACAAAATAATGATTGAATGATTTTTAGTAACAAGCAACCAATTAACAAGATTCATGGTTTGTAAAATCAATATGAGATGAAACTAGGGTATATGAGCTCCCCAGAAGTTCTTAACGTAGGAAACCTTATAGTAGTAACCCTTTCTGAATGTTTCACATGCAAAGTTGGTAAGTTAGGTATCTCCTAAGTGATTGGTCATAAAAATATGGTATTTCACCACGCATCTTGGTCATTCTACAGGTGCATACATTACTAACCCTTACCCTTGACCCTAGACAATCCCTTGCATCTTAAGGTTAGGGTACTAGATAGTGGATTAATTTGTTTTCCCATTCATTACTTCCTTGGTTGGAAAAGTAGGAATAAGGTGAGTTCTAACATTGTGCACTATTAAAACGCATTCAAAACGAAGAGATCAACAATATATGCATAAGCACTATTTAAGAATTACTTAATTATTAGGTCTACTTTTTTAATTACTCATGGTTCCCAAAACCCTAGTTTAAGATTTATCTACTCATGCTTGAGTATTCACAATTTATAATATGATGATAAAATAAATCCTAAACTTACAATAAGGGTAGATGAAATACGGAATCTTGAATTAATGAACACAAGCAAATATTATAAATAAACATTTCAAGAATTAAATGCTCAAAAATGTTTTTAAGTCAATTCTCAAAAGCAATAAAAAGTATAAAATCGTTTAACAACACCAAAGCAAAAATTACAACTAATATTTATAGACATCTAATCCTAAATAAAGTAGGAAAAGGAAAGCTAGGTAAATTTGACTTCGCAATTGATTCTACAGTTGGTACCTACGACTCATATGAAGTCCTACAGTTCGTAAGAACCATCCATCAAACAACAACTTCAACTTTTCCCTCAAGTTTTCTACGGTTTTTGTTTTACAACCCGTAGAACTTAGCACTACCCATCCAGTCATCTCATCAACCAAATACCAGAGCTCAACTTCTCTGAACTTTTCCACGATTCAATTGTATGGCTCAAATTAGTTACTATGGCTTGTCATTAGCTTTCATTGTTTTACACTTAGCCCTAAATATGTATTGCTTCATTCTACTGTTCAATCCTACGACTCGTAGAAAGGTCTACGCCTTGTAAGATGACTTGTCAAACACCAAACGGTTGCCGCTTTATCTCATGTGATCTTGACTGCTCCAAAACCTATTTTCCTGCAAAATACCATCACATCTACTCACAAAATGATTAAGCCGCACGCAAAGCCCCAAGTTTAAAACATTAAAAGTATCATAAATATGTGGTACATCAATAAGAATAACCCCCATTCTACATCAATACAAAACCAAGACCAAATTTGGATGCATCATAATAAGCATCAAAATCCTTTGTACCTTCTGGTAGGGTTAACACTATAGTTTATGGAGTTTTCATTTCCTAAAAGCTTTTCTCACAAGACTCAAACCATTAAAACATAACTATTTTCTGAGTCAACTTAGTCAATGGAGATGAAATGGATGAAAACCCCTTGACGAACCTTCTGTAGTAACCATCCAAACCCAAGAAACTCTTTATGTCCATCGGGGTTGTGGGTTTGGGCCAATTCTACACTACCTCAATTTTCTGAGCGTCCACTCAAATTCCTTCATCTAACACTATGTGTCCTAATAATGCCATGGATTCGAGCCACAATTCACATTTTGAAAATTTAGAATACAACTCCTGATCCTTAAGAGTTTGAAGGACTACCCTGATATGAATGGCATGATCCTTCTAATTCCTCGAGTAGATCAGGATGTCGTCGATGAACATGATAACAAACATTTCTAGATACTTCTTAAATACTCTGTTCATGAGATCCATGAATGTTGCAGGAGAGTTATTAAAACCAAAGAACATGACAAGGAACTCATAATGACTATAACGGGTCCTGAAGGGTATCATCGGGATGTTACTTTATCTTACTTTCAATTAATGATAGCCAGATCTGAGTTTTATCTTAAAGAAGAAAGTGGAACCCTAAAGTTGGTCAAACGGGTCATCAATTCTAGGAAATGGATACTTGTTCTTTATTGTGACCTTATTCAACTAACAGTAATCAATACAAATCCTAAGGGAACCATCTTTCACATGAATAAGACCGGAGCACCCCAAGGTGAGACATTTGGTCGGATTAAACCCTTATAAATGAGATCTTTCAACTACTGTTTTAACACTTTTAACTTAACTGAAGTCACTCAGTATAGTGGAATATAGATGGTTTGAGTATTTGGGAGGGTGTCAATTCCAAAGTCTCTCTACCTTTCAGGAGGGACTCCAGGAAGATGATCAGAAAATATTTTTGGGAACTTACTTATGACTGGAACTGACTGAAGAAGTGATGTCTCAACACTAGAGTTATTTACTCGAACTAAGTGATAGATGCACCCCTTAAAGATTATCTTTCTGTCCTTAAGGTATGATATGAAGCGACCTTTATGCACTGCTAGATTACTTTTCTACTCTAAGGCTGGCTCATTAGGGAACTGAAACTTGAACACTCGAGTTCTACATTGATTGAGGAATAATAAGCATAAACCAGTCCAAGCCTAGAATGATATCAAAATCCACGATGTCTAATTCAACTAAATCAAACATGATGTCTTTATGTTGAATGAAAATTGTACAATCACGATATACTCTTTTTTCTAGAATAGACTAAACAACATGTGTAAAATTACTAAAAAAACTCAAGAAGTTGTTTAAGGCAAGTCCCAAACCTCATGTATACATAAGGAGTTACAAAAGATAAATTCGCACTAGGATCAAGCAAGGCTAAACATCAAGAGAAAGGAATTTAAGCATACAAGTTGCAACATTTAGTGAGTTCTCTTGATCCTTACGACTAAACATAGCATATAGACAGTTTCTTCGCAAACGAAACTTTCTTCCCAAACAAAGGAACTTTCATTAAAAAGCAAGCGGAAGACTTCCAACTTTATAGCCATATGTCTCGTACCATCTAATACATTTAGAGTACAACATTGGGACTAAGCCCATACAAAAGCATAAACAAAACTAAAAGACATAAAAAGGAACATAATGGGTTTTGTCCTCGAATCTATTAGGACTCACCAAGTCTTCATCTTCAAGCACCTTAGGAGCCTATCCATCAACCATAGAACACCAAAATCCCTAATCCCTACACTTTAGTCAAAAGGGGAAGAAATGGGGTTAGCACAATTAAGTATTAAGTATAGAAGCCATGCAAAAACATGCTAAATGGACATTTATTGGAGAGTCATCCTTTATTTCCATTTGGTAAAACTTTGTGAAATACAAGTATAAGGGACATTCAATCATAGCCAACATACAAGTCATCAATCACATTTAGCCAAAATGCATATATATAACCCTTTACCTTCACCTTAAGCCTACACCTCAAGTAACCTTCAAGCTATACCTTGTGCAATGTATGGACAGCGTCCCATACCACCACCCACACCACCTTAAGATCACCAACAGTGAACTTACCATTTATCATGCTTCACATTACAAGTAATCATGCTCAACTAGTACCAACATACTACACATAAGCACATTCCAAAAGTAAGACATTTTATCATCTTAGGACCTATATCTAAAGTTACCCTAAGATACACCTAAGTATGACATGAAGTGGCATCCCATACTACATCTTCATACACACCTAGGTGGTCCTTAAGGGTACAATAAATAAGTACCTTTACAATTCAACACAACAAGCTAAGTAACTCATTTCAACAATATAAGCTATTCATTCATCAATTCATTTAGACAATAAGTTAACAATCTTCATTAGATTCATTTAGGACACCTTCATGCATTTAGAGGACTTTCACATAGTTATTCATTATGACTTAGAGAACTCTTTGTAGCACCTTCACAACCTAATCGTGCAATGTATAGATAGCATCCCATACTACTACCTACACTTTGTAGTACCTATCAAGTAATTAGAGTGCACATCTCGCACGTTGGGAATAAGCATTTAACTAACATACACCATGCAGGCTAGACATGGAATTCGGTGTCATATAGCCCCACACCATAAAGAGGTGTTCCACTTGCCTAAGATAGAACGATAACATTCGCTAGGATGAATCCTTGGCTTGGCTGAAATCCGCTGGCTAATAACCTATGTGGGTACATAGTTATGGGATAGAAAGATATTCATTGTAAATCTAGCCTAGCATTGGGAGAGTTTCCATCTAACAATATTCACTCGGTGCTTAGCCTACAATCCCATATATTATTTCATTCACATTACATTAGTGTATTAGGGAGGAATGCCATAGGCCTATAGACCCATGACACATCATTACCAAGGAAGGAATGCTATAAGTCTATCGATCCATGGTACATTCAAGGATAGCTCTAGGGTCCATATCAAAAGAATGCTGCAAGCCTATCGATTCATGGTCCCTCATTTCATTCTTATTCTCATTAAAGGAATGCCACTAGCCTATCGATTCATGATACATTGACTCATTAAAAAAGGAATGTCACTAGCCTATCGATTCTAGAGTCTTCATTACATTAGATCATTTATGAAAAGAATGCAAAAAGCCTATCAATTCATAGCCATTAAGTCAAGACACATTCATCACTCATATATTCAAGGAATGTCATTTCCTATCGTTTCATATTCATCAGTCAAGACATATTCATCAATTTAGAAAAGGATGCATAAGCCTACCAATTCTAGATTCAATCATTCACATTATAGGAACCCTTCACATTCATAATTATCATTCATGAGTGCCAAATTGAGAAAAATAGTCTTTCAATATTAGCACTAATACATTGAATACATGTTCATCATTCTATCATTGAACCACATGTAAGTCCTTCACATTATACAATCATATACACAACATCGTGACAATACTTCAATTCCTCATATAATGCCTTCAAGGCCATGATCACAATGTACATGTAAGTAAACACCTCCACCTTTCAAGTGGATCAATATACAATGTAATGTAAACACCTCCACCTTTCAAATGGATTAACAAATCAAGAGTAATTCTACTACATGAGAATTAGGTCACAACTTACCATTTTCCAAAGCCATAATCACCATTACTCAATTCTCCAACAATTCACTACAAATAGGCATAGATAATAATAAAAATCAATAATACAACTCATTCTAAGCATAATTCCATCAACATTCCTTTATAATCATAAAACCCACTTCTTAACCAAATTTAGGAATTTAGAGAAATCATGGGTTCATAGAGTTTTTCATCTTAAAACATCAATTAAACATCAATATAATCATAACTTATCATTTGAAATCAGTTGATGGAGGAACCCATGAGTTTGAGTGAAATTTTGGCATTTTCATAAACTTTGAAAACTTGAAAACTTCTCAGAAATTGACTCTAGGGTGAAAGTTAACCCTACATAAAGTACTCACATACCTTATACTTGAGGAATCCCAAGAAATTGCAAAAGAAACACCATGAAATCCTCAACCCTAGATTGAACTTGACCTTATCCTACAATGGAGTTTCTAGAAAGAACAGTTTTGGAGGGAGGGTTTGATTTGGGGAAAAGGGAATAATGAAATCAAAAATACCACATTAATGTTTTAATATTCTTACAATACTTATATAATCCCAAAATAGTCATCCAAACACTTAACTAAACAATTAAATAATTTACCAATATAACCTTACCTTGGCCGAACCCACACAACTTTTGCTAGTCCAATCTACGGACCCACGTCCACGGACCGTATGGGGTCACGGACCGTGTTGTTGAAGCGTGGTTCATGACTACAAGGTGGTTTGGAGTCCCTTGACCTACGAAGGAAGTCCACGAGCCGTAGATCCATCAACTAGTCGTGGATTGCATCTGTGGCTTACCACATTATGGCAGCTTGGTAGTTTCCTTAGGGTCTTGGGGTTTAGACTTAAGGTCCTCCTCAAGGGACCTTAGGATGGTCCTTGGGGAGTCGTACCTTGACGTCTAACCCCTAAACACCTCAACCATGGCTTGGGACAACACTACACACCAACAAAACTCAAGACAAATACAAACAAACACACGATAGGCTTTAGTGACACTAGCTCGTTTTTTGGGCACATTAGGGGTAACGACTTAAAACTAGCAGCCCACAATCATGCATGCAACATCAATACGCTTGTATAAGCATAGCAGGAAACATCAACTCCACATAAAAGGCTCAAACAACTTCAGGCAATTCAAGAAAGTAGGAACACATATACCAACTCCTTATGCATCAAAACTTCACCTTTCTCATTTCATTGCAGGGGCTTCCATCTCCAAATCACATCATTATCATCAGAACATCAAAAAACCCAATATGCAATTTTGTCATAAAACCACATTATGCAACTCTTTCAAGAACACATTTAAGTATGCTCAAAAACTCATGAAACATTTAGGCAACTCATCAAAGATGCATATCAACATGAGGAACACAATTTATGAAAACTCATTTTTTCTCATTAATCAAGATTTCAAATAGAGCATGCATAACATAAGGAACCATGGAAACTCATAACCACACATGACTCTAAAATATGAAACAAGCTACAAGGAACTCTTGGTCTTAAGCTTGAACAAGCATAGAAGGAAAGAGATAAGTATATCAAAACTCTCAACAACCTTTCTAATCAACATACTATCCCCCACTTAAGGGTAAACCCAACTAAGGTTAATATGAACATAACATAGGAATCTCAACAAGATATTCTCAGTTAAAAGAAACCATCATCATACCAGAGCTTTTAAACTAGGAGGGTCTATATTAAGCAACTCTTGGTCACAATAACCTTACCAACACTACCCAAGGTCTTATATGAGTCTACCACACCGGGTCTAAACTCCTTAAACTCATTACACCTCACAAGGTGAGAACATCAAGCTAACCTAACTTATGAACATCGAGGACCCTCAAAAGACTTACCATCTAAGCACATCATTCTCCCACTTAGGATCAAGCCTATACAAATCCTTTAAAACTTCATTTCTCCCAATCGTAAGGTCGGAGCAAAACATCACCAAACCTTCATACTCATCACACTTAGGACATTCTAAGACACCACATTTCATCAACTCTTTCAATATACATCAAAATTCATCTTGACTAAGTCAGATTATACCAACAAAACACATAGCCATAAGAACCCTTCTATGCTAAAGTGAACATCACAACCTTCTATCTCATATCTATCAAGTCACATAGCCATAGTTGGCATCACAACCAACCTTTTCTCTCCTTCAACCCTTATAACATAATCCATCTAGGGGTCATACTTTAAAGACCAACACAAAGGAATAAGGGAAAAGCATTATAGAGCGAAACTCTATGACACGACTTGAAGAATGAAGAACTGAAAATTTCTTAACAACAAATAGCCTCCTATTCATAATGTGGTGCGCTTCACATTATGAACAAGACTCTACTAGATGTGGTTTGTGACAACCTAAGACCATTCCAAAATCTTGTGCTATGATGCCTTGTTTGTCACGACCCAAGATCACCCCCTAGTCGTAACCGGCGTAGTCAACCTTGAAAAGGTCTTATACAAGCCTCATAGAATTCATAACATTCGATATAAGGAAAAATATAGGAGAATTAAAACTTTCTTCGCAAACGATGATACTTTCATTAAAAAGCAAGCGGAAGAATTCTAACTTTATACACTTATGTCTCATACCATTTAATGCCTTTAGAGTTCAATATTGGGACCAAGCCCATACAAAAGCTTAAACAAAACTAAAAGACATAAAAAGGAACATAATGGGTTTTGTCCTCAAATCTATGAGGACTCACCAAGTCTTCATCTTTAAGCACCTTAGGAACCTATCCATCAACAATAGAACACTAACATCTCCAATCCCTACACTTTAGTCAAAAGGGGAAGAAATGGGGTTGGCACAATGAAGTACTAAGTATGGAAGCCATGCAAAAACATGCTAAAAGGACATTTATTGGAGAGTCATGATTTTATGTCATTTGGTAAAACTTCATGAAATACAAGTATAAGGAACATAATACTCAATCATAGCCAATATTAAGTCATCAATCACATTTAGCAAAAATTATATATATATATATATATATATATATATATATATATATATATATATATATATATATATATATATATATATATAACCCTTTACCTTCACCTTAAGCCTACACCCCAAGTAACCTTCAAGCTATACCTTTTGCAATATATGGATAGCGTCCCATACAACCTCCCACACCAAGATACCACCTTAAGATCACCAAAAGTGAACTTACCATTTATCATGCTTCACATTACAAGTAATCATGCTCAACTAGTACCAACATACAACACATAAGCACATTCGGAAAGTAAGTCATTGCATCATCTTAGGACCTATATCTAAAGTTACCCTACAATACACCTAAGTAAGACATGAAGTGGTAGCCCATACTACCTCGTCATACACACCTAGGTGTTCCTCAAGGCTACAATAAATAAGAACCTTTACGATTCAACACAATAAGCTAAATAACTCATTTCAACAATATAAGTTACTCATTCATCAATTCATTTAGACAATAAGTCAACAATCTCCATTATATTCATTTAGGACACCTTCATGCATTTAGAGGACTTTCACACATTTATTCATTAGGACTTAGAGAATTCACTATAGTACCTTCACAGCCTACTCGTGCAATGTATGGATAGCATACTAGTACCTACACTTTCTAGTACTTATCAACTAACTAGAGTGCACATCTCACATGATAGGAGTAAACGTTTAACTGACATAGACCATGCAACCTAGACATGGAATCCGGTGTCATATAGCCCTACACCGTAAAGAGGTATTCCACTTGCCTAAGGTAGAATGATAGCATTAGCTCGGATGAATCATTAGCTTGGATGAAATCTAGTGGCTAATAGCCTATGTGGGCACATAGTTATGGGATAGGAAGAGGTTCATTGGAAATCTAGCCTAACATTGGAAGAGTTTCCATCTAACCATATCCACTCGGTGCTTAGCCTACATTCCCATATATTATGTCATTCACATTACATTAGTGTTTTAGGCAGGAATGCCATAGGCCTATAGACCCATGATACATCATTACCAAGGAAGGAATACTACAAGCCTATCGATCCATGTTACATTCAAGGATAGCTCTAGGGTCCATATGCAAGGAATGCAATAAGCCTATCGATTCATGGTTTCTCATTTCATTCTTATACTCATGAAAGGAATGCCACTAGCCTATCGAGTCATGGTACATTGACTCATTAAGAAAGGAATACCATTAGCCTATCGATTCTAGAGTCTTCATTACATTAGATCATTTATGAAAATAATGCGTAAAGCCTATCTATTCATAGCCATCAAGTCAAGACACATTCATCACTCATATATGAAAGGAATGGCGTAGCCTATCTAGTCATATTCATTAAGTCAAGACACATTCATCAATTTAGAAAAGGATGCATAAGGCTACCAATTCTAGATTCAATCATTCACATTATAGGAATCCTTCACATTCATCATTATCATTCATGAGTGCCAAATTGTGAAAAATAACCTCTCAATATTAACACTAATACATTGAATACATGTTCATCATTCTAAAATTGAATCACATGTAAGTCCTTCACATTATACAGTCATATACACAACAACGTGACATTACTTCATTTCCTCATATAATGCCATCAAGGACATGATCACAATGTACATGTAAGTAAACACCTCCACCTTTCAAGTGGATCAATATACAATGTAATGTAAACACCTCCACCTTTCAAGTGGATCAACAATTAAAGAGTAATTCTACTACATGAGAATTAGGTCACAACTTACCATTCTCCAAAGCCATAATCACCATTACTCAATTCTCCAACAATTCACCATAGATAGACATAGATAATAGTAGAAATCAATAATACAGCTCAATCTAAGCATAATTCCATCAACATTCTTTCATAATCATAAAAACCACTTCATAAGACAAATTTAGAAATTTAGATAAATCATGGGTTCATAGAGTTTTTCATCTTAAAACATCAATTAAACATCAATATAATCATAACTTATCATTTGAAATCATTTGATGCAAGAACCCACGAGTTTGATTGAAATTTAGGCTTTTTCATAAACTTTGAAAACTTGAAAACTTCTTCAAAATTGACTCTAGGGTGGAAGCTAACCCTAGATAAAGGACGCACATACCTTATACTTGAAGAATCCAAAGAAATTGAAGAAGAAAAACCATGAAATCTTCAACCCTAGCTTGAACTTGACCTTAACCTCCAATGGAGTTTCTAGAGAGAACATTTTTTGAGGGAGAGTTTGATTTGGGGAAAAGTGAATAATGAAATCAAAAATACAACATTAATGTTTTAATACTGTTAAAATACTTAAATAACCCCAAAATAGTCGTCCAAACACTTAACTAAACAATTAAATAATTTACCAATATAACCTTACCTTGGTCAAACCCACACAACTTTTGCAGGTCCAATCTACGGACCCCCATCCACGGATCGCGGTTGGGATCACGGACCATGCTGTTGAAGCGTGGTCTGTGACTTCAAGGTGGTTGGAGCCCCTTGACCTATAGAGGAAGTCCACGAGCCGTAGATCAATCTACTGGCCATGGATTGCATCTGTGGTTCACCATATTATGGCAGCTTGGTGTTTCCATGGGGTCTTAGGGTTTAGACTTAGGGTCTTTCTCAAGGGACCTTAGGGTGGTCCTTCGGGAGTCATACCTTGACATAAAACCCCTAAACACCTCAACCATGGCCTGGGACAACACTATACTCCAACAAAACTCAAGACGAACACAAACGAACATACGATAGGCTTTAATGACACTAGCTCATTTTTAGGGTCGTTACATTATTCCACACTTAGTAACATTCCTCCTCGAATGACTCTCAAGAAAGTAGGAACACATCTACCAACTCCTTATGCATCAAAACTTCACCTTTCTCATTTCATTGGAGGGACTTCCTTCTCCAAATTACATCATTCTCATTATAACATCAATAAACACAATATGTAATTTTCTCATAAAAGCACATTCTGCAACTCTTTCAAGAACACATTTAAGTATGCTCAAGAAGTCAACTCATGAAACATTTAGGCAACTCATCAAAGATGCATATCAATATAAGGAACACAATTTATGAAAACTCATTTGTTTCTTATTAAACAAGAATTCAAATAGAGCATGCACAACATAAGGAGACCACGGAAACTCATAACAGCACATGACTCCAAAACATGAAACAAGCTACAAGGAACTCTTGGTCTCAAGCTTGAATAAGCATAGAACGAAAGAGATAAGGATATCAAAACTCTCAACAACCTTTCTATTCAACATACTATCCCCCACTTAAGGGTAAACCCAAATAAGGTTAATATGAACATAACACAGGAACCTCAACAAGACATTCTCACTTAAAAGAAACAATCAACATATGAGAGTTTTTAAACTAGGAAGGTCCTTATTAAGCAACTTTTGGTCACAATAACATTACCAACACTACTCAAGGCCTCATATGAGTCTACCACATCGGGTCTAAACTCCTCAAACTCATTACACCTAACAAGGTGAGAATATCAAGCTAACCTAATTCATGAACGTCGAGCACCCTCAAAAGACTTACCATTTAAGCA
The DNA here is from genome assembly GCA_037074985.1 of Solanum bulbocastanum. Taxonomy (NCBI): domain Eukaryota; kingdom Viridiplantae; phylum Streptophyta; class Magnoliopsida; order Solanales; family Solanaceae; genus Solanum; species Solanum bulbocastanum. The sequence continues at coordinate 15,914,120 of CM073599.1, forward strand.
CATCATTCTCCCACTTAGGATCAAGCCTATACAAACCCTTTTAAACTTCATTTCTCCCAATCCTAAGGTTGGAGCAAAACATCAACAAACCTTCCTGCTCATCACACTTAGGAATTTCTAAAACACCACATTTCATCAAATCTTTTTGAATACATCAAAACTCATCTTGACTAAGTCAGATTCTACCAATAACACACATAGCCATAAGAAACCTTCTATGCTAAATTGAACATCACAACCTTCCATCTCACATCTATCAAGTCACATAGCCATAGTTGGCATCACAACCAACCTTTTCTCTCACTCAACCCTTATAACATAATCCATCTAGGGGTCATACTCTAAAGACCAACACAAGGAATAAGGGAAAGGAATTATAGAGTGAAATTCTATGGCACGACTTGAAGAATGAAGAAGTGACACTTTGTTAGCACCCAATAGCCTCCTATTAATAATGTGGCGCACTTCACATTATGAACAAGACTCTACTAGATGTGGTTTAAGACAACCTAAGACCATTCCAAAATCTTGTGCTATGATACCATGTTTGTCACGACCCAAGAGCACCCCCTAGTCGTAAGTGGCGTACTAGACCTCGAAGAGGTCTTATACAAGCTTCATAGCATTCATAACATTCGATATAAGGAAAAATATAAAGGAATAAAAATTTTCTTCGCAAAAAAAGACACTTTCATTAAAAAGACAGCGGAAGACTTCTAACTTTATACACTTATGTCTCATAACATCTAATACCTTTAGAGTACAACATTGAGACTAAGCCTATACAAAAGCTTAAACAAAACTAAAAGACATAAAAAGGAACATAATGGGTTTTGTCCTCGAATCTATGAGGACTCACCAAGCACCTTAGGAGCCTATCAACCAACCATAGAACACCAACATCTCCAATTACACTTTAGTCAAAAGGGGAAAAAATGGGGCTAGCACAATTAAGTACTAAGTATGGAGGCCATGCAGAAACATGCTAAAAGGACATTTATAGGAGAGTCATGCTTTTATGTCATTTGGTAAAAACTTCATGAAATACAAGTATCAGGGACATAATACTTAATGATAGCCAACATACAAGTCATCAATCACATTTTGCCAAAATTACATATATATAACCCTTTACCTTCACCTTAAGCCTACACCTCAAGTAACCTTCAACTATACCTTCTGCAATGTATGGATAGCGTCCCATACAACCACCCAATCCAAGATACCACCTTAAGATCACCAAAAGTGAACTTACCATTTATAATGCTTCACATTACAGGTAATCATGCTTAACTAGTACCAACATACAACACATAAGCACATTCGGAAAGTAAGTCATTTCATCATCTTAGGACCTATATCTAAAGTTACCCTACAATACACCTAAGTAAGACATGAAGTGGCTGCCCATACTACCTCGTCATACACACCTAGGTGTTCCTCAAGGCTACAACAAATAAGAACCTTTACAATTCAACACAACATGCTAAGTAACTCATTCAACAATATAAGCTACTCATTCATCAATACATTTAGACAATAAGTCAACATTCTTCATTAGATTCATTTAGGACACCTTCTTGCATTTAGAGGAATTTCACACATTTATTCATTAGGACTTAGAGAACTCACTATAGTAGCTTCACAGCCTACTCGTGCAATGTATAGATAGCATCTCATACTACTACCTACACTTTGTAGTACCAATCAACTAACTAGAGTGCACATCCCACATGATGGGAATAAGCGTTTAACCGACATACACCATGCAAGCTAGACATGGAATCCGGTGTCATATAGACCCACACCATAAAGAGGTGTTCCACTTGCGTAAGGTAGAATGATAACATTAGCTCTGATGAATCCTTAGCTTGGATGAAATCTGGTGGCTAAATATCCTATGTGGGCACATAGTTATGGGATAGGAAGAGGTTCATTGGAAATCTAGCCTAACATTGGAAGAGTTTCCATCTAACCATATTCACCCGGTGCTTAGCCTACATTCCCATAGATTATTTAATTCACATTACATTAGTTTATTAGGGAGGAATGCCATAGGCCTATAGACCCGTGATACATCATTACCAAGGAAGGAATGCTATAAGCCTATCGATCTATGCTACATTCATGATAGCTCTAGGGTGCGTATAAAAGGAATGATATAAGTCTATTGATTCATGGTCCCTCATTTCATCTTTATACTCATGAAAGGAATGCCACTAGCCTATCGATTCATGGTACATTGACTTATTAAGAAAGGAATTCCATTAGCCTATCGATTCTAGAGTTTTCATTACATTAGACCATTTATGAAAATTTTGCATAAAGCCTATCAATTCATAGCTATAAAGTAAAGACACATTCATCACTCATATATGAAAGGAATGTTGTAGCCTATCGTTTCATATTCATCAAGTCAAGACACATTCATCAATTTAGAAAAGGATGCATAAGCTAGCCAATTCTAAATTCAATCATTCACATTATAGGAATCCTTCACATTCATCATTACCATTCATGAGTGCCAATTGAGAAAAATAGCCTTTCAATATTAACACTAATACATTGAATACATGTTTATCATTCTATCATTGAATCACATGTAAGTCCTTCACATTATACAGTCATATACACAACATCATGACAATATTTCAATTCCTTATATAATGCCTTCAAGGCCATGATCACAATGTACATGTAAGTAAACACTTCCACCTTTCAAGTGGATCAATATACAATGTAATGTAAACACCTCCACCTTTCAAGTGGATCAACAAGTCAAGAGTAATTCTACTACATGAGAATTAGGTCACAACTTACCATTCTCCAAAGCCATAATCACTATTAATCAATTTTCCAACAATTCACCATAGATAGTCATAGATAATAATAGAAATCAAAAATACAACTCAATCTAAGCATAATTCCACCAACATTCATTCACAATCATAAAACCCACTTCATATGCCAAATTTAGGAATTTAGAGAAATCATGGGTTCATGGAGTTTTCCGTATGAAAACATCAATTAAACATCAATATAATCATAACTTATCATTTGAAATCATTTGATGCAAGAACCCATGAGTTTGAAAACTTCTACTCTAGGGTGAAAGCTAACCCTAGATAAAGGACTCCCATACCTTATACTTGAAGAATCCCACGAAATTAAAGAAAAAACACCATGAAATCCTCAACCCTAGCTTGAACTTGACCTTAACCTCCAATGGAGTTTATAAAGAGAACATTTTTTGAGGGAGGATTTGATTTGGAGAAAAGTGAATATTGAATCAAAAATACCACATTAATGTTTTAATACTCTTAAAATACTTAAATAACCCCAAAATAGTCGTCCAAACACTTAACTAAACAATTAAATAATTTACCAATATAACCTTACCTTGTTCGAACCCACACAACTTTTGCAGGTCGATTCTACGAACCCCCATCCATAGACGGTGGATAGGGTCACAGACCATCCTGTTGAAGCGTGGGTCATGACTGCAAGATGGTTTGGAGCCCCTTGGCCTAAGGAGCAAGTCCATAAGCCGTAGATACATCTAATGGCCGTGGATTGCATCCGTGGTTCACCACATTATGGCAGCTTGGTGGTTTCCTCGGGGTCTTGGGGTTTAGACTTAGGGTCCTCCTCAAGGGCCCTTAGGGTGGTCCTTGGGGAGTCCTACCTTGACGTCTAACCCCTAAACACCTCAACATGGCTCAGGACAACACTACACACCAACAAAACTCAAGACAAACACAAACGAACACACGATAGGCTTTAGTGACACTAGTTTATTTTTAGGGTCGTTGCAGACTAGCTCCTTGTGCCAAGTACCCCAATGAGAACCCAAAGGTCTAAAATTTTGGAAATTTTGATTCCTGTGATCATTCTTATGCCTTGGTGTAGGTGCACTAGCTGATGATAGAGCAAGTCAAGACAACTTCTCCTGAAAGGAGGACCGATTCCCATTTACAGTTTTCTGCTGGCCAGACTCATGGTTTGTTGTCTTGCCCCTCTTATTTCAATACTCTTCTCTATACTTTAGCTTATCCTCCTCCACCGGCTGCACATGAATCATAAGCTTAGATATGTCCATGTCCCCTATTAACATGTCCGCCTTACCTTTTCTTACATGTATGGTGGGAAAGTCCCGACACAAAAAAACTCATTCTTCTCCTCATATCAGCCAACATCTCCAGTGCATAGAGAGAAAACTGGGTGGACTTAAGGCTATACTCATACATGCTCATCGACTATTGTTTCAGGTTCAGGAACTATTTTACCTTTGTTTCTCTTAACTCCAAGGGAAAGAAGCATCCCAATAAAGCATTCCCAAACACACTCCAACCTAAGAGTGGTTCACCTTCTCCCCTAGTCTCACTGTTCATACAATATCCTAGCAACACCCTTGAGATGGTATGTAGCCAACTCCACATGCTCAGCATCTGCAACATGTATGACCTGAAACACCTTCTGAAGCTCATCCATGAACTTTTCTAGATCCTCATTGAACTTTGACCAGTGAACTCCGGAGGGATTCATCCTCAAAACTATCGAACTCTAAAAGTGTCAGCCACATCCTAACGGTTCGCTCCTTGGCGACCAACTTGTGTTGTCACAGCCTATGCAACATCTATATGAAATTTTGAAATCCGCATTAGTGACATCATCCTTAGGGGGTTACACAACTGGTACATTGGGAACTTCTAGTCCAACTAGTACTGGTGGATCTGGGGATTTACATTCCTCCTAGTAGGAAGTCCTCTGACATTTCTTCGTGGAGGCATGATCTAAAAATACGTGTAAACACGAATTAGAAGAAACTTTTTATTGCATAAATAAGATTATATAAAAAATGAAACAACTCCTAAGGTCATGTAGCCTCTCTATCATCGATGTGCTGCTCTTCATATTGATAAGGACTCTACTAGATATGGCTTCATAGAAACCCTAGGACATTTGAACTCTATACTCTAATATCAAGTTTATCACGCCTCGTGTCTACCCCTGGACGGGCCGACACTCGAGAACCATTTTTTATTCTCAAGCGAATCCTTGACCTGGCTGGCTACTTAGCGCAAGACTTGCTCAAGAATTTATATGTTTAAAACAACTAAATGAAAAACATTTAAGTAAAATACTGAATCAAAATATCTGAAGATGCTGAATAAAATAGTTATAGTTTTAGCAAAACAATACTAAAAGACTCCCAAATACTATCTATTTATGAAGCATCTATTGTCTTAAAGACATGCGTCGGGACAAGATCCATGACAACCTTAAACAAACTACTAAAGAATTAAAAGACTGGAGTCCTCTGAAATCTCGGAGGACTCATCAAAGGCTGATAAGAAGCTCGGTGATCTCAACAGAATGCATGTTAATGATCCTGAACACATGTATTGACATCATAAAATTATGCAGGGCGAAAGACATCAATACATTGAATGTACGGTATGTAATAAGGCTGAGTGAAACAATAACTTAAGTGAAAAGCTTAAATATAACTCAACTGAAGTAAAGCATAAACATGAGATGAAATCATTTAAGCTTCACAAATAAAATGCAATAATAGCAAATGCTGAACAGAACTGAAATATATATATTAATAACTCTTTACTTTATTAGGGAGTTTCTCTAACCGACTACCACCACTATAAGTCTTATGATGATACAACGTCTTACCCATGTTGCCAAAGACGCCCTATACCTTGTCGCAGTATAGAACGCAACTGAACTGATGGATTTGCTAAGAAGCCTTCTTTAGGCAGGTGAAGAGTCACCCATTTTGTGGTATGATCCTATCTATGATGGCAGCGTAGGTTACAGAACTTGGGTTATCATAACTCTTACCTAAATCGGTTCTAAATACTACTCCCAAACTATAACATTATGCTCATATAAAAATATCTTGGGATTGAGATAACTTCTCAAAACGCCTTTTTAAGAGGTTACTAAAGCTATACTAAATTCTTCTGAAATACTCTGAAAACGCTTTATACTTTTATGAAAGTAGTGCTCTCTTTTTCAATGTAAAAATAATAATTTTGGAACCATCTAAGTTCCCTTAAACTTTTCTGAAAATAATGTTTTAAAACTATCTCTTGGACTGAGTCTAATCCTCAAAAGTAATGTACGGGAATACTGAATCGAAAAATACTTTTAGAAAAAAAAATTAATATATATAGAGTTCATGTGGTACTACAAGATGAACAACAATTCAAGAATCTTAACGATAAAATATTTCAAATCTCATAATGTAAGGATTAGAACTCGGAACAAGATCATAACTCACATTCATGAATTTCATAAATTGAGGGTAGTCCCTAAATTCAACATGCTACTGACTAAATTGAGATATAGGGCATTAGGACGAACTAGTCCAACAGCATGAATAAACTTATATACATGGAAGAACAAAGTTCTTAAAGAAGCTTGAAGAAGAACTTGATTGGAAGCCTTGAAACCCTACCTTTTGTCTTCCTTGCGATTATCTTTTTAAGTTGGGGAGTTGAAAGTGTATAATTAAAAGAAAATTGAGTACTTGGTGGAATATATTCCCCTAATTGAAGTTAAAGCATCATACCTTGGGCTTAGGAAAAGTGGAAAAATACAAACGAAACTCCACTTAAAAAGCTATCGGAAACCTTCCACGGGGACATCTACGGTTCATGGTTTGATCTACGGACCGTAGATCCTATCCGTGGAATTGATATTGATGTTTTAAGGATAAAACGTTTATTCTACGCAACCAAACTATGACCCATAGAAGTTTTTACGACCCCTAGATGGGTCTGTAGGATTGGACCCAAAAATTTGACTTCCATTACTTTTTCACGAGTCAACAGTACACGTCATAGAATGTTCTACCACCTGTAGAAGTGGTTCGTAGCTAGGTCACTGACTCAGAAAACTCTTCTATGGTAGTCTTTGATAAAACAGTCATAACTTTTTACTCCTAACTCAAAATGAGGTCAACTTGGTGGCATTGGAGAGATGACTCATAGACCTTTAATTTGAGGGTCATGGGTCATCTAATTCATTATGTGCTCTATAGTCATTTGAACTTGACATAAGTAGAATTTTATATCAAAACTTAATCAGTAAGAAAAGCTTTCAACTCAACTTTGTGCCAGAGGATTCTTGTGATCTTAATTCATATCCAAATTCATTTACCTAAGAATAATTTAACAATCACTCGATACGATCTTATACGCAAATGAAGAATGGTTCAGGTCTTAAGTTAGAAATTCTCGAAATGTTGCAGTTAGTTCCCCTCATGCCAAAAAATATAGACACTTGCAACCATTTCCATCCTATACACCTTGGCTCTTGCTTGCTTGCTTGCCTTTGCAGTGGGTATTTAGCAAAATGTTTTCTCTTCCCATCCTCGAGCCTCCCTATGTATACTTTGGCAATTCAGAAAACCATGATTTTTACTATGATGATATTTATAGCACCATACATGTAACAAACGATCCATTATATGATTCCTCTTTTAGGTCGTACTTTTGATACATGCTTATTATAAAGTTAATACATAATATATAGCCCAGTTAACCACAAGAAAAAAAGACAACGAATTAAGCCTCCCTCCCTCCCCCCCCCCCCCCCCCCCAAAACCCCAAAAAAAAAAAAATGAAAAGAAGAAGCCGTAAACAATGCAAATTTTCATTAATCAACCCAATAGATTTTAAATACTTTTGAAAATTTAAAGATTTTTTTCTGTTTTTAAAATTTATTTTGTAACCTTGAGAGGAAATAGTACTACCATTGACCAAATCAAATTTAGAAAGAAACACACAAAAACACAGAAATAGGAAATTCCAAAATACCTTCTCCCCTCTCTCTCTTTCTTTCTTTCTTTCAGTTCAATCCTCCAATGGAGGGAGTAACAAAATTCATCTTCCATTAAAACTGTATCATCCTCAGGTCTATCATTTTTCAAATTTCATTGATTCATTCATTCACACATACATAGATATGATGAATTCATTACACACACTTATGTGTGTGTTTTCATCTTGAAACGGATTCAAGAAGCCCTAAACGTTTTCCATTTATAAAGGGTTCATCTGGTTCTCGGGATTGGGGTAAATGGAAGAATAAAGGGTCTCCCATTCAAATGCCATTGGTCTCGGAAGAGACCCCAAACTTCAGATTTGAAGCGATCAAGATCGTTTAATAGGTGTCGTGTTGGATCTGATGGTGAAAAAAGCTCCATTGTGTTCGTATTGTTTAAGGAATCAAGAAAAGGGTAGTGGTATCATTGGGGGTGCTGGGATTGTGGAAGATTGGAATTGGGATTGGGATTGGGTTGTGATTGGAGTTACAGGAAGAAGATGCAGCTGCACTTCTCACCTAGCATGAGAAGTATAACAATATCGAGCAGCAATAACAATGGAGGGTTTGGTGAATTAATGAAGATCAAACTCGCACCTCGCCATTTCAACTATAGAAGACTCTTTCATACAATACTTCTCCTAGCTTTTTTGTTGCCTTTTGTCTTCATTCTCACTGCTCTTGTTACCCTTGAAGGCGCCAACAAGTGCTCCTCATTTGGTACTTAAAATCAATCTCCTCTTTCCTTTATACAATTAGCTTCCTAATCCTTATGTATTTTACACCATTGCTGGTTCTTTTTCAGTGGATGTTCATGTTTTCCTTTTCTGGTTATTGTTCCGTAGCTTATATTGTATATTACGATTCCTTTTTTTTTTTTTTTTTTTTTTACTTTCATCAGTTGTATTATCAACCCGGTCTAGTTTGGCATTGAGGCAAACTTCTTCTTGTTATTTCTTCATCGACAATGCAGTAAAGCTGTTTTTATTTCTTAGTTTGGATAAAATTAAGGGGAAAGTTGAGTTCTCTCTTTCCCGAGCCTAGTCATGTCTTCAACTTGATGGGAAGTACCCTCATAAAAAGGGAAGGCCACTATAAATGAGTTGTAACAACTTATTGTAATCCTTCATATTTTTTGGCATAATACATAAATATGACCCTTAACTTGGCTTCAATTGGCAACCATGACCTTTTAACTTTGGGTGTGCACAAGTAAACACTTAAACTTGTATAAAATTAAACAAATAGACACATTCGTCCTACATGACACTCTACATGGCAATTTTGTGTCCTACGTGGCGTCCTACATGTATTATGCCATGTAGGACACATGTGTCTACTTGTTCATGTTTTATGTACGTTTAAGTGTCTACTTGTGCACACTCAAAGTTAGAGGACATAGTTGTCCGCTGAAGCCAAGTTATGCCATAATTTTTTTATTCAACTTTGGTAGCAGAAACATGATTGAATTCAATTCATGGATGTCTATGCATGCAAGAGAGAGGGTTGCGGGTGGGGGGTGGGGGGCATGCTTAGTTAATAGTTTTGGTTGTTTGTACCTGTGGTATCTAGTAAACACCAGCTTATGTGTGTAGGAGACTGCGGTCTTCTTATGCATGTAAGAAATGCTACCTATCTGCATTTTTGTGGAGTCTAGAAAATGTTAATTGTTGGCACATGGAACTTGGCGCTATCTTGAAGCACAAGGACTTTTGCATCACATCTCCTGATCATGTCTATTTGTTGTTCTTGGATGTCTTTCAGTGCTCTTCTTTCAGTTCCGTAGAAAAAAAGAAGACCCCTTTCCTGGTTGGGTTCTTTTGGGGTTTGGGACCCTGCCTCGAAGTACCAGTGTGTATAAGGATCCTTGATTTTATTGTTGAATTTGGTTGTGATGCTTGTAATAGCTGCTTCTTTTCGTTGCTCAGTTTACTTCTGACTATTGTTAAATCACACTTTACTTTTGATTTGTTACAACTTAACTAAAGTTCTGGCAAACCTTAACTTTACTCTCGTTTAATCGATATTCAGACTGCTTAGGTAGACGATTGGGACCAAAGCTTCTTGGACAGACTGATGATTCAAAAGTAAATGAACTTCCCCTAGATCATTTATTGCTGCTTTGTCGTGCCATTGTTTTCCAATCTTGTATCAAGCATTTATTCAATAATGCAGAGTACTTTTATTAATCAAAGTGTTTTTCATTCTCTCTCTTTCAGCAGAGACTGGTAAAGGAATTTGTTAAGATCCTCAATCAAGTAAACTCTGAGGAACTGCCATCTGTTATGAAGCTCCCAGAATCTTATGCTCATCTTGTTTCTGAAATGAAAAATAACAAGTACAGTGCAAAAGAATTTGCTTTGATGCTGAAGGGAATGGTATGTGCAAATAGCCATTCTCTCTTTTGTTCGTGTACAATTGATTGCTAGACATATTAACTTGGTCTGTGCATTTGCCTCTATGTCACACTTGCCTACTGTTTTCGAGCATTATGTTCACTGGGAGGGCTTAACTGAGTTATTCCCATTCCCCACTTTGAATATCAGTTAAGAAAAACATGGATGAGGAGTGAAAATGCACAGAGTGGCACAGTATTTGCAGAAAATCCGTTATTCTTGTTACTCATGGGCTTGTTGTTTCTTGTGATTGAGGAAAATAATTCATAATGTTCATATTCTTTTGCATGCTTTACTCTTTGTTTGACCAGGACAAAACCATGTGATTCGTCCTCGTTTATGTACCCCACTTCACGTGTAGGTTGATATTTAGTATGCCACAAAGTATTTCTTCCTTCATTGCCTGTGTATGCATTGTGTTAAAGTGTGTATGTACCTCTTAGCTAAACTTTGCTTCACAATGTTTGCATTTGCTATTTTGCAGATGGAGAGATCTGAAAGGGAGATCAGGGAATCAAAATTTGCAGAGCTGATGAATAAGCACTTTGCTGCTAGTGCAGTCCCTAAAGGCATTTACTGTCTTTCACTGCGGTTGACTGATGAGTACTCCTCTAATGCTCATGCACGAATACAGTTGCCTTCGCCAGAAATACTCCCTCTCCTTTCCGAGAACTTGTTGCACCATTTTGTATTGTCAACTGATAACATCCTAGCTGCTTCAGTTGTGGTCAATTCTGCCGTGCAGTCATCTCTGAGGCCTGAAAAAGTTGTTTTCCATGTCATCACTGACAAGAAAACATATGCAGGGATGCACTCCTGGTTTGCTCTGAATCCTGTCTCTCCGGCGATTGTAGAAGTTAGAGGTATTCATCAGTTTGACTGGTTAACCAGAGATAATATTCCAGTGCTTGAAGCAGTTGAGGGTCATTATGGGATTCGGAAATACTACCATGGAAACCATGTAACTGGCGCCAATCTCAGTGATACTACTACTCCAAGATCTTTTGCCTCAAAACTGCAGGCTAGAAGCCCAAAATACATTTCCTTGCTCAATCACATTCGCATATATTTACCAGAGGTAGCACTTATAACATAATTGCCTTCCCTTCCACTTTAGCATTAAATTTGTTGGATGAAATGGTAATGTCTAAAGCTTTACAGTCTCTGATAGACACATGCAGATGTTTACTCTATTGGGTGAACACCCACTGGTTCTGGTCCAATATACCCAGGAAATGATTTTCTAAGATATAAGTAGAGTTAAATAATAGGCCTAAGTATGAAAACAGAGTCAAAGTTTGTGTTGTTTAAGCGAGGTGCCTAGGACAGGTCTTTTGTATGTTCTTTGTTTTATGGATCAACCTTAGCTATAATTCAATCAGTTTAACAGAAACTGGGTTTAGCTAATTTTTTCTGACATTTGAGACTTTCTTTTTTATTTTATTTACAGTTGTTATATGACATTTGAAGATTCTGTTTATTTTATTATTATATATATGTTGTAGATAGATAACTGGAGCCAGTAGGAATTTGGTTTAATGCTAATCCAAATTGTATTGCTAAAGCGTGCAGGCTTTTGTGCCCCCCCAAATCATTCGCATTTCATGCATGAAACTAGGATTGAAATTTCCATGTTTTGTGTAGAACTACATAGCACCATAGCTACAACTAGCAATTTCAAGGCTCTAGCACCATAGCTACAACTAGCAATTTCAAGGCTCCTGTCAGCATTCAATCCCAAAGCAGTATGAGCAAACTCTATTACCCCCAGATTTGAATTTGTTGTTCAGCCTTGTTTTCTTTATCATCCTTCGTTTTCTTTATTTTACTTTGCTTGTGCTATTTTAAAAATGTCCCCACTATGACTACAAGTGTTGCAGTCCAAGTGCTCTTTTTATTCAACTAAACTTACACTTCTATGCAGCTTTGAACAACATTTTCTTGTTTTCCTTTTTCTCCTTTCTTTTTTTGGTTCACTGGAAAGATCAAATGATTATAGTCTTTCAAAAGCAACATCCCCAGAGTCCACCATGCGTATAAATTCTATATGCATTTCCCTAGATATTAAATCTTCAACATGTGTGTGCCCTTCGTTCGCCAGGAAGTGGACACACTAGGTTGCCTCTCTCGAGATGTGTTTAATAGAGGCCTTGTTGATTACAAATATTGCAGAGTCTTCAATAATAGGATGGTGTAGTATTTCCTCATCCTTAATCAGCTTGACAACAAGTATCCCATTAGCTTAGATGCAGTTGGCCCTTTTTTTATGAGTCATAATTCTGATGTGAGGCTTGTAGTAGATTTCACCTTACCTAAATATCCCAACACCTATGTGATCATCTCTAAAGATCCCTCCAAAAGCAGCATCTCCAGACCGTGTCTTGACACTACCATCTTTCCTTTTTCTCCATGCTATTAGCAGGTTTTATCCTTGGTTCTTTTATGTGACCTTTACTCACCTCTTGTTTGTCTTGATATACTCTTTCTATACTAATCTGAGATTATATGGTGTTGTATGCAGCTCTTCCCAAACCTTCATAAAGTGGTTTTCTTGGATGACGATGTTGTGATTCAGCGTGACTTGTCTCCATTGTGGGACATTGACCTTAAGGGAAAGGTGAATGGAGCTGTTGAGACCTGTAAAGGAGAAGATGAGTGGGTGATGTCAAAGCGATTCAGAAACTACTTTAATTTTTCTCATCCTCTCGTAGCAAAAAAATTGAACCCTGACGAGTGTGCATGGGCTTATGGGATGAATATCTTTGACTTACATACATGGAGAAAGACAAATATAAGAGATACTTACCATATATGGCTTAAAGAGGTAGTCAGATTTCACATGGTTCATGGTTTTTGTCTCATCTTTCAGTTTTATATTTTCCTACATATATGGGATTATTTTTCAATCATGCAAGAGTTCTGAGATTCTTCTATGCTTCTTGCTTATGTCTGTATTTTGTCTGATGTGTGACTTATTAACCTTTTTCTTCTGCAATGTTCTTCTAGATTACACAAGCATGCCCTGGTTCAGCCTTTTCTTGTTGGTCTGGATGCTATTAAATTTACTATTGTACTTTTCTGTTTGACATCGGAACTGTTGTGATTAAGAAGTTTAAAGCTGTAATTTTTCTGTTTCATTCTGTTGTTTTCTTGCTGTCTTCAATATTGAAAGTACAAACTCCACGAAAGCAGGACATGTAATCTTCAATATACATATCACCCCCTAAATGGGGTTGATGTGCATTTAGAGTTGGGGTGATTGGGTTCTCTTGTATTAAGCACCATCCCATCCTTTTAAGCAAGTGGCACAGTGATCAATTATTGTAGCTCCTCCATAGAGAGTTCAATACTTCGGATGGCTGATATAGTGCTGATTCAAGTTAAAGAGACATCATAACTAGTCTTTGACAAATATCTCCTTTTCTTTTGAGATGTGTTATCAATGAACACTCTTGACCTTTGTGATCTTTTGTAGAATCTGAAGTCAAAACTGACAATGTGGAAGCTTGGAACACTACCTCCTGCTTTGATTGCATTCAAGGGTCATGTTCACCCAATTGATCCCTCATGGCATATGCTTGGCTTGGGCTATCAAAATAAGTCCAACATTGATAAAGTGAAGAAGGCTGCTGTAATTCATTACAATGGCCAGTCCAAACCTTGGTTGGAGTTAGGCTTCGAGCATCTCCGTCCTTATTGGACCAAGTATGTAGACTACTCCAATGATTTTATCAAGAATTGCCACATATTGGAGTAATCGATAGGTTGCACTCCAACAACAAAACACAAAGTAGGAATCCAGAAGTTGCAGACTTTTTCATTCTATGTAACTCCACAATCGAATAGAAGAGGTTATTCTCAGATTGGCTGAATTTGATCAGGTATATTCAGGTTTTCGGATTTGCTGCTTTTGGCTCAATTCTATGAAGAGAACCTGCATTACTAGCATGGCTATGAGATTCATTCTTTCCGTCTGTAAGAAGTTCATCTATTTTTTTTTGGAGGAATAGGACATTCTTATGCGCCTCTTAGATGTCGGTATTGTTTAGGGGGCAATATTGGTGCATGGCAGAAAATACTTATCATTTGCCATTGGTGATAGGAGCTGTTTATTGAGAAGAAAAGCCAGGATTGCAGGCCACGTTGAAAAGCTCTCCTACTTTGGACCCCCTTAGATACAGAGATAATTTTTCTCTCAAAAATTTTGATTTTTTTTCTTTATATTGTGGGTCACCACCCACATTCAACTTTTATTACTTGATTAAATTATCTCTATTACATCAGACTGTAAGTAATGGAGATTCTGGTAAAAAAGTACAGAATTCGGGAACTATGACATACAATTATGTGCACAAAATTCTTTTAGACTTGTTAGGTTTCAAGAAATTTCAATTGTTTTTCTAGGGCTGCTACTAAATTTCTTGCTGTAAGGATAATTAATATTATAAATCATACCTAATCAAGTTATTAGATTTGAGTTTCGATAAATAACAGGTTTCAAGTTGATCCTAATTAGTGTTAAGATAGTTGACATGACATAAGACTCTTTTGCTCAAGTTGTAGACAAAAAAATAATTTTGATATGTCGTATAAAACAATCATTTAGTACGCAAGAAGGATCCTCAATAGGCAAATATCTAGGTTTCCTACTCACTACCAAACAATTTCAATTACTAATTGACAATTTCAAAATTTTATTAGCAGGTTGGAAAACCATATTACTTAATGCCAAAAAGGAATTAGTTGGAAACTAGGTAGAGATGGCAAGGCATGGCAAGGCAAGGCAAGGCAAGGCGGGGCATGACAAGGATGAGCCTTCACCCTGCTAAGATTTTGATCTACCCTATCCTGTCTTGGTTTAATATTTTGAAAGAAAATGTACCCTGCCCCCTTTAGTCCTTTTTTTCCCTCTTTTTTGGCCATTTGTAATATTCTATTCAACTTCTTAAAAAAAAAAAAAAAAATTGTTTCAACTTTTTTGTTGGAACATTTAAAAATTATATGTGAATGGGAGTTGATAGTCCAGGGTCTGGTGAAGGAGTCTTGAAAGATGGTTTCTCACAAGCTCATTAACCAAGAAGTTGAGTTAATATCTTGATAGCTTACTCAACCTTGATAATTTATCTAATAAAATTATTGAACTTTTGATGTAAGTTTTTAATAGGGTTAACTTCAATCGGGAATATCTCAAAGAATATGAAGAGTTATGTGGACCATATTTTGTCAAATTAAAAGTATTTGCTCCAGCTACTTGATAGCGCATTGAGGTAGTGGCTACTACGTTGCTACGCCTCTGAGGCATTTTCTGCGCAATAGTGCATGCCAGAAGCATCTTATTAACCCCCCAAAGATGTGGGCTCACTTTTCTAGTCCAAAACTTTATCCTAGAAAGAGAAGCTCTCAAGGACCCAACTTTCTCCAAGGTTCATCCATCAGATTTAGCCATAGAATATTGATAGTTTCCTGATCTAAACACTAATTAATACCTCCTACCCATGGAATCCATATGTTTTCAAGAAAACCCACTTCTAAGGTTCAAGAAATGAATTCTTGGTATCTTTTTCCTTCGAAGACCAGCCTTTCTCAAGAATTTGGAGCGTATAAGGCTTAAAAGGCTATCTCCACGTGTTGGAACAACTTGTTCTTCCCCACAAACTATGTTCCGATATTTCAAAGTATCTTCCATGAATGAATGAGTTATGGTTAGAATGAAATCCTATGTTCTTGAATTGATCTTGATTCTTTATGAAACCCCAAGACTCCTCTATGAAAGCATCCTTTTTACAAGATTTTCTCCATCAAATTATGAATAACTATGAAACGTTTTCTAGTTTGTAAACTTAAGTTTTATGATTTATTAATGACCTCTTAATAACTTCTTAATGATTTCTTGATAAATTCTTGAAAATTCTTCTTTTGCTATGAATCCTAGAATTATGAGCTGTGAAATTCTCTAAAAGTAAATTTTATGATGCTATCATATGTTTTCTTGATTCTTGATGCCCTTGTGAAATCTTCCACAAAAATTAATGGAAGAACATTTACGAACTATCAAGTTATGTATGTATATAAATTCATGTTTCTCATGACAATTCTTTATGAATTCATGAATTCTTATGATTTTATTTATTTTCTAAGAAACTCTTATTTCAAGAGTCTGTCTATTTTTCACCATGAGATTTTAAAAGCATGATATGATTCTTAGGACATTCATTCAAAGCATCAATCCTATGAAGTTTTCCCCAAAACTATGAGCCCTATGATTTATGATATGATTTACATGATTTCAAATTATAAACCGCGGTATATGAATTTCAAGTGTTCTTCAATGATTTTCATCGTTTAAACTATGAAGTATGTTTTGCCATGATTTCTACAAGATATTCATATGATTTACGTTATGACTTATGGAATTCAAGCCAAACATGCATCTCTTATTATCTTTACAAGATATGTACGTAATTCATGTTATGACATATGAGTTTTCAAGACAAACATGCTTTTCATTGGTGTTATGCCAAATTATGACATATTAGCTTAAAGTTGTTTCATGATGATTTTTCGAGAAATGTTAACATCGAAAAGGCAGATATTCAGATAATAAATGTACGAAACTATTTATGCCAACGTAGGTTAAGGATCATACCATTTGTTTGGGTGACTACTCTACATGCCCCTGGTAAAAGCTTATTATGAATCCACAAAATATGTATGCCTCATACGCCATCAAGGTATGTGGTGGCTTAGCATAATGGATCGTGATCAAACTCCATATGTTCCCATGGAGATTATGTCGGGTTAACTTAAAAAGTATGATATTTTATGAAGTAAGAGTTTGGTCACTAGTTTTAAAGAGTTTTGAAAATGCATGGCATAAAGATATTCAACTAAGGAATATTCAATTCAGTTATTATTGATCAGTTTCATAAGTTCAATTTTAAGCTCTTTAGTTGCACTAATTGATGTTGATAACCATAATGTTTCTTACATTTATGTACTTGGATATTTCATGATCTTGATGTATAGCATATTCATGGTTAGTTTTTCAGCTATATTAGTTATAGTTTCATTATAAAATCAACTATTTTACATACAACACATTTCATGTAGAGACGTCATTTGGTGTATCATTTTATGTGAAGATTTGGAGATTAGACCCAAACATAGAAGATTCATTAGCTCCACTTTCCTCAGTTTAAGTGAGTCCTTCTTACTCTCAGAGGATTTAATCATATTGAGTTTATGACAATTTAGGAGACTTATGAATATTCAGTAAAAAGAGAATTGCTAAGATGGTATCTCTTCCAACCCTAAGATTGTGAGTTTGAGTCTCCAAAGGAGAAAAAAAGGTGGGAGCTAGCTCCTAGGGACGGGAAAAAAAGAAAAGAAGAAAAAAGAAAAAAAAATAGAAATAATAATATGGATTCATTTTAGTCGTCATGATATAAATGAGGGAACATAAAATAAGTAGCCACGTAAGAATGAATACTACAATTACCTAAAAAAATGTATTTCTCAACTATTACGACGACCCACACATTAAATAAGGTAAAATACTATCATATTTTCTACCTAAATGAATCTTTTTTAGATCAAATAGGCCATAAGGCAATTTCAGTAAAAAAAAAAAAAGAAGTAAAATTTCTAGCCAGAAAGGCCTAAAATACAAACTAAAAAAAAAAAAAGCAAAACCAAAGTAGAAGGACCCAACAAAAGGGACCAAGCTAGTGCTACAAACAAGAGCTTCGAAGCTTTCTGATTTCTCTATCTAGCTGACTTTGCCGTGAAAATTTGATTCCGGCGATTAAGTGTCCGACTGTCTTGTCCTCCATCTCTATATGTTAAGATCCTTTGTAACCCAAACTCAAAAGCTCTTACCCATCTCGAAATTGTTGAACTAGTTTTGAAGTGGGTGACCTTTCCTCCATTCTGGGTGAACGGTGTAGGCTCTTAGAGAAACTAAAAGTTTCGACTATGGAGCATCTACAATTGACAGTTGAGCTTCCATTTAAGGCCAGGTACATTTTAGTAAACTTTCTTAGATCTAATTTCCAATGGGTCAAATCCCCTAAAAAGGATCGATACCATCATTATCATTTCAATCCTTAAAAATTTGCTAATCTATATTGTTCCTTGTCACGATCCAAAGTATACCCTAGATGTGACATGACATATAAGACCCCTAGATATCCTACACAAGCCCATGACATACATTCACACAATATAAAAGAAATAAGAGAAATCATATCAAAGTAAAACGTTTGACATATAAGCAGAATTCTAACATAGTCTTGACAAATCATCTATTACATCAAAGAATTGGTCAGGACATAACTTGTACAATGTTTGAAAACTAAGACATAAGGATAATGAAGTAAAGGTAAGGTTATCAGAACATGAGGACTCACCAAGTCTTGAGTTTTGAATGGTCAAGCCAACTAGCTAGGAACAAGAGGAGGGAGATCTTCAGACCCTACATTAATGAAACAATGTAGGTACAAGTATGCATTAGTATATGAAATATACTAAGTATGAGGGAAATACAATAAAACATGAAACATGATCATAAAGGGACATAATAAAAAACATGGCATGCATGACCAAGGTAAACATAGTAAAATCATTTAAGAAGAATCATAAATCATGAACATGGTCAATGCATATTAAAATCATAAGAAAAGCTTCATAACATATTTTTAAGTAACTTAGTTCATTTTGTTGGATATTAGCTTTAACCGACAATAGACCATGTGAGCCATAACATGGAATCCGATGTAAGTCCCACATCAAGAAGGAGAGTTTACTTGCTAAGGTAAAATTTGTATCATATCGAGTAACATATGTGGATCCACTAGTTAGACCATTTAAGGCAATCATAGGGCACATAGTTGGAACTAGAGGTTGCTACTAGATACTATCCTATTTGAGCGTCCATCTCAAAGTTCTCTCAGTGCTAAGTTAAATCCCAACGAAATAGTCATTTTCATAAAGTTTTAATCATATATGGAAAAGTAAAATTCAAATACTAATTCAAGATTAATCATCATAGAGTAGCTCATTAAGTCTTGAATCAAGTCTAAGTAAGAAAACATTTCACCAAGCCATGATCCCTTAATATGTGAGAAATTCTTTCACAATTTCATTGATGCTCATCTTAAAGAAACCTAGATCATAAAATCTTTATTTTCATAAATCATGCATAACTTCATAAAACATCATACATTGATTCAAGCTTCTTTATAAATTCATGTAAATTAGGATTCATAGTCAATAACATGATCAATGCATGAATTCATGTGATTTCAATTGGAAATCATGTAATCGGGTTAAGACAATTATGATAAGATCAAATTCAAGCGATTGAATCAACATAAATAGAACCCATGAAGAATTCAATGAAAACCTAATCAACTTAATTGAAATTGGGTTGGAGAATTAAGAAACCTTGTACCAATGGGTGAATGAAACTCATTGATGAAACCTTAAATACCTTGATCTTGAATCCCTAAGCAATGGTGAATAATGATACTTGACTGAAAAACCTAGCTTCTTCTTTTTGACCTTGAGAGAGAATTGAAGGGAATGAACTTGGATGGATTTGGGAAATTTGAGGGAATGAAAGAGTTGGGGAAATTTTATGAGTAGAAAGTTAGTTATAAGACTTAGAATTAAGGTCAAAACAACATAGTATAGGCATTAAAAGACCAAAATACACTTAAGAATAACTATTGGATTGATCCTATGGTTTGGACCTACGACCCATAGAACTTTCTACGGTTTGTACTTGTCAATCGTAGAACCAAATTCAGAAACACAAATTTCACCTTACTTCCTACAAGACCTTTCTACGATTTGTCCAAATTGCTAGGGTCCGTAGACCCCATCTGTAGAACTTAAGTTTCACTCCAAAATTTCACTAAGTCTGGAACCTTTCTACGGGACCTTCCTACAACCCGTAGAACAAATGATGGTCCGTCAAATCCTTCTGTAGGACTGAGGTTCTGAATCAAATCTCTGAATCCCTTCTATGGCTCGTCAACCTTCTTACATTTCGTCCCGTTCATCCGTAGGTCAAACTTCAGAAACTTACTTAAAACTCCAAATACTTACCTCTAGGTTTACGACTTCCTTCCTACGGCCCGTAGGACTTCCTATGGTCCATAGGTTGGACTCATATAACTTGCCTCAATGTCCAAATCTGCATTTCTCCTTTTCCTTTTCAACTTTTCAACTTTCGGGGTAATATGTTCCTGGTCTCCGAAGCACATAGGAAACCACATAAAGGCTTCTCGAGCTCACTTGTTGATGGTTCTATGATTATCACAACTCATCTTCATCATGGATTAAGGTACCACTGAAAATTTGAAATTCATTATAAACACCTTATTTTTAACGCTCTCTACATAAATTGAATGAACCAAACTAGGTTAATACCTCATTTAAGTCAAGAATATTGAGCTTAAAATGTTTATATGATGAAATCTAACCGTGTATATAAAAATAGAAATCTTTATTAAAGAGAATATGTACTTATACCTCGTGAGTCCTGGTTTTATACAATTTATAACACCTTAGAGCTCTCACTAGGTGCATGGTATTATAACCAATCGAAATTATTTCAGACATCATATGGAAAGTAGTAATTGTAACTATCTTTCAATGGTTCTAGCATTTGTAATAAAAGAAAGTGCCGATGCCTATAGTGATTGCACTACACTACTTGTATGACCTGAATGTCTTATTCTCAAACCTAAAAGTTTCTTTCAAATTTAATATTGCATGAATTTTTTCAGCAATATATCTACCTAATTGTTTTTTTCAAATATATATATATATATATATATATATAATACATCTTTAGAAAAAAAATAGTAGCCCTCAAAATATTAAGGCCTCAAGCTATTGCTTTAGTGGCCTTATAGTCAAGAAAGTTGTCTCCTTGCTTCTTAATTTCTTAACTAGTTCCTTCTTTCTAAATTATCACAACCAAGAATAAAAAGAGAAGATCTTAAAAAATGAAATACACTGGACTTGAAACATTTTTGTCAATCAAGCAAAATTGTAGTTTAACAAATGGATGATGCAAACATCTACCGGAACTTTGCTAAATCACATAAATTAAGCAAACACAAAAACACGACCAATTTTTTTTTTTTCGATTAATAAGATACGGTAGGCTTACTGATATTTGAAAAAAAAAAACCTGATAACTCACGAATATTTTCACGGTAACATCATAACATTGATTCAATCAAATCAAACTTTCAAGAAATAAATATTGATAACACTTAACAGAAACATTGTCTCATGGCCTTTACAAATAATCGTTTAGCTTATAAAAATTCCCTGTATCCTTTTTGTGTAATCAGCACACCCACTTTAGTTAATAGTGTTTAAATCTATATTGGTATTAGTTAATCTCTACAATAGCTGTGATTATAGACAACCCTTAAGAACGGTAGAACTAAATCCAATGTTCCCCACATGAATATTAAGATTGTCGTACAATTGTAACTATTCATGGTAGCTCTTCTATAAGTTCTCATAAGCAAAGTTGTGTATGTAGGATCACTAGTATACTTAAACTATCCCAAACAACACCAAACCTGTCATAACTGAAATGACCAAGTCTACCCAAGAATGACATCCTACTAAGAGGACAATCATAGGATCGGTATACCCAATCCACCACTAGGAATTCACCCATAGATATGAAAACACATGTGGCATTAGCAATGAATCATACTCCAAATAATGTTCAGAACGAAGAAGGTGGTCACATAAAAATGTACGAAACCAAGGTCGAATAACACGAGATACTCCTTCCATAGTGTCCATATCAAACATTTCAATTTATATGGCTCCATATCTTTTATTTTTAGCTACCCACAATCAATTAGTCTAGTCCCTATTACTGTCTTACACATACTCAATTTATCAAACCCCACATACTTATCACAGTTATCCATTGGAGTCAACACTATTAATATCACTAAATGTCATAACCACACTGGTCATTTACCTTACTCTGAAACTGTCACTAGTATCAAAGTCTTCTTAGCAAGCACATTGTAGCCTCCAAAATTTTAAACTATGGTTCCTTCTCTTTCCATTTGATAGTACTTTCTCATCGAATTAAAGCTTTCGAATCACGTCCAATGTCAACTCCACACAAATCTTTCACATATTAAGTTTCAACTATTATCCAAACCATCATATACCTCATACCAACACTTAAGAAATTCTTGATCACTCCAATAATTCGGTATGCTATAAGCTCATAACATCTACTCACCATCAAATGCCTATGTAACACATCATAACAATCTATATCGTTCCATCAACAAAGTAGTTTCAATCCCCTCGAAATCCTCATTAATCATGTAGAACTTAGGTCCACACCGTTGAACATCCATAAGTTACCTATCATAATTTGAATAACTTAACTCGACATAACTACATAGAATCTTTCACACATCATTGCTTGTCACCCAAACCAAAACTCAATCTTTATAAAAGTCAATGATAAACCCCTAATAAGTTTGTACTGAACTACTTCACATCTCACAGTCATATCTAACCTCATAGGCAAAAATAAATACAACCTTCAACTACAAACCAATGGTTTGTACGAGAGGTCTTATTCCTTCACTTTTCTCAAATTCTTCCCATGATGGAAACAATAGTGTTGTTTCAATAACACTAGTAAAATATAGTGTGATTTGCATGTATTTAGGATACTAGATACGCGAGATACATGTATTTGGTGTGATGCATCCCAAATATGAGAGCAAGGTAAGAAAGTGGCGAGCGATATGGGAGGGAGGCGAGGGTGCAAGATTCATCTATGTATCCTAGATACATGTGAATCCACTTGGATAGAGTGTATCTAGAACAAAGTACACCTAATTTTGTGCCCATATATCTCTAGATACATGTATCTGAATGCACAAAAATCTAGTAAGATTAGTAGTATTACAACATAGCGTGCATCTTAATAATTAGCTTATACACTAGTGAGATTTTTATAAGTTACCCTTAAATTAATTGTTTTGACCCATGGACCGACCCCTACCCTGCCCCGATCAAGCCTTAAGGGCCAAAGGCTTATAAGGCCTAGTTTTAAATGGGCTTAAAAAATCCTATCCAAACACTACCCCAATAACGAGTTGGATTGGGCCAGCCCTATACGCTAAGTCCATTTTGACAGCTCTACTTACAATTATCCCACAATGCCGCTCTGAATTATTATAATGTAATTTCTATTCTAATTTCTATGTAAATGAATGAATGATAATCAAAATTATTGATTCGAATAAACTGTTTAGTTAAATCATTTTGTGTTCAATTAATTTATTGTTCCAAGATAAGCTATGCTTGAGGAACTAATGATGGATGCCAACGTAAGGAGGCATATCTTGCGAAATTAATATAGGAGCAAGAGCACTGCTCTTTAAAGTGAAATTTATATATCTCTGCATCTTCGAAAATATATTGATGTACTTGTATTAAATCCATGGGTGGATCTAAAGGATAGGCAATTTTTCTTGATAAAAAATTATACGATATATGAATTCATTAATTTATATTTAGTTTTTGAACCTTCTGAGCAAAAGATTAATTAGAGGTTGGTTTAGTTATTGAGTAGGTTTAAATTTAACCTTGAGATTCAAGTTTAAATCTCAAGTAGTACATTTTTTTTAATTTTAAAAATCCTTTCATTAAAAAAATTCTTGAAATAAATAAATTATCAAGCACAAAAAAGGAACTAAAAATGGAATAACACTCGAAATAAAAATGGAATAACACTCGGAAAACAACACTCAAAATAAAGCAACGGTACATGAGAACTTTTTAGAAAGAAAAAACTGACGAAAGAAGAAGGAAACGAGAAACCAAAAACTACATCAACCGATAGTTGAAACATGCTTCTTCCTTATTATTTGGTGTACGATATTGAAGAAGGAAACGTCAAACCTGAAGATTGAAATTTCTCAAGCATTATGTTATCAATGGATGTTGCCATTTTCTCCGTTAAATAATTCTTCCAATCGCCAATTTCTCCTTTTCGAAAAAATAGACTATTACTAACTTCTTTAGTATTTTCTGGTTTATATTTGCCAATCTTGTTCACCTCTAAATTACTCAAACTTTCGAAGTTACAGCGTGCCACAATTTCTTGAGGCAAACCTCGCACTTCTTCCTCCTAAGAGAAGGGTTTATCCATGAAGTCGGCCAACTTCTTCACATAATCCAACGTGTCCTCTTTCAGATCTTCGTACTTGAGGAATAACACTCTCTTAGGTCTCTCAACACTTGCTTTCCAATATTCCAACACGTGATCCTAGTAAGGTCCATATCCAAATTTTCCTTGGCAAAACCACTTAAATGCCTGATCGAGTGTAGTTAGGGGGTGCTTTAGTACTTTTACTTTTAGCTTCAATCTTCTATATGAAATGCCACCAAGAAACTAGTGTATCTTTGGGTTCTCTACATATGTAAATGATGTTGCAATTATATATGGATTTGGGTAATATGGTGTAAGGGAGATGCGTGGCTATTAATGGCAACTCTATGTCAAGAAATTTAGGATTAGAGAAAAAAATCATATTTCGAGAAGAGTATGCATTCATGGGGTATGCATAAATCTATAAACATCCCTATAAGGAGCAAGATCAGTTTCAGATGTAAGTCTAGAAGTCTTATGATCACTATCAATTGTTATAGTTTCTTCAGTAGTTTTAACCACCTGTTTGAGACCTAATTTCTCAAAAGTTCCCATCTAATATATAATTCTGGAAGATATTTTAGGAATAGTCCATTTATTAAGAAAATCAAGATGATGAGGTGTATCATATTCTTCATTTCTACTGCTTCTAACAGTAGACTTCTTCTTTATAATATTTATCAAAATAAAGTATTGAACTAAATCACCTATAATTACTACAATTCCATGGCTCTAATACCATAACAAATGGATCGTTCAACAAACTATAAGGCTCTTTTACAAATATAAGTAATTTCAACATTATTTATGAAAGCTTCACCTATTCAGGTCTGCCCTTAGGATAATCCAACGGATCTTTTCGGGTACGCCCTCATCACAGGGTAATCCAATGGATCTCTTAACAACCTTTCATAAACATATCTTAATTGCTTAAATCAGACCTTAGTCTTTACTGTTCAAACCATTTCTTAATAGACACAACACCACTTAATCATAAAAATCTAGTATGATATAGTCTAACACCAAGAATTTAGCCTATCATTTAGGCTATATCTAAGAAGAAATAATTAAAAGCAAAAGTACCTGTAAACGAACTCCAAAATCTACCTCAATCAAACCAAATTGCAAACTTTTATTCAAACATTAAAAATATTACAAGAGAATTTAGATAGAGAGAGCGAAGTGGTTCAAAAATCTGCCTCCTTACTAAAACTTATCTCTTCATATATAGTGGAAAACTGAAACATAAAGAATAAAAAGATGGTCCACAATCTTTACAATGGTCAATTACAAGAGATAATACCGACAAACAAATGTGGCCTTCACACATACTACATGTGGCCGACATAACTTTTGGTGGGCACTAATCTTTATGAAAGATAAAGTCTTTATTAAAGTCATGATATTATTTTGTCTTTATACTTTTCTTTTCCTTTGCATGTGGTCTTGTCGGATGATTCCTCCACTTGCTCTTGGAATTTCTTGAAAAGAGCATCAATATCAATCTCTTCTGCACTATCACTTTGGGATTCTCCCGCCATACATCCCTCATCATCTTGATTGGTGTGACTTGTTGATACCATGGATATATCATCTGCAATCTCCATGCCAAGATTTCTGATTAAATCTTTCTTGACTTCCTCCATGTATAATGCTATAGTTTCGGACTTGGATATAATCCCTTTATTCATAAGAAGTTTCCAGACAATTTGTTTAAAAGGACTAGTAATCTCTTCTTGAGGTGTAGATATGTCGTAGGTATGATACTTATCAATGGTTTTAGTTGTTAAATCCAAGATTTCTTGGCCATGCATCTTTCTTTCAAGGTCCTTACATATTAGTTTACTCCAAAACTTTGTATAAAAAGTTTTTTATAAACAAGGAAATCCTTCATAAGTAGTTTAACTTCTACATTCCATTTCATAATCCTTGGAATAGAGAATTCTATAAAAAAGAACATTACCGACATCCCTTCAAAGAAGATATTATCTTGCTCCATGCTTATAAGTTTTGGGGATATGTCTAACCATTCCAAGTATAACTTCTTATATTGGTCTGGTAAAATTTTTATAGAGGGACCATATAACATCCACCATTTGCAGAACCAATTAGGAATGGACTATGTTAAAACATTTGGGCATATTTTTATAAACCATGAATGCTTCCTATTAACATTCTCATATAGCAAAACTTTATTAAAGCTATCAACATAATCCCAATAGTTGTATTTTACTGTAATTTTTTGCTCGGGATGGATATAATCCTTTTCTTTTAACGGACTCATTCCCCATTATTCTGGAGAACTAATTCTTTTTCTGATGAAGAAGTTATAAACTTTCTTCATATTAGCAGAGTAGAAATGCTAGAATTCTCCCGACCTTGTTGCTGAGAATATCATCTCATAATGCATTATGTATTTATATGCAGTAGTAGTATAACATACTGAATCTAAATATCTATTCATCAGTTGCCATGGATCATGTTTCCACTTCAAATCATTACGTTCTAAAAGAAGTATAATTTCTCTTTTCTCATTTAGGTCAAATACCTTTGTATTTTCTTCATCCACTAGTATTGTAGAATAGGTTGGAGGAGTATCATCCTTCTTTTGATTGGATTTCATAAAATCCATAAATTTTGCATATATAGGATGGCTTATATTTAAAAATTCTGCACTAGTTGATGAACTAGATGCTGCAACCAACTGCTTGTTTCCGAGTTGAGCAAGGATATGACCTCCTCGTCCTCCTTTTCCACGTCCTCTTCCCTTCTTGAAGGGGGCCATGATTGCCTCATTCCTGAAACCATAAAAAATGGTATTAATTTAAATATTCTCTAGTTAGAAAATTAGGAAGACTATTATCTTCTTCTTTCTTATAATGAATTTCAAAATCAAAAGGTGCTAATAGAGCTTGCCATCTAGCAAACATTTGTTTAGAAACATCATGTTTGTAGTCTTTAGTAAATATAAACTTTGTTGCTTGACAATCATTTTTATTACA
The DNA here is from genome assembly GCA_037074985.1 of Solanum bulbocastanum. NCBI lineage: Eukaryota > Viridiplantae > Streptophyta > Magnoliopsida > Solanales > Solanaceae > Solanum > Solanum bulbocastanum. The sequence continues at coordinate 15,941,590 of CM073599.1, forward strand.
AACTTTTGATTATAAAGATCGCCTTGGAATTTCAGCACACTTTTCACAATAGCTAGGATTTCTTTAGCTATTGTGGCATAATTTTTCTGGGCTGGGTTCCATTTCCCTAAATAAAATTGAACAATATAATGTTGTTTATTAGCGGGACAATATTGTGTAAGGAATCGTTCGAATCTTAAGTCTGAAGCATCAGTTTCAACTGTTTTCTCCCAATTTGGGTTAGCCAATGTGAGACATGGAAAGTTTTTAACCTTTTCCTTAATTCTTTTAACAACTTCAGTATGATCTGTTGACCAAGCTTTTGGATTGTTCTTAAGTCTGTCATATAATATAGCCATATCAAGGGCTAAATCTTTTATGAAAGGTGCTACATAGTTAAGACTTCCAAGGAACCTCTGCAACTGAGTCTTGTTAGTAATTTTATTCAAAAATTTAGAAGCAAATTCAATACTTCTATTAATAGGACTAATACTTCCCTTTTCAATATTATGACCCAAAAATCTAACTTTAGTTTGAAATAAAGCCATTTTTGGTGCAGATATTAACAAACCATTTTGTATAATAATTTTTTTAAATAACTCGAGATGTTTGAAATGAATTTCTATATTTTTTGAAAATACAAGAATATCATCTATGTATACTATTATGAAATTACTATAAGGTATGAAAATATCATTCATAGTTTTTTGTAATTCAGATGGAGCGTTCTTTAAACCAAAAGGAATAACATTCCATTCAAATTGACCCATAGGGACATTAAAAGTTGTTTTAAATATGTCTGATTCATTTATTTGAATATGCTAGTAACCTGATTTTAAATCAAATTTGGAAAATATAATAGCATCATAGACTCTATCTAATAAATCTTTTTTTATTAAGAATGGGGTACTCGATCAAACTTAAAGCTTTATTAAATGGTTTATAATTTATAACTAACCTGGGGGCACCTCTTTCTTGTTCAGCATGTTTATTAACATAGAAAGTTGTAGAAGACCATGAAGACTTTGAATGCCTTATAAGGTCTTTTTGAAGTAGAGATTCAATCTCTTTCTTACATAATTCTAAATATTCAGAATTCATTTGGCATGACCTTGCTTTTGTAGGAATATTATCCTCAATAAAATCATCTTCATATGGAAGACTAACAACATGCTTTTTCCTATTCCAAAAAACATTTGGATGATCTCTGCAAATATCAAGAGAGAACTGATTTTGTAAAATAGCAATTTTATCCTGTAACTTAGGATTCTGCAAAATATTATTAATTTCACCTTTAAGAAAACTCACCTGATTGTTTTTCAAAATTATTATTGAAGTTACTTCATTTATCATCCTTGTAAAAGGTTTAGTAATGAATTCAAGTATAAAAGGTTTATTATTCCAAGTACCTATAATCTTTTCATTATCCCAATGAGTGAGTGGAAAATGTCATTAATAAAAGGTACTCCCAAAATAATTTGGTTAGTAATATCTTTAACTAAAACAAAGCTTTGAGGAATACAATTTTTTCCTTTGCAAATAAAAGCTTTAGGCAGTTTAAATTCAATATTCATTTTAATACCATTTGCTGATCTCAAACTATGAGTAGTTTTATGAAAGTGTCTTGAAGGAATGAGTCTTTCTTGTATGCAATATAAATCAGCTCCACTATCAATTAAAGCAATAATTTTTTTTTTATAATTATAATCTATAAAAAGAGTAATTTTTGTATAAAACTTTTAAGAAGTAAAAGTTTTTGGACTTCGTAAAAACTCTCCTTTGGTATTACCAAAATTTAGATTTTTAAGAAAATCAAGATTATTACTTTCTCCTTCATATGAAGAAGATGCTTTCGAGTTATTACTCTAATTTCTTCGTGTCTCAAAACTATCAAGTCTGACTTCTATAATGACATTCTTTTCTTTAAGATGTCGATGTCTTCCTTGAGATTATTAATCTCCTGTTTTAAATCATTGATAGTAGTAGGAGAGCTTATAAGCTTTCTTCTTTCCAGCAAGAGATTCTTTACTTCTGCTTTGGTCGGAATTTCCTCTGGAATCTGATTCTTAGAGGTAGATACAGTATTACTGGTTTTATCAATGATTTGAGCTCTTATATTCAGATCCTTTACCGTTTGTAAGAGTTCTATAATTTTGTCATTATCAATGACATTTATACTTAATTCCTTAAACTGGGAATAGATCTTATAAAAATCATCTTCTTACCCTTCCTTCTCATATTCCAAACCTTGTTGGCAAGGTAAAAAGTCATCATCTGAAAACATATAATCTTCTTGGTGAAGAGCTTTGAGATCTTCACTAGTAGATGATTCTTCTCGACTACTATATTCTGAATCTGATTTTCCTGAATTAAAATTAAGCATAATCTTATATGAAGAATCTTTAATATTATTGCCTATATCAAGGCTTTTAATCTTTTCCTTGACTCTACAATCTCTTGCATAATGACCAAATCTTCCACATTTGTGGCAGGTGTCTGACTTATCTTATCTTCGTTTAGATTTTATAAAATATCTTGTCACTTCTTCCTTCCTTATGTCTTCTTTCTTTTCTTTCAATTCTTCTTCTCTTCCATTCTCTATAATCTGTTTTAGAAGATCTGTTTTTGGAAGAGTGCTTCTCTTTATTATCTTTAGAAGAAGGTCTAGGAATATCTAGGGCAAATTGTTCATAGAATTCTCCCTATTGTTGTCTTTCATTAAGACGATGCCTTTTAATATGTTGGTTTAATTTAATTTTATTACATAAAGCCAAACCTTCTTGTACACAGGCACTTATTTATTTTCCATAAGTGTTAATGGAATGTCCATCTCCTGTAAGAGTTTTCCTATCTCTTTCAGCAAAACGGGCTGGTAAACCAGCAACAAATTTAGATTTCCAATGAGTACTATTACACTCTGGTAACTCTGGTAACTCCATTACTCTACTTACAAAAAAATCCTTATAAAATCTGAAAGATGTAAGAGTTTTACATCTTAAATTCTGGAATAAAGTCCTTATGGTTTCACTATTATCTGACCATCTCCCTGAAAAGTGTTCTATAATATTTAGAACCAAAGTATAAACTGCATTTTGAGTCATTCCCTAATCCTCTTGTTTGACTGCTAAGAGAATTTTATCTCTTTTATCCTGACTGAGATAATTGTCCCACCAACCTTTTAATTGGCCCATGAAACCTGCTATTATCATATCAGAAATAGTCTTATCACTATTTTTGTTTGTCTTACAGATAATACTGTAAATTAACATTCTATGTACAATCGTATAAATCTGTCTATCTGTATACCTATCTATGTTCCATTCATAGATTTCTTTTCCATTATAACTATTAGTTATAATGTGTTCATGTTCTTCCAAGAGTACATCTTGGGGAGTAGGTCTAGGATAGTAGTACATCGATTGAACAGGTTTTCTCGCATATTTATCTAAGATCTTATTAATCTCATCAGAGAATTCTTTATTACCACCACTACTTTCTCCTCCTGAAAGATTATTAATCTTTAGAGGCTTAAGGTTATTACCTTTGAAAGTTTTTTCCAAGAAATTTCCAAATCAGAAAAATCTCTTAACTTGAAATCTTCAATATCTGGTGGAGGTTGAATGCTAGGTTGAGCAACCTTACTTTTACCTTTCTTATAAAGACTTAACTGAGAAAGAAGTCTATCAACTTTATCATGAAGAGAAACAATATGTTCACCCAATATGCTCATATAAATATTTGTATAATAATGTTGTTTTATCGTGATATTAATATGCTGAGTAGTAACTAAATCAGTATTATCTTCAAATAATTTTAAAAATGCATTAAAATGAACAATTTATCATCTTTGTTAATTTGAAAATATTGTAATGGAGGAAAATTGATTTAGTAATTTCTCCATTACTTAAAGTAAAATCTTTTTCTAACATAGAAATATAATTATAAACATGTTTGCTCATGAACCAAGGGACAAAATCAATTAAAACATTTTGTTTCGAGTTTATAAAATTACCCTTGAAAATTAGTTTGTTCTGCTTAATTAAAGCTTTTAAAAAACCATTTTCTAAAAGGTTTCCAACTATATTTCTGAAATTCTTTAGAAATATTTTCTCTTGCCAGTGATCCAGGACTAAAATCAATAAGTTCGTCAAACATCATAAAGTAATTTATGTAGATAACCCATCTGGGAAGTTCATTTCAGATTCAGTTATATCTAAATCTGAGCTAGGTCTAGCAATATTATCCTTATCAATTTTTATATTATCACATCTATAGCTTTCTCTAATCTGAGAGGTAGAAACTTTATAAGGTATCTGTACAATATAATCCACAGGAGATATATAAGAAGAATTAGATCTAGTAATTTTTGAAGACATATTATCATAAGCAATTCTATTATTATACAAAGGATCAGAGAATTTAATTTTAACAATTCCATCATTTAACTGTTCAATTTCTGAAATTTCTTCATTAATATTACTTTTAGGGAGAGAAGCTCCCTCAATGACCCATTCTTGTGGAAAATCTATTTCTTCCCACTTAATAGGTCTTCGAGTGATCACTTTCGATTTCCCAAAATTAGTTTCTATTAAAATAGTTTCATTTTTAAAATCAATAACTTTGCACATATGATTCAAAGTATGAAACAACTTATAATAAATTCTATAACAAATACAAACAACTTTAGTGACAGACATATAATCATAACCATGAAGTTTAAAATTCAACATAAGAGAACTTGATCAATTTTCATCTTGTAAAGAGATCTGCAGATTAGGTGTTTTAGTATAAAATATAATTTTAGACTGGTTTAGAGTAGCCACTTAATTTTTAAAGGGAAATTAAGAAAACTGACTTTTCAATGGATTAAAACAGGAAATCAATTGAAAATATTTAAGGGGGTTCGGGGTTCATATTAGCATTTCAGGAAGGGTTTGAAAGCATCCGAAATGCCCGCTAATACGCAGTTATCTGGTGATCAATTATTTGGCTAAAATAATTTTAACTTAACTTCAATTGCAAAATTGAACTGTTTTAGAGTCATTTTAAGGAAGAAAGAGTGAAAAATATTGTAATATTATCTAAGCGAAAAAGTTTGTAAACTTATTTATTTATTTATCTTTAAGCCAAGTAAATGATAGGTAATTTAGTTAAGCGATCTGTTCAGAATGGGTATCTTTTGGGGATTTGAAATTTTAACCTTAAGATTAATAGAAGATAATAACAAGTAAACAAACACAACAAAGAAAGGAGGGAAAGAGATTTGGGCCCAATTCTGGTTTCTATCCGCCTAGACCAGTATTTGGGCCCATTTTTGTTTTGGTCCTTCGGCCCATTTGAGTTTCACCTGTCCTAGACTAACACAAAGTAATCATTCTTTCTTTTGGGCCTTAGGACCAATTTTCCACCTGTCCTAAGAACTAACGAAATAATAGCAAAACTTTGACTAGAGCTTAGGCCCAAAAATAACAAAATACAAAAATGCAAGGTGGGCCTTTGGCCTAGTATTTTCAACTCCCAATATGCTCCGTGTTTTTAAACCTGGGACTTGTACGCCTATTTTTGATGGCTGAACGGCTCTGATAAAAGGCAATTGGGCTTCCATGGCCCAATAAGAAAATGCAAGGGTAGGAAAATGAGTTCATGGTGAACTCGGGCATTTTTCAGATGCAACAAAATGAAATAAGAATTAGTATAGCGTTGTAACACCCTAAGTTCAAATGACAATGAGATTAATCATTTGCGAAAATAATAAACACATCGACGTGAATACAACATTCAAGCTAAGGACAAACAAATTAATCAAGTTAAGACAACATAAGAAGATGAATAGCAATGACTATGAGCTCAACAATCAAGTAGTTATCAGGGCCTTCAAACTAGGAGTAATTATCAACTTAATCTAATGACTCTTGCATGATGCACACCAACAAGCGACAAGAAAGTCGATGATTCGATAAGATCAAAGATAAAAAAAATAATATATATATATATATATATATATATAGTAGAAGCCCTTCTAGGCATAAATCACGCACAAAACACATTACGTGCTTTAGTTAACTAAAACACCAACTCATAATACAAAATCTTTATCGATCATTAACAGTAAACCTTGAGAGAACTGAAGCAATGGAATGAACTAAAGTGGAGGCAACAGAGACCTTCAGCTCATAAAAAAAAAATACCAAACCAAATGAGTCAAAAGTGAAGTGTACCATTTTGGGGGTAGCGACTAAGACAAAAACGAGCCAGCGACCACGATCTTCCCACCACAGAACTCCAATACGAACGACAACAAGGAACCTGGGCAAAATCTCAATTTCAGGCAAAACTTGGGGGAAGCGGTAACAAACAAAATAGAAGAGTAATCCTCTGGCTGAAGCGAGTTCTTCTTTTCCTTTTCAAATATGTTTCGTTTGTATTTTTAGCTGTTCTATTATACTATTCTCTGTATCTTCAAAAAAAATCCCCTGAGCAATGAAGAACAAAGGGCTATTTATAGCCAAAATTAGGGTTCGTTTCGGGGGGGTGGGGGATGGGGGGAATTAGAAACGGATAGGTGAAAGGACCTATTCAAAAATCAAAATCCCAAAATACTTTCACCATTAAGGACAAACACCTTTCTCTGAAAAATTTCCCCATTCCGTAAGAGGAAAGGGGAGGTGAATGGTTGGGAATGACTCCTTCATCCTTGGACGTTGACGTGTCTTCATCTCGGGGTTGCAAGGATGAAAACGCATTACTTTATCCGCTAGAACAGTACCACGTTCTGGGTTTCTGGTGCTTGCTGGAAGAAGAAGAAGGACGAAAGGTATAGGGGTGGGGTTGGGTTTTGAATTGTTGTTGTATGCTGGGTTTCTTTGGTATTATTGGGATGGGAATTTGCTGGTGTATCTAATGAGAGGAAAAATAATTGGGCTGCTGGAAAGTTATAAAAAAGGAAAGCCCAAAACCTTGACCTTAAAATGGGTTAAGGATAAAAATTAAATTGGTGATAACTGAGAAAAACTTAGGCAATATGAATTTAAATTATAGCCAATTGGAGGTTAAAGATGTAGCCAAGCATAGTTAATTAGAATAAGCTCGGCCAGTAATTAAATTAGATGAATTGATATTAATTAGTTAACAGGCTCCTTAATTTTAACGAAATAGGATAAATTAATTTAATTAATCATAATATAAACTACAATTAAACTAAACTAACTAACAAAATAATTAATTGAAAATAAAATCTCTTTTTGAGAATTTTTTTGAATATTCATAAAATATACTAATTATATAAAAATATATTTATTGTTTGAAAATTATTAAAATAACTAAAGTTATCTTAAAATATCCTGAAAAGCATTTTTAATTTTTATAAAACTAATTATTCCAAATCGTTTGAAATTGAAGAAGCTCAAAAATTAATTATTATCGGGGAGGGTCAAAATTGGGTGTCAACAACTATCTCTCGTTTTACTCGGATTGATGCAAGAAATTCGAGGAAAATAAAATTGACCAATCCAATTTTTACCGACCACGTCTTCATCTTTAGGAAAAGGGATTTGGTACGGACTTTAAGAATTATGGTCGAACCTTGAAAATGGGTTTCCTACATATCTCAGGCACTATGAGACTTTAGGCCATTTGTAGTTCGATACGCTTGATTTAATGCATGATTCTGAAAATATTCATAAGTCATCCCGATGTCAAATTATGATGAGACCGGAATGCTCGGGAATAAGATTTGAGAGTGAATGGATGGAATACAGCCAAGTTTCAACAGTGATGCTACCTACATATCCATTAACTTAAGGAATCATGCTGCTGTAGTTTGACTCGATCAGTTGAAAAGGAAATCTATTATGCAAGATAGCCTTTAGCTCTGGAAAAGCGACAAAGTGAGTCGAGTATGAAAAGAGGCTTGCAGACTCTTGGCCATGAATGTGGTGCGCTTCACACCCATAATTAAGAATTTACATGGATATAATTTCCAAAGCTCTTGGTGTATTGTCACTCAGATTGGAAAGTTGCTTTTGGTGAACCCAAAATTTCCGAATGAAAAGTTGTAACTGACAAACCCAAAGATAAACCCACATGCCTTCTGATAGGGGTGTGGTTTGATTGTGGTGGAAGTCACTCCTCTGCTCGCGTCCTAAGAGTTTGACACTCCTCTTTGGACTATGTCCCAGTTCACTGCTAAGAAAAAGTTCCACATTGTTCTGCATCCTTTTTGATGTCGTCTGCACCTGTGGTTGTTTTGGAGAATTCATCCTCTCGGATGCTCTCAACAAAGATTGAGATAAAACTCATTATCATAAGAATGTGATTCAAATGGGGAGATGGTGTCTTTTACCGTGCTGGCACTTAAGTTCTCTCCTTGAACATTTGATGTCAACTTTATCAGGTTTGACTTAAAGAAAATAAAGCTTGTGTATCATATTTTCAATATAATCTTCAATGAACTCTTTCTTTGATATCGAGGTAATAAAGTAGGTTGATGTAATATTGATAGTTCTCTTGATGTCATTGTTGACAATTTTCTTAGAATATTCTTGCAAATGACAATGATGCAGTCAACGTTGATTTTCTCGTGATTCATTTTTCTTCTTTGCGGTATATGAAATTTCTCTCACGATGCATGATTTCCTTCTCTTGCTATGCATGGTTCTTTCCTGCAATGCATGAATCTTCTCTTGCAATGTATGAATCTTCTCTTGCAATGCATTAATCTCCTTCCCGCGATGCATGACATTTTTTCCTGCAATGCATGAATCTCTTTTCTCGCGATGCATGAATCACTTTTTCCTCGATGCATGAATCTCTTTTTCTTGCGATGCATGAATCTCTTTTCTCGCAATGCATGAATCTCCTTTTTCGCAATGCATGAATCTCTTTTCTCGCAATGCATGAATCTCTTTTTTCGCGATGCATGAATCTCTTTTTCCCGCGATGCATGAATTTCTTTTCTCTTGATGCATGAATCTCTTTTTCCGCGATGCATGAATTTTTTCTCTTGCAATGCATGAATCTCCTTCCCGTGATGCATGACATTTTTTCCTACAATGGATGAATCACTTTTCTCGCAATGCATGAATCACTTTTTCCATGATGCATGAATATCTTTTTCCCGCGATGCATGAATTTCTTTTCTCGTGATGCATGAATCTCCTTTTCTGCGATGCATGAATTTTTTCTCTTGCAATGCATGAATATTTGATGATGCCTCCCTGATACCGAATGAAGGTAATGTTTCATCGAGCAACATAGGTGATCTTTTGGATATTTTTGGATGGCGGTATTGTCTCAATCGACAATACAAGTAAAAATGACCCTCAGAGTAGTGGTATCATCTCATTTGACAATACGATGTAAATGAATCTCTAGGTAGTGGTATCATCTTATTCGACAATACAATATAAATAACCTTCGGGGTAAGAATATTATCATATCTGATAATATAATGCAGATAAATGTCTTCCAGGTATCTTTAGTTGCTGGAAAAAATAATAAAATTGCTCTTTTTATGGTTTTTGTTTGTTCCATCTCCGAACATAGTTGTAATGTTCATTATGGTAGTTTCTTTGCTAAGAATTTGAATAAAATAATGCCATTCATATTCTTAAATCTTTAGTATAAGAAGCATAAAACTTTCCCTACATCCACAGAAAATTTTTAGTGTAAAATGAACTGATTTGTGCCGATCTCTTCAGTTGCTTGCTACGTAGTTGACTATCTCCGGTTGAATTCTCCGATCTCCCATTTCTTGATAGATAGGACAAAATATTTTATGCAAAATAATTGAAACATAGGGAAAAGTTTTAAGGCAAATAGATTTTCACAAAGTAGTATTTGGAAAGGTCACTGCCAAATGTCATGTCAAGCTTAACGAACATCCTCGAAGCCGACACTTTGAGATCTATCTGATTACTTGTTGGGAAATATTCAAAGTTGCTCTAAACTGCCGTTGAACCTTATTGAAATTTTTGAGGTCATCCTTAAAAATTTCTCTCCCAGTTAACTATCTTGGCGCATCTGAACTGTTGATGAACAAATTATGGAATTTTTGAGATCTTCTCAAAAATTCTGTCTAAGTTACAATCCTCCATGTCGCTTAAGTCTCGACTTGTTGAAAAGATTTTCTTCATGAGAATTTTTTAGTCCTTCTCAAAAATTCTGTCCCAGTTTCTATTGTGAAGAGTAATAGAAATCTTACAGAAAATATGACCGAGCCTTTGTGGCGCCTACATATCCCGTTGAGGCAGGAATCAGGTCAAACGTAGTTCAAATACAAAGGAAACATTAAAAAGGGCTAAAGGGGTGATCGAGGCCGACATAGGCCACCTATGTATCTTATTCTTGAGAATTCAGGTTAGACGTAGGTCACTACAAGAGGAATAACATTCTAAACAAAGAGATTACAAGCAAATAGAGCGATTACAAGGAAATAACAGAAATACAAACTGAAACTTCACACATAATATCTTTTGACAGCATCTGAGTTGATCAGTTTTGGCCATTTGTTTCCATCCATCTTCGGTTGGACCAAGGCACCTCCAGATAATACTTTGCGAACCATGTAGGTTCCTTGCCAATTTGGTACAAATTTCCCTTTGTACTCATCCTGATGAGGGAAAATACATTTGAGAACCAACTGACCAACCTCAATCATTATGGCTCTTACTTTCTTGTGAAAAGCACGAATCATTCTCTGTCGATACAGTTGACCATGACAAACAACAACCATTCTCTTCTCATCAATCAAGATTAACTGGTTAATCCTCTTGCGAATCCAATCAGCATCATCCAAGTCAGCCTCCTGGACAATTCTCAACGAAGGTATTTCAACTTCTGCAGGTATAAATGCTTCTGTTCCATATACTAACAAGTATGAAGTGACTCCTATTGATGTTCTGACAGTCGTTCTGTAACCCAACAGAGCATATGGTAGCATCTCAAGCCAACCTCTGTGATTATCTATCATTTTCCTCAAAATCTTCTTTATGTTCTTATTGGTGGCTTCTACAGCTCCGTTCATTTGGGGACGATAAGAGATCAAATTTCGGTGAGTGATCTTGAAATGTTCACATATTTCTCTCATCAAGTGACTGTTGAGATTCACTCCATTGTCAGTAATGATGGATTATGGTACTCCAAACCTACATATCAAATTGTTGCAAATGAAATCAGCTACAACCTTCTTGGTCACCAACTTATACGAAGTTGCTTTCACCCATTTAGTGAAGTAGTTGATGGCAACCAAAATGAATCTGTGTTCGTTAGAGGCGGCTGGCTCTATTGGACCAACGACATCTGTGCCCCAAGCTACAAACGACCAAGGTGAACTTATAGCATTGAGTTCATGAGGTGGGACTTGAATCAAATCACCATGCACTTGACATTTATGACATTTCTGCACAAACTTGCAACAATCATGCTCCACAGTCATCCAAAAATAACCAGCTCGGAGGATCTTTCTTGCCAAAGTGAGCCAATTCATATGAGTACCGCAAACTCTGGCATGTATCTATTCTAGAAGCTTTGCGGCTTCACTAGCATCAACGCATATGAGAATACCTAAATCTGGAGTCCTTCTATAAAGGATTTCCCCGCTTGCGAAGAAATTGAGGGCCATCCGGCGTATCGACTTATCCTGGTTTAATGTTGCATTCTCAGGATAAGTTCCGATCTCTAAATACTTCTTGATGTCAAAATACCAAGGCAAACCATTTGGTTCTACTTCAACATGTGAGCAATGGACAAGCTGCTCATTTACCTCTATATTCACTGGATCAATATAACTTATATCTGGATGTTTAATCATTGAGGGAATGGTGGCAAGAGAATCGGCCAACTCATTTGGTGTCCTAGGAGTGTTTCTGAACTCAATCTTGCGGAACATTTTGCACAACTTTTGTATATACTGCACGTATGATGTGATCTTTGGGTTCTTCACGACCCATTCTCCTCGAACCTGGTGAATTAGCAAATCTGAATCTCCAATAACCAACAACTCATGAACGTTCATATCAATTGCGATCTTCAGACCGAGGATGCAAGATTCATATTCAACCATATTGTTCATGTAATTAAATCGAAGTTTAGCTGCCATAGTATAATACTGATCTGTTTCTGACACTAGACTGCTCCGCTACCTTTCCCTTGGTGATTCCCGCTCCATCAAAGAATAACCTCCAACCGGGGTATGCTTCAAAAATATCTTCACCCGCAAATGCGACTTCTTCATTGGGAAAATAAGTCTTGAGTGGTTAATACTGTTCATCAACTAGATTCTCCGCAAGATGATCAGCTAAGGCTTGTGCTTTTATCGCCTTCTGAGTCACATAGACAATGTCAAATTCACTCAAAAGAATTTGCCATTTAGCTAACTTCCCGGTCGACATTGCTTTCTGGAAAATATACTTCAACGGGTCCATCCTAGAAATAAGGTATGTGGTATAAGAAGAGAAATAATGTCTCAACTTCTGAGCAATCCAAGTCAAAGCACAACATGTTCTCTCTAAAAGAGTGTAACAAGCTTTATATGGAGTGAATTTCTTGATCAAGTAATAAATGGCTCTCTTCTTTTTCCCAGTTTCATCATGTAGACCAAGCACGCATCCAAATGTATTATCTGGGATAGATAGATATAGAACAAAGGACTCCCTTCCTGATGAGGAACCAACACCGGCGGATTGGATAAATAATTCTTGATAACATCAAAAGCAGTTTGACATTCTCCTGTCTACTTGGTTAGGGCATCTTTTTTCAACAACTTGAAGATTGGCTCACACACCATGGTGGACTGAGCTATAAATCGACTGATGTAGTTCAACCTTCCCAGAAAACTCATCGCCTCTTTCTTGGTTTTTGGGGGAGGTAACTCTTGAATCGCTTTGATCTTAGAAGGATCAAGCTCAATGCCCCTCCTACTGACTATAAATACCAATAGCTTGCTGGTTGGCACTCCAAAAGCACATTTGGAAGGATTTAACTGTAAATTGTATCGACGCAGGCCATCAAAGAATTTTCTTAAGTGAGCCAAGTGATCCGAACTCTCGCGGGACTTGATTATGACATCATCTACATACACCTCAATATATTTATGAATCATATCATGGAAAATTGTTGTCATGGCCCACATATAAGAAGCACCAATATTATTGAGACCATAAGGCATCACACGATAAAAATATACACCCCAGGGTGCGATGAAAACTGTCTTTTCTGCATCTTCTTCATCCATCAGGATCTGGTGATAACCCACATAACAATCCACAAATGATTGTATCTCATGCTTAGCACAGTTATCAATGAGAATGTGAATGTTAGGCAATGGAAAGTTATCTTTCGAGCTAGCTTTGTTTAGATCTTTGAAGTCAACACAAATTCTGATTTTTCCATTTTTCTTGGCAACCAGAACGACACTGGCTAACCAAGTTGGATATTGCGTCACTTCCACTACTTGAGACTCAATCTATTTGGTAATCTTCTCTTTGATCTTTAAACTCAACTCATGCTTGAACTTCATAGTCTTTTGTTTTACTGGACTGAATTCTGGATTAATTGGCAACTTGTGGGACAACATATTCGTACTCTGCCCCGGCATATCTTTGTAAGACCAGGCGAATACGTCAATGTATTCTGTAAGCAAACGGACTAGGTCCTTTCTTAGACCTTCAGTCAGATGGACACTGATTCTTACTTCTTTGACACACTCCTCATCTCCGAGATTCACAGTCTCAGTTTCTTCAAGATTTAGTTTGTGTTGATTCTCAAATTGTCAAAACTCTTCAACAACATGTTCGGGTAACTCATTTTCATCTTCATACACCTCGCATTCATTAGCTCCTGCCTCATTTTGTTCATTTGGCTCGTGACATGACATGACATTGGTAGGTTTTAAATTAATTTTACTGAAATCACAAACAAACAAATTTAGGCAAGTAAAATATAAATAGATAAGTAAACAAATTTTGACAAAAGAGGATTTCATTTAAATTGAAAGACAAGCACAATTTTGGCCATGGCCGAGGGCCATTTTGCCTTTTTAAACATCACAAGGGAATTTCAAAACTTCAAACAAGTAAAACTGCATAAAGGGTGGATCTCGGGCCTCTTCCGGACTACCACCAATTTTAAAAACAAACATAAATATATGTCTTTTCTACCAAGCTACATGAGAAATCAGGAGTGGTGTGGAGATCCAATTTTGCAATTGCTCCTCAGGTTCTGCATCACGGATGCTCGATGTCCCAGCCTCTTTCTCGATGACTGCATCAATCTCCTCAAAAAGGCCCCAGATTCCTTCCTCGAGACCATCACTATTGACATATTCTCACATTGAGAATGACTGGTATGGATGAGGGATTGGCCTGGCGAATGCCTGATCAAAATTCTTGGTCTTCATCTTTGTTTCATCATCTGTGGGGACATACCCCAAACCAAACTTTGCTCCTCTGGCGGGAATTTGAATAGGCTCAATAATTCCTTGAAAGTGCTTCCCTAATCCGAATCCTAGCTCAAAACCACTCTAGAGTATAACGATAGCATTCATCTTGTACACGAGAGGCATAGGAGGCTGTGGAGTCAAGTCATCACCGGTGGCATTTACCAGCTCCACCGCGTAGAAATTACAACCTCGAGAGACATCATCAACAATAGGTGCATACCCATTGGAATGGCACCCTTCACCATAAATGACTAATTCCTGGTCCTTCCAAACAAATTTTATTATTTGGTGAAGGGTAGACGACACGGCCACAACCATATGGATAAATGGTCTTCCCAAAAGCAAATTGTAACTGGTGTTGATATCCAACACCTAGAACTCCACAATAAATTCTGCAGGACCTAACTAAATATCCAAGTTAACCACACCCAATCTGTCTCTTTGCACTCCATCAAAAGCCCTAACATTGACTTGGTTCTGATGAAGCTTTCCTAGGTCAAATTTGAGCTGCATTAGGGTTGAAAGTGGGAAAATATTAAGACAGGATCTGTCATCGACCAAGACGCGATTTACTATCTTGTCTCGCACATAGTGGTGACATGTATAGATTTGTTGTGCATTATGCCTTCAAAGGGCAGATCTTCGTCACAAAAGCTGATTCGATGTCCTCAAATAACCTAGTTTATCATGGCTGTTAGATTGTCGCTCATAAGTGTCATCCAACACTTTCATCAAAGCCTGCCTATTCAATTGTGAACTCATCAGTAGGGCCCACACAGAAATCTGATCTGGCATTTTCTCCAGATACTTCACGATCGAGTAATCTTTCGATTGCATCTTTCTCCAAAACTATTCTGCTTCAGCTTCACTAATTGGCTGCTCCTTCTTCTACACCCCCTGGGATAACTCTTCTGGTGTGTAGCACCTGCCGGATCTGGCCACACCCTAGGTAACAGCTGTTTCAATCACAAACTCTGGTCGGACAGGAGTTTCTCATGGCACCAAGGCAACAGCCTTCTCAGGTGTCAGAAGCACAAAATTTTTCTTCTCTCTAATGCTCAATGAAGCCATAGCCCTTTCTATGTTATCAGGAGTGATCAGAACTATTGCCTTTGTTATGCACCAATCGTCATTCGTCTTTATCATGTCATGTTGATAGTGACACTTCCATGATTTGGCAAAGGATTACTATTGATATTGGGCACGACTGTCTGGAGAGAGACCACTTTCTAAGCAATCATTTCTTAGACCTTGTGTTTTAGGTTGATACAGTCCTCGGTATCATGTTCGACACTGTTGGAGTGATATGCACATCTCTGATAAGGTCTGTAAAACTTGAGCTAGTGTTAACCGGCTTGGGCCCCGCTGGATAAATATATCCTGCTACAGTTAATCGCTCGAATAGCTTTGTTCGGCTTTCAATGAGCGGAGTGAAAATTCTGGTAGGCTTCTTCTTAAATCTAGGATGGGGGGGATCGAATTACCTTGTTGAGGAGGAGGCATTTGACGATAATTTGGAGCGTTTGGACGAGGGGCTTCATATTTGGGATATGGGTTAGTTTGGTAATTTGGTTGTGGAGCTTGGTAGTTTAGGGGGTATTTTGGTAAAGTGAAGCTAGGGTTTGGTACATTGGGGGAGGAGCTTGGTAATTTGCCTGAACGTTAGCATAATTGGGGGCGACGTTCTGGTAGTGATGATGGGGAGTTTGGTAAATCGGAGGGGGATTTTGGTAGATAGGAGGGGAAATTTGGTAGTTAGGAGGGGGAGCATTTTGATAACTGGGAGGAGAGGTATTTTGATAATTGGGGGAAGAAATATTTTGGTAATCGACCTGTGCATGACAAGCCGGGTACTAAATCTGTAAAGGTCGAGAACGACCTTGGTATGATAAAGATTTCCTGGGGGCCTTCTTCCCTTCATAAGAGATAGAGGACACATCTTCTCTTTTCTTCTTTAAGAAACTCGAGGATCCGGGCGAGCCAGCAACACGGGCAATCTTCCCGATTCTTAATCCATCTTTGAAAGTCTCACCTACATTGACTATCTCAGCAAACTTTACTCCAACGAGCAACATGATCCTATCATAATACTCGGGCTCTTCAACCTGCACGAACACTTCAACAATTTCTTTCTCTGACATAGGAGGTCGAACCCTAGCTGCCTCTTTTCTCCATATGTATGCAAATTCTCTATAGCTTTCATTTGACTTCTGCTTTATCTTCTCTAAGGAATAACGATCAGGAATGATCTCCACATTGTAGGTGAATCGTTCGATAAGGTCTTTAGCCAATGCATTCTAGCTAGGCCACTGTCTTGTCTCATGAGAGGTGAACCATTCTAGAGCCTCTCCACTCAAACTTCAGCTAAAAAGCCACATCAGTAGAGCTTCATCTCTTCCAACTCCCATGAGCTGGTCATAGTAGGCCCTCAAATGCACCAGAGGGTTCCCTGTTCCTCCAAAAACATCAAACTTTGGCACCTTGAATCCTTTTGGGAGATCCAAGTTCGGATGAATGCATAAGTCTTCATAACTCAAACTGGCGACTTCAAGAATACATTGTAACTCCTTCATGGCTTTTCGAATCTCTTCCTTCATGTCCAGCTTGGCGGCCTCTTCCTTTGACCTCCACTCCCTCTCTCGCTCTTCGTAATGAATGAGCTCAGAACCATTAAAGTCATGCACATTGGGGACCAGGATTCGAAAAGTGGTTTTCTGGGGTAGGGGCGGTGCAATGGAGGGACTTTGGGCATTTTGGGTGGCTTGGTAATTTTGAGGGTAAGTCTGGGGGTTTATATGTTGATTTTGGTGATGGAGGGAGGTTTGTGGGTTGTTAACGCTTTGGGTTTAAGGGGGTGGGCCAGTTTGGAGACTGGAATTTTGGGGAGGAAGTGGCACTTAGAGGTTGATATTTTGAGGAGGGGGTGGTCTCTGATAAGAGAGGGAGGCATAATGGGGATTTTGGGTGGTTAAGTTGATGATTGAGGGGTTATGAGTAGGACTAGAGGGTGGGTTTTGAGCCTGTTACGCACTTGAAGTAGGATAATAAAGTAGAGGCCTTCTGTCTACTAAAGCATTTAAAGTAAAAGCTGGATTAGACAAATCTTACCTTTTCTGCATTTCAACCCGCATCTTAGTGATCTGTTGCATCAATTGCATGATTAACTCGTTTTGATCGGCGACAATGGGCTGAGCCACGACAACATCTGTTAAGCTAGTATCCTCAACGTAATCGCCCATTGTTAACTTGCCCTTTCGAGAGCTTTGATTGGGGAAGGAATCTGTAGGGCCTTTTGATCTTGTAAAATATGAGTGTTCAGCCAGCTTATCAACACAGATCAGTTCTAACTACCGATAGATAAAATAGCTCAAAGGCAAATTTTTTAGTTTTGATTCAGGACAAATAATGAAAAATATCACATAGATGACATATAAACACATAATAGTTGCATTGTTTGAGAACATGTTAACCCACGAATAATGGGGATAAATTTTTTGAACAAGCAGGAATTTGCTCGTCTTTCTTTTGGGGCCATCGACTCAGAAAGGTTAAATTGCATTGACCTAAGGTCTTCTCGCTGCATCTATGGCATATATTGACCTGAACTCGACACTTTCTTGTAAAATGAGGGGGAGAAGAGAAAAATTTTAAAGGATAGGGGTCGGGCCTTGAAAGGCTGCCTACGTATATCTCAAGGAGAATTCAGGCTCTACATAGTTCGAATACAAAAGAGGAAATTCTCATTTTCATTCATTCATTCATAGTGATTACAAGGAAAGTGAAAAACAGACAATAAAGCTCCTAAAAGATAAAATGTGCCTTTGTCCAAGCCATTCCTCTTTCGATTGTCGCATCAATCACGGGGATAAACTCATATGATTTGATGGTGGTATTCTCATTCTCCTTTTCTCCACCGTCCCTGCAAAGGAGGCTTATAGACAATTTCCTCCCCAGTATCTTCTTCAGTAACTCCAGGGTAAGTGTCTTCGGGACCACTATTGACTTCTTGATTGGAGAGAGAGAATTCTTAATGTATCTTTTGGAGCCTCATAGTTATATCTTTGTTGAAGACATCGTGATCCTTCCACATAGCGGTTGTCTCTTCATTCATGATAGCATACCTTGTCATCTTAGCTGCTAACTCCGCGTCTAGTGCTGCATTTGCTACACTTACGACTGCAGTGGCGAACTCCACTTTTATTCTCCTTTCTCTAGTTTCTTATATCTCTTGTTTGAGCCTATTCAGTTTCATCCTCAAATCCTCCTTGGTTAACTCCATCTTGATATTCTTTCCCTTTTCCATCTTAGTCGCAATTTCACCTTTCCTGAGATGATAGAGTAATTTTTTAGGACTTAGTAGTGAGATCTTATTTTTGGCTGAGAAACTCAAGACTGAGGAAATTTTGGTCGGACATTTTGGGATAGTGACTTGCATTCAGCATTGTAGAGATTTTCAAAAATTTTTGGAAAAGGAGTGGGCTAGAAATGTCCTCATTCAAAGCAACGTACCATATAAGCAGTCAAAGCACATAAGCTGCTAACACGCGTCCTAAACAAGTAGGGGGGCCCTTTTGTGCCAAAGGTAGGCCTAGCGTATTTGAAAGATGTATGTGTAGAATTGAACCATTTTGTTACCCCAAAGTAAATTTCACATATAAAAATGATGTTCAAAAGGCGAAAATAAATAGGGGAAGCAGGGAATAAATGAGAAAAACGAAGGAAAGGCCCACGCAGGGGTCATTTGAAAAGAGTACCGAGATTTAAGAAAGTCAAGCCCACACAGGGGCAAATAATCAACAAATACATATAGAAAAACCCACGCAGGGGCGAAGTCCACTAAGATGTCCTCGATGGTTCTGCTTCTGATATGCTCTTCTTGTTTTGTGCCACGAGATGTTGAAGCCTATATTGAATCATTAGCAAGTATCCCTCGCTCCGGCAGCCTTTTTCTTCCCAGTCTTCGAGACACATCCCACTTCTTTTATCTCCAATCCATAAATTGAGTTCTCCCAGATCGCTTCTCAAGGTTTCTAATTCTTGAGTTACGTTCTCAAGGGCATATCTATCTTCCTCTTGCTTTTGAAGGAATTCTTTGTACATTTCCTGAGCTTTCTTTTTCACCTCTCTTAATTTTATCAAAGCTTTGGACTCTTCATCCTACACACTGCGATAAATATTTGGAACTGGGAAAGAGATACATTGTATATTGTCTTTCAACCATGCTACATTTCATCGTACCCGACATTAAATCGGTCCACTGCAATGGTTTTTCCATCCATTCATACTGCTTTTTTCCATTCTCTCAGCATCTCTAAAGCCTCATGCACTCTATCATCCCCAATGTCGAACATATAGATACGGTAATATGCATTTGGGGGGGGGGGTAGTTTGTATTCTTCTGAACTGCCTCAGGACCCGGATGGATGTGTAGGGGCAAATACCCCGAATACCTGGTAGAGGAAGCACGAGTTGTCTGTGGCCCCGTACTATGACATCTTTTGAGATGAAGTGATCGAACATCCACTGAATGTTATCTTCTCTTAGCTCGGAGAAAATCTGAGCCCATCTTTCTCTAGTCTTCCTATTTTCTCTGCCCAAAACAGCACATCATTCAAACCCTTAAGAGAGTTTTTATCATCGAGGGTATGTAGCTGTAGAGTTCCATATCCCTTTGCTAAGTGGCTCAGTATTCACCGTTGGAGGAGAAGATTACAGCCCTGAAAGTAGCGATGTCCATCTTTACATCTTCCCAAAGCACGATACATATCAAACAGGATGATAGGCGCGATGGGATAATACTTCACTTGCCCTTGGTTCAGGTGCCTGTGGAAGAGAGTGTGTGAAAGGATTATTACCCGGGTGTTAATGTTGAGGCTTAGGCCTTGGGGAAAAACCATAGTACCTAATAGTGCGATAGGGAATGCCAAAGGTCTGATCCCGTCCCATTCTTTAAAGGTAACCCTTAACTTTTGGTTGTAATTCGTGTAAAAGCTTGCATGCCCGAATCTAACATAGAGATCCCTAAAAGAAATGCTAGAACCCTCGGCCCAATAAGCGTAGTCCTTTCTTAACCCAAGCCAATTTATAATATTCTCAAGAGCAGGCTTGTTAGGGATTAGGATGCATTCTTGTTTTCTTACCCTTCTTTCGAGCCCTGTACTGAGTGTGTCTATTCCATCCCAAATTTCCTCAACTGTCGAGGTGATTTCCATGGTTCCAAATTGGAATACCATTCTCTCGTTGTCCCAATAACCCGTGAAGACTTCAACCAGCTCGAGCCACCTAACCATGTTAATGAGTTCTATTAGGGTCCCTACATATTTGTTGAGGTCCCTTTTGTGAAATGCATTGAGGTCGTTGTACCACATCTTGAGCAGAGCAGGGGCTTCCACTACTATGTCGAACTTGGGAAATCAATCCATACCTACAATACAAAGCACGGTTAAGATTTCCTCTCCCCCAAATAGGCAACAAACAGTTTTCCACACATACATCTTTCAAATGTCAAATAATATGATACGTCGTTAGGTCGTGGACCTTGGATATGATTTTTGGTGGTTTTACTAATGGACTTAATACGCCTTGGGTATTAAGCCGTCTTAGACTAATGCTTAGATTTGGATTTGGTTTCACTTTACTCTAGGTTGACTAGAATTGGTTTAGAAATGACGGTTACTCGAGTCAGAAAAACAACGGGTTGAAGATTAATAAACGACGTTAGATGACCACAAGCCAACTATTCGTTTATCAATTCCAATGAATTCAAATTGTGTTTTTCTGCAGGACAGCCGTGGTATGCCAGATAACCACCTTTTTCCTAATGCAATCTATTTGCCGTTTGGCATGAATGCCACAGTTAATATAAAAATACAATAATTTAAACAAGTAGACATTAAACACATAGCCAAATAATTAATCTTGAGGTTAGAACCATTCAAGTCCCCAGCAAAGTCGCCATTCTGTTTTATTATAAAATATAATTTTAGACTGGTTTAGAGTCGCCACTTAATTTTTAAAGGGAAATTAAGAAAACTGACTTTTCAATGGATTAAAACAAGAAATCAATTGAAAATATTTAAGGGGGTTTGGGATTCATATTAGCATTTCAGGAAGGGTTTGAAAGCAACCAAAATGCCTGCTATTACACGGTTATCTACGATCAATTATTTGGCTAATATAATTTTAACTTAACTTGAATTGCAAAATTGAACTATTTTAGAGTCATTTTAAGGAAGAAAGAGAGAAAAATATTGTAATATTATCAAAGAGAAAAAGTTTGTAAACTTATTTATTTATTTATCTTTATGCCAAGTAAAGGATGGGTAATTTAGTTAAGCGATCTATTCAAAATGGGTGTTTTTTGGGGATTTGAAATTTTAACCTTAAGATTAATAGAAAATAACAACAAGTAAACAAGCACAACAAAGAAAGGAGGGAAAGAGATTTGGGCCTAATTCTGGTTTCTGTCAGCCTGGACCAGTATTTGGGCCCATTTTTATTTTGGGCCTTCGGCCCATTTGAGTTTCACCTGTCCTAGACCAACACAAAGTAATCATTCTTTCTTTTGGGCCTTAGGCCCACTTTTCCACCTGTTCTAAGAACTAACGAAATAATAGCAAAATTATGACTAGAGCTTAGGCCCAAAAATAACAAAATACAAAAATGCAAGGTGGGCCTTTAGCCTAGTATTTTAAACTCCTGATCTGCTCCGTGTTTTTAAACCTGGGACCTGTACACCGATTTTTGATGGTTGACCGACTCAGATAGAAGGCAGTTGGGCTTCCATGGCCGAATGAGAAAATACAAGGGTAGGAAAATGAGTTCATGGTGAACTCGGGCATTTTTCACATGCAAAAAAATGAAATAAGAATTAGTATAGTGTTGCAACACCCTAAGTTCAAATGACAATGAGATTAATCATTTGCGAAAATAATAAACGCATCAAAGTGAATACAACATTCAAGCTAAGGCCAAACAAATTAATCAAGTAAAGACAACATAAGAAGATAAATAGCAATGACTATGAGCTCAAAAATCAAGTAGTTATGATGCACACCAACAAGCAACAAGAAAGTCGATGATTCGATAAGATAAAAAATAATATATATATATATATATATATATATATATATATATATATATATATATATATATATATAGTATAAGAGCTAACACCACATCGATACAGATGGATTTCTCCGCTTAAGCTATCAATCATGTAATGCTAAAGACAAACAAAAAAAAAAAAAAAAAAAAAAAATAAAGCATATGAAATAAGGCACCTAGCTAGAACATATGAATAAAGAAATTAGAAAATACTTGACTCTAATTCACGGCTAGACCCAATTATTTATGACCTTAAAAAAAAAAGATGGGAGAATTCCACTATATTAGTAGGAAGAAACCTGTATTACTTAAATATAGAGAAGTAATATACAACAACAAGAATCCAGTGAGCTAGGAGGAACACAAATTCCCACTGAATTAATATCTAAACAGTGTATTGACTAACGTAAGCTAAGTTTGAATTTAACAACAAATATTTTTATTTTTATGCTAAGGCAGGATGGAATATATATTTGAGCAGCACCAATACCAAACTTCATGAAAGATCGAAGTAAGACAAAGCTAAAAGAAGCGTGCTATGGAACTTTCATTTAAATAGAGAAATTAAACATTTCTTTGACTAGAGTTCTATGTGAAATGGGGACACAAACATGAGCGAAAGAAGGCAGTCCAGGCAATAACATGCTACACTTTTGAAAACTTTAAGATGATGAAGAATAAAAATATATATTAAAAAAAGGCACATCAAAACAACATAAAGAGCCGAGAACAGACCCAGTAATCTATTCGAAAGATGCTCAAAGATGAGAAATAAACTTAAACAAGTTAGAAACCACTCTCTAAATTTCACAAGGAAAAACTCGAGACTACTAACTAATAAGCTCGAAAATGTAGAAAAGTAGACATAGGAATCGACCTAACAACAACATCTGACACTCGGACAACCTAACAAGTAGCAACTAGACAAGGATGATATGACAAAGAGGAAACAAACTGCTGGACATGAGAAACAAAAGTAAGCCAAACTATTAACCAAGGCCTTCTAGGCATAAATAACGCACAAAACACATCACGTGCTTTAGTTAACTAAAACACCAACTCGTAATATGAAATCTTTATCGATCATTAGCAGTAAACCTAGAGAGAACTTAAGAAATGGAATGTACTAAAGTAGAGGCAACAGAAACCTTCAGCTCATAGAAATAAATACCAAACCAAATGAGTCAAAAGTGAAGTGTACCTTTTTGGGGACAGCGACTAAGACCAAATGAGCCAACGACCACGATCTTCCCAACACAGAACTCCAATACGAATGACAACAAGGAACCTCAGAATCTCAAACTCAGGCAAAACTTGGGGTAAGCGGTAACAAACAAACTAGAAGAGTATTCTTCTGACAGAAGCGAGCTCTTCTTTTCCTTTTCAAATATGTTTCGTTTGTATTTTAGCTGTTCTATTACACTATTCTCTATATCTTCATTTTAGAAAAAAAAATCCCTTGAGCAATGAAGAACAAAGGGCAATTTATAGCCAAAATTAGGGTTCATTTTGGGGGGGGGGGGGGGGGAATCAGAAACGGATCGGAGAAAGGACCAATTCAAAAATCAAAATCCCAAAATCCTTTCACCATTAAGGACAAACATCCTTTCTCTGAAAAATTTCCCCATCCCGAAAGAGGAAAGGGGAGATGAATGGTTGGGATTGACTCCCTTGTCCTTGGACATTGACGTGTCTTCATATCGAGGTTGCAAGGACGAAAACGCATCGCTTTATTCGCTGGAACAGTACTACGTTATGGTGCTTGTTGGAAGAAGAAGAATGACGAAAGGTATAGGGGTGGGGTTGGGTTATGAATTGTTGTTGTATGATGGGTTTCTTTGGTATTATTGGGCTAGGAATTTGCTTGAGAATCTAATGAGAGGAAAAAGAATTGGGCTACTGGAAAGTTATAAAAAAAGAAAGCCCAAAACCTTGACCTTAAAATGGGTTAAGGATAAAAATTAAATTGGTGAGAATTGAGATAAACTTTGGCCAAATGAATTTAAATTATAGCCAATTGGAGGTTAAAGATGTAGCCAAACATAGTTAATTATAATAAGCTCGGCCAGTAATTAAATTAGACGAATTGATATTAATTAGTTAACAAGCTCCTTAATTTTAACGACATAGGATAATTAATTTAATTAATCATAATATAAACTACAATTAACTAAACTAACTAACAAAATAATTAATTGAAAATAAAATCTCTTTTTGAGAAAATTTTTGAATATTCATAAAATATACTAATTATATAAAAATATATTTATTGTTTGAAAATTATAAAAATAACTAAAATTATCTTAAAATAGCCTGTAAAGCTTTTTAAATTTTTATAAAACTAATTATTCCAAATCGTTTGAAATTGAAGAAGCTCGAAAATTAATTACTATCGAGGAGGGTCGAAATTGGGTGTCAACATTAGGATAGACATTAAAATAAATTGGTCCATAAGCCAGACTCGTTTGAAAAGTCCCTCTAAGGGATTTCTTCCAATTCTGGTTTCTACCATCTTTTAAAGCTGCTATAAAACTTTCAGGTAGACCATGTAACGTAAGGGCCTTAAATGCCACCTGAACTAAGCTAATATGCATAAATCTATAAACATCCCTATAAGGAGCAAGATCAGTTTCAGATATAAGTCTAAAAGTCTGATGATCACTATCAATAGTTATAGTTTCTTCAGTAGTTTTAACCACCTATTTGAGGCCTAATTTCTCAAAAGTTCCCATCTGATATATAATTTTGGTAGATATTTTAGGAATAATCCATTTATTAAGCAAATCAAGATGTTGAGGTATATCGTATTCTTCCTTTCTACTGTTTTTAACGGTAGACTTCTTCTTTATGATATTCATCAAAATAAAGTGTTGAACTAAATCATCTATAATTACTACAATTCCATGGCTCTGATACCATAACAAACAGATCGTTTAGCATACTATAAGGCTCGTTTACAAATATAAGCAATTTCAACATTATTTATGAAAGCTTCACCTATCCAAGTCCGCCTTTAGGGTAATCCAACGGATCTCTTGACAGCCTTTCATAAACATATCTTAAATGCTTAAATCAAACCTTAGTCTTTACTGTTCAAACCATTTCTTAATAAACACAATGACACTTAATGATAATAATCTAGTATGATATAGTCCAACAGCAACAATTTAGCCTATCATTTAGGCTATATCTAAGAAGAAATAATTAAAAGGAAAAGTACCTGTAAATGAACTCCAAAATCCACCTTAATCAAACCAAATTGCAAACTTTTATTCAAACTTTGAAAATATTACAAGAGAATTTAGATAGAAAGAGAGTAGTGGTTCTAAAACCTACCTTCTTAATAAAAATTATCTCCTCTTATATAGAGGAAAACTGAAACATAAAGAATAAAAAGATGGCCCACAATCTTTACAATGGCCAATTACAAAGAGATAAGACCGACAAACAAATGTGGCCTTCACACCTACTACATGTGGCCGACATAACTTTCAGTGGCCACTAATCTTTATGAAAGATAAAATCTTTATTAAAGTCATGATATTATTTTATCTTTATACTTTTTCTTTTTCTTTGGATGTGGTTTTGTCGGATGATTCCTCCACTTGCTCTTGGAATTTCTTGAAAAGAGCATCAATATCAATATCTTCTATACTATAACTTTGGGCTTCTCCCGCCATACACCCCTCATCATCCTGATTGGTGTGACTTGTTGATACCATGGATATATCATCTGCAATCTTTGTGTCAAGATTTCTAATTAAATCTTTCTAGACTTTCTCCATGTATAATGCTATAGTTTTGGACCTGGATATAATCCCTTTCTTCATATGAAGTTTCCGGATAATTTTTTTAAAAGGACTAGTAATCTCTTCTTGAGGTGTAGATATGTCTTGGGTATGATACTTATCTATGGTTTTATTTATTAAATCCAAGATTTCTTTGACATGTATCTTCCCTTGAAGGTCCTTACTTATTAATTTACTCCAAAACTTTGTATAAAATAATCTTTGTAAACAAGGAAATCCTTCAGAAGTAGTATTAACTTCTACATTCCATTTCATAATCTACGGAATAGAGAATTCTATAAAAAAGAGCAATACCGACATTCCTTCAAAGAAGATATTATCTCGTTCCATGCTTATAAGCTTTGGGGATATGTCTAACCATTCCAAGTATAATTTCTTATATTGGTCTGGTAAAATTTTTATGGAGGGACCATATAACATCTACCATTTGCAAAACCAATTAGAAATCGACTGTGTAAAAACATTTGGGCATATTTTTATAAACGATGAATGCTTCCTATAATCATTCTCATATAGCAAGGCTTTATTAAAGCTATCAACATAATCCCAATAGTTGTATTTTACCGTAATTTTTTGCTCAGGATGTATATAATCCTTTTCTTTAAACGGTCTCATTCCCCATTCTTCTGGAAAAATAATTCTTTTTATGATAATTTTTGAGAAGTTATAAACTTTCTTCGTATTAGCAGGGTAGAAATGCTGGAATCTTTTCGACCCTGTTGCTGAGAGTATCATCTCATAATGCATCCTATATTTATATGCAATAGTAGTATAACATACTGAATTTAAATATCTATTCATCAGTTGCCATGAATCATATTTCCACTTCAAATCATTATGTTCTAAAAGAAGTATAACTTCTCTTTTCTCATTTAAGTCAAATACCTTTGTATTTTTCTTCATCCACTAGTATTGTAGAATATGTTGGAGGAGTATCATCCTTCTTGTGCTTGGATTTCATAATATTCATAAATTCTGCATACATAGGATGGTTTATATTTAAACCTTATGCACTAGTTGATAAACTAGATACTGCAACCAACTGCTTGTTTTCGAGTTGAGAAAGGATATGACCTTCTCGTCCTCCTATTCCGCGTCCTCTTCCCCTTCTTGAAGGGGGCCATGATGGCCTCATTCCTGAAACTATAAAAACTTGTATTAATTTAAATATTCTCTAGTGAGAAAAATCAAGAAGACTATTATCTTCTCCTTTATTATAATGAATTTCAAAACTAAAAGGTGCTAATAGAGCTTGCCATCTAGCAAACATTTGTTTAGAAACATCATGTTTGCAGTTTTTATTAAACATACACTTTTCATTCTATAAACGTCTCTCTAGAGACTATTGGGAAGTTTAAATTATATCTCCCCATTCTATAAACATCTCTCTAGAGACTTAGCCCCGTTATATGATAGGTTGAAGAAGGGAAATAAGTCTCCCTGGAATGAAACTCTTACCAATCTGGTAAAGGAAATTAAGCGGCGAGTACAATCACTGCCATGTTTAGCTCTATCCCTGCTTGGCAAAAGATTATAGAGACAGATGCGTCCAATATAGGTTATGGAGGAATTATTAAATAGATTAGTCCTCGTGACAAGAGAGAAATTTGATTAGCTTTCATTTTGGTAAATGGAATGAAGCTCAGAAGAAATATGGACGGTAGCACATGAAATGTTAACTATCGTTAAATGCGTTCTCAAATTTTAGGACGATTTATACAACCAGAAGTTTTTGATAAAAACTGACACTCAATCTGTCAAATTTATGTTTGACAAAGATTTCAAGCACGATGCTTTGAAATTACTATTCGCTAGGTGGCAAGCGAAATTAGCGCCTTTTGATTTTGAGATTCAGTATGAAAAGGGAGTTTGATAACTCGTTACCTGATTTTTAATCTAGGGAATATATTCAATAAATTATGTTTTTCCAGAACTTTCTTGATAATACAACTCTAGTTGAAATACTAAGAGTTCTCGCAGTCTAGAGATATGAAAACTCTTATTATTACAAAGATTGTTGATAAAATCTTAAGTGAATATTTTTCTCACATTCAGATAGAATATTATTCAGATGATAATTATCTAAAAGACTATTTTTCTGAATGATAACAAAAAGTTGCTACGTTTGCAGGATATATCCACCATGGATTCACATTAAAGGAAGAGAAAGGGGAAGAACAACCCCAAGCAGAGGCAATTATGGTAATCCATCATATGGAGCCAGATCATCCCAAGGATCGACATATAGATCCGAATCAAATTCCCCGATTATACAGGTGGGAAAAAGAACTTTGATTAATAAAAGAACTTCTTCCCAAGAAGAATCTTCATCCAGTTCGCAGCAATTGGTTAATTTGGAAGATATTCCAAAAGATAGTCCATTTAATGCTCATATGCAGGCCTATTTTGAAGGTAAGAATCAAAAAGATACTTTTGTTTCAGTTATAAGAGAGGATTTTGATGATATCAAATCTGATGAAAAGTTACAGAAAAAAGAAATGATATTTCTATTAGAAAACTCTGATCTACAATGAAAGGATGAACCTAGAAAGATATTCCAACGATATCTTGTAAATGTATTATATTATCCAGGAGAGTAATATAAGACTAGATCTTACTATGAAGAAATCTTGATGAGTACAGAAAGTGCGGAATTTCAGCACTTTTTCGGCATGGGTCATAATCCACATGAGAAAAGTTATAAGTTTTATAAAATAATTATAAAGCAGATTATATTTGTTGAAGACTGGGGCATGCCAGCCATGAAGGAAAGACAGATAAGTCTTAACAATACTCGAATGAATTTTATGTATTGAGATAATATCCGATCATTTGATAAAGTGCTATATTACAATAATGATAAACACAAACACACTTGGTTTGTTAAAGTGTGCCCAAAGATTTTTGCAGAAACAATACCAAATTGGTTTATTAATTGGTGGTCATATCATGGTCCAACTGTTCAAATTCTACCTGAACCATTCTTAAATTTATATAAAGAATGGATTAAAGTATCACCAGATCTTAATAGATTATATCGCTAATGTCATGTATGCTGGATAGAAAGGATAGATCAAATATATTTTTTTCATAGAGTTTTCTATACCTTGGATACCTAAATGGACACCTGAAGTTGGGTTCAATGAGGAAATATTCCTTGTCTCTACAGGACTTATCATAAAAACTTTTGGGATAAACTCTTAAAACAAGATCCCAAGACCAAACAATTAATTGGTCAAGAACTTATGGACACAATTAAAGAAAAATTGATGATTATAAAACAATTCGTCTAGAGAAAATTATTGAGGATAACTTAGTCCGCTATATTGCCAGAAGAATCTCCTTTCGAGAAGGAGATGAAGAAAAAATGATTCAGGATTATCTTGAGGAAGTGAGAAAGAATTTACTTCAAACCATAACTCAGATTGATAAATCCGACACTTCAGTGCGAAGTGAAACTAGCAATGTGTGGAAGACTCACAACGTGTTGAATCAAATCATGTCGGCCACCGAATTACAAGATGCAAAAGATTTTCTACAACAAATGAAGGCCTTAGATAAAGGCAAGAATACGACAAAAGAAACATAGCCCTTTTTAACTGTACATAGATGCTTGTTGTCTTTTTAGTTTGTCTATATAAGTCTTATTTTGTTTTAGAAAGAGCTTTAGAAAAATTTAACAAATGCTCTCTCTTTTCTTAAGTTTTGTACATCTTTTATAAAGACTCTCTTTGATCACTATTCCGATATTCATATTAATAAACCGATCAGTTTTTCAGAGTTCTTGGATCTTGAAGACATCGACCTTTATAAGGTAATTATTTTAGTCTTTTATTTTAGTATGTCTCTCCTATAATGGACTATGTCTGGTTAAAGATTATCTATGTCGAATAACTAACTTCTCTACTATATAGACCATGAACGGATCTAAGCTTTATTTAAATATAATAGAATTTTAGTATGTCTTTTCGACTTGGTTTCGAGATCGAGGTATAGTCGAATCTAGTACTACTCTTATTGGCTTTGTATTAGTGACTCCGTCTGGCCAGCCATGGTTTTAGCCCCAAAAAAAGGAGTTTTGATAGGTAGGGAATCTCATACCCGGTTAGAACTACCAGACACATGGGCTCAATAAGTTTTATGTATTAGATTCTGACAGACCCTTTGCTCGGGTAAAAGGTTTATCATGCAGTCTGAAAAACTATGCCAAAATTCGTGTATATTTCTGTTTTGTAGTAGGGATATAGCCGAATTTAGAGTTCATGAAGTAGGAAAATCTATTTCTTTCCACTTAATAGGTCTTCTAGTAGTGACCATGGACCATGCGAAATTGGTTTCCACCAAAATAGTTTGATTTGAAATATCATATAATCTACATCTAGGATTAAGAGTAGATAATAATTTAAAATAAATTCGATAAGATAACCAAATACGTTCTGAACTAGGTGCATAATTATAGCCATGAGTTTTAACATTTAATGTTAAAGCATCGAGAATATTCGCATTAGTGAGACTGTCGAGCCCACGCCACCATAGATACTATTGAACCCATAAGAGATTGTCGGAAATTTAAATTTCTAACATCGCGAAGAGCAGCTAAAAAAGTCTCAGGAAACCCTTTAAGAGTCAAAGGTTTAAAGGCAATTTGAACCATACCAATATGCAAATAATTATACTAATTTTTATAAAAAATCACATCTCGTTCGTTTAGCAAATGAATAGCCTGTTCAGAAGAATTCAAAGCAAGAGACTGCTCAGTTGTTTTAATCAATTGTTTCGAAGATAGTTTATCAAACAAACCATAATCATAAATGGTTTTTATAGGGACTTTAGGAATCGTCCACCTATTTAACAAGTCAAGGTTATGAGGTATATCTACCTCTTTTAGTTTAGTACTTTTAGTAATTATTTTTCCCAGATCCATGGGTGAAAAGATAATATCTATGTCCAATAGTTTACCTCTTATCTCTCATATTCCATGAAAAGTTCTTGGCTATGATACCAGATTTACAGGAACAAGGACCTGGCATAATCCACCCAGTCATAGAAGTCATATATCTAGCAAGTGAAGAATCCTTAATCTAGCGGTAGTCCACCTGCGAAAGAATCGAAATATACAAGAATTTTGACATAGTTTTTTAGACGGCATGGTAAACCTTTTACCCTAGCTAAGGGTCTGTCAAAATCTAATATATACAACTTATTGAGCCCATGTGTCTGGCAGTTCTAACCGGGTAGGAGATGCCCTACTTATCAAATCTCCTTTTTTGGGCTAAAACCATGGTTGGCCAGACGAAGTCACTAAGACAAAGCCAATAAGAGTAGTACTAGATTCGAATGTACCTTGATCTCGAAACCTAGTCGAAAAGCCATACTGAAATTTCTTTATACTTAAAGAAAGTTTAGATCCATTCATGTTCTATATAGGAGAGAAGTTAGTTATTCGACATAGATAGTCTTTAGTCGGACATAGTCCTGGCTAGGAGAGACATACTATAATAAAAAACTAAAATAATTACCTTATAAAGGACGATGTATTCAAGATCCATGAACTCTAAAGATATAACCGGTTTGTTTATATGAATATCAAAACAGTGATCAAAGTGAGTCTTTACAAAAGATGTACAAAACTGAAGAAAAGACAGAGCATTTGCTAAATTTTTCTGATGCTCTTTCTAAAACAAACTAGGACTTATATAGACAAAATAAAAAGACAACAAACATCTATGTACAGTAAAAAAGGGTCCACATTAGGGTCACTGAATAGTGTATCAACCGTTTAGTGGGGACTTCTATAGTAAATTTTTTGTTGAGTAGTCCTTATCTTCACATGGTCTTGATATGACTTTGTTTCTTTTGTCGTATTCTTGCCTTTATCTAAGGCCTTCATTTGTTGTAGAAAATCTTCTGCATCTTGTAATTCGGTGGCGGACAACATATGTTGTATTTCGGCACGTTGTGAGTCTTCCACATTATTGTTAGTTTCACTTCGCATTGAAGTGTCCTATTTATATATCTGAGTTATGGTTTGAAGTAAATTCTTTCTTACTTCCTCAAGATAATCCTGAATCATTTGTTCTTTATCTCCTTCTTCAAAGGAGATTCTTCTGGCAATTGGCAGACTGAGTTATCCTCTATAATTTTCTTTGGACGAATTGTTTTATAATCATCAATTTATTCTTTAATTATGTCTATATGTTCTTGACCAATTAATTGTTTGGTCTTGGGATCTTGTTTTAAGAGTTTATCCCAAAAGTTATTATAATAAGTTATGTAGAGACAAGGAATATTTTCCTCATTGAACCCTACTTCAGATGTCCATTAATGTATCCAAGGTATAGAAAATTCTATGAAAAAAAGAGATTTGATATATCCTATCTATCCGGCATACATGATCTTCACGATATAATCTATTAAGATCAGGGGATACTTTAGTCCATTCTTTATATAAATTTAAGAATGGTTCTGGTAGAAATTGAAAAGTTGGACCATGGTATGACCACCAATTAATAAAGCAATTTGGTATTGGTTCCGCAAAAATGTTTGCGCACACTTTAACGAACTAAATGTGTTTGTGTTTATCATTGTTGTAATATAGCACTTTATCAAATGCTCAGATATAATCCCAATGCATAAAATTCATTCGGATATTGTTAAGACTTAACTATCTTTCCTTCATGGCTGACATGCCCCAGTCTTCAAGAGATATAATCTGCTTTATAATCATTTAAGAAAAGTTATAACTTTTCTCATGTAGATTATGACCCATGCCGAAAAAGTGTTGAAATTTTGCACTTCCTGTACTATGATCTAGTCTTATACAACTCTCCTGGATAATATAATCCATTTACAAGATATCGTTGGAATATCTTTGAAGGTTCATCCTTTCGTTGTAGATCAGAGTTTTCTAATAGAACTGTCATTTCTTTTTTCTGTATATTTTCATAGGATTTGATATCATCAGAATCCTCTCTTATAACTGAAATAAAAGTATCTTTTTGCTTCTTACCTTCAAAATAGGCCTGCATATGAGCATATAATAGACTATCTTTTAGAATATCTTCCAAATTAACCAATTGCTGCGAACTGGATAAAGATTCTTCTTGGGAAGAAGTTCTTTTATTAATCAAAGTTCTTTTTCCCACCTGTATAACCAGGGAATTTAATTCGGATCTATATGTCGATCCTTGGGATGATCTGGCTCCATATGATGGATTACCATAATTGCCTCTACTTCGGGCTATTTTTCCCCTTCCTCTTCCTTTAACGTTAATCCATGGTTGATCCATCCTACAAACGTAGCAACTGTTTATTATCATTCAGAAAAATAGTCTGTCAGATAATTATCATCTGAATAATATTCTATTTGAATATGAGAAAAATCTTCATTTAAGATTTTATCAACAATCTTTGTAATAATAAGAGTTTTCATATATCTAGACAAAGGTGCGATAATTCTTCGTATTTCAACTAGAGTTTCATTATCAAGAAAGGTTTGGAAAAACATAATTTATTGAATATATTCCCTAGATAAAAAATCAGGTAACGAGTTTCAACTAGAGTTTCATTATCAAGAAAGGTTTGGAAAAACATAATTTATTGAATATATTCCCTAGATAAAAAATCAGGTAACGAGTTATCAACTACCTTTTTATACTGAATATCGAAATCAAAAGGGGCTAATTGCGCTTGCCAACTAGAGATTATTCATTTCGAAGCATCGTGCTTGAGGTCTTTGTCAAACATAAATTTGACCGATTGAGCGTCAATTTTTATCAAAACCTTTTGGTTGTATAAATCGTCCTAAAATTTGAGAACGCATTTAACGATGGTTAACATTTCATGTGCTACTATCACATATTTCTTCTGATCTTCATTCCATTTACCAGAATCAAATCTAATCAAATATTCTCTCTTGTTATGAGGACTAATATGTTTAAGAATTCCTCCATAACCAATATTGGACGCATCCATCTCTATAATCTTTTGCCAAGCAGGGTTGGTTAGAGCTAAACATGGCAGTGATTGTACTCATCACTTAATTTCCTCTACTAGATTGGTAAGAGTCTCATTCTAGGGAGACTTATGATCTTTCTTCAACCTATCGTATAACGGAGCTAAGTCTCTAGAGAGATGTTTATTGAATGAGGAGATATAATTTAAACTTCCCAAAAAATCTCTGTAACTGAGTCCTATTTGTAATAACATTAGGAAACTTGTCAGCAAAATCAATAGCACTTTGAATTGGAGTAATCTTCCCTTGACAAATTTGATGTCCTAAAAATCGAACATTTGTTCGAAATAAACTCATTTGGGTTTTCAAATAACCAATCCATTTTATATTATAACTTTTTTGAAAATGTCAAGATGCTTGATATGCATTTCAAAAGTTTTTGAAAATACTAGAGTGTCATCAATATAGACAATGATAAAAGTCATATAAGGATTAAAAATGCCATTCATTATTTTCTGAAATTCAGAAGGGGCGTTTTTCAAACCAAAAGGCATGACATTACATTCATATTGTCCAAATGGGACATTAAAAGCAGTTCTATAATAATGTTCTTTAAAAATTTGAATCAACCAATATCCTGATTTTAAATCAAACTTGAAAAATATATTGGCATCGTATAATCGTGATATAAAATCCCTTTTATTAGGAATAGGATACCTGATCCACTTTAAGTGTTTATTCAAAGGTTTGTAGTTAATAACCAATCTTGGAACACCTCGTTCCCTTTCAGCCATGTTGTTAACATAGAAGGCTATGCAAGACCAAGGAGACTTGGATGGCTTTATCAAATCCTTTTGTAAGATATAATCAATCTTAGTTTTGTAGAACTCTACTAACTCAACATTCATCTGATAGGGCCGAGATTTAGTATGGATATCATCCTCTAAAAATCCTTCTTCATAAGGAATACTCACAATATGCTTCCTACGATTCCAAAATCGCTTGGATGATCTGCACAAATATCCACAGCAATCTGCTCATAAATCAATTTGTTTTTTCCTTAACCTTGGCAGATTATAGAGAGTCCAAAATATTCATAATGAATAACTCCAATTGTAATGAGCCCATATGACTTTGCTTCATATTAATGAAGGCATTAATATCCCTGGTTACCGGATCTGTAACAAAAACATAAGTTATCTCGTTATCTTTGTACTTTGCTGAGAAGCCTTTCGCATCGATTCCTGTGAAAGGATAAATTGCATTTATAAAAGGAGTTCCAAGTATAATTGGAGGGTTTAACTTATTTTTAACCAAAGAGAAAAAGTGAGGAATGCAGACCTTATTTTGGAAAATCTTCACATTGGGTAACTTATACTCTATATCTAGAGTATGACCAGAAGCAGATTTCACCAAATGAGTAGTTTTTTGGAAATATTTAGTTGGTACTAAACCTTCCTGAATACAGCTAACACCTGCACCACTATCAATCATTGCAATGTTAGTAATTGAAAAACTATTATCAATTAGAATAGTACATTTAGTATACCATTTATGAGCTGTAACAATTAGCATCATTCCTAAAAACATATCTTGTTTAGGATCAAGAACAAATTGAATTTGTTCACCTTCAACTTGCTTCTCTTTGTTTTTTAAAAACCTTTCTTCAGTATTATTAATCTCAATCTGAGTAATATGGTGATCACAAATCAGTTGTTTTTGCTTAAGAGGTTTAATCTCTTTTTTTCAAATTTTCAACTTCTATTTTTAAATCGTCGAAAGAAGATTCCTTTTCAAGAAAATTATTTTTCTTTAAAATACGATCATCTACTTCTTTTAAAAAATAGGAGGCTTCATATTCAAAATCATTTAAATCATTCTTTTTCTTTTCAAGAAATTTTGAAGAACTGGATTCATTTGAAGTAGTATTTAAAGCAGCTAAATTAATAATTTTTTCATGGAGCTTACTATCAGTAACTTCCTTTAAAAGTTCAATCACATTATCAGACATGATAGTATTCATTTAAAATCTTGAAATTTTGATTGAAGTTTATAGATTTCGTCATCTTTGCAATTGCAATCATGACCCTGAGATGTATCACAAGTATTAGTGCGATTATTATCATAATTCAAAAAATCAAATAATTCTATGCAAGTCAGATCCTGAACTGTATAACAAACCATATACCTTTTCATATGTGTCATTGTCATCCTCTAAAGTTTTCAACTTGTTTAACTTGTAATTTGGAGCAATATGCCCAAGTTTACCACATTTATAGCATTTTACCTTTAAAAGATCTCTTTCTGATCTATCTTTAGGAATATCTTCCAAATAAACCAATTGCTGTGAACTGGATGAAGATTCTTCTTGGGAAGAAGTTGTTCACCAGGAATCGATAACCTTGGTATGGCATTGGTAAAAACAGAGAATATGCTATTTATACCCTGGTTCTGAAGCTGAAGGGATATCCTTATTAGAAACATCATCATTTACCTGAACTATATTAGTTCGTGGGTCGATTTTTAACTTTTCGACCACTGAGTTTCCATCGGAACCAATAGTATGTAATGAAGTTGCACGGTCTCGGGTTGGACCATAAATTGGTGCGATAGGGGAAATATGATGAATCACAGGCAAAAGTCTATGACTTGATAAAAAATGTCTATTATTACTGTGATTCATAGAAGACATTAACCTGTTGTTGGAAAAGGACTGCCTATGAGACGCGTAGCTATTATCGGCAAACTGTGTACAAATCCTTCCATTGGGGTTTTGAGAGATATGAGAAAAATCAGAATTAGTAACAACATTTGTTAATTCATTTAGGGATATAGCTGAATTTAGAGTCCATGAAGTAAGGAAATCTATTTCTTCCCACATAATAGGTCTTCTAGTAGTGACTTTGGACCTTGCAAAATTGGTTTCCACCAAAATAGTTTGATTAGAAATGTCATATAATCTACATCTAGGATTAAGAGTACACAATAATTTAAAATAAATTTGATAAGATAAATAAATAAGTTCTGAACCAGGCACACAATTATAGCGATGAGTTTTAACATTTAATGTTAAAGCATAAAGAATATTCACATCAGTGAGAGATAACTGCAAATTAGGCTGATCATTAAAATAAATTAGACCATAAGCCATTATAGATTCTAACGAACCCATAAGAGACTGTCGAAAATTTAAATTTCTAGCATCGTGAAGAGCAGCTAAAAAAGTCTCAGGAAACCCTTTAAGAGTAAAGGTTTAAAGGCAATTTGAACCATACCAATATGCAAATAATTATACTGATTTTTATAATAAATCACATCTCGTTCGTTTAGCAAACGAATAGTCTGTTCAGAAGATTCAAAATAAGAGACTGCTCTGTCGTTTTAATCAATTTTTTCGAAGATAGTTTATCAAACTAACCATAATCATAAATAGTTTTTATAGGGACTTTAGGAATCGTCCACCTATTTAACAAGTCAAGGTTATGAGGTATATCTACCTCTTCTAGTCTAGTGCTTTTAGTACTTGTTTTCCCAGATCCATGGCTGAAAAGATAATATCTATGTCGAATATTTCACCTCTTATCTCATATATACCATGAAAAGTTCTTTGCTCTGATACCAGATTTACAGGATCAAGGACTTGGAGGCAATCCACCAGTCATAGATCTATCAAGTCAAGCATCGTTAAGATAGCAGTAGTCCACCTGCGAAAGAATCGAAATATACAAGAATTTTCACATAGTTTTTCAGACTGCATAATAAACCTTTTACCTGAGCAAAGGGTCTGTCAGAATCTAATACATAGAACTTATTTAGCCCATGTGTCTGGAAGGTCTAATCGAATATGAGATTCCCTACTTATCAAAACTCCTTTTTTGGGCTAAAACCACGTCTGGCCAGACGGAGTCACTGCCAATAAGAGTAGTAATAGATTCGACTGTTCCTCGATTTCAAAACCAAGTTGAAAAGCCATACTAAAATTCCTTTATATTTAAATAAAGTTTAGATCCATTCATGGTCTATATAGGAGAGAAGTTAGTTATTCGACATAGATAATCTTTAGCAGGACATAGTCCTGGCTAGGAGAGACAGACTAAAATAAAAGACTAAAATAATTACCTTATAAAGGACGATGTTTTTAAGATCCAAGAACTCTGAAGAATTGACCGGTTTATTTATATGAATATCCAAACAGTGATCAAAGAAAGTCTTTACAAAAGATGTACAAAACTTAAGAAAAGAGAGAGCATTTGCTAAATTTTTCTGATGCTCTTTCTAAAACACACTAAGACTTATATAGACAAAATAAAAAGACAACAAGCATCTATGTACATTAAAAAAGGGCCTACATCTAGGTCCCTGAACAGTGTATCAACTATTTAGTGGGACTTCAATAGTAAATCTTCTATTGAGTAGGCCTTATCTTCACATGGCTATGTTTATTTTGTCGTATTCTTGCCTTTATCTAAGGATTTATTTGTTGTAGAAAATCTTCTGCATCTTGTAATTCAGTGGCAGACAACACATGTTCTGTTTCGGCACGTTGTGAGTCTTCCACATCATTGCTAGTTTTACTTCGCATTAAAGTGTCGTATTTATATATCTGAGTTATGGTTTGAAGTAAATTCTTTCTTACTTCCTCAAGATGATCCTGAATCATTTGTTCTTTATCTCCTTCTTCAAAGGAGATTCTTCTGGCAATTAGCGGACTAAGTTATCCTGAATAATTTTCTCTGGACGAATTGTTTTATAATCATCAATTTTTTCTTTAATTGTGTCCATATGTTCTTGACCAATTAATTATTTGGTCTTGGGATCTTGTTTTAAGAGTTTATCCCAAAAGTTATTACAATAAGTCCTCTAGAGACAAGGAATATTTTGCTCATTGAACCGTACTTTAGGTGTCCATTTATGTATCCAATGTATAGAAAATTATATGAAAAAATAGATTTGATCTATCCTTTCTATCCAGCATACATGATCTTCACGGTATAATCTATTAAGATTTGGTGATATTTTGGTCCATTTTTTATATAAATTTAAGAATGGTTCTCGTAGAATTTGAATAGATGGACCGTGGTATGACCACCAATTAATAAACTAATTTGGTATTGGTTCCGCAAAAATCTTTGCGCACACTTTAAAGAACCAGGAGTGTTTGTGTTTATCATTGTTTTAATATAGAACTTTATCAAATGCTCGGATATAATCCCAATACATAAAATTCATTCGAGTATTGTTAAGACTTATATGTCTTTCCTTCAAGGCTGACATGCCCCAGTCTTCAACAGATATAATCTGCTTGATAATCATTTTAGAAAAGTTATAACTTTTCTCGTGTGGATTATGACCCATGCCGGAAAAGTGCTGAAATTCCACATTTCCTGTAATCATCAAGATTTCTTCATGGTAAGATCTAGTCTTATATGACTCTCCTGGATAATATAGTCCATTTACAAGATATCGTTGGAATATCTTTCAAGGTTCATCCTTTCA
This sequence comes from Solanum bulbocastanum, assembly GCA_037074985.1. Classification (NCBI taxonomy): domain Eukaryota; kingdom Viridiplantae; phylum Streptophyta; class Magnoliopsida; order Solanales; family Solanaceae; genus Solanum; species Solanum bulbocastanum. The sequence continues at coordinate 15,981,371 of CM073599.1, forward strand.
TTGTAGATCAGAGTTTTCTAATAGAAATACATTTCTTTTTTCTGTAACTTTTCATCGGATTTGATATCATCATAATCCTCTATTATAACTGAAACAAAAGTATCTTTTTGCTTCTTACCTTCCATATAGGCCTGCATATGAGCATATAATGGACTATCATTTGGTATATCTTCCAAATTAACAAATTGCTGCGAACTAGATGAAGATTCTTCTTGGGAAGAAATTCTTTTATTAATCAAAGTTCTTTTTCTCGCCTGTATAACAAGGGAATTTGATTCGGATCAATATGTCGAACTTTGGGATGATCTGGCTCCATATGATGGATTACCATAACTGCCTCTGCTTGGGGTTGTTCTTCCCCTTCCACTTCCTTTAACGTGAATCCATGGTGGATCCATCCAGCAAGCGTAGCAACTTTTTGTTATCATTCAGAGAAATAGTCTATTAGATAATTATCATCTGAATAATATTCTATCTGAATATGAGAAAAATCTTCACTCAAGATTTTATCAACAATCTTTGTAATAATAAGAGTTTTCATATCTCTAGACAAAGGTGTGAGAACTCTTAGTATTTCAACTAGAGTTTCATTATCAAGAAAGATTTGGAAAAACATAATTTATTGAATATATTCTCTGGATAAAAAATCAGGTAACGAGTTATCAACTCTCTTTCTATACGAAATCTAGAAATCAAAAGGGGCTAATTGCGCTTAGAATTCCTCCATAACCAATATTGGACTCATCTGTCTCTATAATATTTTGCCAAGCATGGTTGGCTAGAGCTAAACATGGCAGTGATTGTACTTGTCGCTTGAAGCATAAATATACTTTTTTTTCAGTTATAAGAGAGGATTGGTGCCCCCATAAAGGATCGAACTACAGACCTCCAGTAAACAAAGTCTCCCTGGAATGAGACTCTTACCAATCTGGTAAAGGAAATTAAGTGGCGAGTACAATAACTACCATGTTTAGCTCTAGCCAACCCTACTCATATATATTATCTTTTCACCCATGGATCTGGGAGAAACAATTACTAAACGTACACTTTTATTAGGCAGACTATCGCTAGCTTAAGGATGCTTGACATGCTAGATATATGACTGGGCGAATTACCGCCAGGTCCTTGATCTTGTAAATCTGGTATCAGAGCCAAGAACTTTTCATGATATATATGAGATAAGAGTTGAACTATTTGACATAAATATTATCTTTTCACCCATGTATCTGGGACAAATAAGTACTAAAAGTACTAGACTAGAAGAGGTAGATATACCTCATAACCTTGACTTGTTAAACAGGTGGACGATTCCTAAAGTCCCTATAAAAATTATTTATGATTATGGTTGGTTTGATAAACTATCTTCGAAATAATTGTTTAAAACAACAGAGCAGTCTCTTGCTTTGAATTCTTCTGAACAGACTATTCGTTTGCTAAACGAAAGAGATATGATTTTTTATAAAAATCAGTATAATTATTTGCATATTGGTTTGGTTCAAATTGTCTTTAAACCTTTGACTCTTAAAGGGTTTCCTGAGACATTTTTAGCTGCTCTTCGCGATGCTAGAAATTTAAATTTCGCACAGTCTCTTATGGGTTCGATAGAATCTACGGTGGCGTATGGTCCAGTTTATTTTAATATTCAGCCTGATTAGCAGTTATCTCTCACTGATATGAATATTCTCGATGCTTTAACATTAAATGTTAAAACTCATGGTTATAATTATGCGCTTGGTTCAGAACTTATTTGTTTATCTTTTTGAATTTATTTTAAATTATTATCTACTCTTAATCCTAGATGTAGATTATATGATATTTCAAATCAAACTATTTTGGTGGAAACCAATTTTGCAAGGTCCAAGGTCACTACTAGAAGACCTATTAAGACGGAAGAAATAGATTTTCCTACTTCATGAACTCTAAATTCTGCTATATCCCCAAGTCAATTAACATATGCTGTTACTAATTCTGATTTTTCTTATATATCTCAAAATCCTGATGGAAGGATTTGTATACAGTTTGTGCCTCATAGACAGTCCTTTTCTAACAACAGGTTAATGTCTTCTGTAAATCACAGTAATAATAGACATTCTTTATCAAGTCATAGACTTTTGCTTGTGATTCATCATATTTTCCCTATCGATCCAATTTATGGTCCAGCCGGAGACCGTGCAGCTTCATTACATACTATTGGTTCCGATGTAAACTCTGTGGTCGAAAAGGTAAAAATCGACCCACGAACTAATATAGTTCAGGTAAATGATGATGTTTCTGATAAGGATATTCCTGTAGCTTATGAAATAAAGTTTGATTTAAATGATTCTTAATGTGTTCACACCAGATTGATTTTAGTTCAGGTTCTCTGGCAAGAAAACATATTCAAAAAGAATTTTTCGATGAAAAATGGAATAGGTTTAAAACTTGGTTTGCTAATGCTCGTAGTAAAGAAGATCTTAATTGTATTTCTCAAGAGTTTCATGAAACTTGTTCTCTTCATAATCAAATTATGTATTTTGTTCCTTGGTTTATAGCCACATATTTATCATTATATATTAACATTGTTGAAAGAACTTATATAGATGGGAGTGGGAATCTTTTGAAAGCTATCTACCCTCCTCAATCATCGTTTGTTTTACCAAACAACACTGGTATAGCTTTCTCAGCCTTTCAAAAATTCATTGAGGAAGATATTGCTTCAATCAGTATTAATGAAATTAATAAACTTATTACTCAACATAACTATTTGAGTCTTTATGTTGAAGTGTTTGGTGAGCATATCAACTCTCTTGACTAAAAACTTGACGATTTAACTATTTTAATAAAAGATATTAAGGCTGATATAGCTAAAACTAATTTTGCTATTTCTACAGATATTGCTTCTACTTCTGCTTCTACTTCTGAAAGAAAATCTATGGTAGTTTCTACTCATGTTCAAAGACCTTTAGAAATTTTCGATTTTAAACCTAGTTCTTTAAAAAATCTGGAAGATCTTCTTGATAAGAAATTTTCCAATTTAGATATTAAAGAGCTTGTTGATAAGAAGCTTTTCGGTTTAAATTTTGGTCCTATGGACTTATCGCAAGATTTTGCTGATAAAATAGAAAATACTATTGATTTTAAAAATCAAGTCTCTTCAAAGTTTAATAAACTCAGGGGTTATCCCAAGAAAAATAGCAGATATGCTACCAAGCCTAGTATGAACACGTATTATTATCCTCGTCCGACTCTACAAGATGTTTTAATTGAGGAACGTGACTAGAATCATACTAATACGTCTTACAACAGTTTCGAAATTTATGAATGGAATCTCGATGGATTAACAGATAGGCAATTGACTATTTTGGTACATCGTATGCTGATGTATGCGACTATATGTAAAAGTGTTAAAAACACGGATAGAACAATCTGTAAAAATGATTATTGCAGTTTTTACTGGACAACTTTGAGGATGGTGGGATAATTATCTCAGCACTGAAGAAAAAGCTTTGGTTGTTAATTCTATAACTACCGATGAAGGAATCGATAACCTTGGTATGGCTTTGGTAAAAAATAGAGAAGATACTGTTTATACCCTGGTTCTTACAGTATTACAACATTTTAATGATCGATTTACCAATCAACATGAGATAGTAAGAACTCTTCTCAATGGTCTTTGCTGTAGGACCTTGGCACACTTTAGATGGTACAAAGATACCTATTTTAGTAGGGTTATAGAATTACCCAAAAATAAGCTTGCATATTGGAAAGCCAAGTTCATAGATGGACTTCCCCCTCTTTTCACCTAAAGAGTTCGAAAAACTCTAAGAGGAAGTCAGATTGAAATTCCTTATGGATCTTTGAGTTATGGAAAAATTGTAAGAATTTGCACACAAGAAGGATTGAATTTGTGCAATGAACTAAAATTGGCATGACAACTTAAGATAGATAAGCTAAAAGAATGATCTCAATTGGGAGATGTTTGTGAACAATTCGGTTTACCCAATCCCACTGCTAAAGAAGACAAATTTTATAGTTCTTCAAAATATGCAGATTCGCACAGAAAGAAAAGATCTAAGTGAAGGCATAGATTGAAAGAAGATTGAGAAAAGAGCTATCGTAAATCTAAAAGATTTACTAAAGATAGATCAGGAAGAGATCTTTCAATGGTAAAATGCTATAAGTGTGGAAAATTGGGCATATTGCTCCAAATTGCAAGTTAAACAAGTTGAAAACTTTAGCGCTCGACAACGACACATATGAAAAGGTATACGATTTGTTATACACTTCAGGATCTGAAGATGATTATGAATCAGGTTCGAATTCTAGCATAGAAATATTTAATTTATTGGATTATTATAATAATCACACTAATACTTGTGATACTTGTCAGGGTCATGATTGCAATTGCGAAGATGACGAAATCTATAAACTGCAATCACAATTTCAAGATTTTAATATGAATACTATCACATTTGATAATGTGATTGAATTTTTAAAGGAAGTTACTGATAGTAAGCTCCATGAAAAAATTATTATTTTAGCTGCTTCAAATACTACTTCAAATGAAGCCAATTCTTCAAAATTTCTTGAAAAGTAAAAGAATGATTTAAATGATTTTGAATATGAAGCACCCTATTCTTTAAAAGAAGTAGATGATCGTATTTTAAAGAAAAATAATTTTCTTGAAAAAGATTCTTCTTTTGACTATTTAAAAATAGAAGTTGAAAATTTGAAAAAAGAGATTAAATCTCTTAAGCAAAAACTACTGATTTGTGATCTCTGTATTACTCATATTGAGAATAATAATACTAAAGAAAGGTTTTTAAAAAACAAAGGGAAGCAAGTTGAAGGTGAGCCTGTTGAAGGTGAACAAACTCAATCTGTTCCTGATCCTAAACAAGATATGTTTTTGGGAATGATGTAGATTGTTAAAGCTCATAAATGGTATATTAAATGCACTATTCTAATTGATAATAGTTTTTCGATTACTAACATTGCAATGATTGATAATGGTGAAAATGTTAGCTGCATTCAGGAAGGTTTAGTACCAACTAAATATTTCCAAAAAACTACTCATTTGGTGAAATCTGCTTCTAGTCATGCGCAAGATATAGAGTATAAGTTATTCAATGTGAAGATTTTCCAGAATAAAATCTGCATTCCTCACTTCTTCTCTTTGGTTAAAAATTAGTTAAACCCTCCAATTATACTTAGAACTCCTTTTATAAATGCAATTTAGCCTTTCATAGGAATCGATGTGAAAGGCTTCTCAATAAAGTACAAAGATAAGGAGATAACTTATGTTTTTATTATAGATCCGGTAACCAGGGATATTAATGCCGTGATTAATATAAATCAGAGTCATATGGACTCATTACAATTGGAGTTGATTAATATGAATATTTTGGACTCTCTAAAATCTACCAAGGTAAAGGAAAAGATCAAATTGATTTTTGAGTAGATTGCGGTGGATATTTGTGCAGATCATCCAAGCGCTTTTTGGAATCACAAGAAGCATATTGTGAGTCTTCCTTATGAGAAGGATTTTTAGAGGATGATATCCCTACTAAATCTCGGCCCTGTCAGATGAATGCGGAGTTAGTAGAGTTCTACAAAACCGAAATTGATAATCTCTTACAAAAGGATTTGACAAAGCCATCCAAGTCACCTTGGTCTTGCACAACCTTCTATGTTAATAACACGGCTGAAAGGGAACGAGGTGTTCCAAGATTGGTTATTAACTACAAACCTTTGAATAAACACTTAAAGTGGATCAGGTATCCTATTCCTAATAAAATGGATCTTTTATCGCGATTATACGATACCAATATATTTTCCAAGTTTGATTTAAAATCAGGATATTGGCAGATTCAAATTTTTAAAGAGCATTCTTATAGAACTGCTTTTAATGTCCCATTTGGACAATACGAATGTAATGTCATACCTTTTGGTTTTAAAAACGCCCCTTCTGAATTTCAAAAAAAAATGAATGACATTTTTAATCCTTATATGAATTTTATCATTGTCTATATTGATAACATTCTAGTATTTTCAAAAACTTTTGAAATACATATCAAGCATCTTGACATTTTCAAAAAAGTTGTAATACAAAATGGATTGGTTATTTCAAAACCCAAAATGAGTTTATTCCAAACAGATATTCGATCTTTAGGACATCAAATTTGTCAAGGGAAGATTACTCCAATTCAAAGATCTATTGATTTTGCTGACAAGTTTCCTGATGTTATTATAGATAGGACTCAGTTACAGAGATTTTTTTGGAAAGTTTAAATTATATCTCCCCGTTCAATAAACATATCTCTAGAGACTTAGACCCATTATACGATAGGTTGAAGAAGGATAATAAGTCTCCCTGGAATGAGACACTTACCAATCTGGTAAAGGAAATTAAGCGGCGAGTACAATCACTACCATGTTAAGCTCTAGCCAACTCTACTGGGCAAAAGATTATAGAGATGGTTGCGTCCAATATTGGTTATGGAGGAATTCTTAAATAGATTAGTCCTCATGACAAGAGATAATATTTGATTAGATTTCATTTGGCAAATGGAATGAAGCTCAGAAGAAATATGCGACGGTAGCACATGAAATGTTAACTATCCTTAAATGCGTTCTCAAATTTCAAGACGATTTATACAACCAGAAGTTTTTGATAAAAATTGACACTCAATCGGTCAAATTTATGTTTGACAAAGATTTCAAGCACGATGCTTCGAAATTAATATTTGGTAGGTAGCAAGCGCAATTAACACCTTTTGATTTCGAGATTCAGTATAAAAAGGGAGTTGATAACTCGTTACTTGAGTTTTTATCTAGGGAATATATTCAATAAATTATGTTTTTCCAAACCTTTCTTGATAATGAAGCTCTAGTTGAAATACTAATAGTTCTCGCACCTTTGTCTAGAGATATGAAAACTCTTGTTATTACAAAGATTGTTAATAAAATCTTGAGTGAAGATTTTTCTCATATTCAGATAAAATATTTTTCAGATGATAATTATCTAAAAGACTATTTTTCTGAATGATAACAAAAAGTTGTTACGTTTGAAGGATGGATCCACCATAGATTCACGTTAAAGGAAGAGGAAGGGGATGAACAACCCCAAGCAGAGGCAATTATGGTAATCCATCATATGGGGCCAGATCATCCCAAGGATCGACATATAGAACCAAATCAAATTCCCTGGTTATACAGGCAGGAAAAAGAACTTTGATTAATAAAAGAACTTCTTCCCAAGAAGAATCTTCATCCAGTTCGTAGCAATTGGTTAATTTGGAAGATGTTCCAAAATATAGTCCATTATATTCTCATATGCAAGCCTATTTGGAAGGTAAGAAGCAAAACTATACTTTTGTTTCAGTTATAAGAGAGGATTCTGATGATATCAAATCATATGAAAAGTTATAGAAAAAAGAAATGATGTTTCTATTAGAAAACTCTGATCTACTACGAAAGGATGAACCTTGGAAGATATTCCAACGATATCTTGTAAATGAATTATATTATCCAGGAGAGTCATATAAGACTAGATCTTACTATGAAAAAATCTTGATGAGTATAGGAAGTGCGGAATTTCAGCACTTTCCCGTCATGGGTCATAATCCACATGAGAAAAGTTATAACTTTTCTAAAATGATTATAAAGTAGATTATATGTTGAAGACTGGGGTATGTCAGCCCTGAAAGAAAGACAGATAAGACTTAACAATACTCAAATGAAATTTACGTATTGGGATTATATCCAAGCATTTGATAATGTGCTACATTACAACAATGATACACACAAACACTTTTGGTTCGTTAAAGTGTGCGCAAAGATTTTTGCGGAACCAATACCAAATTGGTTCATTAATTGGTGGTCATACAACATTCCAACTGTTCAAATTCTACCAGAACCATTCTTAAATTTATATAAATAATAGACTAAAGTATCACCAGATCTTAATAGATTATATCGTGAAGAGCATGTATGCTGGATAGAAAGGATAGATCAAATCTATTTTTTCATAGAATTTTCTATACCTTGGATACATAAATGGACACCTGAAGTAGGGTTCAATGAGGAAAATATTCCTTGTCTCTATAGGACTTATTATAATAACTTTTGGGATAAACTCTTAAAATAAGATCCCAAGACCAAACAATTAATTGGTCAAGAACATATGGACACAATTAAAGAAAAAATTGATGATTATAAAACAATTCGTCCAAAGAAAATTATTGAGGATAACTCAGTCCACCATATTACAAGAAGAATCTCCTTTCAAGAAAGAGATAAAGAACAAATGATTCAGGATTATCTTGAGGAAGTAAAAAAGAATTTACTTCTAACCATAACTCAGATTGATAAATCTGACAATTCATTGTGAAATGAAACTAGAAATGATGTGGAAGACTCACAACGTGCTGAATCAGATCATATGCTGTCGGACACCGAATTACAAGATGCAAAAGATTTTCTACAACAAATGAAGGCCTTAGATAAAGGCAAGAATACGACAAAAGAAACATAGCCATGTGAAGACCATGTGAAGAGAAGGCCTACTCAACAGAAGATTTACTATTGAAGTCCCCACTAAACAATTGATACACTGTTCAGGAAGCAGATGTGGGACCTTTTTTACTGTACATAGATGCTTGCTGTCTTTTTATTTTTTCTATATAAGTCTTAGTTTGTATTAGAAAGAGCACCAGAAAAAATTAGCAAATGCTCTCTCTTTTTTTGATCACTTTTTCGATATTCATATAAATAAACCGGTCAGTTTTTCAGAGTTCTTGGATCTTGAAGATATCGTCCTTTATAAGGTAATCATATTATTCTTTTATTTTAGTATGTCTATCCTAGCCAGGACTATGTTTGGCTAAAGATTATCTATGTCGAATAACTAACTTCTCTCCTATATAGACCATGAACGGATCTAAGCTTTGTTTAAATATAAATTAATTTTAGTATGGCTTTTCGACTTGGTTCCGAGATCGAGGTATAGTCAACTCTAGTACTACTCTTACTACTCTTACTGGCTTTGTCTTAGTGACTCCGTCTGGCCAGCTGTGGTTTTAGCCCCAAAAAGGAGTTTTGATAAGTAGGACATCTCATACATGGTTAGAACGGCTAGACACATGGGCTCAATAAGTTGTTTTTATTACATTCTGACAAATCCTTTGCTCAGGTAAAAGGTTTACCATGCAGTTTGAAAAACTATGCCAAAATTCTTGTATATTTCAATTCTTTCGGAGGCGGACTACCGCCAAGTCCTTGATCCTGTAAATCTAGCTCAGAAGAAATATGCGACGGTAGCACATGAAATGTTAACTATCGTTAAATGCATTCTCAAATTTCAGGACGATTTACACAACTAGAAGTTTTTGATAAAAACTGACGCTCAATCGGGCAAATTTATGTTTGACAAAGATTTAGAAAGTAATACCAGTATTGTTTGGTAAAACAAACGATGATTGAGGATGGTAGATAGCTTTCAAAAGATTTCCACTCCCATCTTTATAGGTTCTTTCAATACTGTTAATATATAATGGTAAATATTTGGTTATAAACCAAGGAACAAAATACATAATTTGATTATGAAGAGAACAAGTTTCATAAAACTCTTTAGAAATACAATTAAGATCTTCTTTACTATAAGCATCAAAAAACAAAGTTTTAAATCGATTCCATTTTTCATCGAAAAATTCTTTTTGAATATGTTTTCTTGTCAGAGAACCTGAACTAAAATCAATCTGGTGTGAACACATTAAGAATCGTTTAAGTCAAACTCCATTTTAGAAGATGAAGGAATATCCTTACTAGAAACATCATCATTTACCTGAACTATATTAGTTTGTGGGTCAATTTTTACCTTTTCGACCACTGAGTTTCCATCAAAACCAATAGTATGTAACGAAGCTCCACAGTCTCAGGCTGGACCATGAATTGGATCGATAGGGGAAATATGATGAATCGCAGGCAAAAGTCTATTGACTTGATAAAGAATGTCTATTATTACTGTGATTCACAGAAGTCATTAACCTGTTGTTAGAAAAGGACTTCCTATGAGGCGTGTAGCTATTATTGACAAACTGTATACAAATCCTTCCATCAGAATTTTGAGAGATATGAGAAAAATCAGAATTAGTAACAGCATCTGTTAATTGATTTGGGGATATAGCCGAATTTAGAGTCCATGAAGTAGGGAAATCTATTTCTTCCCACTTAATAGGTCTTCTAGTAGTGACCTTGGACCTTGGAAAATTGGTTTCCACTAAAATAGTTTGATTGGATATATCAGATAATCTACACCTAGGATTAAGAGTAGATAAAAATTTAAAATAAATTCGATAAGATAAACAAATAAGTTCTGAATATTCATACTGAACAACTCCAATTGTAATGCGTCCATGTGACTCTACTTCATATTAATCAAGGCATTCATATTCCTGGTTACCTGATCTATAACAAAAACATAAGTTATCTCGTTATCTTTCTACTTTTTTGAGAAGCCTTTCGCATTGATTCCTCTGAAAGGATAAATTGCATTTATAAAAGGAGTTCCAAGTATAATTGGAGGGTTTAACTGATTTTTAACCAAAAAGAAGAAGTGAGGTATGCAGAATTTATCCTAGCAAATGTTCACATTGGGTAACTTATACTCTATATCTAGAGTATGACCAGAAGCAAATTTCACCAAATGAGTAGTTTTTTGGAAATATTTAGTTGGTACTAAACCTTCCTGAATACAGCTAACATCTGCACCACAATCAATCATTTACCTGAACTATATTAGTTCATGGGTCGATCTTTACCTTTTCAATCAATGAGTTTCCATCAGAACCAATAGTATGTAACGAAACTGCACAATCTCGAGCTGCACCATAAATAGGATCGATACGGGAAATATGATGAATCGCAGGTAAAAGTCTAAGACTTGATAAAGAGTGTCTATTCATACTGTGATTCACAGAAGACATTAACTTGTTATTAGTAAAAGACTGGCTGTGAGGCGCATAACTGTGATCTGCGAATTGTATACAAATTCTTCCATTGAGATTTTGAGAGATATGAGAGAAATCAAAATTAGTAATAGCATCAGTTAACTGATTTGGGGGTATAACTGAATTTAGAGTCTATAAAATAGGAAAATTTATTTCTTCCCACTTAATAGGTCTTCTAGTAGTGACCTTGGACCTTGCAAAATTGGTTTCCACCAAAATAGTTTTATTGAAAATATCATATAATCTACATCTAGGATTAAGAGTAGATAATAGTTTAAAATAAATTCGATAAGATAAACAAATAAGTTCTGAACCAGGTGCATAATTATAACCATGAGTTTTAATATTTAATGTTAAAGCATCAAGAATATTCACATTAGTGAGAGATAACTGCAAATTAGGCTGAGTATTAAAATAAACTGGGCCATAGGCCATCGTAGATTCTATTGAACCCATAAGAGACTGTCGAAAATTTAAATTTCTAGCATCGCAAAGAGTAGCTAAAAAAGTCTCAGGTAACCCTTTAAGAGCCAAAGGTTTCAAGGAAATTTGAACCATACCAATTTGCAAATAATTGTACTGATTTTTATATAAAAAAAAAAAATCACATCTCGTTTGTTTAGCAAATGAGTAGTCTCTTCAGAAGAATTCAAAGCAAGAGATTGCTCAGTTGTTTTAATCAATTGTTCAGAAGATAATTTATCAAACCAACCATAATCATAAATAGTTTTTATAGGGACTTCAGGAATCGTCCACCTGTTTAACAAGTCAAGGTTATGAGGTATATCTACCTTTTCTAGTCTAGTACTTTTAGTATTTATTTCTCCCAGATCCATGGGTGAAAAGATAATATTTATGTCGAATAATTCACCTCTTATCTGATATATACCATGAGAAGTTCTAGGCTCTGATACCAGATTTATAGGATCAAGGACCTAGCGGTAATCTGCCGAGTCATAGATCTTAGAAAGTCAAGCATCCTTAAGTTAGCGGTAGTCTGCCTGCGAAGGAATAGAAATATACAAGAATTTTGGCCTAGTTTTTCAGACTGCATGATAAACCTTTTACTCAAGCAAAGGGTCTATCAGAATCTAATATATACAACTTATTGAGCCCATGTGTATAGCAGTTCTAATTAGGTATGGGATGCCCTACTTATCAAAACGCCTTTTTCGGACTAAAACCATAGCTGGCCAGACGGAGTCACTAAGACAAAGCCAATAAGAGTAGTACTAGATTCAATTGTACCTCGATCTTGAAACCAAGTCGAAAAGCCATACTAAAATTCCTCTATATTTAAATAAAGCTTAGATCCGTTCATGGTCTATATAGGAGAGAAGTTAGTTATTCAACATAGATAATCTTTAGCCGGACATAGTCCTCACTAGGAGAGACATACTAAAATTAAAGACTAAAATAATTACCTTTTAAAGGACGTTGTCTTCAAGATCCAAGAACTCTGAAGAACTGACTGATTTATTTATTAAGATCGGAACAGTGCTTCTAAGAGACTTCTTTACAATAAATTTACAAAACTTTAAAGAAAAGAGAGAGCAATTGCTAAATTTTTTTGATGCTCTTTCTAAAACAAACTAAGACATATATAGAAAAAATAAAAAGACAGAAGGAATCTATATACAGTGAAAAAGGGCCCACATCTGGGTCCCTGAATGCTTTGTTTGGTCCAATTATGTTAAACACCATATCCAGGAAGTCTAGAAGGTGAAGCTTCGGTAAATTCAGGTAATTGAGAAACTCTCTCCCCAATTTGATGCCATATGAGTAATGGAGGTGAGGGGTCACTTTCAACCTTATTTTTTCTAAATGCATTTTTTATCTTTCTAAACTCATGGTTCATTGGCAAGAACTAGCGATGATAATCAAACCATGTATTTTTTTTTGCCATGCTTTAAAGTGAATGCCTTACTATTTTTCATGCAATACGGACATGCTAGCTTTCTAGCTGTCATCCAACCAGACAACATCCCGTATGCAGGTAAATCATTAATAGTCCACATTAAAGAAGCACGCATAAAAAAATTCTGCTTAGTTGATATATCATAAGTCAAAACGCCTTCAAACCATAATTGTTTGAGTTCATCTATCAATAATTGTAGATAGACATCAATCAAACTTTTTGGATTACGAGGACCTGGAATAACACAACTTAGAAAGATGTTGGGACTGGTCATGCACATTTCAGGAGGAAGATTATACGGAGTAAGAAATATCGGCTAGCATGAATAAGGCAAAGCATTATTAGAGAATGGTGTGAAGCCATTTGAACACAACCCTAATCTAACATTTCTTGGTTCACAAGCTAAATCAAGATATACATGATCAAAATGCTTCCATGCTTCACCATTAGATGGATGAAACAAGACACCTGACGACCTTCTATATTCACGATGCCATCTCATATGTGGGGCAGACCTCATCAATGCATGTAACCTCTTTAACCTAGGAATGAGAGGTAGATAATGCATCGCCTGAATTGGGACCATCTTTCCAGCCGGAGTCCTCTTATAACTAGCATGCCCACAAAACTTACAAATTTTCTAATTCACTATCAGTCTTGTAAAACAACATGCAACCATTAACAGAAAAATGAATTCTATCATACGTCAATCCTAATTTGGACACCAAACGCTTTGCCTGATAGAAGTTCTTTGGTATGTTAAACTCCAGATTAACTAATTCACCCAAAAGATCAACCATTGAGTCCATAGCAACATTAGGAACATTCCAATCTGATTTAATATTCATTAATCTAACTGCAATTGACAAGGCAGAATGTGGACTCCCTTCACATAGGGGACGACTAGACTCTTCTAATTGATCAGAAAAGCTTCTTGCTTCTTCATTAGGAGCTTCATCAAAATATTGTTCTGGTTCTATACCACCCTGAACCCTGAAAGCATCATTGATCATTTCATGAAACCTATCATGTTCAACCCTAACCTGTTCAACCCTAATTTGGTCATGTGGTACAACCATATTATATATATCCACAGGCATCGAATTATAAAACATACCATCCAATCCATCACTTTCCCATGATCAATCCATACAAAATATCTAGTCTTAAATCCATTACGGTACAAATGAACCATAACTCTATCTGGTTTAAAAAATATTAAGCACTTACATGCACAACAAGAACACCTAACTAATCCATTATTCTTGAAAATGTCAAGTGTCATTGTATGTTCAATAAAATTTCTAACGCCGTCAATAAACTCAGGTTTCATACCAACACTAGTTTCTTAATGCATATTATACATCCACAAACGATGATTCATCTACAAAAATATAGATATTCACTTATATTATAAATAAAATTTAATAATAATTTTACTAGTATTAGTCCTAAAACCAATTTAGTATTGACTTAACTACATTATTTGTTTTAACCTATTTAAACAACTTAACAACATTTTAAATTTATTTTAACTTATTTAAACAACATAACAACTTTAACTTGTTTAGTTTTGAATTAATACTACAACTAAATCCACCAACTAAACCACATTATTTATTTCACCTTATTTAAACAACTTAAAACCTTTTTAACTAGAACTAGTTTAGTTTTGAATTAATTCCAACAACTAAATCCATCAACAAAACCACATTCTTTAATTTAACTTATTTAAACAACTTAACAACTTTTTAACTTGAACTAATTTAGTTTTTACTTAATTTCAATAACTAAATTCATCAACAAAACCACATTATTTAATTTAACTTATTTAAACAACTTGACAACTTTATAAACTTTAACTACTCTAGTATTTACTTAATTCCAACAACTAAATCACATTATTTATTTTAACTTATTTAAACAACATAACAACTTTAACTAGTTTAGTTTTGACTTAATACAACAACTAAATCCACCAACTAAACCACATTATTTATTTTACCTTATTTAAACAACTTAAAACCTTTTCAACTTGAACTAGTGTTTAGTTTTGAATTAATTCCAACAACTAAGTCCATCAACAAAACCAATTATTTAATTTAACTTATTTAAACAACTTAACAACTTTTTAACTTGAACTAGTTTAGTTTTGACTTAATTTCAATAACTAAATTCATCAACAAAACCACATTATTCAATTTAACTTATTTAAACAACTTGACACCTTTATAAACTTTAACTACTTTAGTATTGACTTAATTCCAACAACTAAATCCACCAACTAAATCACATTATTTATTTTAACTTATTTAAACATCATAACAACTTTAACTAGTTTAGTTTTGACTTAATACAATAACTGAATCCACCAACTAAACCACATTATTTATTTTACCTTATTTAAATAACTTAAAACCTTTTTAACTGGAACTAGTTTAGTTTTGAATTAATTCCAACAACTGAATCCATCAACAAAACCACATTATCTATCTTAACTTATTTAAACCACTTAACAACTTTATAACTTTAAAAACTTAACAACTTTTTAAAGCTAAGTGTCAACACTAGATGGACACAAATCGATCTTGCAAGAAGATCAATTTTGTCATCAATAGGATCATCTAGTGTTGGTACTTATGCTTAACAAATAGATTATTTCTAAATTTAAAGCTTAAGTGTCAACACTAGATGGACACAAATCAATCTTGCAAGAAAATCAATTTTGTCATCAATAAAATCAACTAGTGTTGGTACTTATGCTTAACAAATAGATTATTTCTAAATTTAAAGCTAAGTGTCAACACTAGATGGACACAAATCGATCTTGCAAGTAAATCAATTTTCTCGTCAATAGGATCAACTAGTGTTGGTACTTATGCTTAACAAATAGATTATTTCTAAATTTAAAGCTTAAGTGTCAACACTAGATGGACACAAATCAATCTTGCAAGAAAATCAATTTTGTCATCAATAAAATCAACTAGTGTTGGTACTTATGCTTAACAAATAGATTATTTCTAAATTTAAAGCTAAGTGTCAACACTAGATGGACACAAATCGATCTTGCAAGTAAATCAATTTTCTCGTCAATAGGATCAACTAGTGTTGGTACTTATGCTTAACAAATAGATTATTTCTAAATTTAAAGCTTAAGTGTCAAAACTTGATGGACACAAATCGATCTTGCAAGAAAATTAATTTTGTCATCAATAGGATCAACTAGTAGTGTTGGTACTTATTCTTAACAAATAGATTATTTCTAAATTCAAAGCTAAGTGTCAACACTAGATGGACACAAATCAATCTTGTAAGAAAATCAATTTTGCCATCAATAGGATCAGCTAGTGTTGGTACTTTTTCTTAACAAATAGATTTTTTCTAAATTTAAAGCGTAAGTGTCAACACAAGATGGACACAAATCAATCTTGCAAGAAAATCAATTTTTGTCATCAATAGGATCAACTAGTGTGGGTACTTTGCTTAACAAATACTCGATGGACACAAAAAAAATTATCACAAAATTAAAGCTAAGTATTAATACTAGATGGACACAAACACATTATAGAAAACATGCTATTGTACTTGAACTTAAGAAACTTATAAGAACCAACCTTATCTCCAACTTTGTGAAAGAAGCAATATAGTCTTGTATCAACTTTTTTAGATGTTGAGCTTCCTCCGTTGCCTAGCACGAAAAGTTCTTAAATTAGTTAAATATAAACTTCAAATCCAATAATATTAGTTATATATATATTCAAGCTAATTAGTTCCAACTACCCCAATCTAATTTCAAGTTCATATTCCTAATTAATTTCAATTTATAGTAAATTCAAGTTCTAATTAAGTTGTAATTCAAATCCCTAAAATTCCAAATTCAAACTAGCTAGCTAGTGTCTCAAATTCAAACTATTAATTAGTGCTAAAATATCAAATATAATTCTAACTATTAGTCCTAAATTGCAAATTCAAACTAGTCTTAAAATCACAAATTGGAAGTAATCCTAGAATTCAAAAATCAAACTATAGTGCTAAAATCCCAAATTCAAACTATTAGTAGTCCCAAAATCTCAATAATAATTCAAACTTGTCCTAAATTCAAAATTCAAACTAGTCTTAAAATCAAAAATTCAAATTAGTCCTAAAATCCCAAAATCTAACTAGTGCTAAAATCCTAAATTCAAACTAGCTAGCTATTCCTAATCCCAAATTCAAACTATTAGTCCTAAAATCTCAATAATAATTTAAACTAACTCAAATAATACCCAAATTTAAACAACTCCTTAAATACCCTAATTCAATCTAATCTTACATGCAATTCCAAAATCAAACTAATTAACTCAAGAAATACCAAATTTCAAACAAATCCTAAGATACCCTAATTCAAACTAACCCTAACATTAAAATTTTCAATTCAAAATCAACAAACACAAACTAACAATCAAAAACCCTAAATCATTCCCTCACTAACTAACAATCAATAAAAAACTAATTCAATACACTAATTAACAAATTCAATACTCAGATTGAAAGAAATTAAAAATAATATTATGAAGCCCTAACCTTGAATTAAAGGAGAAGGGCAGTGGGTCGGGATGGAGGCGGCGCCGATCGGGATGGAGGCGGCATCAGTCAAGATGGAGGCGGCGTCGGTCAGCGTGACCTCGATCTACTGCTAGTGCGACCTACCGCAATGTGACCTCGATCTGTTGCTATGCACGACCTGCCGCTGCTGCTGCGATGGTGGCGTGGCGCCGGTCGGGGATGGGTGGGGATCGATGATGGGTGCGGATGCGAAAGGAGTGAGAGGTTGATTTTATTAATTAATTATATATATATATATATATATATATATATATATATATATATAATTTTATAAATTTAAATTATATACCGTCTAATTATATAAATTTAATTTTATTGATCAACAAAAGTTTATCAGTATCAAATTTAATATATAAATCTCCTTGAATTGATCATAGGTATTTCTATAATTAATAATGTATTTCATATCTGAACTACTAGTATATAAGACTTGATTTGTTAAACTATTCGAGGAGTATATAATTAATCAACGTATTTCATACTAAGATGAAGTATCCTGTACATGTCATCATAATAAGGAGGTGATCACTACACTTGACATCCATTCAAGATCGAACATATATAATAATACTATCTCGCACTTCATACTCGAGTGGATTATATGTTAGCTCATCACCTCTATATCATGAGATGAGATATTAAGTTTATGATTAAACGACAGACTGATAGAATTTGTACATTACTCTAGAAATATAAGTATAATTTTCTCCTAATTCATATCAACGTACGTAGTTTCATACTCTTAATATGGATTATAGATATATTTTTTTTAATTCCATGAATTATAACTTATTATTTATAAAAGTATACAAAATTGTTACACCTTTTGAACAATTAATTGTAGGTGTAAATGAAATTTTAGTATTATGCACAATAGCAAAATTATGATTAATACGAATATTTTAAACAAACCGACCTCTGGATGTCGCTTTTATTAAAAGTAAGTAGATTTAATAAAAAATACCGACCTCATGAGGTCGGTATCACATTAAATTTTAAGATGAATAAAAAGCAATCATGTTAATTAAATAATATTGACATCGGGAGGTCGGTATTTTATATTAAATTATTTTTTAACTTATATAAAATTGTCATTCGGAGGACGATTTATTTAAAGTTAATGAAAATATTAATTAATTACATAATATTTCATTTTACCGACATCCGGAAGTTGGTATTATAATTTTTTTAGTTTTTTATTTTACACAAAATCGGAAGAAGATTTAAATAAAATTAAATCAAAATATTTCTCAAAGCAACGGACAGCATCTCTATGTCCATCGCTTTTTTTGAAAAAAGTTTGACCAAAATTTTAACCAAAAAGTGACGGACAAAGAGACGTTGTCCGCCACTTTTTTAAAATATCTGACCAGATATTTAGACCAGGAAGTGACGAACATAAAGATGTTGTCCATCACTAATTTAAAATATGATTAAACAATTAAAATTAATAATAAAAAGCGACGAACAACGTGGCTTTTTTTAAATTAATAAATAATTATTTTTAATAAAAAATGACGGATTACATCGCTATCTATACAAAATAATTAATTATTCATTATATAGATATTTGGTGCAAAAGTCCGCGAAAAAAAGCGATGGACTAAGCCATGCCGTCCATCGCTTTCCAAAAATAAAATAAAAAAATTATTTTAATTAAACAGTGACGGACGACATCACTTAGTTTGTCGCTTTTTGGAGCGACGTCTTCCGTCGCTTTCACTTCCGTCATTTTTTTGTAGTTTTTTAGTAGGGATTGATAATCTCTTACAAAAGGGTTTGATAAAACCATCCAAGTCTCCTTGGTCTTGTAAAGCATTTTATGTTAATAATGCGGCTGAAGGGGAACGAGGTGTTCCAAGATTGGTTATTAACTACAAACCTAAAAGTGGATCACGTATCCTATTCCTAACAAAAGGGATCTTTTATCGCGGTTATACAATGCCAATATATTTTCCAAGTTTGATTTCAAATCAGGATATTGACAGATTCAAATTTTTAAAGAACATTCTTATAGAACTATTTTTAGCATTTCATTTGGGCAATATGAATGGAATGTCATGTCTTTTGGTTTGAAAAATGCCCCTTTTGAATTTTAGAAAATCATGAATGATATTTTTAACCCTTATATGGATTTTATCATTGTTTATATTGATGACATTATAGTATTTTCAAAAACAATACATGTCAAGCATCTTGATATTTTTAAAAAGGTTGTGATACAAAATGTGTTGGTAATAACAAAACCTAAAATAAGTTTATTTTAAACGGATGTTCATTTTTTAGGACATCAAATTTGTCAAGGAAAGATTACTCCTATTCAAAGAGCCATTTATTCTACTGACAAATTTCCTGATGTTATTAATGACAGGACTGAATTACAAAGATTTTTGGGGAGTTTGAATTACATTTCCACTTTTTATAAACATCACTCTAGAGACATAGCCCCGCTATATGATAGGTGGAAAAAAGGATCATGAGTCTCCTTGGATTGAAAGTCTTACCAATTTGGTGAAAGAAATTAAACGGCAAGTTCAATCACTTCCTTGCTTTGCCTTAGCCAACCATGCTTGGCAAAAGATTATCGAGACGGATGCATCCAATATTGGTTATGAAGGAATTCTTAAACAAATTAATCCCCATGAAAAGAGTGAATATTTGATTAGATTTCATTCTGGTAAATGGAATAAAGCTCAGAAGAAATATGCGATGGAAGCACATCAAATGTTAACCATCGTTAAATGCATTCTCAAATTTCAGGACGATTTATACAACCAAAAGTTTTTGATAAAAACTGATGCTCAATCGGTCAAATTTATGTTTGACAAAGATTTTAAACACGATGCTTCGAAATTAATTTTCGCTAGGTGGCAAGCACAATTATCCCCTTTTGATTTCGAGATTCAGTATAAAAAGGGAGTTGATAACTCGTTACCTAATTTTTTATCCAAGCAATATATTCAGTAAATTATGTTTTTCCAAACATTTCTTGATAATAAAACTCTCATTGAAATACAAAGAGTTTTCGCACCTTTGTCTAGATATATGAAAGCTCATATTATTACAAAGATTGTTGATAAGATCTTAAGTGAAGATTTTTCTCATATTTAGATAGAATATTATTTAGATGATAATTATCTGACAGACTATTTTTCTAAATGATAACAAAAAGTTGCTACGTATGCAGGATGGATCCACCATAGATTCACGTTAAGGGAAGAGGAAGAGGAAGAACAGCCCTAAGCAGAGGTAATTATGGTAATCCATCATATGGAGCCAGATCATCCCAAGGATCGGCATATAGATCCAAATTAAATTTCCCAGTTATACAGGTGGGAAAAAGAACTTTGATTAATAAAAGAACTTCTTCCCAAGAAGAATCTTCATCCAGTTCACAGCAATTGGTTAATTTGGATGATATTCCAAAAGATAATCCATTATATGCTCATATGCAGGCCTATTTAGAAGGTAAGAAGCAAAAAGATACTTTTGTTTCAGTTATAAGAGAGGATTATGATGATATCAAATCCTATGAAAAGTTATAGAAAAAAGAAATGATATTTCTATTAGAAAACTCTGATCTACAATGAAAGGATGAACCTTGGAAGATATTCCAACGATATCTTGTAAATGAATATTATTATCTAGGAGAGTCATATAAGACTAGATCTTACTATGAACAAATCTTGATGAGTACAGGAAATGCAGAATTTCAGCACTTTTCTGGCATGGGTCAATATCCACATGAGAAAAGTTGTAACTTTTCTAAAATGAATATAAAAAAGATTATATTTGTTGAAAACTGGGGCATGTAATCTATGAAAGAAAGACAATCAATCTTAACAATACTCGAATAAATTTTACGTATTGGGATTATATCCGAGCATTTGATAAAATGCTATATTACTACAGTGATAAATACAAACACACTTGGTTCGTGAAAGTGTGCGCAAAGATTTTTGCGGAACCAATACCAAATTGGTTTATTAATTGGTCATCATACCATGGCCCAACTGTTCAAATTCTACCAAAATCATTCTTGAATTTACATAAAGAATGGACTAAAGTATCACCAGATTTGAATAGATTATATTGAGAAGATCATGTATACTGGATTGAAAGAATTGATCAAATCTATTTCTTTATCAAATTTTCAATACCTTCGATACATAAATGGACACCTGAAGTAGGGTTCAACCAGGAAAATATTCCTTGTCTTTATAGGACTTATTATAATAATTTCTGGGATAAACTCTTAAAACAAGATCCCAAGACCAAACAATTAACTAGTCAAGAACTTATAGATTTAATTAAAGATAAAATTGATGATTATAAGACAATTCATCCAGAGAAAATTATTGAGGATAACTCAGTTTGTCATATTGGCTGAAGAATCCCTTTTCAAGAAGGAGATAAAGAACAAATGATTCAGGATTATCTTGAGGAAGTAAGAAAGAACTTACTTCAAACCATAACTCAAATTTATAAATCTGACACTTCAATGCGAAGTGAAACTACCAATGATGTGGAAGACTCACAATGTGCCGATCGACCACCGAATTACAAGAGGTAGAAGATTTTCTACAACAAATGAAGTCCTTAGATAAAGGCAAGAATACGACTATAGAAACATAGCCATGTGAAGACCATGTGAAGACGGGTCTACTCAACAGAAGATTTACTATTGATGCCGCACTAAACCATTGATACACTGCATATTTTGGGAGTTGCCATATTGGAAGGACAATCTACTGTGACATAATCTAGATGTGATGCACATTGAGAAAAATTAATTTGACAATTTGTTTAACACAGTGATGGATGTTAAGGGTAAGACAAAAAGACATTTCAAAAGCTAGAATGGACATAAAGGAATATTGTAGGAGAAAAGAGTTATGGCTATAGGAATTATAGAATGTTAAAGTAGTTAAGCCCAAATCAAGCTTTTCATTCACATTGGATGAGAAACGTGAAATTATTGAGTTGGTTAAAAATTTGAGGATGCCGGAGGGCTATGCTTCAAATTTAGGAAAGTGGGCATATATGAATAAAGGAAAATTCATAGGTATGAAAAGTCATGATTGTCATGTGTTAATGGAAACTTTAATTCCTATTGCTTTTAGCCATCTACATGAAAGTATATGGAAACCAATCATAGAGATAAGTCTTTTTTTTAAAGATTTGTGTTCTGAAAAGTTGTTGGAGAGTAGTTTAGACAAGATGGAGGAAAATATTCCTGTTACTACTACTAAGTTGGAGAAGATATTTCCATGTGGTTTCTTTGATGTAATGGAGCATCTTCCAATTCACCTTGTACAGGAGGCCCGCCTCGGAGGTCTAGTTCAAATAAGATGGATGTATCTATTTGAAATATTCACTAAGTTATATATATTCACGAACTCTTTTATATATTAACATATATATACATATATACATGCATAAAAATTGGTAGTTCGATGCAAACAATTAAGCAAAGGGGAAGGATCGAAGGATCATTTATTCAAGGTCATATTGGGAGAGAAACTGGTGATTTTTATTGTTATTACTTTGGTCATGATGTATCATGTAGGAGAAACAGGCTCAATCTCAATGATGAAGGCTATATTGATCCTTTATTTCCACCGATATCTATTTTTAATCAAAATGGTCGAGGATCTACAAAGCATGGAAAGCGAGGCTTCATTGATATGGAAATGCAATCAGCTGTGACACATATTTTGCTTAATTGTCCAGAGATTTAATCATATGTCAAGTAAGTATTAAAAATATGTTATTAAATTACATACTAATAAGTGATCATTAACTAATGAAATACTTGAATGTAAAATGATCAGCTTGTTCGTAAACATATGGGGTAATGAAGCCATCTATACAGGATTACCAAATGGCCGAGGAACTATGTAAGTGAGCAATCACTAAGTATTTAATAATATATTAATGTTATACTAAATTATATTACTTGAAATAACAATCACGTAGGTTTACGATGAATACTCAAGTATCCAACATTTGCAATTAGTGAAAGAAGTAGCACTTGAACCTGAATCTCAAGTACTGACAATGAATAAGTATTGTGTCAATGGTTTTAAGTGTCAAACTAAAGAAGTTTCTACGAACAAGAAAACAAATAATTGTGGTGTCTACATATAAGGTGATGTTGATGATACTGGTCAAACTATTGAATATTATAGTGTCACTCAAGAGATTATTGAAGTGAGATATTCAGGTTAGCCTAAGAAGAAGATTGTATTGTTTCGGTGTGAGTGGTTTGACCCATCACATAGAGGCACAAAGGTGGACCATCAACATAATATAATTGAAGTTAAGCACACCAGGAAATACAGAAGTTATGATCCTTTTATTATTGCAAAAAATGTTAAACAAATGTATTATGCTTCATATTCATTGCATAGAGACAAAGCTAATTGGTGGGATGTTATAAAAATTAAGCCTGTGGGATGAATTGAAATTGACAGTGTCTTAGATGTGGTGTATCAAAATGATGTTGCAATTGTTCAACAACAAGTTGATGTTGAATTGGAAACCACACTACAACATCCTCAACACAAATTAGAAGAAGTATCTGATGATGAATTCTGAATGTTGAGGAAGAAATATCCGAGAATGAGGAAAATGTATCATTTGATGATGAAGAATGGGATGATAATGAAAATGAAATAACTGAGGAGGAAGAATGGGAGAATGATGGAATTGAAACAAGTGAGGAGGAATAGTGTAGAATTAAAGCTAACTAGTATATATGTTAGTGTATTTGCTAATTTTATTTAATTTATGATTTTTATATATATTATACATGTAAATTTGCATACAGATGTCATCAGGCAGTGACGATGATAGACATCACGAGCATCTTGGAGTTAGCCAGAATAAACAGGCCAAGAAGAAGAAGTCTAGGAGACCGATAGATCCTAAGGATATTACAGGATCTATTTCTTCTGTGCCAGAGCGCATCAACCATGATACTCATTTATTTGCTGTTCTGTTTGGTACGGCGGATCCTTGGCAATATTATCCTAATTACCGTCGACCAGTCGGTGCTTCATCTACTTCACAGGCATTGCCTTCACGACGCTACGAGCACTTACCTTTACAAGCTATTCATCGAGCACGACCCTTAATGGCGGGTACTCCATCTCCCACAGGTACATCTTCTCAGTTATCTACCATGAGGCTTGGAGATTCTAGTAGCGAGCAGTCAAATGCTATGGCAGGTACGCCTCCATTGACTCAGTGTTTTGTGCATCTTGATGTATCACCCTCATCTACAGCTACACCTAGTGCTACACCATATAATACGATGTCTGCTCTAGATCCTGGCCAGAAGGACAGACTTGGTAGAGTCATGATTGAGCCGGATGGATCATCGCAAGTTTATATTGTTATCTATTTGTTAGTTTATTTTATTTATTTCTTATACTTTAATATATTATTCATGAACTAACATATTTATTATGTGTTTTACAGGTGGCATCCTGGAAAGGATGTTTTCCGACTTTAAAAGACTGTGTTAGAAGACATTATACACAGACTTGTCACTCTTGGAGCGAGATTCCAAACAGTATACGCCAATCGTTGTTTAATAACTTTAAGGTATATTTGTTTTAGCTAAGTTTAGTATACTTTAATTTTTTTTACTATCGATCTAATTAACGTTATTCAATTTTTTTCAAACTATGTGTACTTGAGAGTCGAGGTACAATTTGGTCATTGGGACCATATTTGAGAGGAAGGCATCCGCCAGACTTTCTAGCTGACTAAAGAAAGTTCAGGATAGTGGTGAACGTCCTGGTTGGATGTTGCCTCATGTTTTTGATGAATTTGGTCAGTATTAGAACACAGACAAGTTTAAGGCAATCTCAGATCAAGCCAAAGAGGCTAGAGGCAGTTTTAAAGGTGGCAAGTTGCACACCGAAGGTGCAAAGATGGTTGGAACAATGGCACTAGAGATGGTAATTTTCTTATTCAAACTTTTAAATAAATAATTAGTTGATTCATACATATCTTTATAAATTTCAATTTTTATTTATAGGAAAAAGAATCGGGACGCACTCCCAGTAAACCAGAGGTTTTCAAAAAGACTCATGTCAGGAAGAAAGAAAATGAGTCGGATTCGAATGTGTGGGTGGCAGAAAGGGCCGAACGAACGTTTCTAAGTTATTTAATATAAATAGTATATATTAATAGTAAATATATGATATGTATATATATGGATGTCAAATTTTATATTTAATATTCATAATGACTTTCATCAGTATGTCGCTGAGAATCTAGATTGTTCGGTCCAATTGACACCTGAATTGTCCACCCAGATTTGGAAAGAAAAACTGGTAGGGGGGACACACAAGGGTAGATGCTATGGTCTAGGCTCTCGAAATGATGTTAGACGACTCCAGTCAGGCTTAGAAGGTATTGGATCATCACGTTAAGCCGAGGCACTTGACGGTGTTCAAATTGCTGCTATGTCAGATCAAATAGCTAACCTTAGAGCAGCATTAGTAGAGTTGAAGCGGAGAAGAGTAGATGAACAACAAAGCATGAGTGAGACCCTTCAGCAAATCAAAGAACAAGTGATGAACCTCGCTCGTCGACCTACTACTTCGATTTTTGATGACACCGACGATGAGAGTGATGAGGATGATTATGTAGATCTCACTCCCTAGTTTAGATCTCTGGACATTTATGAACTTTTTGAAATGAATTTTGAAAGACTTTATAATTGGTTAATTTATTATTTAGATACTTTTGAATGTTATTTTAACTTTGTTGTTTTATGTTTTGTTTAGATTGTTTATAATTGTGTGTGTTTAATCGAGCTGAATAGTGTAGAATTGAATTGAATTGCATTTGCAGGTGTGCAGCAGAAACTGCTAGTTTTAGCTGTCAAAAATATTGTAGGGAAAGAGATGGACAGTGTTTTTTTTTCGTTGCTTTTCTGGGTTTTATTTTTTTAAAAATCCCAGAAAAGCAACGGACAACGTGGTTTTGTCCATCGCTTTTCTCAGTTTTATTTTTTTTAAAATCCCAGAAAAGCGACGGACAACGTCGTTTTATCCATCGCTTTTCTGGGATTTTCAAAAATAAAATTTCCAGAAAAGCGATGAACTGCATCTCCTTTTAGAAATACAAAAATGAAAATTAAAATAAAGTGACGGACTCCGTCGCTTTTATTAAAAATATTTTTAAAAAAAGTAAAAAAGCAACGCTGTCCGTTGCTTTTTGGGATGCTATCCGTCGCTTTTTAGCGACTCCGTACGTCGCTTTTGGAAAGCGACACAGTTTTTTGCTTTTTGAAAAGTGTCGGGTTAAAAAGCGACGGAAGTGACTACGTCGCTTTTCCGTCGATTTTGACAAGAAAAACGACGCAGTCCATTGCTTTTGGCCATTGTTTTTTAAAAATATTTTAGTAGTGAATCTCAGTTTTGTTGAACTCTACTAACTCAGTGTGTCTGGCAGTTCTAACCGGGTATGAGATTCCCTACTTATCAAATCTCCTTTTTCAGGCTAAAACCACGGCTATCCAGACGGAGTCATTAAGACAAAGTGAATAAGAGTAGTATTAGATTCGACTGTACCTCGATCTCGGAACCAAGTCGAAAGGCCATACTAAAATTCCCCTATATTTAAATAAAGCATAGATCCGTTCGTGGTCTATATAGGAGAGAAGTTAGTTATTCGACATAAATAATATTTAGCTGGACATAGTCCTGGCTAGGAAAGACATACTAAAATTAAAGACTAAAATAATTATCTTATAAAGAATGTTGTCTTCTAGATCAAAGAATTCTGAAGAACTAACTTATTTATTTATTAAGATTGGAACAGTGCTTCTGAGAGACTTCTTTACAATAAATTTACAAAACTTTAAAGAAAAGAGAGAGCAATTGCTAAATTTTTCTAATGCTCTTTCTAAAACAAACTAAGACTTATATAGAAAAAATAAAAATACAGAAGGAATCTATATACAGTGAAAAAGGGCCCACATATGAGTCCCTGAACAGTGTATCAACTGTTTAGTGGGGCTTCAACAGTAAATATTCTGTTGAGTAGACCCGTCTTCACATGGCTATGTTTCTTTTGTTTTATTATTGCCTTTATCTAAGGCCTTCATTTGTTGTAGAAAATATTCTGCCTCTTGTAATTCGGTGACCGACAATATATGATCTGATTTGGCACGTTGTGAGTTTTCCACATTATTGCTAGTTTCATTTTGCATTGAAATGTCAGATTTATCAATCTGAGATATGGTTTGAAGTAAATTCTTTCTTACTTCCTCAAGATAATCCTGAATCATTTGTTCGTCATCTCCTTCTTGAAAGGAGATTCTTCAGCCAATATGACGAACTAAGTTATCCTCAATAATTTTCTCTGGACGAATTATCTTATAACCATCAATTTTGTCTTTAATTAAATCTATAAGTTCTGGACCAATTAATTGTTTGGTCTTGGGATCTTGTTTTAAGAGTTTATCCCATAAATTATTATTATAAGTCCTGTAAAGACAAGGAATATTTTCCTTGTTGAATCCTACTTCAGGTGTCCATTTATGTATCCAAGGTATTGATAATTCAATGAAGAAATATATTTGATCTATTCTTTCAATCCAGCATACATGATCTTCTCGATTTAATCTATTCAGATCTGGTGATACTTTAGTCCATTCTTTATATAAATTTAAGAATGGTTCTAGTAGAATTTGAACAATTGGGTCGTGGTATAACCATCAATTAATAAACCAATTTGGTATTGGTTTTGCAAAAATCTTTGCGCACACTTTAACGAACAAAGTGTGTTTGAGTTTATCATTGTTGTGATATAGCACTTTATCAAATGCTTGGATATAATCCCAATACGTAAAATTCATTCGAGTATTGATTTGTTTTTCTTTCATGGCTGACATGTCCCTATCTTCAATAGATATAATTTGCTTTATAATCATTTTAGAAAAGTTATGACTTTTCTCATGTGCATTATGACCCATGCCGGAAAAGTGCTAAAATTCTGCACTTCCTGTACTCATCAAGATTTCTTCATAGTAAGATCCAGTCTTATATGACTCTCCTGGATAGTATAATCCATTTACAAGATATCGTTGAATATCTTCCAAGCTTCATCCTTTCATTGTAGATCAAAGTTTTCTAATAGAAATATTATTTTTTTCTGTAACTTTTCATAGGATTTGATATAATTAGAATCCTCTCTTATAACTGAAACAAAAAGTATCTTTTTGCTTATTACCTGCCAAATAGATCTGCATATGAGCATATAATGGACTATCTTTTTGAATATCATCCAAATTAACCAATTGCTGCGAACTGGATGAAGATTCTTCTTGGGAAGAAGTTCTTTTATTAATCACAGTTCTTTTTCCCGCCTGTATAACCAGGGAATTTAATTTGGATATATATGTCATTCCATGGGAGGATCTGGCTCCATATGATGGATTACCATAATTACCTCTTCTTGGGGTTGTTCTTCCCCTTCATCTTTGTTTAACATGAATCCATGGTGGACCATCCTGCAAACGTAGCAACTTTTTGTTATTATTCAGAAAAATAGTCTGTCAGATAATTATCATTTGAATAATATTCTATCTGAATATGAGAAAATTTTTCACTTAAGATCTTATCAACAATATTTGTACTAATATGAGTTTTCATATCTCTAGACAAAGGTGCGAGAACTCTTAGTATTTCAACTAGAGTTTCATTATCAAGAATGGTTTGGAAAAGCTTAATTTATTGAATATATTCCCTGGATAAAAAAATCAGGTAACGAGTTATCAACTCCCTTTTTATACTGAATTTCAAAATCAAAAAGGGAAAATTGTGCTTGCCACCTAGCGAAAATTAATTTTGAAGCATCGTATTTAAAATCCTTGTCAAATATAAATTTGACAAATTGAGCGTCAGTTTTTATCAAAAACTTCTAGTTGTATAAATAGTCCTGAAATTTGAGAACGCATTTAAAGACGGTTAACATTTCATGTGCTAGCGTTGCATATTTCTTCTGAGCTTCATTCTATTCACCAGAATGAAATATAATCAAATATTCACACTTGTCATGGGAATTAATTTGCTTAAGAATTCCTCTATAACCAATATTGGATGCATCCGTCTCGATAATCTCTTGCCAAGCAGGGTTGGCTAAAGCTAAACAAGGTAGTGATTGAACTCGCCGTTTAATTTCTTTCACCAAATTGGTAAGACTTTCAGTCCGAGACTTATGATCCTTTTTCAAGGTATCATATAACGGGGCTAAGTCTCTAGAGAGATGTTTATGAAAAGGGGAAATGTAATTCAAACTCCACAAAAATCTCTGTAATTGAGTCCTGTCAGTAATAACATCAGAAATTTGTCAGCAAAATCAATGGCTCTTTGAATAGGAGTAATCTTTCCTTGAAAAATTTGATGTCCTAAAAAATGAAGATCCGTTTGGAATAAATTTATTTTAGGTTTTGATATTACCAACCCATTTTGTATCACAACCTTTTTAAAAATATTAAGATGCTTGACATGTATTTCAAAAGTTTTTGAAAATACTAGAATCTCATGAATATAAACAATGATAAAATTCATATAAGGGTTAAAAATATCATTCATGATTTTCTGAAATTTAGAAGGGGCATTTTTCAAACCAAAAGGCATGACATTCCATTCATATTGCCCAAAAGGAATGTTAAATATAGTTCTATAAGAATTCTCTGTAAAAATTTGAATCTTCCAATATCCTGATTTTAAATCAAACTTGGAAAATATATTGGAATCGTATAACCTCGATAAAAGATCCCTTTTATTAGGTATAGGATACCTGATCCACTTTAAGTGTTTATTCAAAAGTTTGTAGTTAATAACCAATCTTGGAACACCTTGTTCCCTGTCAGCTGTGTTATTAACATAAAAGATATGCAAGACCAAGGAGACCTGGATGGTTTTATCAAACCCTTTTGTAAGTGATTATCAATTTCAGTTTTGCAGAACTCTACCAACTTAGCATTCATCTAACAGGGCTGAGATTTAGTAGGGATATCATCCTCTAAAAATCCTTCTTCATAAGGAAGAGTCCCAATATGCTTCTTGTGATTCCGAAAAGAGCTTGGATGATCTGAACAAATATCCACTGCAATCTACTTTGAAATCAATTCAATTTTTTCCTTTACCTTAGTAGATTTTATAGAGTCCAAAATATTCATACTGAACAACTCCAATTGTAATGAGTCCATATGACTTTACTTCATATTAATCAAGGCATTAATATCCCTGGTTATCGCATCTGTAACAAAAACATAAGTTATCTCGTTATCTTTGTACTTTGCTGAGAAGCCTTTCGCATCAATTCTTGTGAAAGGATAAATTGCATTTATAAAATGAATTTCAAGTATAATTGGAGGGTTTAACTGATTTTTAACCAAAAAGAAGAAGTGAGGAATGCAGACTTTATTCTGGCATATCTTCACATTGGGTAACTTATACTCTATATCAAGAGCATGACCAGAGGCTGATTTCACCAAATACGTAGTTTTCTGAAAATATTTAGTTGGCACTAAACGTTCCTTAATACAGCTAACATCTACACACCTATCAATCATTGCAATGTTAGTAATTGAAAAAATATTATCAATTAAAATAGTACATTTAATGTACCATTTATGGGTTGTAACAATTTGCATCATTTCCAAAAAAAATCTTGTTTAGGCTCAGGATCAACAGATTGCAATTTGCATCATTCCCAAAAAAATATCATGTTTAGGCTCAGTATCAACAGATTGAATTTGTTTACCTTCAACAGGTTCACTTTCAACTTGCTTTCTTTTGTTTTTTAAAAACCTTTCTTCAGTATTATTAATCTCAATCTGAGTAATATGGTGATCACAAATCAATTGTTTTTGTTTAAGAGATTTAATCTCCCTTTTAAATTTTCAACCTCAATTTTCAAATCGTCGAAAGAAGAATCTTTTTCAAGAAAAGTATTTTTCTTTAAAATATGGTCATCTACATCTTTTAAAGAAGAAGGTGCTTCATATTCAAAATCATTAAAATCGTTCTTTTTCTTTTCTAGAAATTTTGATGAACTAGCTTCATTTGAAGTAGCTAAATTAATAACCTTTTCACGAAGCTTACTATCAGTAATTTCTTTTAAAAGTTCAAGAATATTATCAGATGTGAAGGTATGCATATTAAAATCTTGAAATTGTGATTGAAGTTTATAAATTTTGTCATCTTCACAATTGCAATCATGACCTTGATAAGTATCACAAGTATTAGTATGATTATTATCATAATCAGATTAATCAAATAATTCAACTTCAGAATATGAACCTGATTCATAATCATCTTCTGACCCAGAAGTGTATAATAAACCATATACCTTTTCATAAGTATCAATATCCAGTTCTAACATTTTCAACTTCTTTAATTTGCAATTTGGAGCAATATGCCCAAGTTTTCCAACCTTGTAGCACTTTACTTTTGAAAGATCTCTCCCAGATCTATCTTTGGTAAATCTTTTAGATTTACGATAGCCTTTTCTAGCTTCCCGATCTTTTTTTGATCTATGCCTACACTTAGATCTTTTCTTTCTATGTGAATCTGCATCTTTTGAAGACCTATAATATTTGTCTTCCTTAGCAGTGGGATTGGGTAAACCGAATTGTTCACAAAAATCTCCCAATTGAGATCGTTCTTTTAGCTTATCTATCTTAAGTTGTCGAGCCATTCTTAGTTCATTTCACAAATTCAATCCTTATTGTGTGCAAATTCATATAATTTTTCCATAACTCAAAGTTCCATAAGGAATTTCAATCTGACTTCCTCTTAGAGTTTTTCGAACTCTTTCAGCGAAAAGAGGTGGAAGTCCATCTATGAACTTGGCTGTCCAATATTCAAGCTTATTTTTGGGTAATTCCATAACCCTACTAAGATAAGTATCTTTATACCATCTAAAGTGTGCCAAGGTCCGACATCGAAAACTGTTAAGGAGAGTTCTTACTGTCTCATGTTGATTGGTAAATCTACCATTTAAATGCTCGAAAATGGTAAGATCCAACGTATAAACAACATCTTCTCTATTTTTTACCAAATCCATACCCAGATTATCAATTCCTTCATCGGTGGCTATAGTATTCACGACTAAAGCTTTTCTTCAGTGCTAAGATATTTATCCCACCATCTGCGAATATGGTTAGTAAAACCTGCAATTATCATTTTATAGATTGTTCTGTCTGTTTTTTTTACACTTTTATAGATAGTTGCATACATCAGCATACAATGTACCAAAATAGTCAATTGCCTATCGGTTAATCCATCGAGATTCCATTCATAAATTTTGGAACCGTTGTAAGATGTATTAGTCTGATTCCAATCACGTTCCTCAATTAAAACATCTTGTGGAGTCGGATGAGGATAATAATACGTGTTCATACTAGGCTTGGTAGCATATCTGCTGTTTTTCTTGGGATAACCCCTAAGTTTATTAAACTCTAAAGAGACTTGATTTTTAAAATCAACAGTATTTTCCATTTTATCAGTAAAATCTTGTGACAAGTACATAGTCCCAAAGTTTAATCCGAAAAGCTTCTTATCAACAAGCTCTTTATTATCTAAATCGGAGAATTCTTATCAAAAAGTTCTAATTTTTTCAAAGAAATAGGTTTAAAATCGAAGATTTCCAAAGGTCTTTGAACATGAGTAGAAACTACCCTAGGTTTTGTTTTAGAATTAGAAGCAAATCGGTAGTACTAGCAAAATTTGCTTTAGCCATATTGGCCTTAATATCTTTCAACAAAATAGTTAAATCGTCGAGCTTTTTTGTCAAGAGAGCTGATATGCTCACCCAACACTTTAACATAAAGACTCAAATAATTATTTTGAATAATAAGTTTGTTAATATCCGTAATAGTGATTGAAGAAATATCTTCTTCAATGAATTTTTGAAAAGCTGGGAAAGTAATACCAGTATTGTTTGGTAAAACAAACGATGATTGAAAAGGGTAGACAACTTTCAAGAGATTACCACTCCCATCTTTATAAGATCTTTCAATAACCTTAATATATAACGATAAATAGATGGTTATAAACCAAGGAAAAAAATACATAATTTGATTATGTAAAGAACAAGTTTCATAAAATTCTTGAGAAATACTATTTAGATCCTCTTTGCTATAAGCATCAAAGAACCAAGTTTTAAACAGATTTCATTTTTCATCAAGAAATTCTTTTTGAATATGTTTCCTTGCCAGAGAACCTAGACTAAAATCAATCTGGTGTGAAAACATTAAGAATTGTTTAAATCAAATACCATTTTAGAAGCTGAAGGAATATCCTTATCAGAAACATCATCATTTACCTGAACTATATTAGTTCGTGGATCGATCTTTACTTTTTTGACCAGTGAGTTTCTATCGAAACCAATAGTATGTAACGAAGTCGCGCGATCTTGGGCTGGACCATAAATTGGATCGATAGGGGAAATATGATGAATCACAGGTAAAAGTCTATGGTTTGACAAAGGATGTCTATTCATTTTATGATTCACAGAAGACAGTAACCTGTTATTAGTAAAAGACTGTCTATGAGGTGCATAACTTTGATCCGTGAATTGTATACAAATTCTTCCATCAGGATTTTGAGAGATATGAGAGAAATCAAAACTAATAACAGCATCAGTTAACTGATTTTGGGGTATAAATGAATTTAGAGTCCATGAAGTAGGAAAATATATTTCTTCCCACTTAATAGGTCTTCTATTAATGACCTTGGACCTTGCAAAATTGGTTTCCACCAAAATAGTTTGATTGACAATATCATATAATATACATCTATGATTAACAGATAATAATTTAAAATAAATTCGATAAGATAAAAAAATAAGTTTTGAACCAGGTGCATAATTATAGCTATGAGTTTTAACATTTAATGTTAAAGCATCGAGAATATTCACATCAGTGAGGGATAAATGCAAATTAGGCTGAGTATTAAAATAAACTAGATCGTAGGCCACCGTAGATTCTATCGAACCCATAAGAGACTGTTGAAAATTTAAATTTCTAGCATCGCGAAGAGCAGCTAAAAAAGTCTCAAGAAACCCTTTAAGAGTCAAAGGTTTTAAAGGCAATTTGAACCATACCAATATGAAAGTAATTATATTGATTTTTATAAAAAAGCACATCTCGTTCATTTGGCAAATGAATACTCTGTTCAGAATAATTCAAAGCAAGAGACTGCTCAATTGTTTTAATTAATTGTTTCGAAGATAGTTTATCAAACCAACCATAATAATAAATAGTTTTTATAGGGACTTTAGGAATCGTCCACCTATTTAACAAGTCAAGGTTATGAGGTATATCTACCTCTTCTAGTCTAGTACTTTTAGTACTTGTTTCTCCCAGATCCATGGGTGAAAAGATAATATCTATGTCGAATAGTTCACCTCTTATCTCATATATATCATGAAAAGTTCTAGGCTCTGATACCATATTTACAGGACCAAGGACCAGGCGGTAATCTGTCCAAGCATAGATCTTAGCAAGTCAAGCATCCTTAAGCTAGCGGTAGTCCACCTACGAAAGAATCGAAATATACAAAAAATTTGGTATAGTTTTTCAAACTGCATGGTAAACATTTTACCTCAGCAAAGGGTCTGTAAGAATCTAATACATAATATTTATTTAGCCCAATGTCTGGTAGTTCTAACCAGGTATGGGATGCCCTACTTATCAAAATGCCTTTTTCAGGTTAAAACCACAGTTGGCCAGATGGGGTCAGTAAGACAAAGCCAATAAGAGTAGTACTAGATTCGATTATACCTCGATCTCAAAACCAAGTCAAAAAGCCATACTAAAATTCCTCTATATTTAAATAAAACTTATATCCGTTCATGGTCTATATAAAAGAGAAGTTAGTTATTCGACATAGATAAATTTAACCGGACATAGTACTGGCTAGGAGAGACAATCCAAGTCTCCTTGGTCTTGCACAACCTTCTATGTTAATAACGTGGCTAAAAGGGAATGAGGTGTTCCAAGATTGGTTATTAACTACAAACCTTTGAATAAACACTTAAAGTGGATCAGTTATCCTATTCCTAATAAAAGGGATCTTTTATCACGATTATACAATGCCAATTTATTTTCCAGGTTTTATTTAAAATCAGGATATTGGCAGATTCAAATTTTTAAAGAACATTCTTATTGAATTATTTTTAATGTTCCATTTGGGCAATATGAATGGAATGACAAGCCTTTTAGTTTGAAAAATGCCCCTTCTGAATTTCAGAAAATCATGAATGATATTTTTTACCCTTATATGGATTTTATCATTGTTTATATTGATGATATTCTAGTATTTTAAAAAACTTTTGAAATACATGTCAAGCATCTTGATATTTTAAAAAAGGTTGTGATAAAAAATGGGTTGGTTATATCAAAACCTCAAATGAGTTTATTTCAAACAAATATTCCTCTTTTAGGACAACAAATTTTTCAAGGAAAGATTACTCCTATTCAAAGAGCCATTGATTTTGCTGACAAATTTCCTGATGTTATTACTGACAGGACTCAATTACAGAGATTTTTGGGGAGTTTGAATTACATTTCTCCTTTTTATAAACATCTCTCTAGAGACTTAGCTCTGTTATATGATAGGTTGAAAATGGATCATAAGTCTCCTTGGACTGAAAGTCTTACCAATTTGGTGAAAGAAATTAAATGGCGAGTTTAATCACTGCCTTGCTTAGCTTTTGCCAACCCTGCTTGGCAAACGATTATGGAGACGGATGCATCTAATATTGGTAATGGAGGAAGTATTAAACAAATTAATCCCCATGACAAGCGTGAATATTTGATTAAATTTCATTCTGGTAAATGGAATGACGCTCAGAAGAAATATGCGACGGTAGAACATAAAATGTTAACCATCGTTAAATGCATTCTCAAATTTCAAAATGATTTATACAACCAGAAGTTTTTGATAAAAATTGACGCTCAATCGGTCAAATTTATGTTTGACAAAGATTTTAAACACGATGCCTCAAAATTAATTTTTGCTATAAGGCTAGCACAATTATCCCCTTTTCATTCCGATATTTAGTATAAAAAGGGAGTTGATAACTCGTTACCTGATTTTTTATCCAGGGAATATATTCAATAAATTATGTTTTTCCAAACCTTTCTTGGTAATGAAACTCTAGTTGAAATACTAAGAGTTCTCGCACCTGTGTCTAGAGATATGAAAACTCATATTATTACAAAGATTGTTGATAAGATCTTAAGTGAAGATTTTTCTCATATTTAGATAAAATATTATTCAGATGATAATTGACAGACTATTTTTCTAAATAATAACAAAAAGTTGCTACATTTGCAGGATGGATCCAGCATGGATTCACGTTAAAGGAAGAGGAAGGGGAAGAACAGCCCCAAGCAGAGGTAATTATGGTAATCCATCATATGGAGCCAAATCATCCCAAGGATCGACATATAGATCCAAATTAAATTCCACGATTATACTAGAGGGAAAAAGAACTTTGATTAATAAAAGAACTTCTTCCGAAGAAGAATCTTCATCCAGTTCGCAGCAATTGGTTAATTTGGACGATATTCCAAAAGATAGTCCATTATATGCTCACATGTAGGCCTATTTGGAAGGTAAGGAGAAAAAAGATACTTTTTTTTCAATTATAAGAGAGGATTCTGATGATATCAAATCCTATGAAAAGTTACAGAAAAAAGAAATGATATTTCTATTAGAAAACTCTGATCTACAACGAAAGGATGAACCATGGAAGATACTCCAACGATATCTTGTAAATGGATTATATTATCTAGCAGAGTCATATAAGACTAGATCTTACTATGAAGAAATCTTGATGAGTATAGGAAGTGCAGAATTTCAACACTTTTTCTGCATGGGTCATAATCAACATGATAAAAGTTATAACTTTTCTGAAATGATTATAAAGCAGATTATAGCTGTTAAAGACTTGGGCATGTCACCCATATAGGAAAGGCATATCAGTCTTAACAACTTAGAATTTTATGTGTTGGGATTATATCCAATCATTTGATAAAGTGTTATATTACAACACTGATAAACACAAACACACTTGGTTCATTAAAGTGTGCGCAAAGATTTTTGCGTAACCAATACCAAATTGGTTTACTAATTGGTTGTCATAGCACGGCCCAACTGTTCAAATTCTACTAGAACCATTCTTAAATTTATATTAAGAATGGACTAAAGTATCACCAGATCAGAATAGACTATATCGAGAAGATCATGTATGCTGGATTGAAAGAATAGATCAAATCTACTTATTCCTCGAATTTTCAATACCTTGGATACATAAATGCACACCTGAAGTAGGGTTCAACGAGGAAAATATTTCTTGTCTTTACAGGACTTATTATAATAATTTCTGGGATAAACTCTTAAAGCAAGATCCCAAGACCAAACAATTAATTGGTCACTACTAGAAGACCTATTAAGTGGGAAGAAATAGATTTTCCTACTTCATGGACTCTAAATTCGGTTATACCCCCAAATCAGTTAACTAATGTTGTTACTAATTCTGATTTCTCTCATATCTCTCAAAATCCCGATGGAAGAATTTGTGTACAATTCATGGATTAGAGTTATGTGCCTCTTAGGTAGTCTTTTACTAATAATAGGTTAATGTCTTTTGTGAATCACAGTATGGATAGACACTCTTTAACAAGTTGTAAACTTTTACCTGCAATTCATCATATTTCCCCTATCGATCCAATTTATGGTCCAACTTGAGATTGTGCGGATTCATTACATACTATTGGTTTTAATGGAAACTCAGTGATCGAAAAGGTAAATATCAACCCACGAACTAATATAGTTTAGGTAAATGATGATTTTTTTGATAAGGATGTTCCTTCAGCTTATGAAATGGACGTTGATTTAAACGATTCTTAATGTTTTCACACTAGATTGATTTTAGTCCAGGTTCTCTGGCAAGGAAACATATTCAAAAATAATTTTTTGATGAAAAATGGAATTGGTTTAAAACTTTGTTGTTTGATGCTTATAGCAAAGAGGATCTAAATAGTATTTCTCAAGAGTTTTATGAAACTTGCTCTTTACATAATCAAATTATGTATTTTGTTCCTTGGTTTATAACCACCTATTTACCGTTATATATTAACGTTATTGAAAGAACTTAAAAATATGGGAGTGGTAATCTTTTGAAAGTTGTCTACCCTCCTCAGTCATCGTTTGTTTTACCGAACAATACTTGTATTCCTTTCTCAGCTTTTTGAAAATTCATTGAAGAATATATTGCTTCAATCAATACTACGGAAATTAACAATCTTATTACTCAAAATAATTATTTGAGTCTTTATTTTGAAGTGTTGGGTGAGCATATCAACTCTCTTGACAAAAAACTCGACGATTTAACTATTTTGTTAAAAGATATTAAGGCCGATATGGCTAAAACAAATTTTTCTAGTACTACCGATATTACTTCTACTTCTGAAAGAAAACCTACGGTAGTTTTTACTTGTGTTCAAAGACCTTTGGAAATCTCCGATTTTAAACCTAGTTCTTTGAAAAAATTAGAAGAGCTTCTTGATAAGAAATTCTCTTATTTAGATATTAAAGAGCTTGTTAATAAGAAGCTTTCCAGATTAAACTTTGGGCCTATGGTCTTGTCGCAAGATTTTGCTGATAAAATGGAAAATACTGTTGATTTTAAAAATCAAGTCTCTTCAGAGTTTAATAAACTTAGGGGTTATCACAAGAAAAACAACATATATGCTACCAAGCCTAGTATGAACACATATTATTATCCTTGTCCGACTCTACAAGATGCTTTAATGGAGGAACGTGATTGAAATCAGACTAATACGTCTTACAGCGGTTTTGAAATTTATGAATGGAATCTCAATGGATTAATAGATAGGAAATCGACTATTTTGGTTTATCGTATGCTGATGTATGCAACTATCTGTAAAAGTGTTAAAAACATAAACAGAACAATCTGTAAAATGATAATTGCAGGTTTTACTGGTCAGCTTTTATCTTAGCACTGAAGAAAAAGCTTTAGTCGTGAATGCTATAGTCACCGATGAAGGAATTGATAATCTGGGTATGGCTTTGGTAAAAAACAGAGAAGATGTTGTTTATACCTTGGTTCTTACCATTTTGGAGCATTTTAATTATAGATTTACCAATCAACATGAGACGGTAAAAACTCTCCTTAATGGTCTGTGATGTCGGACCTTGGCACATTTTAGATGGTATAAAGATACCTATCTTAGCAGGGTTATGGTATTACCCAAAAATAAGCTTGAATATTGGAAAGTCAAGTTCATAGACGGACTTCCACCTCTTTTCACTGAAAGAGTTCGAAGAAGTCTAAGATGAATTCAGATTCAAATTCTTTATGGATCTTTGAGTTATGGAAAAAATTTTGGAATTTGCACACAAGAAGGATTGAAATTGTGCAATGAACTAAAAATGGCTCAACATCTTAAGATAGATAAGCTAAAAGAACAATCTCAATTGGGAGATTTTTGTGAACAATTCGTTTTGCCCAATCCCACTGTTAAGGAAGACAAATATTACAGGTCTTCAAAAGATGCAGATTCGCACGAAAAGAAAAGAGCTAAGCGTAGGCATAGATTAAAAGAAGATCGGGATGCTAGAAAAGGCTATCGTAAATCTAAAAGATTTACCAAAGATAGATCCGGGAGAGATCTTTCAAAAGTAAAGTGCTACAAGTGTGGAAAACTTGGGCATATTGCTCCAAATTGCAAATTAAACAATTCCCATGTGACCACATTGTCCTCCTGAGTGGGTGACACACGATTTCGTACTAGAACCAGAGGAATTTAGCGGCAAAAGTTAGGGTCGCATTCTTGACATCCAAGCTCGGGGTTTGGACCCACTCGACGTGCTCCCTATCAGTGGCAATATGTCAGGCTATCCATGTCACAAGGGACTCCCTTTACTTAGCATTCCTATGAAATGCTCCACTTTGAATAATGCCTATCCGATAATCGTACTCAGCCGTATTAATCGGCAAAGTTTTGGCTAGGCCATAAATGAATCTACAGAGGGTGGTCTCGGAGATGTCAACTGTGCAACCCTGTACTAGTATCGCCTCTGATGGAGGTTGAGCAGCGGGCTTGGCCCATTTGTTGATGGACCCTGTGATGTGGTGGCATAGAAAGCATAGAACTCCCTGACTATCTCTTCACTGTACGTGCTTGGGGGCCTGCCATCCACTCGCACCTGTGCCTATGAAAGTGCTCCTCAATGAATAGAGCGGTGTGGATGCTACCCATGAAAACCCGATGCTCATCTGCGACTAATCTGGACATCCTCCCATGCTCATTCAGCATGCGAGAATTCTAGTAAATCTGGAACTGGCTGTCCACACACAACCTGTTAGACTCTGTAGCAACCACTAGAGGCTCATAACGGGGTGGCACGATGGTATCCTCTATACTATCAAACTCAAACGAGGAGGCGGTGCTGCCTTTGGGGCTAGAGCTGGAGTCGAATGCGGACTCAGAGTTAGCTGGTCATTTGATCGGTGTGGACCCCTCATCAGACTAGGGGGCAGTGACCACGTTGGGAATCACCTGCTGTGCTCGATTCTGTGTAGTGCATTGAGAAGTAGGGGATGTACTGGTAGGAGGTGGAACATACTACACATCCTCTTCCTCATTGATTAGCCGAAAGGAGGGAGCAACAAATTTGGACTTTCCCTTTGCATCGTAAGTTTGAGCATGCTTGGGGGCCATAGTACTTGTAGAAGCTTAGTTAGTACCATAACAAGCCAATAAAATTCTTGGAAGAATATTTGAACAAGAAACGAAGAAAAACGAAAAACTAAAAAAAAAATCTGGGCAGTAGCTGAACTGCTGACCCACGGTAGGTACCTATGGTTCCTAGGTCCCCTCCATATGTTAGAGTACCAAATATTGGGTCTCTAATGTGGGAACCATAGATGTGTAGAACGGTCCATTGATCGAACGACAGACCAAAGTCCATACCGTAGTTCAACACTTAACAAAAATTATGTGTGCTTCTGGCCCACGGACCCAACCTACGGTCTGTAGAAGGACCTAAGGTTTGTAGATGAGGTCACGTGGGTCAGTCTATGCCAGGTTTTTGATGGTTCATTTCTTGCATTCCTTTTCTTTCAACAAATACAAACAAATTAGGCCTACATATGCATTTCAACAAGTGATTTGATAATTAATCATTCGTAGGGTTCCAATTTCACAGAATTTTATAGTTTATCACAACGAAACCTATGAACCCTAAGTCAAAACTTCCAATTTGGCCTATTAACTTTGAATTAGTCGCTCATATACCATCATACCAAGGGTGTTTTTAGCATTCAATTTATCATTCCAACACGAAATTAACAACCCAAGGTCCAGTTCCAACTCCGTGACTTCATGATACAAACAATGAATAATGAATTCAAAGTCAGGGTGAAGTCGTTTTACCTTCCAAGTAATCAAAGTGGGTGAGTGTGATAATGCACAGACTTCTTAAGTATCGGTTCTTTTAATTCCACCAAAGTTTTATCAAGAGATTGCTTGGCTTTCGAATCCACCACAAAAGATGATTTTGACCCATTGTGAATCATAACTTCACCTTTGGCACAGTCCACCAATTGAAGACCCAATAGAGCCAATCTATGAACGCCTCTAACTAACTCCTTCATATCATCTTAGATGTGAGCAACACTGCCTATATATAACCGACTAAGAGAGTCTATGACCACATTCTCCATACCGGGGTGATAGAGAACACTCATATATAATCTTTCAATAAGTCAAGCCACCTTCTTTAGAGAAGATTTAGATCCATCTGATCAAAATCATATTGAAAACTCTTTTTGTCAGTAAAAACATATACATGGACTCTATACAAACAATGCATCCATATCTTTAAGGCAAAACAATCCC
Source organism: Solanum bulbocastanum (assembly GCA_037074985.1). NCBI lineage: Eukaryota > Viridiplantae > Streptophyta > Magnoliopsida > Solanales > Solanaceae > Solanum > Solanum bulbocastanum. The sequence continues at coordinate 16,023,855 of CM073599.1, forward strand.
CTCTAGTTCAAGGTCATGGGTAGGATAATTGTTCACATAAATCTTAATTTTTCGTGAAGCGTAGGCAATAACTTTTCCATTTTGCATAAGCACAAATCCAAGCCCAATTCTCAAGTCATCATAATAAACAACAAAACCAGTAGTCCCTTCTAGTAAAGTCAACACTGAAGCGGAAGTAAGTCTATCTTCCAATTCCAAAAAACTCTTTCCACATTATTAGGACCATAAGAACTTAGCCTTCTTATGAGTCAATGTTGTCAATGGAGAAGCAATCAACGAAAACTCCTTAACAAAACTTCACTAGTAACCAGCCAAACCCAAGAAGTTTCTAATATCCGAAGGGGATAGAGGTCTAGGCCAACCCTTAATTGCATCTGTCTTCTTAGGATCTACCTCATGAATACCTTTACTTGAAACAATATGACCAAGAAAAGCTACAGACCTTAGCCAAAACTCAGACATACTAAACTTCGCAAAGAGTTGTAGGTCCTTAAATATTTGCAACACAATCCTCAAATGATTTATGTGTTCATCCTCACTCCTCGAATAAATCAATATGTCATCAGTGAACACAATCACAAACATTTCAAGGTACTTTGAAAGCACCATATTTATCAAATCCATAAAATCTGCCAGAGCGTTAGTCAAACATAAGACATATCTAAAACTCATAATGACCATACCGAGTTCGAAAGGCCATCTTTGGAATGTCAATTTCCCTCATCCTTAATTGGTGCCCGACCGAAGGTCAATCTTGGAAAAGTAACTCTCTCCTTGAAGTTGGTAAAACAAATCATCTATCCTTAGTAAAGGATACTTATTCTTAATGGTAACCTTGTTTAACTAGAAATAGTATATACACATGGGTAGAGAACCATCTTTCTTATAAACAAACAAGACTGGAGCACCCCATCGAGAGATACTAGGTCGGATGAAACCCTTATCTAAGAAATCGTCAATTGATCTTTCAATTCCTTAAGTTTTGCTGGAGAAATTCTGAAAGAAGGTAAATGCAACCTTTAGCAATCATCTTTCCTGCAGTAAGACAAGAGACAAACTAACCGTTAGGCATAAAATTTCATCCTTTCAACTCTAGGATAGGCTCATTCGGGAACTGAAACTTGACTACACGAGTTCTACATTCGAAAGAAGCATAACATGAGTGCAATTAATCCATACCAATGATAACATCAAAATCTAACATATCTATCTCTACGAGATAAACAATGGTAACTCTATGGTACAAGGAAATGCGACACTTTCTATCGACCTTCTTGGGCACAATAGAATAACCAACAGGAGCAGAGATAGAAAATGATCTAACAACACATATGAAAGAATATCAAACCTCATTGCTACATATGGCATCACAAAGAATATGGTAGCACCGAGGTCAAGTAAAGCATAAACATCCAATTTATAGACTTTCAGCTTACCATTAATCAAATAGGTAGAACCCTCTTGATTATGATTAGTCTGAATTTCGTAAAATTGGTTTTTCTTGGGAGAATTTTGACTCAAACCACTTGGATCGGATGAAGGATTAGGGTGAGCCCTTTGGTGATTATCTCCATCATTCTTAGTACCTGAAGGACAATCCCTTATCTTATAGTCAATCTTAACACAAAAAAAAAAAGCATTCGAACTGTATCACCCCCGAAGTCTAAGGACCTAAGATAAAGCCTAACTAGTAGTCTAGTGTCCTAAATAGGGTTAACATGAAGACAAGAGTTGTAAAATGACATCCCTAACATAGTACTAAGGTTTTATTCCCTAAACTCCAAGGCATGGCCCCCCCTAAGGACCTCCCAAGGGTCCTTGAGGAGGATAAGGGGCTGCCTAAAAAGCAGTCAAAAATAACTTGGCCCACGAGAGGGGCGCCCACGCCACATGGGTGGACTCACGCCCCTCAGGTTGGTGTTGTAAGTCGAAACATAGTATCCCCAAACTCCCCCAAAACCTCTAAGTTCCAGTCCTATTCCACGAGCATATAGTGCAGTCGATAGACCAACTCATGCCCCTAGAAGGGCCTCGTAGGTGGGGCCTTAGGGCTGGCCAAAATGACAAGCCCCAGCACCAAACAACGAGTGACCAGTACAGTCTATGGTTCAATCCATGCCCTGTGGGTAGGGTCTCATGGATGGGGGCCTAGGACACTACCTTAAAGTGGGCCAAGGGTCAAACATTTTAATTAATTACTAATTAATTAAGTAAGGGTGGGGACGGTTATTACTAGTTAATTTAGACATATATAGATATTTTTTAAGTCATTAAAACTCTTTTAAGACCTCATAAGTCACAAGACTCAAAACAAAACCAACTCTCCTCTCTCAAAAATTCTCTCTTTAAGACACCATTGAAGAACAAGGTCAAGGTCAAGCCAGGGGCTCAAGAACTAGCCTTTCTTCTCCAATTTCTTGATGATTTCTACCTAAGGTATGGATGCTTTTCAATCTTGGGAAGCTATCACCCAAGAAGCCCCTTCAAACAATGTTTTCAAATCCCCCAAACCTAGGATTTTCAATCTAGTCATGGGTCTTCTTCAAAAACAAATTCAATTGTTTAATTATGATTTATGATTGGATTAGTGGAGTGTTGTTGGATTTTGGTGAAAACCTCCCTTGGACCTATGATTTCCCCTTCTTCCAAAAATATGAACTATGTATGGCTTGATTAATGATGGTAGCTTGACAAGTAATTATGTTACATTGATTATGTTGTTGAATCATGATATCTCCTTCGCTAATATGGTAATTCTAGAAGTTAGGTTTGATCTTGATTCTTAGCCTTGAAGGGCAATTTGATAGGGTTCATGTTTGTTGATGAAGATTGACTATGAACTTGTGATTCACTTAGATGATGATGATCCTATGACTAATGTGTAACTGTTGTATTGATGCAAGATCCTTCTTCCCTATACCTTTACACTTGATTATGTGTGACGTATGTATATATGTTTATGTTAAGTTTGTTGTTTTGATTGAAAGGTCATTCTCATGAGCACAGTATCAATATAATGTTAAAGGTTTACTCACATGTTGATGATCCTAAGGTTGAAAGGGCATTCTCACCTAATGAATCTTGAGCTATTATGATACCATGTTGACTTGAATGTCTAGTGCATTCCTTTGGGAACATGAACTAGAGTAGAGTCCTAATATGACTTTTGAATGGAATTATGCTTAGAACCGAGTGGATATGAAACTGAGATGGAGGATTTTACGTTTAGCATGCCTGGATGCACAATATATGTTGCCTCTTGGGATGGAAACCATTTATGCTAGTAGTCGGGGTTTCTAGTAGCAATCCCCATATCCCATAACTATGTGCCCACATAGGTCTTAGCTAGTGGATCCACCTAAAAGTTATTATGTACATCCTACCTTAGGCAAGTAAGACACCTCTTTTAGGTGTGGCGGTAGAACGCTGGATTCCATATATCTCACATGGTCTATGTCGATTAAGGTTATTATCCCTATATGATACGAATATGAATTATGATAAGAACATGGACTTTAATTATGACTTCTTTAGGGGTACTACTTAGTATGAGTGGGGGTATGGGACTTCACCCATCCATTGCACAAGTGGGCTTTAAGAGAGGTATGGTGAGGTTCTCTTATGTTATATAGACTTATAAATTATGAATGTATGATCTGTATGAATGCTAAGGTTGATGTTACTTGTTACAAGCTATGATCATGATCGTCTCCTTATGTATATTGGCTATGATGAGGCTAAAATAATATATGCATGTGTTTGTGACTGAAATGTGATACTTGGCATTTGGTAGGGTTATGGGATCTTACCTTTGCATTGCACTAGTATGACTTTGGGTTGCTTGTATGTTGGTATGACTTATGTTCTTCATATATGTGCATAATGGTTTCAAACTTTATAAAGTCATGATTTCAACTAAAGTCCCTTTTATGCATGATTAAAGAATTTTTATGCACAGCTTTTATACTTAGTAATTTATGTGCTAACCCATATTTTTACCTTACCTATGAGTGTAGGTTCGAGTCATTAAGACATAATTTTTCATTCAAGTGAAGCTTGGGTTGACTATTCCCTAGGCTTGGTGAGTTCTCAAGTTCGAGGATACGATGTTATTGTTTTTAGTTTCCATTGTACTTTCTACTTTGGGACAGTTGATGTAAAGGGCTTTTGACCCTATTTGTACTCTTTATGTACTAAATGGTGATTGAGACAAGTCAAGACACTTATTTTCATTTATGAAAAAGAAGTTGATTTCAATTGTAAAAGTTTTAAATTTTTTCGCATATTATATGTATGATTATGCTAAGGGCTTGTATGCGACCCCTTCGGGGTCAAGTACGTCGTGTTACGTCTAGGGGGTACCCTTGTGTCGTGACACGATCCCACTAGGCACTTAACCTCATGCTTCGTTCAACACTTAGCACATGTAGGCAATAAAGACCCACTGTCATTTCCTTCTTGAGGCATAGGGTTAGACACCCTATATTTGTTGAACTTAGAAGGAGCATTTGAGGAACCTGCAACACTCGAAAAACTAGTAAGTTAAACTAGAGCTTTACTTGAGGGTTCTAGAGTTTGATTTGATGGTTAGAGTCATAGATTCGACTTCCCTTACTTAGAGTGAAGGTTTTAGGGAAATGGTGTTAAGGTATTACCCCCCAAGGACCAACCAATGGTCCTTAAGTGGGATCCAAAACAATCCCTAAAATCTGCCCCAAGGCACTGACCCATGATGGGGACTCATGCTCCATTGGGGAGAGTGGTGGGTCAAGGGAGTTCAAGTCATATTCTAGCACCCCACCCACAGATGACCAACATGGCTTGTGGGACCATAAACAGCCCCTTAGTCGGGGTCTCGTGGGTTGGCCAGTAGGTTTCTTAAGTTGGCTTAAGTTAGGGACTTAGGGAATATTCTAGAATTAGTTAGTTATTAAGTGGATAGTTTTATTAGTAAATAGAGTACCTATATAAAACTATTAGACCCCTAAATAAATTGATCCTAGTCATTATTTCAATTCACCAAAGAGCGCAATTCCATCCGAGAAATTCTCTCTCTATATAGTTAAGAAGAAGAAGAAGAAGAAGAAGAGAAGAAAGCTAGGTTAAATTCTTCCATTATTGCAAGCATTGTGAGGGATTTATAATCAAGGTATGATAGTTTATTCATCCTTGGATTCTTCCATCCATGGAGCCCCCTATATTTCTCCCAATTATGAAGATAAACCCCGAAATTCTAACTAGGGTTTCTTCGTATGTTGTGGGCAGTGTTGAGTATGATTCCAATTGAGTGGATAGTACTTGTTTATGATTGATTTATGATTGAATTATGTTATTATGAAGATATTATATGTTTTCCATGGTTAACCCTAGTTAAATTGATGAAATTGTAGTAATGTGGCTTTATGCCATGAGAGATGAAATTAAGGATTCATAAATTGTTTTCTAGAATTGATGACTTGTAGAGTAATTGTACATAAATGAAAGCTTGTATGAATGAATTGAATTATATTATAGTAAATATGATGGATCATGACTAGGTAAGCTTTAAGTTGAAACTTTATGATGATTTATGACTAGAATCACATGATAATGAATTGAATAAAATGACTTGAATTCTACGTATGAATGATGTGAGTGAGAAGTAAAGCTTTGAGATTAGGGCTTGTAGTCATGAATATTGAAGGTTAGGGCTTTGAGCATAAAGCTAATACGTTGAGTTGAGAAGGTTTTCATGCATAAAGTGATAGAAGCACTTGAAACATGGATTAGTTGTCAAGGACATCCCTCCATGGGTCATGAATTAAGTAAAAACTTAATAAGGTGTGTTGTGGGATGTATTCCTAGCACTGAGCGGATATTGTAATGAGATGGAGGCTTTTACGTATTTGAGTCTGATTTCCAAGATGGGAACTCTCACAAACAGTGAAGCTTCATAGGGTCTTTCTATCCAGGTGCAGGTAGTCCGCATCTTCACAGACATGTCTATTTCACCGAGCCTCTCTTCGAGACAGTGCCCAGATCATTACGCCTTTCATACGGGTCGAAACTTACCCGACAAGAAATTTTGCTACCTTAGGACCGTTATAGTTACGACCGCCGTTCGCTGGGGCTTTGGTCGCCGGCTCCCCTGTCATCAGGTCACCAACTTCCTTGACCTTCCGGTACTGGGCAGGCGTCAACCCCCATACATGGTCTTATAACTTTACGGAGAGTCCAAGTTTTCTAATGTATATCTCATGAGATAGAGTCCCTCACAAGTGGACACTGGGTTTCCAAGTAAAATCTCCATATCTCATAACTACGTGCCTCGTAGGAAAGTTAGCTAGTGAGTCCAACTAAGCTAACAAATCGGTCTACCCTTGGAAAGTAAACCAACCCTTCTCAGTGTGGGTAACATCGGAGGGGATCATGTGAAAGGTCATGTGGTCCCATGTCGATTAAGTCTATTTTCCCAATTAGTACAAGATTATTATGGAACTAAGACATATTTGAAGAAGTATCTCAAAGTAGTTCAAGTTAATAATGAACTAAGACATGCTTAAAGAAGCATCTCAAGTGTTCAAACCTAATGATCGTAGATATGCTTAAGTAAGTATTTCATAGTGTTCAAAAGTGAAGAAGAGGGGCTAAGATGTGCTTAAAGAAGTATCTCCTAGGGTACCAATGTCTTAAAAAGGGTGGACTAGTCTCCAAATCAAGAAGTATGAGTATGAGGACCTAAAAGTGGTACTTAGCAAGGGTAGGATTAAGGGGTCTTATTCATGCATTGCACAAGTAAAATTTATGGTTACCTAAGAAAGTGTTCTCTTATATGATGTATGTTTATATAGGACTGCTCTATGGTTGCCTTCCTTGTTATGATTGACTAAAGGTGAGAGATTCCTTTTTCTATGATAATTAATCTAAGGATTAGATCAAAGATGGTAAGTATGTATGATGGCCTTAGGTGGTACTTAGTGTGAGTGAAATTATGGGGTCTAACTCATACATTGCACAAGTATGACTTGAAGATACTTATGAAATGGTTCTCTTATGATATGAAAGCCTAAAAGTTGACTATGTATATGGACTGTGTTTAAGATGACCAAAAGGGTGCCTTAGCTTGGATGGGATTATAGGGTTTTATCCATGCATTGCACAAGTATGCTTTGGGGTTACATGAGAAGTAGTTCTCTTATGATATGAAGGAGTTGGAGTTGAATAATGCTTATATGATGGTTATGTTGGAGACTTTGCTTATGATTATGATATTGTCTCTTATGCTTATAGTTTATGTTTCTTGAAGTATCTCTTATGCTTATGGATTATGTCTTATGATGTTATGCTAGATATCATATTTAGTACTTTTGTACTAACGCATACTCTTGCCTACATTCTCATCAAATGTATGGTTCGGTGATTTGAGTTCCATTCCTGAGGATAGGTTTCTAAGGAGCAAGGAGTTGAAGACTTTGTGAGTCCTGATAGCATCGAGGATAAAGCCACCAATTCATTTTTATATCTTTATTTATCTTTTGAGACTAATGTATGGGCTGGTACTCAAGAGTATTCAAAGTGGTATTAGATGGTTTGCGACAAAGTGTAGTAAGACTTCTGCTTGCTTTTATAAAAGACTTCGATTGTATGGATAAAGTTTTAAAATTTCCATACTTTTCTATAATCTTGTGTTATAGTATGCTAAGGGCTTGTATGAGACCCATTCAGGGTCAAGTACGCCATGTGACAAACTTGGTAATCAGAACAAAAAGGTTTAGAATGGTTCTAGGATTGTCTCAAACCATGTCTAGTATAGTCTTGTTAGTAAATGTGAAGCACACCACATTTATGAATAGGAGACTATTGGATGCTTAGGATACTTCACTTCTTTATTTTCTCAGTCGTGCCATAGAGTTTGGCCCTAGTAGGTCCTTTTTCTTATTCATGCCCATTGATTTTCAAGGTATGGCAAATACAAGGGCAAATACTAAGAGAGATGAGGAAGGCAATGTGGATTAATAGGTTCCTCTCCAATTTCAACACCAAGCTCCTCCCTAAACTCTGATTAACCCTATAGGGGAGAATGTGACTCATGTAGAATTTAGGTCTACTATGCAATTCTTGGTTCAAGATGTGACGGCTCAAGTCAATAGAGAGATGGTAGGTTCGGTGTTCCCTAAAGTGAATTCCATGACATTAAGAGTTAGAGAGTTTTTAAGGATGAACCCTCCGGAGTTTTATGGCTCCAAAGTGGAGAAAGATCCTTAAGGTTTTATAAATGAGGTGTATAAGGCGTTTTCTATCATGGGGTTGACTTCGGTAGAGAAAGCAGAGCTAGTTCTTACCAATTGAGAGAAGTAGCACAAATATGGTATGAACAATGGAAAGACAAGAGGCCGGTAGAAGCGGGCCAATAGAGTGAAAAGGATTCAAAGAAGCATTCCTTGATAGGTTCTTTCCCCAAGATTTCAAGGGGCTAAGGTGGAAGAGTTTATTAACCTTAGGGAAGGTAGCATGAGTTTTAAGGAGTATTCCTTAAAATTTAACCTACTATCCAAGTATGCTCCATCTATTGTGGTAGATTCGAGAGATAGGATGAGTAGGCTCTTGACTGGTGTGTCCGACTTAGTTAAAGAAGAATGTCGTACGACAATGATCCTTTATGAAATGGATATCTCTAGACTTATGGTGTATGCCTAACAAATTGAGGAGTCAAAACTTATAAAGAAGAATAGGAAGGTAAAAATGGCTAGGAACGGTGATGGGAATTTGTCCAATGCTAATTCCTATGGGAAAGGTAGACCTAAGTCTAAACAAAGGTATTCTAGTCAATATTCTTCCTACACCCATTGGTTTGACCAAGAGAAAGGTAGTGGGTCTCCATTTCCTAAGCCTACTTGCACCAAGTTTCGAAGGAATCATCTGGTAGGTGCCTAACCAGCATGGATGGTTGTTATGGTTGTGGAAAGAAAGGGCACAAAATAAGAGATTTCTTGATTCTTAAGGCTAAAGGAAGGGAGGATAAGCAAGTTGTCTCTAGTGGTATGGATGAGAGTGCTCAAAAGAAGAATAGGTTCTATGTACTCCAAGATAAAAATGATCAAGAGTGACCTCCTAATGTGACTACCGGTAAGTGCTTCATGCTTTACTAGATTCCGATATTGTTTGGTCTTTTATGACTTCATATGTTAGACTTTGATGAGTCTTTAGTTTGAATGAGCTTCATTGCTGCTTTAGTTTTATAGATTATGTTTAGAAGAGTTTGTATAGGCTTACTCCCAAGGGGGAGATGGTGTGCCTCGATAGCAAGGCCAATGTGTGTTTATGTGTGACAATGATTTTTCTATATACATATTCATGAAAAGTTTAGATCTTGGCAGAAATGACATATATGCATTGTTTAACCTCATCTTGTAGTGCTTTGAGTATGAGTTGCCTATTTGACTTCATGGGATGAATGTATGAGCATCCTTTAGTTTGGACTAAGAGATTCCGCCTTGAATAAATGTTTTTTGAGAGTAAATTGCATATAGGGTCCATGAGTGTATGTTGAGCATGTTTTAGTTAGGAGATGGTTGTTCCTCCTTGAAATGAGTAGATATAGAATTCCATACATTTTGGGTTGGTAGATGTAGTTTCTACTCCCTTGTGTTGGGTTGAATATTTTTAGCATGGAATTGAAGTTTTCCTCTCTTGTTTATGTAAATTTAGATCAGTTGCACGCCTGATGGGCTGCTAGTCTAGAGTCATTTCTTTCAAGAAGTATTTAGAATAGTCATTCGAGGATGAATATACCCAAGAGGAAAATATTGTAACACCCGAAAAACAAGTAGGTTAAACTAGAGCTTTACGTGAGGTTTCTAGAGATTGATGTGAGGGTTAGAGTCATAGATTCGACTTCCCATACTTACAATGAAGGTTTTAGGGCTAGGGGGTAAAGGTACGACCCCTCATGGACCAACCAAGGGTCCTTGAGAGGGACCCAAAGAAGTCCCTTAAATTTGCACCAAGGTTGTGACCCACGATGGGGACTCACGCCCCATGGGTGCAGACACAACCCATGGGTCGGGGTTTTGTGTGTTGGGTAGTAGGTTCCTTAAGTCGGCTTAAGTTAGGGGCTTAGGGAATATTCTAGAATTAGTTAGTTATTGAGTGGGGTCATTTTATTAGTAATTGTACCACCTATATAAGCCCAATAGATCCCTAAATACAAGAACCAAATTCCTTTAAAGAAAATCTCTCTTTAGAAAGAAGAGAAAGCTAGGTCGAATTCTTCCATTATTACAAGCATTGCGAGGGCGTTATAATCAATGTATGAAAGCATATTCATCGATGGATTCTTCCATCCGTGGAACCCCCTACATTTCCCTCAATTGTGAAGATGAACCCCCAATTCTAGCTAAGGTTTCTTCCTATATTGTGGGTAGTGTTGAGTATGATTCCAATTGAGTGGATAAAACTTATTTATAATTTATTTAGCAGTGAATTATCTTATTATGATGATATTATATGTTTTCCATGGTTAACCCTTGTTAACTTTATGAAATTGTAGTAATGTGGGTTTATACCATGAGAGGTGAAATTAAGGATTCATAAATGATATTCTAGAATTAACGACTTAATTAGTAATTGTTCATGAATGAAAGCTTGTAAGCATGAATTGAATTAGATTATAGTATATATGATGGATCATGACTAATAAAGCTTGAAGTTGAACCTTTATGATGATTTATGAAAAGAATCACTAGATGATGAAGAATGTGAATAAAATGACTTGAATTCTAGGTATGAATGATGTGGGTAAGAAGTACAGCTTTGAGAGTAGGGCTTGTAGTCATGAATATTGATGGTTAGGGCTTTGAGCATATAGCTAATACGTTGAGTTAAGAAGGTTTTAATGCATAAAGTGATAGAAAGCACTTGAAATATTGATTGTTTGTCAAGGAAATCCCTCCATGGGTCATGAATTAAGTAAGAACTTATTAACATATCTTGCGGGATGTATGCCTAACACCGAGTGGATATTGTAATTAGATGAACGCTTTACCTTGTTGAGTCCGACTTCCAAGATGGGAATTCTCACAGGTAGATTCCGAGTTTCCCAAACTATATCTCATGAGATGAGTCCCTCACAAGTGGTGTCTGGGTTTCCTAGTAGAATCTCTGTATCCTATAACTACTGCCTCATATGAAAGTTAGCTAGTCGGTCCAACTAAGCTAACAAAATGGTTCTACCCTTTGCAAGTAGACCAACCCTTCTCGGAATGGGTAACATCAGAGGGGATCATGTGAAAGCTCATGTGGTCCAATGTCAGTTAAGTCTATTTGCCAATTAGTAAATGATTATTATGGACTAAGACATATTTGAAGAAGTATCTCAAAGTGTTCCAAGTAAATAGTGAACTAAGGCATGCTTAAAGAAGCATCTCCATGTGTTCAAACCTAATGAACTTAGATATGCTTAAGTAAGTATTTCATAGTGTTCAAAAGTAAAGAAGAGGGGCTAAGATGTGCTTAAAGAAGTATCTCCTAGGGTTCCAATGTCTTAAAAAGGAGGACTAGTCTTCTAATCAAGAAGTATAAATATGAAGACCTAAAAGTGGTACTTAGCATGGTACGAGTATGGGTTCTTATTCATGCCTTGCACAAGTATAACATAAGGTTACCTAAGAAAGTGTTCTCTTATATGATGTATGTTTAGACAGGATTGTGCTATAGTTGCCTTCCTTGTAATGATTGAATAAAGGTGAGAGAATCCCTTGTCTATGATAATTAAGATAAGGATGAGATCAAAGAAGGTAAATATGCATGATGGCCTAAGGTTGTAGTTAGTATGAGTGGGATTATGGGGTATTACTCATACATTGCACAAGTATGACTTGAAGCTACATATGAAATGGTTCACTTATGAAATGACAGTCTAAGACATGACTATGTATATGGACTATGTTTATCATGACCAAAAGGGATACTTAGCTTGGATATCTTATCCATGCATTGTACAAGTATGCTTTGGGTTACTTGAGAAGTAGTTCTTTTATGATGTGAAGGACTATGGGTTGAATAATGCTTATATGATTCTTATGTTGGAGACGTTGCTTATGATTATGATATTGTATCTTATTGTTATAGTTTATGTTTCATGAAGTATCTCTTATGTTTATGGATTATGTCTTATGTTGACTAAACCTTATGATGTTATGCTCTTATGATGTTATGCTATCTATCATATTTAGCACTTTTGTACTAACGCATACTTTTGCCTACATTCTCATCAAATGTACGGTTTGGTGATTTGAGTTCCATTCTTGAGGATGGGTTTCTAAGGAGCAAGGAGTTGAATACTTGGTGAGAGCTCATAGCATCGAGGATAAAGCCACCATTTCTTTTTTATGTCTTTCTTTATCTTTTAAGACTATTGTATGGGTTGTGACCGAAAAGTATTCAAAGTTGTATTGGATGGTTTGATACGAAGTGTAGTTAGACTTCCGCATGCTTTTATAAAAGACTTTGATTGTGTGGATAAAGTTTTAAAATTTTTGTACTTTTATATTATCTTATGTTATGATATGCTAAGGCCTGTATGAGACCCCTTCGGGATCAAGTACACCATGTTACATCTAGGGTGTACCCCTGGGTCATGACAGAACCTTTATCGGAAATCCTTTGTTGAAACTTAGAACAACCATGTCCATCGGACCTTGCATGTGAGTAATTGTCATCACTAGTTTTATCCTACTTTGTTTCCCTAGAATTTTCCTTAAGTTTCTCTTCTTCAATTTATTTATTATGATCCATGACACGAGAGATATCCATATATTGAACAAGCATCATGGTACGACATTCCTTAACCACTATTTCAGACACACCCAAAATGAACTTGCTCATATTTGCCCTAGGGTTGGCTTCATAGTACGAGAATATCGAGACAATTGTGTAAACATAAAAACATATTCCTTCACACTCATACTTCCTTGAAGAAGGTTAATGAACTCAAGAACATTTGCCTCCCTCATCTCAAGGGGAAAGAACCTATCAAGGAAAGAAACTTTGAACTTTTCCCAATCAAGAGGACCCGCATCTTCTGGTCTCCCTTCTTTCCATTAGTTAAACCATATTTGAGCAACACCGTTAAGTTGGTAAAGCGGCATTTTCCACATTTTTCACTGGTGTCACTCCCATGATCATCAACACCTTATAAATCTCATCAATGAACTCTAGTACATCTTTGTCTACCTTAGAACCATGAAACTCTGAAGGATTCAATTTAGTGAAGTTCCTCACTCTAGATTCCTCCATACCCACATTTGGGTTAATGAGAACAATAACCTCCCTATTGTCTTGGGTCGTGATGGCTTGGGACAACACTAGAAAAGCAGCCCTAAACTCCAAATTAGTCACTTGACGGCCAAAGGGTCGACTAAAGTTTGTGGAGCTTGAGAAGGAGCTTTTTGTTTGGCATTCTCCCTCATATTCCTTCTAGCATAAGCTCTTTTAGTAGCTATCTTTTATAGAGCATCAGATAAGGATTAGAAGAGAGACCTTATAGAGTTAAATTCTATCACACGACTTTTAAGTAATGAAAGAAGTGGAGTTTCCTAATGATCTTATGAAGAGTCAAAGGGTTATCCTTCTTTCCAAAGTTAGAACCATGAACTTCTAGCTTATGTGATCCACTATCTAATATTTATCTAGACAATCCTATGTTGGCACAGTTTATAGGACATGGGTAATCTCCACTTGTCATTCGCTTCTAAGATTAACTTCCAAAAAATAGTTCTTAATCATATTCATCTTATATTTTGATGGAAGATATGTAATCGCCTCTTGTCCTTACATACTATGACATGGGTAATAGCCTCTTCTCTTTCAATAAAGCGCATGGGAAATCGCCCCTTGAACCTTTATTATGAGAGAAAAACTTTCCCAATTATGTGTTCATATGTATATGAGAAATCCTTTCATCAACACAAAAATAACGACATCATTGATACTTCACTCTCAAAGCATCCTTAAATCTTACACATGAATTTTATAAGAACATGCATAGTTCCATACTTCACACTTACATGATTCAAAACCCACTTTCAATTATCATAATCTAGAAAAAAATGGTTACACATGGTCTCATAGGAATCAATCATAAAATCATGTCATTATCTCGTTTCATGCTTTATAGAACATAAAGCTATAAAATAAATCAATAAATAAAAGAACCCATGAAATGGAAGAAAACCCTAACTCAATTGGGTAATTTTATCTTTATAAAATTGGAGAATTTAGGAACATCATGCAGGAAAGGGATCCATGGATGAAAAACATCATACCTCAATACCACAAGAGTCACTTCAATGGTAGAATTGGAGACTTGACTTAAAACCCTAAGTTGATCTCTTCTTCTTCAAGATTTTTAGAGAGAAAAATATTTTTCGAGGAAAACTTGTTTTTCTTTTGTAAATTTGAGAGAATGATTTCAATTGGGGAAATTTGAGGGTTAAAACGCTTATATAGTGGTTTTGGTGAAAGGAAAAACAATAGAGCATTAGGCTAGAATAATTAGGAAACGTCCTAAAAGCCCTAAGAAAATAACTGCTACACTATCGACGGTGACGACCTATGGTCCGTGGTTCCACAAACGGATCATCCTGTTTGCCCATCGTTTGGTGTTAGAGACTAAAAAATTAAGACCCTCACTGACGGGACCCACCCATGGGCCTTGTTCCAATCGATGGGACGTTTATCCCAACTGTGGTCCTCAACTTTAAACCTCAAAACCTCACTAAGTGTGGGACTTACATACGAATCTTATTTACTGCTCGTGCATTGAACGATAGACTATCCTGGTGAATTGTTGAAAAACTATTGGAACTTGACACTTTTGGAAAAACTGACTGGCCAACCAAAACCTGACCTACGGTCCGTGGGCCGTTCCACGGGCCATGGATGGCACCATAGGAAGTGGCACTAGATTTTTTAAAATCTGAAATTTTTCTGTTTTCTCAAATCCGAGGTGTTACAATATGGCCAAAGAAAATAATAGACCCTTAACCAAAACTCACATTGTCTAAACATATCATACAATTCCAAATCCTTGAGAATTTGCAATACAATCCTCTAATGCATAATATGCTCATCCTCACTCTGCGAGTAAATCAAAATATAATCGATAAACACATAAAACACATATGAGTATATTGCTTGAGGACCCTATTCTTAAATCCATAAATGCCTTCTAGGAATCAGTTAATCAAAATACACCATTAAAAACTCGTAATGACCATACAAGGTTTGAAAAAGTAGTCTTTGGAATATCACTTTTCTTCACCTTCAATTAGTAATGACACGACCGTACGTCAATCTTAGAGAAGTAACTCACTTCTTGGGGTTGATCAAACATATCACAATCTTTGGAATAGGATAATTTTTATTAATGGTAACCTCATTCAATTGCCTATAGTCGATATACATTAGGAGAGAACAATTCTTCTTTCAAACAAAAACCATCAGAGCACACCATGTAGAGATACCCGGTCTAATGAAACCCTTATCTAATAAATCATTCAATTGGTCCTTTAACTCGTCAAGTGGTGTTAGGGCCATACGATAAAGAGGAATAGAAATACGATGCATATCTGGAAGAAGGTCATTACCAAAGTCTATTTCTCATTGGGTAACACTTTTTGGAACTAATTTACGATAGAAACTGACTCAAGAGGAGGTGGGGGTTTTGAAATCTTTATCCCTAACCCAAACAAGATGTTAAATGCAACCCTTAGAAATTATTTCTTAGCCTTTAAGAAAGTTATAAATTGACCTTTAAGAACATAATTTCCCCTTTCCCATGACATGACAAGTTCATTTGAAACCTTGAAAGTGACCAATCGGGTCATATAATCCATGAAATCATATCATGCATGAAGACAATCAATCCGAAGGATGACATCAAAATCTAACTTATTAAGCTCTACAACATCATCTGAGTGACTATATGGGAAACATAAATAAAATAATTTATATAAATCCTCTTTGCAGCAATAAATTCAATGACGAAAGTAGATACATGAATGGATTAGAAAGGATTTCCAGACCAACATCAAAGAGCATGGCCACATAAGGAGTAACAAGTGAAAAGGTAGCACTCAAATTAAGTAAAGCATAAACGTCAAGGTGAAATACTTTCAATATACCGGTTACCACATCCAGAGATTCCCTAGGATCTTGTTCTGTCTGAAGAGCATAGAACCAGTTTTGCTTCGAAGAACCCCAACCAAAACTACTAGGATGAACTTTCCTACTATCCTTACCCTTGCTAGCTTGAAGCATACTATCTTTAAATTTTTCATCAGTCTTCCCATAACCAAAACAACCATTAGTATTTGCCAAGAACTTCCCATCATGCTTCTTGCCCACTGTCATTATGCTACTTGGTACCAATTACCACGACCTCTTTAAGGCTTAGGGTTCGACACACCATTCTTTCTTAATTTCGGAGCCAAAAAATTAGAAGAACCTTGACTTGAATACTTTTTCTACGATTAAGGACACCCTTGTTCACTGAACATAAAATCAAAAAAGTTCCCAGCACTGATCCTTACACTTTTGGACTTTTTTTCCCTTTCCTTGAGCTTTTCCTCTTCAATTTTTGTAAATGTATCAACAAACAAGAGATATCCATATTTTTAATCAACATGGTAGTACGACACTCCTTGACAACCATTTTAGACACACCCGAAAAAAACTTACTCATCTTTGTCCTAGAGTCGGAAATGATAGGCAAAGCATACCTTAGACTCGACAACCATAAGTGGATCAGAATTAGCAAATTAAGTAAACTTCAATGCATACTCCTTTACACTTATATTTACTTGAAGGAGATTGATGAACTCAAGCACCATTTCCTCTCTAATATCTGTAGGAAAGAAATGATCAAGAAAAGTTCCCTTGAGTTTTTCCAATTAAGAGGACCTGCATCAACCACCCCCTCTGCCTTCCATTTGTTGAATAAAACTTGAGCAAACCCCTTAAGTTGGTAATCGGTTATTTCCATCTTCTCAGTTGTAGACAATCCCTTGATTCCCACTATCTTTTACACCTCATCAATGGACTCTTCAGAATCCTCATCAACTTTTGACCAATGAAACTTCAGAGGATTCAACCTAGTGAAGTTCCTTATTCTTGTTGTTGCAATACCCACATTTGGGTTTACGAGAGCAATATCCTCTATATTAGCTCGGGCAATCATAGCTTGAGCAAACAGTTGGAAAGAGGCTCTAAATTCAGCATGAATCAAAAAACTAAAGACATAAGAAAACAAAGTAAATGTAACATGGTCCTCAGAACATAAGGACTCACCAACTCTTGAACTTTAAATGGTGAAACCACTAGCCACGATTGGGAGGAGGAAGATTGCCAGACCCTCAATTAGTATAAAAATTTAGGCGTATGTACGTATTAGTATATGGAATGTACTAAACACACGGGATATGAAATAAAACATGAAACATGATCATAACACAACATAACTGAATACATGGCATGCATGAACAATCTAAACATAGTATAACCTTTTAAAGAAAAATCATGAATCATGAACATGGTCAATGCATCTTGAAATAATAAGGAAAGCTTCATAAAATCTTGAATAACAACTTAGTTCAGTTTATGGGATACTAGCTATAACTGACCATAGATAATGTAAGTTATAACGTGGAATTTTATGTGCCTCCCATATCGAGAAGGAAGAGTCTACTTGCCAAGGTGCAACTCTATATCATATCATATATCATATGTGGATCCACTATCTAGGTCATTCAAGACAGTCCTATTGGGTCACAGAGTATGGACCTATATGTTGTTACTAGAGACTACCCTATTTGAGCCTCCAACTTAATGTTCCTTCGATGTCAAGTAAAATTCCAACGGAATGGTCATATTCATTAAAATATCATCATATATGGATAAGCACAATTATGTTACAAATCCAAGCTCTAAACATCATAATGTCTCTCCTTAAACCACGTGTGAGAACACCATTCACTAATATTGATTTCTTAATATGAGAAATTCTTTCATATTTAATTGACACTCTTCATAAAGCAACTTAGATCATAAATCATGCATAAATTCATGAAAACATCATTCATAGATTCAAGTGTCTTCATAAATTCATTTCTATTAGGGTTCATAGTTAAAATTAAGAATAATGCATGTGTTCATGTGAAATCAATCAAAACACATGTAATTTAGTCAAAACAATCATACTAACATCAAAATAAAAAAAATTGAATCAACATAATTATAACCCATGAAGAATTGAATGAAAACTTAATCAATTGTGATGAAATTTAGCTTGGAGAATTGAGAAACCTTGGGGATTAATGAATGAATAGAACCTATTGATGAATCCCTATATACCTTGAGGATAAAATTCAAAATGAAATGGAAGAATTTGAGACTTCAAGCTCAAAACCTAGGTGCTCTTCCTTGATATTGATAGAATTTAGAGAGGATGAAAGTTGAGTGAATTGGGGATTTGAGTAAATGAGAGATTTAGGGTAGAAGGAGTTATATGACATAGAAATAGGAGTAAAATGACATAGTATAGTTATTAACTACACTGTAAAAAACCTACATACCCTTAAGAAGTAACAATAGGAGGACCCTATAGTTTTTACCTACAGACCACATATATTCTAATGGACGTACTAATAAACTATAGGACAAGATAAAATCTGCCAACTTCCTACAACACTCTTCTACAAATCTTCTAACTTCTTACGATCTGTAGACCTTTTTTGTTGACCTCATGTTTATCCAAAAAAAATCACTAATTGTGGAACCTTTCTATGGAACCCATGTACAACTTGTAGTTTGAATTATGACCCATCTTGTTCATTTGTAGGTCAAACATCACAAAACTGGATTTCTAAAAAATCATCCCCAGGCCTTACAAATCCTTTCATACAACCTATAAAACATCCTATGGTCCATAGAAAGGACACCTAGAACCTGCCTTAGTGACAAAAATCACAATTTTCCTTTATTTTTTAACTTTCAAATTTCTGAGGTTTTACAACTAAGCAATATAATAAGAAAGATTTGGAAGCAAACCAAAAAACTATAAACAAATCAATACATCCTAGAACTTGGAAGGCACATGTATAGAGAAATCTAAAAAGAAAGATACAAGTCCTAAAAATGGACCACCATAAGTCATCTCAAAGAGAAAGACTAGCTAGATATATATATACAAGAAGACATATTGATTCAAGACGCTATGTGTCACCCCCATCTATGATCTCCCAAAATCTTTAAAGAAAGAAACGAACGATTACCACTTGTAGATGGTACTAGGTCCTGCAACACTAAATAGATGCAGAGTATAGCATGAGAACAAAAACAAGGTACTCAATAGGCATCAATTGCCACCAGAGAATGGAAGGTAAAAGTAATATAAAAATAAAGAATCTAGAAACAAATACAGGTCAGAAGATATATGAAAGAAAGTACACAAACATATTTAAGTATATGAACACTAAACCTAACCAACCCCCATAAGCCAAGAAGGTACAATCATGCGGACCCTATATGTCTGGTAGGTACATAGATTATCTAAAACTATAATAGTGAGGTGCCTCAACTCTAGATCAAAAAAGTATACTCCATGCCTCAAACCCGAATTGATGGCCTATAACTGGAGGTAATGGCCTTGAACTTTAAGCATTAGCCTCAAATAATAAATAAAGGCATCAAACAACATTCATTGGTCTCTAGCCAGAAATAATCACAGTATCCAGTTGACTCCAAAACCAGCTAGCAAGACCAACAAGAGGTGTGTCGACTTTGCAGAGGATCTTATTATCTGAACTAAGTAACAGTGAACGACATCCACCAACAAGAATTAATGGAGACATCAAGCCTAGAACAATCTAAGCCCAAGCCGCCATGATAGCACAACGCCTCCGATAATTCATTGGAGCCATAAAGAAAGGGATAAAAGATATAAAGTCTATAAAGATGCGAAATTTCCTAAACATAGGGTCATACTACATACTCAGGTCTGATATTCAAGTCTACTAGGATATTGTCTGCCTCAAAAGTTATCAAAGACAAATCAAGGCTACAAGTCTTGCAAGTCTCTCGTAACATTAGTATATCCTAGACTAAGGTCGAACTAGCTAAATATAAAAAGGAACAATACAATTAATACATAATAGGATGCAATAACACACATAAACCCCAACTAGAACGGTACTATAGGTGAAATAATGTCATTCAATCCTAAAATATGTTCTCAAAGAAGAGAAACATGAATAACTAGGAACCCACCCATAATTAAATCTAATCAATATGTATTTATGAAAATCAACTACATCTATAATGAAAAGAAGTTGTAGCCTACCATTAGGTTAAACGTGCCTCTCCAAGTCACTTTGCAAGAGCCTTTTTTTTTAATGGTCTTCGAACACTGTCATGATGTCAACAATAGGATCACAACATCAATATGGCATCTTAGACACCAATAAAACTTTAAAAAAAATTGGACCAATTTTGTAGTCAAACAGGAATCATGGGACCCATGCTATAATTTCAAGAATGAGTCCTTCAAGAGGTCCTAAACCATACCCATAGTTTGTGTTCCAAAGTTGACACAATTTAGAGCTTAAAATTGCAAACAACAAACATGCAAGAGTTCCATAATTTAACTCAACTAAAGAATAAGGACAACAACTTAAAATTCAAATTCACCTCGAGCATAGGTTCACCAACACTTTTTGATCCCTCTCAAATGTAGGGTCGATAATTCCAGATGTGTGGGCCTTGAATAAATAAATCAATCGTAAATGGAGCAAGATATGACAATAAAAATTTAGAGCCCCAGCTAAAATTGTGGCTGGTCTTTAAATAAGATTAGTATGCTCACCTCTTCGCGAACATGGAGGGTCCACCATGAATGTAGACCTCGTGAACATGATGAGGGCCCTGCAATTACGATAAATAGAGAACTAGTGTCCCATAAGGATGATAGGGAATCCTGCAAATGTGTGCTCTATGAATATATCCTTGCCCAAACAATCATGACAAACAAGTCGCCTAACCCTAACAAATGCGACCAAGAGCATTCGAATGGAAAGACCATTTTAGGCCTACACCTGTTGATATCACTGGTTTTGGCAAGTTCTAAATCTCCAACATGGCATGAGGAATTTGTTTGAAATCCCGTGCACACAAAAAATATATGCAACCCTACAAAACAAAATATAATAGACTCATTGGAGCAGTGGAAAAACAAGAGGTCATCCTTGCAAAATGTGGGTTCCATCAACAAACTTTGTTTTAAGTCAAAATCTATAAAGGTGGTGTTATAACCAACTCAACATTCTATAGATAACGACACTTATATAAATCTCATCCAATCCTATTTACTTAGTGTTACATCTTGGTTTTGAAAAGGGAAAAGATTGCATAAACTGTAGTTAGTGGTTCCGATTAATTAGACAAGTCTACATCTATAGAATTTTCTGTAGGTTGTAGACCAATCTGATAGAAAGGGGGAAAATTATTATAGAAATAAAGTCCTAGTAACATATTCTATGTTAAACTAGGATAGACAGTAAAATGTTCTATGAGTCATAGATAGGTCTTGTAGGTGGGTCCAGAGTTAGTTAAATTTTGAGATCAAAGATGAGTCTTATGGTTAGGGTGTATGGACCGTAAGTCCTACGAACCATTGAAGGGTCCCATAAAAAGTTGAATGATTTTAAGTTCCTAGTACTTGGCCTACGGTTTACCAGTACGAATTGGAGAAAGTTTTATAGTCCGTAGGTCAGGCTGATAGAGTTGTTCTGGCACTTAATTCTTGAGGGTTTTTTTGTCTTTTACTATGTGTTTTAAGCTTATCCTATGTCCTTAGTGCTTCTATCCTAAGCTCTAGATAAAACATTTAAGTCCTAAAACTACCCACTCTAAACCCATTCTCCTAATTCCCTAAACCCTACAAAATTTATTCTTCTAAGTTCCCTCCTAACCTATATAAGAAGAAGAAGCTAGGGTTCATTCAAGGGAATCAATTAACTATTCATTTGGGGATTTGAGTAGAAAGGTATGTAGCTATTCAACAATGGAGTCCATTCCTCCAAAGGGTCCTTGAGGTTTTCCATTCCTCAATTCAATTTTCAATAGCTTAAATCAGGTTTCTTTCCTATTCTACATGGGTTCATCTAATTACGATTTTTTATTACTAATTAAGTCTTCTAATCCATGATTTAATGTTAATACATATTATTTAGTTGGAATTATATGGACCATGCATGACTGATAATTTTAAACTATGAACCTATAAATAACCCACAAACCTATAAACTATTAATTTTGAAAGGTTATGTATGTCTTATGAAAATGATGCTAATGGTGATGGAGGGATTATAAATGACTATACTAATGTTGTTTTGACTGTTTTCTCATATAATAATATGATCCTGATTGTGAAAGGTAGTTCTCTGATATGGATTCACATTGGTAAAAGGTTTCCTAACCAATGTTTGAATTGTAACTTAAGGATCTATTCTATATTTTTATCACGACACAATGTACCTCCTAGTCGTAGCATGCCATGTAGGACCCCGAGAGGCCCCATTCAATTCCCACATGTTTTGTAAAACTAAAGCAGAAGTCTAAACACTTATCTCATTAGCCATCAAGTACATAAGACTGAAATTTGGCATAGCCCATACATCCTGTAAAACAATTGAAAGTAAGAACGAAAACTGAAATACTGAAAATCTGTCCTATAAGCATGAGGACTCACCAAAGTTTGAAATCTCTCAAATTAACCTCTAGCCAAGAAACTGAGAACCATGACTGTAGGACCCTACATTTGGGGAAATATAGGCAAGAGTATGCATCGGTACAAAAGATGTCCCAAGTATGATAGCCATGCATTTAAACATTTAAATCATACAAAGATAGGACATTTTCATGAGCATGCAATGATCAAGCTAAAACATAAATCTTGAATGTTAGAAAACATAAGTCATAAACCATGATTAACGCAAGTGAACAATATCTTGAAACATACTTACGATACTTCTTGAAGTAACCTTTGTTCGTCATAGCTATACTTGTTTAAAGAAAGAAGCCTTAACCAACATATAAGACCATATGAGCTAGCAAAATAGAATTCGGGGTCTCCCACACTGAAAAAGTTGTCCTACTTGCTACATAAGGACCATGAACTTCTAGCTATTATGGATCCAGTAGCTAATGTCTATCTAGACAATCCTATGTTGGCACATAATTTATGGGATATGGGTAATCACTTCTGGTCCACTCGGATCTAAGCTTAACTTCCACATAATAGTTATTATTCATATTTATCTTAGCTCTTAAAGGAACATGGGTAATCGCCTCTTTTCCTTACATCATGTCACATGGGTAATTACCTCTTGTCATTCAATTAGACAACATGGGTTATCGGCTATCGCCTCAACATTAGCATAACTTCTTAACATAGGTTAATATTTAGGTGAGAAAGCCCTTCAACCCTAAGAACCCTTATAATATGAGAAAACATTTCACAATTCACGCTTACATGTGTATATGAGAAAATCCTTTCCACAACACAACATTATTATTTTGTACTTCACTCTCAAATCATCCTTAAAACATTTACATAAATCCCATATGAAAATGCTTAATTTCATAAATTCTTCATTCATAATACAAAATCCACATCACATCATCATATTTGGAAAACATGGGAATTACATGGGTTCATAGGGAATCGTCATAAAACCATTGAATTTCATCAATTCATGCATAAGAGATCAAAATTCCATCAATGAAATCAATAATCAAGATAACCCATAATATAAAAGAAAAGACCTAACTCAATTAGGGATTTCTATCTTTAAAAGTAGGAAAAATTGGGAACTCCATGAATGGAAGAAATCCATGGATGAAAACTATCATAACTCAATTCCAAAAGCTTGCCTTAAATGGTGGAATTGGATAATTTCCTTGAAACCCTAGGTGGAACCCTTCTTCTTCAAGTTTCAAAAGAGAAAAATATTTTGGAGAGGAAGAACTTGGTCTTCTTTGGTAAATTTAAGAGAATGACTTTAATGGGTATGCATTGGGGTTAAAAATCACTTATATACGGGTTCTAGGTATAGGCAAGATGACATAGTATCAAGATAAAATAATTAGGAAAAGACCCGACTTCCTTAAACTTACAGCTGACGCAAACCTCCAGAATGAAGCCCACACGACCATCAAGGACTTCATGAATCATGGTGAAATCTGTGGTCCTTGACCAGTGCCCTAGACAACTTCCCCAAACCCCACTTACCTCAGAACATCTCCAAAAACCATCATGGCTCTTACGAGCCGTGTAGTGGCTTGTGTGGAGAGCCAGTCCTAAGGTGGCTACTGCATACCCATTCACGAGAATAATTACATGCCTTGGTTTTCACCTCGATCTATCTAGGAGCTCATGGGAGGGGAGCCCTCTCTTGATTAATACTGTAAGGCCTTCACGAGCTACACCACACCTCGTGGTGCCCTTTACGACTCATCTACGCCTTTGTAAAGGGTGCCCAAGCCCAACATTTGTCCTGTGACCTCTCACTTTGTCCCTTGCTTAGGCTACTAGATTCCGAGGATAAGATCAAAATCTAGCATATCAAGCTCTACCAAGTCTGAAGTGCATAAAATTAGTTTTGGCTGGGAGCATTTGAACTAGAACCACTTAGACTAGATGAAGGATTTGGTTGAGCCCTTCAGTGATTATCTCCTTCATTCTGAGCAATTGAAGGACAATATCTTATGTTGTGGTCCATTTTACCACAACCAAAACAAGCATTGGAACCCGCTATACATTTACCCTCATGCTTTTTACCAAACTTACCACAAGTAGGCAATAAGGACCCACTACTATTTCCTCCTTGGGGCATAGGGTTAGGCAGCCTCTCTTTGTTTAACCTAGAAAGAGCATTGGAGGAACCTTGATCGGAAAAATGATTATCTAAATCTAGAACGACCACGTCGATCGAACCTTGCATGAGAGAAATTACCATAACTTGTTTTAGCCCTCTTGGTCTCCCTAGACTTTTACTTTAGTTTCTCCTCTTCGATCCATTCCGCATGAACCATGAGATGAGAAATGTCCATGTCATAATGAACTTATCAGTAAAACATTCTTTAACCACCATTTTGGACACACTCGAAACAAACTTACTCATCTTTGTCCTAGGATCGATAATGAGTCCACAAATTAGACTCATTTAGGGCTTTATTTTAATAGAAATTGTATCCTCAAATGCTTTTTTATCTCAATAGCTGATGAAAACATATAAGTTTCAGGTATTTGAAGTTTGAAGGAAAGCATAGACACTACTTTGCAAAAAGGAACGAAAAGGTTGAAAAGAATGAAGAAAATGAAGGCTTGAGGATCACTGAGTCCACTTGGTGAGTCGCCAAAGGGTTTCACTTTTCCTTTTGTTCTAATGTGCTAAGCCCTGAAGGAAAGCATCAAGTAGGCCAAAAAAGGGGGTAGTCGGCGCATCGCCGAGATGTTCCGCGAGGCAGTACTATGTCGCCTAATGACCTAGAGCATGACGATGCTGAAGGATGGTGCAAGACGGCGATGAACTACATCAAAGGGAGAATCCCCGAGTTGCTCGATCATTCCAACTAATGTTGCTAAATGATCCACTGCAACACAGATCTTTGAAAACTATAAATACTCATTCAGAGTTTTAGCTTAGTGTTAGATTTTTAGTGTGAAACAATTAATATAATTGTAGTACTTCTTATTTCGTCTCTGAGTTTGAGAGGGTTTTGAATCTTGAAGAAGAAGAGGGTTTCATCTCTAAGGACTTGGACTTGAGTCTCTTGGATTCTTCATTCTTGGCCTGTAACAAGACTCAAATCTTCATACCCATTTGAATGCAAGCTCATTTAGGTATAAATTTCTATCTCTTGATGTGTGTCTAAAAACCTCAATTCTTGGGGTGTGATTTAGCGAATATGGGTTAAGATTGTTGTTGGGTCTTGCTTGCTAATATATTAGATGTAGTTTAATGGTGATGTCATCTAGTAATTGTGGTTGAATTTAGCAAATTTGTAGTTGCAACTACAATTTTATTTATGTTTTTTCAGCTTGCTCGAGAGAGAGGTCGTGAAACCAAGATTACGAGATTAATGGCCTAAGGAGTGGGTCGACATGAGGTTCAGCTTGAGAGAGTGAACCCTAGTCCCATATCCTAACACTCAGTTCAAGAGAGTGAGTGGGGTAAGGCGTAGGCTGCTCTTCATGCGGCAAGTGGGTGTCTGAGAGGAACCCATTTGAAACGGGGTAAGTTGCTCGAGAGAGAATTTATTTTAGCCTATTCACTATTACTCTATAAATTTTCTAGTGAAAGCATGTACCCAATAATTTAAATTAACTCGTATTCCGGTCACATCCCAAGAAGCCATTCTCATTACTTAGATCTTTTTGTTAATTTCTCTATTTTTTTTACTCACTAGTCACAAAACCCCCATTGTTAATTCACACTATTGTGTCCCCCTTTAATTTACAATGTTTTTAATTGTTAATGTCTTTAGCTGTGACTAGTTAGAACTAAATTTTATTTTTCTATTAATTCTCAAAACCATTCCCTTGGGACTTGACCCCAACCCTTGGTTGGGTTATAATACTATTGCACGATCATAGACACTTGCATCAGAAGTTGTGTCGTTGTTTACGCAAACATCAAAATGGCACCGCTGTCGGGGAGTGGTGTTATTTGACAATTCTTAAATTAGTAGAATTTTTGTTCTTCTTAGTTTTAGTCATTTTCTCATCCAAAGGGTCGACCAGAGCTTGAGAAGCTTGAGGAGGGGCTTCTTGTTCCACATTCCCCCTCACATTCCTTCTCGCATAAGCTCTTCGAGTAGCCATATCTTGAACAATATTAGATAAGGATTAGGAGAAAGACTTTATAGAGTTAAACTTTATATCACGACTTTAGATTAAATAAACAAGTGGACTTTCCTAAATATCTTGAAGCCTCTCATTCATAAATGTGGTGCCCTTCACACTCATGAATGAGACTCTACTTAACGTGGCTTATGAGACACCCTAGGACCTTTCTAAACCTTGTGCTCTGTTTACCAAATTTGTCATTCCCCAAAGTACTACCTAGGTGTAACATGGAGTGTATAGGACTCCGAGAGGCCCCATACAAGCCAGTTAGCATTCATAACATAAGAAATTGAACAAAGTAATAAGTAGAAACATTTCAAGTCCCTAATGTTTTATAAAAGTAATGCAGAAGTCTTGTATCATTAGCCATCTAGTACATAAGAATGAAATTTGGCCTCGCTCAAACATAATGTCCAAAAGCTGAAACTAAGAAAGACAACTGAAACAATGAAAATCCGTCCTTGAAGCGTGAGGAATCACTAAAGCTCATAATCTTTCAAATCAACCTTAAGCCACAAAATTGATAACCTTCACTATCAGAACCTACATTTGGGGAAATATAGGCAAAAGTATGTGTCAGTAAAAAATATGTATCAAGTATTATAGCCATGTATATATGCATTTAAATCATAAGAACATAGGATATTTTGATGAGCATGCAATGATCAAGCTAAAAAATAAATCTTGAATGTTAGAAAACATAATTCATAAACCATGATCAATGTAAGTGAACATCATGTTGAAACATACTTACGATACTTCTTGAAGTAACCTTGGTTCAACATAGCTTTACTTCTTTGTAAGACCATGTGAGATAGCAACATGGAAACCCGTGTCTCCCATACCGAAAAGATTTGTCCTACTTTCCACGGTAAGGACCATGAACTTGTAGATATTGTGGATCCACTAGCTAATGTCTATCTAGACAATCCTATGTTGTGACATAGTTTATGGGACATAGTTAATTACCATTTGTCCACTCGGTTCTATTCTTAAATTCCACAAAATAGTTCTTATTCTTATCCATCTTAGCTCTTAAAGGAACATGGGTAATTGCCACTTGTCCTTACATTATGTGACATGGTAATCGCTTCTTGTCATTCAATTAGAGAGCATGGGTAATCACCTCTTCCCTGAACATTAGCAGAACTTCTTAACATAGGTTCATTTTAAGGTGAGAAAACCATTCACAATTTATGATTAAATGTGTGCATGAGAAAATCATTTTAAAAACACAAAAGCATTATTTTTGATACTTCACTATGAAAGAATCCTTAAAACATTTACGTAAACCCCATAAGAACATGCTTAACTTCATAAACTCTTCAGTCATAATCAAAAAACCTAGATCATATCATCATATTTGGGAAATATGGGATTTACATGAGTTCATGTGGAATCAACATAAAACCATAGAATTTCTTCAATTCATGCATAAGAGATCATAATTCTATCAATTAAATCAATAATCAAGAGAACCTAAAAGATAGAAAAAAAACCCTTACTCAATTGGGGATTTCTATCTTTGAAAATAGTAGAATTTGGGAACTCCATGAGTGGAAGGAATCTATAGATGAAAGCTATCATACCTCAATGCCAAAATCTTGTCTTTGATGGTGGAATTTGAGACATGCCTTGAAACACTAGGTTGAACCCTTCTTCTTCAAGTTTCTAGAGAGAGAAATATTTTGGAGAGGAAGAACTTGATTTTCTTTTGTATATTTAAGAAAATTACTTGAATAGGTATGTTTTGGGGTTAAAATCACTTATATAGGGGTTTTAGGTAAGATTAAAATGACATAGTATCAAGATAAAATAATTAGGAAAAGACCCAACTGCCCATAACTTACAACTGATACAAACCTCCAGATGGAGGCCCACACAAGCCGTCAAGGACTTCACGAGTCATGGTGCCAGTCGTGGTCCGTGACTAGTAGACTAGAAAAATTCCCCAAAATCCCACTTACCTCACAACCTTTTCCACGAGCTATCATGGATCTCCCATGCATGTAGTAGCTCGTGTGGAGGGCTAGCCCTAAGGTGGCTATGGCCTCCACCTTCATAGGCATCACTACGCGCTGTGGTGCCACAAGACATCTAGGTGCTCGTGGGAGGAAATACCTCTTTTTCTTAACACTGTGTGCCCTTCATTTGCCACACCATGCCTTATGGTACCCTTCATGGCTCATCTAGGCCTTCGTGAAGGGTGCCCGGGCTCAGTCATTACCTTGTGACCTCTCACTTGGTACCTTGCTTAGCCTAGTAGATTCCGAGGTGTTACAGTTTTGATTTGTAGTATGTTGATTAGTATTTATCATTCTCTTCCATAGGTTATAATTATATTGACTTTTATCTATTCTGTTGGGATTTAGACTTAGCATTGAGATGACTTGAGGTGGAGGCTCAAATAGAATAGACGCTAGAAGCAACTTGTAGTCCCTAACTATATGCTTGATACGCCCAAATTACTTCTCTCTAAAGAAGTATAGGCAATCATTGTCAAATAAAGAATCTAACAGAGGTTAGGGTCGAGGAACAAGTTAAAGAATTAAGCTAATATACATTTTGATTGTACTTTTAGTCTGATTATCTCTGTTAAAAAGAACGGGTTTTGTAACACAAAATAGTAAGTGAATATAGTAACAAGCAGCCAAGTAACATGATTTAGTGTTTTGTAAAACAAATAAAGTATGAAACTAGGGTGTACGTGTTCCCCAAAAGTTCATAACACAGAAAACCTTATAATAGTAATTACGATGTGCTATTTGACATACAAAGTTGGTAAGGAAGATATCTCCTAAACAATTGGTCGTCCAAATAAGGATTTTCACCACACAACTTGGTCTTTCTACAGGTGTATGCTTTACTAACCCTTACTCTTTAACCCAGATTAACCCTCACATCATTTGATTAGGCTATTAGAAAGTAGATTATCAATGCCAAATCTCTGTTGTTGAATCTATTTTCTCATTCGTTACTTCTTTGGTAGGGAAAGTAGGATTAGGCGGGTCTTAAATTTTTGCACCGTTAAAAAGTAATCAACATGAAGAGATCAACAATACATTCATAAACACTATTTGAAGATTACTCGATTATTAGGTCTACGTGGTTAATTACCCATGGTTCCCACAACCCTAATTGTCGATTTTGCTACTCATGCTTAGGGGATCACAATTCATAATATGTACGGTAAAATAAATCATAATCTTACCATTAGAGTAATTGAATTTGGAATTTTGAATTGACGAACAAAAGCTATATTGGAAGCAAAAATTCAAGAATTAAATTGACAAAAGGTGTTCACAAATTAATTCTCAAAGCCAAAACAAAAGTATAAAATTCTTCAGCAACCCAAAAAAAAAATTACAACTAGTATTTATAGAAAAAAAAAATCCTAAATAAAGTAAGAAAAGGAAACCTAGTAAACAATTTAGTTTAGGCAATCATTCTTATGGATCGGTCCTACGACTTGTAGGAAGTCTTAGAATTGGTAGGAACCATTGGTCCAACATCCTCTTCAACTTTTCTTCTGCACTTTTTTATGGCTATGTTCTATGACCTGTAGAACTTTGTACAAACCATCCTATCATCTATCAACCATGTACTGGATCTCAACTTCTCTTAACTTTTTCACAACTCAATTATACAATCTATAGAAATTACTACGGTTCATCATCTGCATCTTTCCTTTTACTCTTTTCTCAAAAAATCAACTCTTCAAACCACAACGTATTGCTAGGGCTCAGAGAATATCCTACAACTCGTAGGTTGAGTTGTCGACACATCAAAACTTTATTGCTTCATATTATTTCATCTTGACTACTCAAAAAGCTCTTTTCCTGCAAAAGACCATCAAATCTACTACCAAATGTTTAAGATAGACACAAAACTCCGTGTTTAATCTATTACAAGTACTGCAAATCCACGGTACCCTCAACTTAAAATCGCTGCTTGTCCTCAAGTAACACTATTAACTCTAATGACACTATTTATACTAAACAACATTATGTAGAAGCAACCAAAAAACTCAAGCAATCACATGGCATTTTTACTCAACAATTAACACTCCTTATTTCTTTTTGGTGCACTGCAATCATTAAGTTCAAAAACAAGACAACACATGCGGATCAATTTATAAAAAAGAAATAACAATAAACATATAACATACACAAATAACAATTACCAAGAAAGAAACTCTTAGAGAATTTAACGTATGCCCTCACCGCAAAGAAATCCTTTTTTCACACAGAATTTGAGATATAGTCAATTTTTGGGACTCAATATTTTCTATGCTTAGACTTTCAAAACCGTTAAATTGGGATCACTATAGGACTTTTGTAGCGTGTAATGTATGCTTAGGGCTAGGTATGATATATTTTGATATTAACTAAATTTTCTTCCTTCCTTGACATTACTTGACTATTTCCCTCTTTTACAACCAATCCTTGCGTCGTCTTAATTTTGTTTTTCTCTGTATTGTTCAATGAATCTCGGGTATGACTTTTACTAGATATTCTTTGTTGATTCAAATTTTCTTCGACTTTTTATTACGCTTTTAATTCTCTTATCTTTGCATTTTTTTATTGAATCTAACAGAGTTTTACATATACATTTTATTCTTATCCTACACACAACTTTTTTCATGCCTCTCTCTTTTCTTATTTTCCTATATAGTGGGCACCCTCAACTTAGCTTTTTGGCATAAGTTGAGGTGCACGATGTCTCATGAAGGACTAGGGCCAAAACAATGGTAAACAAATTTCCTTTTATAGCCACCCTAAACTTAGGTTTTTAGCCTGTGTTGAAGTACATGATGTCCAAGGAGGGACAAGGGCCAAAACAAAGGCTAACAAATTTCCTAGGGAATGTAAATTTGGTAGATTGAAAGAATGGTCTAATTTAGGCTCACTAATTTAGATGAAAAGGAGTAATTCTTTAGTTTTGTTGGTTATTTCTAGGGTTATGTGGACTCAAGTTCAACAAAGGCCAATGATCCTTTCCAAATTAACAGTTGAATCATCTTAGAAAGACTAATAGGGCAGCTTCTAGATTGGCATATACAATATGAATACACAAACATCCTCACACTCACACATGGCACATCATTTTAATATCTAATATTCAGTGTGTTTGGTAAATCCTACAACTTAAGTCATGTTTCTAATTGATTTGTATCAGGTCATACAAGGATCCTACATAATAGGCTTATTAATAACAGAGATATAGCTCATAATTAAACATTTGGGAGAGTATCAATTTCATACTCTATTCGCATCATGCTTTTATTTCTAGTCTACTTCTACAATATACATCACAAACATTCCATTAAAAAAAAGGAAATAGTTCCTTGGTAAAAAGAACACAAGAAAGAAAACCCCAAGGACAGAATTAGAGTCGGGTCATTCAGACTTCACCCCAAAAATCACAATCCACTTAGTCATTTACCTAACCCTACATGAAAATAGTGCAATGCCGTCATTGCATGAATAATACAAAAAAATTAGGTTGAGATAAACTTGTGGCACCCAAGCATTGATGAACTATCATGAGGTTCGTGGGTCTCGTAGTCTTGAACTACATATATCAACATGGGTGGAGCCAATACTGACACCCTCTCGAGTAGTTTTAGGAGAACCATTAGTAGTCTAACTCGAGGTCGATGCTTCGGCCACTATCTCTCGCACTCTAAGCTATCTCAAATCCTCTTCTTCTCTTGATTGTCTTCAAGAAACCTTTAGCTCACGCTTCTCTCTCATGCAGTCTTGTGGCTCCTAGATACGCTAAAATTACACTTCCCTAAAGAAGTATAAACAGTTATCGTCAAATAAAGATCCCAACTTATAGGGTAGGGTTGATCCCACGAGGAATATGGTTCAGAATTAAACTTAACTCACGATTATATTAATTTAGTAAAACTATTTTTTAGACAAGTAAATAAAAGGGGGGTTTTTTGGAAACAAATAACTAATTGTTGATTAACTAACAAGTGAGCAAGATTCAAACTTCGAGTTATCAATAAGAGAGAGAAACTAGGGTGTATTTGTTCCCCAAAAGCTCTTAATGTGGTAATCCTAATAATAGTAATCCTTTCCTAGTGTTTTATATGCAAAGTCGGTAAGATAGGTATCCCTAAATGATTGGTACTTAAAATAGGGAATTTCACCCCGCACCTTGGTCCGGCTATGTGCGTATACTTTACTTACCCTTACCCTTACCTTTAACTCATATTAGACATCACATCAATTTATGACTTAGTTTTGACCCTCGCACGAATTGACATTATACTATTAGATAGTATTTGTCATGACCTAGGGGTACCCCATAGACGTAACATGGTGTACTTAACCCCGAAGGGGTTGCATACAAATCGGTAGAATAATCATAACATCAAGGCATATAATAATGTGGAAAAACTAAAAATTTTACAATCGAAGTTCAACTTCTTTTTCATCGACGAAAATAAGAATCCAGACTTGTCTCAATCACCATCTAGTACATCAAGAGTACACAAAAGGTCAAAAGCCCATTACATCAACATAGTCTCAGAATAGAAAAGTAGAATAAAACTAGAAATGAGTAATCTGTCCTCGAACTAGAGGACTCACCAAGCTTAGGAAATAGTCAACCCAAGCTTAACTTGAAAGGATAAGTGTGTATCAACAACCGAAACCTACACTCATAGAATGTAGAAAGTATGGGTTAGCACAAATAATGTACTAAGTATGGAAGCAAGACACAAAATCCTTAAAACATGCATAAAAGTGGACATTTAGGTTAAATCATGTCTTTATCAAGTTTTGGAAACCATTATGCACATATATGAAGAAACATAAGTCATACCAACATATAAGAAACCCAAAGTCATACTAGTGCAATGCAAAGGAAAGATCCCATAGCCCTTCCAAATTCTATGTATCATATTTAGATCACCAACAACATACATATCTTACTTTTGGATCATCCCTAACCAACATACATAAGGAGACATTTATGGTCATAACTTGAGACAAGTAAAGTCAACCTTAACATTTATACATACTGTAAATACATAATTCATAAGTCTTCACAACATAAGAGAACCTAAACATAACCCCTCTTAAACTCAAGTTGTGCAATGTATGGGTGAAGTCCCATACCCCCACTCATACTAAGTAGTACCTCTTAAGAAGTCATAATTAAAGTCCATGTTCTTATCATAGTTCATATTCGTATCATATAGGGATAATATCTTTAACCAA
The DNA here is from genome assembly GCA_037074985.1 of Solanum bulbocastanum. Lineage (NCBI taxonomy): Eukaryota > Viridiplantae > Streptophyta > Magnoliopsida > Solanales > Solanaceae > Solanum > Solanum bulbocastanum. The sequence continues at coordinate 16,058,037 of CM073599.1, forward strand.
CCTAGAGCATTTGAGCTACCTGAAATCTGGTGTTCTACCCCTACACCAAAAGAGGTGTCCTACTTGCCTAAGGTAGGACGTACATAATAGCTTTTAGGTGGATCCACTTGCTAAGAACTATGTGGGCACATAGTTAAGGGATATGGGGATTGCTACTAGAAACCTAGACTTGCTAAACGTAATAAGTTTCCATCCCATGAGACAGCATACATTCGGAAGCCGGACTTGCTAAACGTAAAAGTCTCCATCTCATTTTCATACCCACTCGGTGCTAAGCATAATTCCTTTTAAAAGTCACATTAAGTCTTTACTTATGTTTAGGTTCATGAAAGAATGCACTAGGCACTAAAACCAACATAGTATCATAATAGCTCATAGATTCATATGGTGAGAATGCCCTTTCAACCTTAGAATCATCAACATGTGAGTAAACCTTTAACATTATATTCATAGTGTGTTCATGAGAATGGCCTTTCAATAAACACAACAGTTTAACATAAACATGTAATCATACTTCATGCATGATCAAGTGTAAAGGTATAGGAAAGAAGGATCTTGCATCAACACCACAATTACACATTACTCATAGGTTCATCACCATCTATGTGAATTACAAGTTCATATTCAATCTTCATAAACATACATGAACCCTAACAAATTGCCCTTCCAGGCTAAGAATCAAGATCAACACTAACTTCTAGAATTACCATATTACATAGAGAGATATCATGATTCAACAACATAATCAATGTAAACATAATCAATTGTCAAGCTACCATCATCAATCAAGCCATACATAGTTCATAATTTAGGAAGAAGGGGAAATCATGGGTCCAAGAGAGATTTTTATCAAAATGAAACAATACACCATAATCTAACCATAAGTCATCTAAATCGATCATAATAAACCATAATTAAACTATAAATCGTTTTGGAAGAAGACCCATGAATTAATGAAAACCCTAGGTTTTGGAAGTCTTCAAAACATACTTTGAAGGGACTTCTTGGGGGATAGCTACCCAAGAATAAAGAGCATCCATACCTTAGGTCGAAATCCTCACAAAATTTGAGTGAAAAGGATGGATGTTGAACCCTTAGCTTCACCTTGTTGATATTCTTCAATGGAGTCTAGAGTGAGAAATATCCTGGAGAGCAGAGTTGGTTGAGTTTTGAGTTTTGAGTTTTGTGAGTTGTGAGGTGTTAAAAAAATTTTAATGACCTAAAATTACTTATATAGGTCTAAAATAACTAATACTAACCATCCACACCCTTAATTAATTAGGAATTAGTTAAAATATTTGACCCTTGGCCAACTTAGGCAACTACCCAGGCCCCCATCCACGAGACCCCACCACGGGGCATGGATGGAAACACGAACCATACTGGTCACTCATGGTTTGGGGTTGGGGATTTCCATCTTAGCCTTGGTCCAGGCCTCACTCACGAGTCCCTTCCACGGGGCGTGAGTTAGTCCATGGACCGTACTGCACGCTCGTGGAATGGGACTAGAACTTGAAGGTTTTGGGGGTGTTTGGGGAGATTATGTCTCTACTCACGACTCCCACCTATGGGGCATGAGTCCACCCATGTTGCATGGGTTCCCCTCTCGTGAACCTAGCTATTTTTGACAGCTTTTTAGGCAGCCCCCTTGGTCTTCCTCAAGGAGACTTGGGGGGTCCTTGGGGGGGCCGTGCTTTGACGTTTAGGCACTAGGACCCTAGTACTAAGATAGGATAGTTATTCTATGACTCTTATCTTTATGTTAACCCTTTTTAGGACACTAGACTACATGACAGGCCCTAGCTTAGGTCATTGGATTTTCGAGGTGTTACATTATCTCCCCTTTGGGAACATTCTTCGCCAAATGATGATCTAATCACCAAACCAAGTTATAAATTCTATACTAACAGCTCATTATGCATGACACATCAAAAATGTGCAAAACATATAAATTCACTATTCACCTCATGCACTATTCTAAAGGTGGAAACTTCAACTCCATTTCACAACATGGCCTTGCAATATAAGTAAGTAGGAACTACATCTACCAACCTAATATGCATGAGATAAAACATATATTATGTTCATAGGAGGAACTACCTTCTCCAACTAAAAGCAAGCTCAACACAACAATATGAAGCCAACATATCATTTCATTAAAACATAACTAAGCATGTTCATCATTTTACCTCATGAAGTCAAAATTGCAATCATCATACTAAAATGCAAATCAACATGAGGAACATATAAATCATGAAAACTAAATTTATACTAAATATGAATTCTCACAAGCACATGCACAATATAAGGAAATCATGGAAAATTCATACAATACTCATGACTCCCAAAATACTAAAAACTTAAGAGAAATTACTTACCTCAAGTTTGAATAGGAGAAGAAGGAAAAAGATGAGGATAACAGGACTGCATGTCAGACTCGGTCTCCCATATAGCACCCTCAACTAAGTGATTCCTCCATAAAACCTTAACGGAGGCTACTTCCTTATTTCTCAACCTCTTAACTTGCCGGTCCAAAATCTCTACCGGAAATTCTTCATAGGATTGACTCTCATCAACTCTTAAACCCTCTAAAGAAAGGATGGATACTGGATCACCAATGCACTTCTTAAACATGGAAACATGAAACACTAGGTGAACCGAAGCCAACTCACATGGCAAGTCTAATTCATATGCACATTTCCCAATACAGTTCAAGAATTGATATGGGCCTGCGTACTGGGACTTAGCTTCCCCTTCTTACCAAATCTCATCACACCTTTCATAGGTGAGAAATTTAAGCAGATCCAATCGCCAATCTCAAATTCTAGATACCTCCTTCTATTGTCGGCATAAGACTTTTGCCGTCTTTAGGCCGTCTTCAACCTCTCTCTAATGAGTCAAAATTTTTCAATGACCTCATAAACCAACTCAGGACAAATTAGAGCAAATTCATCTACCTCAAACCACCCAACAGGGACCTACACCATCTTCCATAAAGTGCTTTAAACGGAGCCATGACAATACTACAGTGGTAACTATTGTTGTAGGCAAACCCAATCAATGGAAGATGGTCATCCCAACTACCCTTGAAGTCAATCACACATGCTCTCAACATGTCCTCTAAGGTTTGAATGGTCCTTTCAACTTGACCATCCGTTTGAGGGTGGACGGCGGTACTAAGCTTCACATTCGTACCAAGCCCCTTTTGGAATGGCTTTCGAAAGTGTGAAGTAAATTGAGTACCCCGATCTGAGATGATAGATAAGGGAACCCCATGAAAATTCACTAGCTCATTGATGTACAACTTGGCATAGTCTTCCTCCGAAAATGAAGTCTTGTCGGGAATAAAGTGGGTGGACATTGTCTTCTATCAACAATGACCCAAATAGAATCATGTTGCCTTAGAGTACAAGGCAACCCCACAATAAAATCCATATTAACATCCTCCAACTTCCAAGTGAGAATATCAATAGTTTGGGATAATCCTCCAGGCCTTTGATGTTTGGCCTTAACTTGTTGGCAATTCGGGCAGTTAGCTACAAAACCTGCTATATCCTTCTTCATCCCATTCCAACAATAAACTTCTCGTATATCACAATACATCTTAGAGGATCCCAGATGAATAGAATACCGTGAACCATGAGCCTCCTCTAGAATTTTTTCTCTTAAGCCATCAACATCTGAAACACATAATCTACCTTGGTACCTAAGCACCCCATCTCCCCCTTGGCAAAAAGCCTCAACGGATTTCCCAAGTACCGATTCTTTCAACTCCATCAAAATAGGATCAAGGTGTTGCTTAGAATTCACATCTACAACAAAAGATGATTCGGAACCATGATGGACCGTGACACCACCCTTGGTGGAATCCACTAGTTGGACACCTAACCGGGCCAACCTATCCATATCACAAACTAACTCCTTGTTCTCATTTTCTACATAAGCCACACTACCCATGGACACTCGACTTAAGGCATCAACAACTACATCGGCTTTGTTGGGGTGGTAAAGGTCACTTATATCATAATCCTTCAAAAGTTCAAACCACCTTCTTTGTCGGAGATTCAAGTCTGTTTGGCTAAACACATATTGGAGACTCTTGTGGTTGGTGAACACAACAACATGCATCCTATATAGATAAGGTCTCCATATTTTCAATGCAAATACTGCCGCCGCCAACTCGAGATCATGAGTCAGATAGTTATTCTCATGTATCTTGAGTTACCTTAAAGCATAGGCAATTTTTTTCCCATGTTGCATATGGACACATCCTGAACCCACTTGAGAAGCGTCAAAATATACTACAAACCCACCAGTACCCTCCAGTAAGGTCAAAACCGAAGCGGTGGTGAGTTTATCTTTCAATTCTTAGAAGCTTTTTTCACATGCTTCCGACCACACAAATTTAGCCTTCTTTTGAGTTAAGTCTGTCAATGGAGAATAAATAGAGGAGAAACCTTCAAAAACCCTACTATAGTAGCTAGCTAAACCCAAAAAGCTTATAATATCGATAGGAGTTAGAGTTCTTGGCCAAACTTTGACCACATTTGCCTTCTTTGGATCCACCTCAATACCCTTGCTCGAAACAATATGACCAAGGAAGGCAAACGGCCTTAGCCAAAACTCACATTTACTAAACTAGCATATAATTGGCTATCCTTGAGGACTTGTAGCACAACTCTCAAATGAACCATATGGTAACTCTCACTCTTAGAATATATCAAGATATCGTCGATAAACACAATAACAAACATGTTAAGATAATTTCGGAAAACCCTATTCATAAGGTCCATAAAACCGCCTGGGCATTCATTAGACCAAAAGACATTACTAGGAACTCATAGTGACCATATCTTGTTTGGAAGGCCAGCTTAGTAATTTCAACCCCTCTTACCCTTAGTTGATGGTAAATCGAACGAAGATCTATCTTGGAGAAATAGTTAGACCCTTGAAGTTGATAAAAAAAAATCGTCAATTCTAGGAAGGGGATACTTATTCTTTATAGTGACCTTGTTCAATTGGCGGTAAACAATACACGTCCTAAGGTACCTAGGTGCGGAATTTGGGCTATGTTTTGATTTTTCATAGTCTTTTATTAATTGAATGCTTTTTTATAGTATTCATCTCCTTTCTCTTTTTTACTAATAAGTATTTGGGCTCCTTCTATTAACATATGTAGGTATTGTATCTCTTGTGTTCTTAAATATACTTCTAGATATGTTTTTATAATTTGTTCCCATGAATCTATTTCAGTATTAATTTCTTTCCAATGCTGGAAATATTCTTCATTTATCATATTAATTTAATCACTATTGTAATCTGATGAGTATATTATATCTAAATGGTCTTTACTTTCATATAAGTCTTACATTATCTGTCTTATGTCATTAATCCATTCTTGTTTTAGTAAGTTATTTATTTCTTCTTCTTCTTCGTATTTTATTAATTTTTCCCATATCAATTTTCTTAAATTAGGTTCATTTATTTTTTCTAATATTTTCAAAATAAGTATCTTATGTTTCTATTCAAAGTAACTATTGTCAATTACTATGGTTGGCGGGTTTATTATGTTCATGTTTATCAGATATGAAGCCTTATGGAATAAAAGATTGAACATAAAAAAATGGAATCCTAAACAAATAAATACACAGCCTGAATATTTAGATTTAGATTGTGTAGAAGATATAAATCAAACTATACAATTATGGATAAGTTATATATCAAAAAAAATAATAGATAACAAAATTAATATAATAGAAGTACCAGGATACATAGAAAGAGCATTTATAGGAGAAGTAAAATTATGGTTCTTAAATTTAGAAGAAGAAAGTAAAAAGACATTAAGATCAAATAAAGATATAGAAGCTAAAGAAACAACATCGGTAATGGATATACTTTATAAATATGAAACAGCTATAAGAAATGAATTTAGTAGTATGACAACGGAGGAAGAAGAACGTCATAAAGATAAGATTATAAACAGAAATTTAATGAATAAATTAGGAATATGTAACTTGTGTTATTTAGATGAATATACTTGTGCATACAAAGAATATTATTATAAAGGAGTCTATAATATGCAAGAAAGTCCAGGAATAAGATACTTATATTTTACAAAATTACCAGAAGCATTTAGTTCAAAAATAATAAAAGCATGGGAAGAAGCAGGATTACAAGATACATTAGGAGCTAGAATAAAATTTGTAAAACAATGGTATGCAAATATATGTGAAAAATATAGAGAAGAAATAAAAATGGAAAAAACAATAATAAAAACTTTAGCATGTTGCAAAGATAAAATTGCACCACAATTTGGTTGTAATGACCAATAATATAAAAAATATAAAAAGAAAAGGTTTAAAAAATATAAAAAGCTAAAACATAAATATAAGAATCCAAGAAAATGATATTTTGCAAAATCTAAATGACCATATAGAAAAAAGAAAAGCATAAATGAATGTAAATGTTATAATTGTGGAAAATTAGGACACTTAGCAAAAGATTGTAAAATACCAAAAAATCCTAATAAAAAGCAAATATCAGAAATAATTATAGAAGAAGAAGTTTGCTTACAATTGGAATACATAGATTATGAATTAGAGAGCGATGATAGTATTTATGAAATATCTGATAATGAAGAAGAATACCAAACAGATAATGAAATAAACCAAGTAGATGACTGAAGAAAGTATAAAAATAATACAAGAAGAATATACAACAGAGGATTATTCTGAACAAAAAATAATTTTTGACAACAATATTTTTGAAAAAGTAAAAGGAAAAGAAATTGACTTAAGTGTAGAAAAAATATTTAATATGCCATTAATAAAAAACCCTTTCAAAAGAAATAAAGAAGAATTTTATATAATTAGCCAAAAAGAACATAACATAGATTGTAAATATGCCCAAGGAAAAGCTGAAGTACCAATAATAAATAAAAGAGAATTAAATAAGGAAGTACAAAAAATAAAAAGCAAAGATCAAATTAAATACGTACATCTAGGAGGAATAGAAATACTTATAAAAGCCTGTTTCAAGGAAGGAATAGATACTCCAATAGAAATATATTTAGCAGATGATAGAATAATAGAACCTATAGAAAAAAGCGTAATAACAGCCGTAAGAGGAAATTTAATTTATCAAAAATTTAAATTGACAGTTAATACGAAATATTCGATTGCATTAACAGACCAAAATATAGATAAAGCATTAGTACTATATTGGAAAATTAATGGAATAACTTTAACCCCAGGAAGTAAAATATGTACAGCTAGATGTAAAAATCTATATGTACTAACTACTAAACACAAAATAACTGCAAAAAGTAAAATAAAAGGAATAGAGATAGAAATCCCATTTGAACAGTTTGTTAAAATAATAGATAATAATAATTACTCATATAAAGAAATAGATACTGTTGAAAATTTAGATATTATAGAAGAAAGAATAGGAAAAGTTAGAAAAATAAAAAATAACTTGCAGAGGGAATATACAAAAAAGATAGCATATGATAATAAATATTACATAATAGGAATAATAGAAGGAAAAGAACATCTAATATTAATAAACATCGAACAAGGAGACAATTATATAATAGATAAGTTATTAAATAAAGAAGAAATGGAAATCAACAAAGCAACAAAACAAAAATGCTCAGATTTACCAGCATTAATAGTAGCTCAATTAGAAATAGAAAAAGACATAATAATAGCAGATATACCTATGAAAATGAAGTTAGAAATTAAAGAAGAATTACAAGCAGATATTATATTTGGATTAAAATGGCTAGAAGAAGTAAAACCTTATAGAATAGAATCTACTCACATACTTATTACCTATAATAATAAGACAACAACAATAAAAAGAATAATATTATGAAAATACATGTACTTATGAAAATAATAATAGAAGGATACTATAATAGATATTATACACCAATGATAGATACAGGAGCAGAAGTTAACATATGTAAGTATAACTGTTTACCAAAAGAGAAATGGATAAAATTAAAAACACCTATAGTAGTAAAAGGATTTAATAATGAAAGAAGTTTAATACACTATAAAGCAAAAGACGTAAAAATACAAATCTGGGATAAGATACTTAAGATAGATGAAATATATAATTATGATTTACCTACAAAAGATATAATCTTAGGAATACCGTTTTTAGATAAATATTACCCACATATAATAACTAAAACTCACTGGTGGTTAACAACACCATGTAATCACAAAGTAGGAGCAAAAAGAGTGGGAAATAAAATACGACAAACTACAGAATGGATAAAAGCAAGTGAAAAAATTACATAGAAATTAGAAAATATGCCAAATAGTACCAACAATATAGAATACATAGTATTCACAATAGACAAATTAAGTCCAATAAAAAATAAACTAGAACAATTATATAGCGAAGATCCATTAAAAGGATGGAATAAACATAAAACAATAGTAAAAATAGAATTAATAGACCAAAATAGTATAATAACTCAAAAACCTTTAAAATACAATTTTGATGATTTAAAAGAATTTACTATGCATATAACATAATTATTAGAGAAAGCATATATACAAGAAAGTAATAGTAAACATACTAGCCCAACATTCATAGTTAATAAACACAGTGAAAAAAAAAGAGGAAAAAGTAGGATGGTTATAGATTATAGAAATTTAAATGCAAAAACTAAAACTTACAATTATCCAATCCCAAATAAGATATTAAAAATTAGACAAATACAAGGATACAATTATTTTAGCAAATTTGATTGCAAATCAGGATTTTATCACCTAAAATTAGATGGAGCATCTAAAAAATTAATAGCATTTACAGTACCACAAGGATTTTATGAATGGAATGTATTACCATTTGGATATAAAAATGCACCAGGAAGATTTCAACATTTTATGGATACGTATTTCACAAAATTACATAATTGTATAGTATACATTGATGATATACTATTATACTCAAAAACATATAACGAACATATGGAATTATTGATACAATTTATAAACATAGTAGAAGAATCAGGAATAAGCTTAAGTAAAACTAAAGCAGAAATTATGAAAAATCAAATAGAATTCTTAGGAATACAAATAGATAAAAATGGAATAAAAATGCAGCAACACATAGTACAAAAAATCATAAATTCAGAAGAAATATTAGATACAAAAAAGAAATTACAATCCTTTTTAGAACTAGTAAACCAAGTAAGAGAATACATACCTAAATTAGCAGAATACTTAAAACCATTACAAAGAAAATTGAAAAAAGATGTTGAATATAATGTTAATGAAGAAGATATATTACAAATTAAAAAAATAAAAGAGCTATGTAAAAAATTACCAAAATTATGTTTTCCAAATGAAAATAAAAACTTCAATTATATAGTAGAATCAGATGCAAGTGAAAATAATTATGGTGGAGTATTGAAATATAAATATGAAAATGAAAAAATAGAACATCACTGTAGATATTACTCAAGAACATTTACAGAAACAGAAGGAAGATGGGAAATTAATAGAAAAGAATTATTTGCATTATATAAATGTTTATTAGCATTTGAACCATATATTGTATATAATAAATTTATTGTCAGAACAGATAATACACAAGTTAAATGGTGGCTAACACGGAAGGTACAAGACTCAGTTACTACAAAAGAAATAAGAAGAATAGTATTAAATATTTTCAATTTCTCTTTTACTATTGAAGTAATCAGAACTGACAAAAATGTAATTGCAGATTACTTATCAAGACAAAGCCGTACAAACGGATTTTGAAGAAGAACTTACGAATACAATACTTATGAGAGAATTATTGGAACAAATTAAGATGCTCAACAATAGAGTATCAATTATGGAAACAAGATATGTGAGTCGGACCACGGTAAAAAACCAGAGCTAATAGTGCAGTCGGAGCACTTTAAAAAACCAGATCTAGAAGGTGACGATGGGAAACACCTAAAAACCCAAATTACTAACGAGTCACATATTATTGTAGGAACAGGAAATACAAAGGAATCATTTACAACGGTTACAAAAATAAAAAACTACAATTTGAATAAGGTATTTGAAAAACCTTATGCCCCACCTCACATAACAAAAAATGAACTATTTATACCACTACAAATACATACATACGCAACCTCAATTAGTCAAACCAAGAAAACCTATAACCATATAACCCATACATATATTGAAAATATTGAAAAAATCTAAAATATATTAAATACCCAACCTTGAAAATCCAGAAAAACAAAAAAAACCATCAAGGATATATCACAAACAAATTAAAAAATTATAATAAATTAATAGCTTTGCCAGGAACTAAACCAAATTTAGTAGCGACTTGCTTTGCTTATGGACTTATTTCGACAACATATACAGTTACAGGAGAAGAACTTAGTCAAATACCAGAGTTACATCAAGCATTTATGAGTTATAAATGAGTTACTAAAGGACAACTATTTTATGTCAGATTTTATTCAACACCGGCAGAAATATTATTTGACGAAATTAAACCAGTTATCACGGTTATCAAGATAGGTATGACAAAGGACTATATTATTCTAGAGGAAATTATTCAGCAACCAATTATACCAAAAATAGAGATACTAGAATTTTATGCAAATAAAAGAATTATTGGACTTAGTACAATATTAGCAGAATTAGCTAATGTATACGATGAAACAAATTACATATGGAAGTATTATTCCAGGAATCATTTATTAATCTATTCAACAGTAAAAGAATTAAGGCCTATGGACAAGGAAGAAGTAAAAAATTGGGCACTATCACTACTTAAACCAGAACAAAATCCGATGACAAAAGCAATTAAAAAAGGATGATGAGAAGACCCCATAAAAATACACAAACATATAAACAAATAAAACACGACTTAAAATACTTATATAAAGAATATAAAAGTTTAAATAAACAAATAAATAAAACTACAGAAGAAATTCACAAATTAGAAATATTAATCACAAAAATATCATTATTAGAATCTAAGTTTGTCATCCAACTTAAACAAAGGTTAATCCATAAATAAGAATGAACAAAGAAGAATTTGCAATTAATGAAAAAACATATAAAAATTATGATGGACTAAAAATAAAAATAATTTTCTCAAATTTAGGCAGAAAATACAAAAAAAATAGGGAATCAATTATATTTAATGTTAGAAAAAGAAGAATTAAAATTACAAGATACTATGACAGCTATGATAAGAATAGCAAAAGAAAATAAAGAGATAGATAGACAAAAAGAAATAGAAAAAATACAACAAATAACAGATACAACAAATAACAGATACAACAAATAATAGAATAAAAGAATTAGAAAAAGAATTACAAGTATTAAAACCAATATATGAGAAATAGTGTAAACAAAAAGAAGAAAACAAATTATTAATAGAAATACAACAATATAAAAATAAACTTACAGAAAATCAAGATAAAATAGAAAATCAAGATATAGAAAATAAAAATGAAATACATATAGAAACTATAGAAGGAGAAAATATGGAAATAGACCAAACCTCAGAAATAAGCGAATCAGAGATAAGTGAAACATACACAGAAATTATAACTAATAATAAAAAACTAGTAGAAAATACGGAAGTAGAAATAAATTATGATGAAGAAATGAAAGAAATAGAAAAAAGTACTAGCACTTCAAGAATATATATCCGAAACAAAAAAAACCTCAAATATATACTATATCAAAACAAATAATAGATAACAAAATTAATATAATAGAAGTATCAAGATACATAGAAAGAACATTTATAGGAGAAGTAAAATTTTTGTTCTTAAATTTAGAAGAAGAAAGTAAAAAGACATTAAGATCGAAAAAAGATATACAAGCTAAAGAAACAACATCGGTAATGGATATACTTTATAAATATGAAACAGCTATAAGAAATGAATTTAGTAGTATGACAACGGAGGAAGAAGAACGTCATAATTCGGGCTATGTTTTGATTTTTCATAGTCTTTTATTAATTGAATGCTTTTTTATAGTATTCGTCTCCTTTCTCTTTTTTACTAATAAGTATTTGGGCTCCTTCTATTAACATATGTAGGTATTGTATCTCTTGTGTTCTTAAATATACTTCTAGATATATTTTTATAATTTGTTCCCATGAATCTATTTCAGTATTAATTTCTTTCCAACGCTGGAAATATTCTTCATTTATCATATTAATTTAATCATTATTGTAATCTGATGAGTATATTATATCTAAATAGTCTTTACTTTCATATAAGTCTTGCATTATCTGTCTTATGTCATTAATCCATTCTTGTTTTAGTAAGTTATTTATTTCTTCTTCTTCGTATTTTATTAATTTTTCCCATATTAATTTTCTTAAATTAGGTTCGTTTATTTTTTCTAATATTTTCAAAATAAGTATCTTATGTTTCTGTTCAAAGTAACTATTGTCAATTACTATGGTTGACGAGTTTATTATGTTCATGTTTATCAGATTATCAGATTATTTTTGCTTTTATCAAATTATTTATTATTTCTGCCTTCCATGTCTACCATATGATAATCTTATGATAGCTTATTATGCCTTAAAGTGTTCGTACTTCATTATCTGGTCACTACTTAGCATGATACCTTTTTCGGATATTATCTTCCTAAACAGCGCCTGGCAGTACTCCCCTAACACAACCTTCTTGCCTTCACTAGTTTCCCAATTTTGGATGGCATAGTTCTGGAAGTTTTCTCCTACTTTTCTCTATGCTAGCAAACTAGATAATAAATTATTGAATAATTTTAAATCATAATAACAATCTTAAGCATATCACATAATAATATGGTTGATAGGAATTAATAATTTAGCTAAGTATAATCATAAATGAGTATACCTGTTCTGCAGTATTTTCTAAGTCTTTCTCTATAATTTGGGGATAAAAATAATAATTTTATTGGATAATTAGTTTTTACAAAGCTGGATATTTAGAGATATTTAGAGAGATGTGTTGGCTTGTTTAGGATTGCCTGTCTCTCTTCTTACAAACTACTCTCCTATATATACAATCGTCTAAAGGACTATGAGTGCAAAATAAGAAAAATATAGTAAGTCCCTAATTATTTACATGTTAGTCCCTGACATACTTTACATCTTTTCCTCCTTATGTCGTTTTCTATTTATCTTTCTGTCGCTTTTATATCACATGCTGTTCTGGAAAGGTGATTAAGTGCTCCTTTAGTGCTTCTTCTTTTATTTTTATACGTCCACCTGGTTATCTTTTTAGTACACTTAGTTGTCTTTTTTGAAAAGTGGATTCCTTCTTTATGTCTTTGTCAATAATTGTTTTTTTCTTATCCGTCCATTTGTTTAATCTATGTTGACATCTGGTACATGATTGCTTGTTCCACTGCACTGGCTGTATATGTGCTCTATATACTTTTTTCCAATGAGTTTACAATATTGATTTAGGCTATCGTCTGAGATAAATCCTTTTTGAATTGCTTTTGTCATTGGATTTTGTTCTGGTTTAAGTAGTGATAGTGCCCAATTTTTTACTTCTTCCTTGTCCATAGGCCTTAATTCTTTTACTGTTGAATAGATTAATAAATGATTCGTGGAATAATACTTCCAAATGTAATTTGTTTCATCATATACATTAGCTAATTCTGCTAATATTGTACTAAGTTCAATAATTCTTTTATTTGCATAAAATTCTGGTATCTCTATTTTTGGTATAATTGGTTGCTGAATAATTTCCTCTGGAATAATATAGTCCTTTGTCATACCTATCTTGATAACTATGATAACTGATTTAATTTCGTCAAATAATATTTCTGTCGGTGCTGAATAAAATCTGACATAAAATAGTTGTCCTATAGTAACTCGTTTATAACTCATAAATGCTTGTGTAACTCTAGTATTTGACCAAGTTCTTCTCCTATAACTGTATATGCTGTCGAAATAAGTCCATAAGCAAAGCAAGTCGCTACTAAATTTGGTTTAGTTCCTGGCAAAGCTATTAATTTATTATAATTTTGTAATTTGTTTGTGATATATCCTTGGTGGTTTTTTAGTTTTTCTGGATTTTCAATATGTTGGGTATTTAATAAATTTTGGATTTTTTCAATATTTTAAATATATGTACGGGTTATCTGGTTATAGGTTTTCTTGGTTTGACTAATTGAGGTTGCGTATGTATGTATTTGTGGTGGTATAAATAGTTCATTTTTTGTTATGTGAGGTGGGGCATAAGGTTTTTCAAATACCTTATTCAAATTGTAATTTTTTCTTTTTGTAACTATTGTAAATGATTCCTTTGTATTTCCTGTTCCTGCAATAATATGTGACTCGTTAGTAATTTGGGTTTTTAGGTGTTTCCCATCGTCACCTTCTAGATCTGGTTTTTTAAAGTGCTCTGACTGCACTATTAGCTCTGGTTTTTTACCGTGGTCCGACTCCACATATCTTGTTTCCATAATTGATACTCTATTGTTGAGCATCTTAATTTGTTCCAATAGTTCTCTCATAAGTATTGTATTCGTAAGTTCTTCTTCAAAATCCGTTTGTACGGCTTTGTCTTGATAAGTAATCTGCAATTACATTTTTGTTAGTTCTAATTACTTCAATAGTAAAAGAGAAATTTAAAATATTTAATACTAGTCTTCTTATTTCTTTTGTAGTAACTGAGTCTTGTACCTTCCGTGTTAGCCACCATTTAACTTGTGTATTATCTGTTCTGACAATAAATTTATTATATACAATATATGGTTCAAATGCTAATAAACATTTATATAATGCAAATAATTCTTTTCTATTAATTTCCCATCTTCCTTCTGTTTCTGTAAATGTTCCTAAGTAATATCTACAGTGATGTTCTATTTTTTCATTTTCATATTTATATTTCAATACTCCACCATAATTATTTTCACTTGCATCTGATTCTATTATATAATTGAATTTTTTATTTTCATCTGGAAAACATAATTTTGGTAATTGTTTACATTGCTCTTTTATTTTTTTAATTTGTAAGATATCTTCTTCATTAACATTATATTCAACATCTTTTTTCAATTTTCTTTGTAATGGTTTTAAGTATTCTGCTAATTTAGGTATGTATTCTCTTACTTGGTTTATTAGTCCTAAAAAGGATTGTAATTTCTTTTTTGTATCTAATATTTCTTCTGAATTTATGATTTTTTGTACTATGTGTTGCTGCATTTTTATTCCATTTTTATCTATTTGTATTCCTAAGAATTCTATTTGATTTTTCATAATTTCTGCTTTAGTTTTACTTAAGCTTATTCCTGATTCTTCTACTATGTTTATAAATTGTATCAATAATTCTATATGTTCGTTATATGTTTTTGAGTATAATAGTATATCATCTATGTATACTATACAGTTATGTAATTTTGTTAAATATGTATCCATAAAATGTTGAAATTTTCCTGGTGCATTTTTATATCCAAATGGTAATACATTCCATTCATAAAATCCTTGTGGTACTGTAAATGCTGTTAATTTTTTAGATTCTTCGTCTAATTTTAGGTGATAAAATCCTGATTTGCAATCAAATTTGCTAAAATAATTGTATCCTTGTATTTGTCTAATTTTTAAAATCTTATTTGGGATCGGATCATTGTAAGTTTTAGTTTTTGCATTTAAATTTATATAATCTATAACCATCCTACTTTTTCCTCTTTTTTGTTCACTGTGTTTATTAACTATGAATGCTGGGCTAGTATGTTTACTATTACTTTCTTATATATATGCTTTCTCTAATAATTCTGTTATATGCATAGTAAATTCTTTTAAATCATCAAAATTGTATTTTAAAGGTTTTTGAGTTATTATACTATTTTGGTCTATTAATTCTATTTTTACTATTGTTTTATGTTTATTCCATCCTTTTAATGGATCTTCGCTATATAATTGTTCTAGTTTATTTTTTATTGGACTTAATTTGTCTATTGTGAATACTATGTATTCTATATTGTTGGTACTATTTGGCATATTTTCTAATTTCTGTGTAATTTTTTCACTTCCTTTTCTCCATTATGTAGTTTGTCGTATTTTATTTCCCACTCTTTTTGCTCCTACTTTGTGATTACATGGTGTTGTTATCCACCAGTGAGTTTTAGTTATTATATGTAGGTAATATTTATCTAAAAATGGTATTCCTAAGATTATATCTTTTGTAGGTAAATCATAATTATATATTTCATCTATCTTAAGTATCTTATCCCAGATTTGTATTTTTACGTCTTTTGCTTTATAGTGTATTAAACTTCCTTCATTATTAAATCCTTTTACTACTATAGGTGTTTTAAATTTTATCCATTTCTCTTTTGGTAAACAGTTATACTTACATATGTTAACTTCTACTCCTGTATCTATCATTGGTGTATAATATCTATTATAGTATCCTTCTATTATTATTTTTATAAGTACTTGTATTTTCATAATATTATTTTTTTTATTGTTGTTGTCTTATTATTATAGGTAATAAGTATGTGAGTAGATTCTATTTTATAAGGTTTTACTTCTTCTATCCATTTTAATCCAAATATAATATCTGCTTGTAATTCTTCTTTAATTTCTAACTTCATTTTCATAGGTATATCTGCTATTATTATGTTTTTCTCTATTTCTAATTGAGCTATTATTAATGCTGGTAAATCTGAGCATTTTTGTTTTGTTTCTTTGTTGATTTCCATTTCTTCTTTATTTAATAACTTATCTATTATATAATTGTCTTCTTGTTCGGTGTTTATTAATATTAGATGTTCTTTTCCTTCTATTATTCCTATTATGTAATATTTATTATCATATGCTATCTTTTTTGTATATTCCCTCTGCAAGTTATTTTTTATTTTTCTAGCTCTTCCTATTCTTTCTTCTATAATATCTAAATTTTCAACAGTGTCTATTTCTTTATATGAGTAACTATTATTATCTATTATTTTAAAAAACTGTTCAAATGGGGTTTCTATCTCTATTCCTTTTATTTTACTTTTTGTAGTTATTTTGTGTTTAGTAGTTACACTACACCAATTTTGGCCTACGGCCACCCCAGCAAAGTGTTGCCTAAACTAGCAAAAAGTGTGGCCTTTGATAAAAGGCTACACTTTTGGACTTTCAGCAACGCTTTTTAGGGGGTGGCCTAAAGAAGCGTAACCTTTGACATTAGGCAACACTTTTTAAATGTCGCCATCACAGCTACACTTATAAAGCGTAGCCAAATAGGTATAAGGGCACGCTTTGTAGTGAAGCATTAGCGACGCCTTTCTTTTATTACACTACACTTAAAAGCGTTGCCTTTGCTTTGTTATTGGTCACACTTATAAAGTGTTGGCTTTTATATCTCATCTAGAGCAACACTTATAAAGTGTAACATTTCTTATGTACAAGATAACATTGGACGTCCTACATCAACACTTTTGAAGTGTGGCAATGTTGTGTAGAATTTTGTAGCCACAATTTTTTATTTTTAAGAATAATAATTTTTATTTGCATATATTAAATAATCACATAATTAAATATACAACTGACCTAAAGCTCAAAATTAACTAATAATTAAATCGAAGCTATATATTTCAAATAAACTTCAATAAACATGTCTTGTATACAATAACCAATACTTAGAAAGTGATGATTGCTTAAAGATATCTACTATCAATAAATTCCACAAATTAAAACCAAATGCATTCAAACATATATATGTGACAATAGTACAAAAACTCTTCATCGTTCACTACAATAGATCGAGTTTACTTCTGGCCACAATTCAAATTCAATTACCGTCATTTTCCTGCACATTCAAATTACAATTATAAGTTAGTGAAATAAATCATGTATTTAATATGCTTAAATTCACAGTAAGCCAGACCAATTCATAGCAATAAAGATGTGGAAGTGAATAATTGGAGAGAAGGTGTCACACATATAAACAAACAGCTCGATCAACTTGAAAAATAACCAGAATGGTACTACAATCTTAAGTAAATGAATAATGATCTAGTGAGATAAGCTGCGGAAGATCAATAAGATCAGAAGGTTCGCCTGAAAAATACTTTTCAAAAAGAGTATCAAAAGTCACTCTATTAGCAAGGTCCAAATAGAATATATCTTCACCATGGAGATGCCTGCCCAAGGAATATGTCAAATAAGTTTTCATTTTCAAACAAGAAGGAGAAAGGACGTAGAGCCTGGCAGGCAACAAGAAGAGAAACAAGATATGTGTGAATGATTGAGTTTTGGTCCAAATGGGTCTAGAGAGAACAAAGAACATACAGATGCAAGAATTTGGGCAACTCTTAGGTTGCAAGGCAGTTGGTCTATAATTTTTAACATCAGCTAACCAAAAGCTCTTCATGAAAAGCTAGTGCTTGACTAACATTTGACGAATGATGTATAATTCTTTACAATCTATCAGTTATTGGGGCTCAACAGTGTATCAAAAGCTCATCATAAAATGTTAGTGCAAGGCAGAGACCAACTTAGAGTAATACTATGGTTGATCTAAAATTTGTTTGGGATGATTATTTTTACACAATTTATTGCATACTAGTAGGATATATATATATATTGTAATTATTTATGCTACTGTTGGCTATTTCTAAATCTTCTCCAGGTTGTCCAGAAACATAAGGGAAAATGGAAGTAGAGAAAACAGGAAGTATATATACTTTAACAAATAGCAGATCCTACCAAAAGCTATTAATGAGAAGTTGTTGCATAATTTTCAATCAAGCTATTTATGGAAAAAATGTTTTGAAGGTTGTAAGATCCTCCTCAATGCTCTATGGACAACAGCAGCAGCAATCTCAGTTATCACAATTTCAACAAGGCTTGCATAGTAGCCAACTTGGCATGAGTGGTGAGAATCTTTATCTGAAAGCTTCTGAGGATTGAAAATTAAGGTTTTACTAGTAATTTTAAGGTGTAGTAGTAGTAATAATGGTAGTTCCATCCAGAAGATTTAGAGTTCTTGCAGTTTTTGTTTTTTCATTTTTGGTGTAAAGAACAGTTATCTAGAATTTCCAGCACTGTATAATATTGTAGCAGCTGATTTTCTAGAGTTTTCAAAATTTCCAGCACTGTATAATATTGCAGCAGCTGAGTTTCTAGAATATCTAGAATTTCCAGCACTGTATAATATTGCAGCAACTGAGTTTCCAAAATTTTGAGAATTTCCAGCACTGTATAATATTGCAGTAGTTGAGTTTCCAAAATTTCCAGAATTTTCAATACTGTATAATAGCATATTGTAGCAGTTGAGTTTTCAAAATTTCTATAAGTAGTTTTGATATGATTCATATGGATATTTGGGGTCCTTATAAAATTCCCACTATTGATGGAAACAAATATTTTTGACTATTGTTGATGAATACTCAAGAATGACTTGGATCTATCTACTTAAGTTGAAATCTAATGCTTGCATAACAATACATCATTTTCTTGTGTATGTGAAAACTCAATTTTAAAAAACTGTGCAGATCTGTAGAACTAATAATGACACTGAATTTATAAATGAAACATGCATTACCATGTTTAAAAATCTTGGGATAATTCATCAAAGAACATGTCGATATTCCCCTTAACAAAATGGTGTAGCTGAGAGGAAGCACTGAAATATTTTGGAGGTCACAAGAGCTCTTAGATTACAAGCAAACATACTAATAAGATTTTGGGGGCACTGTGTTCTTACTGCTGTGTATCTTATTAATAGACTACCATCTTCTGTGATAGGAATGTCCCCCTATGAAAGGTTATATAACCACAAGCCTTCACTGTTACATATGAGAGTGTTAGGATGTTTGTGTTATGCAAAAATAAATCAAACTAATAAGTTGAAGTCCATAAGTACAACTGCAGTGTTTATGGGTTATTCAGAAGTCTAAAAAGGCTACATATTGTATGACTTACACAGTAAATCTTTCTTTGTTAACAGGGATGTGGTATTTAAAGAAAATAAATTTCCTTTTATGATAAAAACAGTAGATCCACCACTATTTCAACAGTTGGATCTTGTATCTCAAAGCTTGGTTAATTTTGATTCTCTTGATAATCCTGTGTGCATTAATTCTGATATATGTCTTGATAGTGTTAATTCTCATCTTGAAGTTGATCATAGTGATGAAAGTATAGGTAGTAATGATCATTCACAAACCATGACTCAGGATTGTCAACAACCTACAGTCTAGCCTAGTGTTCCTTCAAGAAGATCAAATAGAGATAAGCAACCACCTATATGGCTGAAGGATGTCACATCATTAACTCAATATCATCAGGACATTGTGTATCATATTTTTAATTACTTGTCATATGGCAAAGTAGCACCTAAATATCAGGTTGACTTATCTGCTTTCTCTACTGCTACAGAACCAACAATTTATTCAGAAGCTGTTAAACATCCTAAGTGGGTTGAAGCTATTAAGGCTGAGATATCTACACTACAAGACAATTACACTTGGGACATAGTCAACATACCATAAGGGAAGAAGCCAATAGGATGCAAGTGGGTATACAAAATAAAGCATAAAGCATCTGGTGAAATAGAAAGGTTCAAAGCCAGGTTAGTTGCAAAAGGGTACAGTCAACAAGAGGGCATTGACTATTAAGAAACATTCTCTCCTATAGTCAAAATGGTGACTGCAAGGACAGTACTGGCTATTGCAGTATCTAAACATTGGCATATTCATCAAATAGATGTTTATAATGGTTTTTTACAAGGTGGCCTTTATAATGAGATATATATAAAACTGCCTCAAGGATTTTTGAGTTAAGGGAGAAGAAACTAGTGTGTAGACTCATTAAATTCTTGTATGGATTGAAACAGGCACCAAGGTAGTGGAATGCCAAGTTAACAGAAGCTTTGATGAACCTCAGATTCAAACAGAGCCAGTATGATCATTCACTCTTCATACAAAAATCTGAACATAGAACTGTTATAGTGTTGGTCTATGTTGATGGCATGTTGGTAACTGGGAATAGCTTGGAATTGATTGAGGAAACAAAACAAAAGCTACAAGAAGTATTCAAGATGAAGGACTTGGGAGACCTAAAATATTTTCTTAGAATAGAATTTGCTAGGTTTGATCAAGAGATATTAATGCATCAAAGAAAGTACTCACTAGAGTTAATATCTGAGCTTCGTCTTGCAGTCCCAAAGCCATTTTCTACTCCTATAGATACAAATGTTAAACTGACAACAAAAGAGTATGATGATTATACAGCCAACAACAAGAAAGAAGACCCTGTGTAACCTTATGTTTGTCCATATTAAAGATTAATAGGAAAATTGTTATATCTAACAGGTACTAGGCCTGATATAGCTTATAGTGTACAAACTCTAAGTCAATATCTTCAACAACCAAAGAAATCACATATGGAAGCAGCACTGAGGACTCTAGGGATTAAGGGGATGCCAAATTCTTTTCGGGCTATCGTTTATGTTAGCTGCCTTAATTGGGCTGATATCTCTAACCCTGAAAATCTTTAGCAAAATCAGATCATACTTCGTGTCATTTCATTTTGCTTTTCATTATTAATACTGTGTTTTCTAGATTATGTAATCTTCTTAATGTTATCCATCTATGTTTGATATCAAAATAGAGCATTTCAGAAGCGTTTACTTGAAAGTAACAGTATGTTCATGTTAATTAGATACTTAATATATAAAGTTTTAAAATCAATGATGGTGTGGATATTTTTGTAGTTTATTGGAGATCACCTAAATTGGTAAGTTCTTCAGGTACACAAGCAGTATGTCATAGAATCATCTCAGTTTCCTACATTTTGATCCATATATAACATAGTACTGCAAGTCATATATGTCTATATAGACAAGGTACTGTTTCTGAAATATTATTACTCGCAGAGAAAATAAGCGTTGACGAGACATATGTAATGCCACAACTAGCATCAAGATATGATATTTGCTCTAAGTGAAGAAATAAAAGTAGAACATTAGGGTCGCAATAGCATTGAATCTTCATACCTTTTCCCTATGGCAGAGGAGTTCTAAACTCCGTGCTCCAACAGCATAGCCAACATCCTCTAACCTATTTTCCAGAAAATCATTAACATCTACAAGAATGTGTACACAAATACACTGTGAAATTTGTGGCAGCGGAAAAATCTTAAACATGAGGAATTTAAAAAAAGAAAAGAGCTGGAGGCTGATAGGAAGAACTAAAACAAAGTGGAACAAGGCAAACAATATTCCAGAAACCTGCAAATGCAATACACAAATAGAGAGGATGGAAACACCAATTCACAATACCAACAACACAAAAAACAAGGAAATAACAACAGGCCAGCTGATGAAGAATGGCAGACTCAGAAGAGGAAAGCTTACAGGCCAGTTCAACATAGCATGGACAGACCAAAATCTCCTAAGGAAACATTGCAGCAGAAACAGACTCATCACACAAATATGACTACTAATTCTGCACTCCCCACTTCTAATAATTTCATTGATCTTTCTATGCAGGATCAACCAAACAATCAAGAAGGAGCTAAAAATCAGAATTCAAAAAATAAGGATACAATGGAGACACAAATTAATAATAAGTCAACCACTAGCAGCATGTTGGGCATGAGAACACTCACATTGACCATAGTCTAGACCATAGAGCCCCTCTATCCCCCTCAGCATCACATTCAGAATAGACAACAAGTTCCAGACAGGTCTCAGGTTAATGCTACAAGTCAGGGTCATAAATCATTTAATCTGAAGTTGTTTTATGCATTTGCAAAAAATTCAAGAGAAAGCTATATCTTAAAGTTATAGTAAGATCCATTTTAAATAAAATCGTAGAGTAAAAATGGCGATTTAGCAGCATAGGAACTTGCAGGAGCCTCTGAGTATTTGGAGGTAACACAATATTTCTATTTCTTTGATTTATTTTGAGGTTGTTAAAAACCTTCAACCATTTTAACTTTCTTGTTCTGTTTTATTCATTGACAGGTGCTCAATCCTACTGAATTTTTCACAGACATTGTCATCGAGCATGAATAAGATCACTATACTTCCTCTCTCTTTCCCTTTTTCTATTCGTCTCCATTTTACAGCTGATTAAATATCAAGCTAGTGTAGAAAATTCAGGACAACAATAATAATATTTTAGGGAGGCAAGATCTTATTACTCCTACCAGTAAAACAAAGAAGAAGATCATCCACGTCCTACAGGTGATA
Source organism: Solanum bulbocastanum (assembly GCA_037074985.1). Classification (NCBI taxonomy): domain Eukaryota; kingdom Viridiplantae; phylum Streptophyta; class Magnoliopsida; order Solanales; family Solanaceae; genus Solanum; species Solanum bulbocastanum. The sequence goes on from CM073599.1 coordinate 16,081,225, forward strand.
ACAGTCAGCAGAATGGGAAAGATAATGATCAAACTCCTTCCAACAACAAATCAAAAGGTAAACTAAGCAACAAAAAGAGAGAAGCAATTAAAAGAAGACACCAAAAAGAGGTTGAGATACAGCATTCCAAAGTACATGAAAGACAGATTCCTAGAAACAAAAAGCAACAGCAGCAGGATGACAACTCAAACCACATCAGAATAGAGCTTAACTAGCACAAGTGACAACAAACTCACTCACAAAAACACAACAAAGTCTCTAACCTTCCAAGAAATCTAAAAGGCCGGGACAGCTTTAACTATGAGAATTAGTTTAAGCAATGAAAACTAAAACCATCTCTCACAACAACCATCACAATTCAAAGCAGTAAAACAACAGGGGGGGAAGTACACAACTACAATCCAAAATCACTAGACTCCTCCTTCAACACAATACAACACTAATACAACTAAAAATATAAAAAAAATTGGACATAGAAGCTGAAAGGAGTAGCAAAAACAAAGTACAGTAATACAATAATTTTTAATATTTGTTGTCTTAGTAATACAACAGTTTCCAAATTTCACACTGTATTAGAGACACAACGATTTTTTAAATTTTCTCTATATCATTGATAAAACAACAGATACAAAGAGAAACAAAGAGAATTGTTATATCAGTGATACAGAATGAACTTTAGAAACTCTTGTATCACTAATACATATAGAATTTCAGAAATGTTGTATTAGTGATACATGGAGAAAGGTTTTTCTTTATCCTTCCCTTTTGTGGTTAATGTTTTGTGTGTGTAGTGTTCGTTACAATCGTTATCATGTTATTATATAAGTTTTAAGCAGGAGTTTGTCATTTCCTTCAAGTGATTGAGTATTAGAATCAACCCATTTATACTTGTCCACATCTGCATATGTAAACTTGACGGTAGTCCCAAACAACCCAACAACAAATCTCAAGACATGTACAACAAGAAAAAAATAGATGCTATTAAAAGAAGGCAACAGAGATCAGTAGAACATGAACATGCTGGAGATTTAAAACATCAAGCGAAATCTGATAAAAAAGATAAAGATAACTGTGATGTTCTGAAAGATAGAATTTATTACCCGATAAACCCTATTCCAACAAAATCTGTCTGAAATCGTGTGCTTCAGTGAGAAATTTGAGAGAACAGCGTGACGGAGAGACTAATTAGCTTCAGTTCATCTTGCCAACAACCCCAAAGTAATCAATTCCTTCTTATTCTCCTATTCTAAACACAAAACAAAAAATCAACCACTTCAACTAGCAAGAAGACTATTTTAGTACTTACGCTTGATGAAATAGGTATCGAAAAAGAGAATCCTACTTACACTTGAAGAAATCATTACCGGAGAAGATGACTTCAACAATCAGTTCTTCGATGACTTCAACTTTTCAACTCTTTAGCTCAGTTCTTCGACGACTTCAATTCTTCAGCGTGCTTTTCTCACAAATCAGTGTCGGAGAAGAGAATCGGAGAAGAGAATAAGTTCATCCAGCTCTTTGGTTCTTCAGCTAGCTCTTTGGGTCAGTTCTTCAGTGAAAGAGGTGGAAATCGTGAAAGAGGAAAGTGAAGAGTGAAAGAGGAAAGTTAATCTTTTATGATTTATTATTGTTTTTTTTTTCGGCCAATAAAAATGGGAGGGAGAGTTAAAAATATTGGAGGGACTATAATATTTTAATGAAAATTTTAAGGCCACACTTATATTGTGTTGTTTTTTCAATTATAAAAAAAAGACACTTTAAAAGTGTGGCCATATATGTAAATAGGTGTTGCCAATTAAATCATATTGTAACAACACTGACAAAGTGTAGCTTATACCATTAAAGAGTACACTTTTGAAGTATTGCCAATATTATCGTAGCTAAAAGTTAAAAACTTTGGCTACACTTTTAAAGCGTTTCCAAAACTACTTTAGGCAACACTTTACAAACGTAGTCTAGAATTAGTGTTGTTGTAGACCTAAAATGGTGTAGTGTTAGTACATATAGATTTTTACATCTAGCTGTACATATTTTACTTCCTAGGGTTAAAGTTATTCCATTAATTTTCCAATATAGTACTAATGCTTTATCTATATTTTGGTCTGTTAATGCAACCGAATAATTCGTATTAACTGTAAATTTAAATTTTTGATAAATTAAATTTCCTCTTACGGCTGTTATTACGCGTTTTTCTATAGGTTCTATTATTCTATCATCTGCTAAATATATTTCTATTGGAGTATCTATTCCTTCCTTGAAACAGGCTTTTATAAGTATTTTTATTCCTCCTAGATGTACGTATTTAATTTGATCTTTGCTTTTTATTTTTTGTACTTCCTTATTTAATTCTCTTTTATTTATTATTGGTACTTCAGCTTTTCCTTGGGCATATTTACAATCTATGATATATTTTTTTTGGCTAATTATATAAAATTCTTCTTTATTTCTTTTGAAAGGGTTTTTTATTAATGGCATATTAAATATTTTTTCTACACTTAAGTTAATTTCTTTTCCTTTTACTTTTTCAAAAATATTGTTGTCAAAAATTATTTTTTGTTCAGAATAATCCTCTGTTGTATATTCTTCTTGTATTATTTTTATACTTTCTTCAGTCATCTACTTGGTTTATTTCATTATCTGTTTGGTATTCTTCTTCATTATCAGATATTTCATAAATACTATCATCGCTCTCTAATTCATAATCTATGTATTCCAATTGTAAGCAAACTTCTTCTTCTATAATTATTTCTGATATTTGTTTTTTGTTAGGATTTTTTGGTATTTTACAATCTTTTGCTAAGTGTCCTAATTTTCCACAATTATAACATTTACATTCACTTATGCTTTTCTTTTTTCTATATGGTCGTTTAGATTTTGCAAAATATTGTTTTCTTGGATTCTTATATTTATGTTTTAGCTTTTTATATTTTTTAAACCTTTTCTTTTTATATTTTTTATATTATTGGTCATTACAACCAAATTGTGGTGCAATTTTATCTTTGCAACATGCTAAATTTTTTATTATTGTTTTTTCCATTTTTATTTCTTCTCTATATTTTTCACATATATTTGCATACCATTGTTGTACAAATTTTATTCTAGCTCCTAATGTATCTTGTAATCCTACTTCTTCCCATGCTTTTATTATTTTTGAACTAAATGCTTCTGGTAATTTTGTAAAATATAAGTATCTTATTCCTGGACTTTCTTGCATATTATAGACTCCTTTATAATAATATTCTTTGTATGCACAAGTATATTCATCTAAATAACACATGTTACATATTCCTAATTTATTCATTAAATTTCTGTTTATAATCTTATCTTTATGACGTTCTTCTTCCTCTGTTGTCATACTACGAAATTCATTTCTTATAGTTGTTTCATATTTATAAAGTATATCCATTACCGATGTTGTTTCTTTAGCTTCTATATCTTTATTTGATCTTAATGTCTTTTTACTTTCTTCTTCTAAATTTAAGAACCATAATTTTACTTCTCCTATAAATGTTCTTTCTATGTATCCTGGTACTTCTATTATATTAATTTTGTTATCTATTATTTGTTTTGATATATAACTTATCCATAATTGTATAGTTTGATTTATATCTTCTACACAATCTAAATCTAAATATTCAGGCTATGTATTTATTTGTTTAGGATTCCATTTGTTTATGTTCAATCTTTTATTCCATAAGGCTTCATATCTGTCTGAACCTGTATAATCTCGAGTATATATTTGAGGTTTTTTCTGTTTTGGATATATTCTTGAAATGTTAGTACTTTGTTCTGTTTCTTTCATTCTTTCATCATAATTTATTTCTACTTCCGTATTTTCTACTAGTTTTTTATTATTAGTTATAATTTCTGTGTATGTTTCACTTATCTCTGATTAACTTATTTCTGAGGTTTGGTCTATTTCCATATTTTCTCCTTCTATAGTTTCTATATGTATTTCATTTTTATTTTCTATATCTTGATTTTCTGTAAGTTTATTTTTATATTGTTGTATTTCTATTAATAATTTGTTTTCTTCTTTTTGTTTACACTGTTTCTCATATATTTGTTTTAATACTTGTAATTCTTTTTCTAATTCTTTTATTCTATCATTTTTTGTATCTGTTATTTGTTGTATTTTTTCTATTTCTTTTTGTCTATCTATCTCTTCATTTTCTTTTGTTATTCTTATCATAGCTGTCATACTATCTTCTAATTTTAATTCTTCTTTTTCTAACATTAAATATAATTGATTCCCTATTTTTTTGTATTTTCTGCCTAAATTTGAGAAAATTATTTTTAATTTTAGTCCATCATAATTTTCATATGTTTTTTCATTAATTGCAAATTATTCTTTGTTCATTCTTATTTATGGATTAACCTTTGTTTAAGCTGGATGATAAACTTAGATTCTAATAATGATATTTTTGTGATTAATATTTCTAATTTGTGAATTTCTTCTATAGTTTTATTTATTTGTTTATTTAAACTTTTATATTCTTTATATAAATATTTTAAGTCATGTTTTATTTGTTTATATGTTCGTGTATTTTTATGGGGTCTTCTCATCTTAATAGTATTAGGTTAACTATTAATTAGCTACTAATTAATTATTAATATATTTAATAGTTTAATTTAGTCATTAGCTCTGATACCAATATGGGGGGTAGGTGCAGAATTCGGGCTATGTTTTGATTTTTCATAGTCTTTTATTAATTGAATGCTTTTTTATAGTTTAATTTGGGCTCCTTCTATTAATATATGTAGGTATTGTATCTCTTGTGTTCATAAATATACTTCTAGATATGTTTTTATAATTTGTTCCCATGAATCTATTTCAGTATTAATTTCTTTCCAAAGCTGAAAATATTCTTCATTTATCATATTAATTTAATCACTATTGTAATATGATGAGTATATTATATCTAAATAGTCTTTACTTTCATATAAGTCTTGCATTATCTGTCTTATGTCATTAATCCATTCTTGTTTTAGTAAGTTATTTATTTCTTATTCTTTGTATTTTATTAATTTTTCCCATACCAATTTTCTTAAATTAGGTTCGTTTATTTTTTTCTAATATTTTCAAAATAAGTAACTTATGTTTCTCTTCAAAGTAACTATTGTCAATTACTATGGTTGGCGGGTTTATTATGTTCATGTTTATCAGATTATCAGATTATTTTTTCTTTTATCAAATTATTTATTATTCCTGCCTTCCATGTCTACCATATGGTAATCTTATGATAGCTTATTATGACTTAAAGTATTCGTACTTTATTATCTGGTCACTACTTAGCATGATACCTTTTTCGGATATTATCTTCCTAAACAGCGCCTGGCAGTACTCCCCTAACACGGCCTTCTTGCCTTCAATGGTTTCCCAATTTTGGATGGCATAGTTCTGGAAGTTTTCTCCTACTTTTCTCTATGCTAGCAAACTAGATAATAAATTATTGAATAATTTTAAATCATAATAACAATCATAAGCAAAATAGGACACTTAGCAAAAGATTGTAAAATACCAAAAAATCCAAAAAATCCTAATAAAAAACAAATATCAGCAATAATTATAGAAGAAGAAGTTTTCTTACAATTGGAATACATAGATTATGAATTAGAGAGCGATGATAGTATTTATGAAATATCTGATAATGAAGAAGAATACCAAATAGATAATGAAATAAACCAAGTAGATGACTGAAGAAAGTATAAAAATAATACAAGAAAAATATACAACAGAGGATTACCCTGAACAAAAAATAATTTTTGACAACAATATTTTTGAAAAAGTAAAAGGAAAAGAAATTGACTTAAGTGTAGAAAAAATATTTAATATGCCATTAATAAAAAACCCTTTCAGAAGAAATAAAGAAGAATTTTATATAATTAGCCAAAAAGAACATATCATAGATTGTAAATATGCCCAAGAAAAAGTTGAAGTACCAATAATAAATAAAAGAGAATTAAATAAGGAAGTACAAAAAATAAAAATCAAAGATCAAATTAAATACGTACATCTAGGAGGAATAGAAATAATTATAAAAGCATGTTTCAAGGAAGTAATAGATACTCCAATAGAAATATATTTAGCAGATGATAGAATAATAGAACCTATAGAAAAAAGCGTAATGACAGCCGTAATAGGAAATTTAATTTATCAAAAATTTAAAGCTACATTTAATACGAATTATTCGATTGCATTAACAGACCAAAATATAGATAAAGCATTAGTACAATATTGGAAAATTAATGGAATAACTTTAACCCCAGGAAGTAAAATATGTACAGCTAGATGTAAAAATCTATATGTACTAACTACTAAACACAAAATAACTGCAAAAAGTAAAATAAAAGGAATAGAGATAGAAACCCCATTTGAACAGTTTGTTAAAATAATAGATAATAATAATTACTCATATAAAGAAATAGACACTGTTGAAAATTTAGATATTATAGAAGAAAGAATAGGAAGAGCTAGAAAAATAAAAAATAACTTGCAGAGGGAATATACAAAAAAGATAGCATATGATAATAAATATTACATAATAGGAATAATAGAAGGAAAAGAACATCTAATATTAATAAACACCGAACAAGAAGACAATTATATAATATATAAGTTATTAAATAAAGAAGAAATGGAAATCAACAAAGCAACAAAACAAAAATGCTCAAATTTACCAGCATTAATAATAGCTCAATTAGAAATAGAAAAAGACATAATAATAGCAGATATACCTATGAAAATGAAGTTAGAAATTAAAGAATAATTACAAGCTGATATTATATTTGGATTAAAATGGCTAGAAGAAGTAAAACCTTATAGAATAGAATCTACTCACATACTTATTACCTATAATAATAAGACAACAACAATAAAAAGAATAATATTATGAAAATATATGTACTTATGAAAATAATAATAGAAGGATACTATAATAGATATGATACACCAATGATAGGTACAGGAGCAGAAGTTAATAAATGTAAGTATAACTGTTTACCAAAAGAGAAATCAATAAAATTAAAAACACCTATAGCAGTAAAAGGATTTAATAATGAAGGAAGTTTAATACACTATAAAGCAAAAGACGTAAAAATACAAATCTGGGATAAGATATTTAAGATAGATGAAATATATAATTACGTATCTACAAAAGATATAATATTAGGAATACCGTTTTTAGATAAATATTACCCACATATAATAACTAAAACTCACTGGTGGTTAACAACAACATGTAATCACAAAGTAGGAGCAAAAAGAGTGGGAAATAAAATACGACAAACTACAGAATGGATAAAAAGAAGTGAAAAAATTACATAGAAATTAGAAAATATGCCAAATAGTACCAACAATATAGAATACATAGTATTCACAATAGACAAATTAAGTCCAATAAAAAATAAACTAGAACAATTATATAGCGAAGATCCATTAAAAGGATGGAATAAACATAAAACAATAGTAAAAATAGAATTAATAGACCAAAATAGTATAATAACTCAAAAACCTTTAAAATACAATTTTGATGATTTAAAAGAATTTACTATGCATATAACAGAATTAATAAAGAAAGCATATATACAAGAAAGTAATAGTAAAATACTAGCCCAGCATTCATAGTTAATAAACACAGTGAACAAAAAAGAGGAAAAAGTAGGATGGTTATAGATTATAGAAATTTAAATGCAAAAACTAAAACTTACAATTATCTGATCCCAAATAAGATATTAAAAATTAGACAAATACAAGGATACAATTATTTTAGCAAATTTGATTGCAAATCAGGATTTTATCACCTAAAATTAGACGAAGCATCTAAAAAATTAACAGCATTTACAGTACCACAAGGATTTTATGAATGGAATGTATTACCATTTGGATATAAAAATGCACCAGGAAAATTTCAACATTTTATGGATACGTATTTCACAAAATTACATAACTATATAGTATACATAGATGATATACTATTATACTCAAAAACATATAACGAACATATAGAATTATTGATACAATTTATAAACATAGTAGAAGAATCAGGAATAAGCTTAAGTAAAACTAAAGCAGAAATTATGAAAAAATCAAATAGAATTCTTAGGAATACAAATAGATAAAAATGGAATAAAAATGCAGCAACACATAGTACAAAAAATCATAAATTCAAAAGAAATATTAGATACAAAAAAGAAATTACAATCCTTTTTTGGACTAGTAAACCAAGTAAGAGAATAGATATCTAAATTAGCAGAATACTTAAAACCATTACAAAGAAAATTGAAAAAAGATGCTGAATATAATGTTAATGAAGAAGATATATTACAAATTAAAAAAATAAAAGAGCAATGTAAACAACTACCAAAATTATGTTTTCCAGATGAAAATAAAAAATTCAATTATATAGTAGAATTAGATGCAAGTGAAAATAATTATGGTGGAGTATTGAAATATAAATATGAAAATGAAAAAATAGAACATCACTGTAGATATTACTCAGGAACATTTACAGAAACAGAAGGAAGATGGGAAATTAATAGAAAAGAATTATTTGCATTATATAAATGTTTATTAGCATTTGAACCATATATTGTATATAACAAATTTATTGTCAGAACAGATAATACACAAGTTAAATGGTGGCTAACACGGAAGGTACAAGACTCAGTTACTACAAAAGAAATAAGAAGACTAATATTAAATATCTTAAATTTCTCTTTTACTATTGAAGTAATCAGAACTGACAAAAATGTAATTGCAGATTACTTATCAAGACAAAGCCGTACAAACGGATTTTGAAGAAGAACTTACAAATACAATACTTATGAGAGAACTATTGGAACAAATTAAGATGCTCAACAGTAGAGTATCAATTATGGAAACAAGATATGTAGGGTCGGACCATGGTAAAAAACCAGAGCTAATAGTGCAGTCGGAGCACTTTAAAAAACCAGATCTAGAAGGCGACGATGGGAAACACCTAAAAACCCAAATTACTAACGAGTCACATATTATTGCAGGAACAGGAAATACAAAGGAATCATTTACAACAGTTACAAAAACAAAAATTTACAATTTGAATAAGGTATTTGAAAAACCTTATGCCCCACCTCACATAACAAAAAAGGAACTATTTATACCACCACAAATACATACATACGCAACCTCAATTAGTCAAACCAAGAAAACCTATAACCATATAACCCGTACATATATTGAAAATATTGAAAAAATCCAAAATTTATTAAATACCCAACCTATTGAAAATCCAGAAAAACTAAAAAACCACCAAGGATATATCACAAACAAATTACAAAATTATAATAAATTGATACCTTCGCCAGGAACTAAACCAAATTTAGTAGCGACTTGCTTTGCTTATGGACTTATTTCAACAGCATATACAGTTACAAGAGAAGAACTTAGTCAAATACCAGAGTTACATCAAGCATTTATGAGTTATAAACGAGTTACTAAAGGACAACTATTTTATGTCAGATTTTATTCAGCACCAGCAGAAATATTATTTGACGAAATTAAACCAGTTATCACAGTTATCAAGATAGGTATGACAAAGGACTATATTATTCCGGAGGAAATTATTTAGCAACCAATTATACCAAAAATAGAGATACCAGAATTTTATGCAAATAAAAGAATTATTGGACTTAGTACAATATTAGCAGAATTAGCTAATGTATACGATGAAACAAATTACATATGGAAGTATTATTCCAGGAATCATTTATTAATCTATTCAACAGCAAAAGAATTAAGGCCTATGGACAAGGAAGAAGTAAAAAATTGGGCACTATCACAACTTAAACCAGAACAAAATTTGATGACAAAAGCAATTAAAAAAGGATTTATCTCAGACGATATCCTAAATCAATATTGTAAACTCATTGGGAAAATGTATAACAGAACATATATGTAGCCAGTGCAGTGAAACAAGCAATCATGTACCAGATGTCAACATAGATTAAAACAAATGGACGAACAAGAAAAAAGCAATTATTGACAAAGACATAAAGAAGGACTCCACTTTTCAAAAAGAACAACTAAGTGGACTAAAAAGATAACCAGGTGGACGGATACTTATAAAAGAAGAAGCACTAAAGGAGCACTTAATCAACTTTCCAGAACAGCATGTGATATAAAAGCGACAGAAAGATAAAAAGAAAACGACATAAGAAGGAAAAGATGTAAAGTATGTCGGGGACTAACATGTAAATAATTAGGGACTTAATATATTTTTCTTATTTTGCACTCATAGTCCTTCAGACGATTGTATATATAGAGAGTAGTTTGTAAGAAGAGAGACAGGCAATCCTAAGCAAGCCAACACATCTCTCTAAATATCTCTAAATATCCAGCTTTGTAAAAACTAATTATCCAATAAAATTAGTACTTTTATCCCCAAATTATGGAGAAAGACTTAGAAAATACTGCAGAACAGGTATACTCATTTATGATTATACTTAGCTAAATTATTAATTCCTGTCAATCATATTATTATGTGATATGCTTATAATTGTTATTATGATTTAAAATTATTCAATAATTTATTATCTAGTTTGCTAGCATAGAGAAAAGTAGGAGAAAACTTCCAGAACTATGCCATCCAAAATTGGGAAACCAGTGAAGGCAAGAAGGCCGTGTTAGGGGACTACCTAAGTGTTGAGGCGCTGTTTAGGAAGATAATATCTGAAAAAGGTATCATGCTAAGTAGTGACCAGATAATGAAGTACGAATACTTTAAGTCATAATAAGCTATCATAAGATTACCATATGGTAGACATGGAAGGCAGGAATAATAAATAATTTGATAAAAGCAAAAATAATTTGATAATCTAATAAACATGAACATAATAAACCCACCAACCATAGTAATTGACAATAGTTACTTTGAAGAGAAACATAAGATACTTATTTTGAAAATATTAGAAAAAAATAAACGAACCTAATTTAAGAAAATTGATATGGGAAAAATTAATAAAATACGAAGAAGAAGAAATAAATAACTTACAAAAACAAGAATGGATTAATGACATAAGACAGCTAATGCAAGACTTATATGAAAGTAAAGACTATTTAGATATAATATACTCATCAGATTACAATAATGATTAAATTAATATGATAAATGAAGAATATTTCCAGCTTTGGAAAGAAATTAATACTGAAATAGATTCATGGGAACAAATTATAAAAACATATCTAGAAGTATATTTAAGAACACAAGAGATACAATACCTACATATGTTAATAGAAGGAGCCCAAATACTTATTAGTAAAAAAGAGAAAAGAGATGAATATTATAAAAAAAATTCAATTAATAAAGACTATGAAAAATCGAAACATAGCCCGAATTCCACACCTACCCCCCATATTACCAAAAACTCACTCACAATGGGGACCGACTCTAAAGAAGGGACCTTGGTCTCAAGATCCATGACCCTAACAGTATGATACATACACCCATTGAAAATCATTTTCCTAGCTTTTAGACATGAAACAAATTGACCTCTAGGAATAGTATTCCCCCCTTTCCACTCTAAAATTGGATCTTTTGGAAATTGAAATTTGACCACTCGGGTCCTACAACCTATAGAAGCATAACATGCATGCAACCAATCCATGCCCAAAATCACATCAAAATCAAGCATGTCTAATTCTACCAAATCAAGCAAAGTGACTTTATGAGACAATGAAATAGAACAAATCCTATAGACTCTTTTGCCACTATCGAGTCCCCAACCGGGGTACACACCGAAAAGGTTCTAGTAACTCTTCAGGGAGCACTTCAAATTTCATAGCCACAAAAGGTCTAATGAAAGATAAAGTGGCACCAGGGTCTAATAATGCATAAACATCAATAGAAAAGACTTGCAACATACCCGTGATAACATCCAGGGAGCTCTCTTTATCACCTCGGAATTGGAGAGCATATAAGTAGTTCTTCTTGAGATCATTAGAATCTGAGCCACTTGGAGGGACTTACTTGCTGTCTCTCCCTTGAACCTTTAGCATAGGACATTCTCTCTTCATATGATCGCTCTTCCCACAATTAAAGAAACCATCCATGCCAACTAGGCATTTGCCTTCATGCTTCTTACTACACTTTGCACAATTAGGCCTATCAACATAAGAGCTACCACTATTACCTCCTTGTGGCTTAGGGTTAGACACCCTATCTTTGTTGACCCTTGGTGTGCTCGAGGAGCTTTGGTTGGAAAAACTCTTCTTGAACCTTGATTTACCTTGAACCTCAAATTTACCCTTGGAAGAATTCCAATCATTGGTCCTTGCCCTTTTCACTTCCCTACTCACTTGCTTGAGATTTTCCTCAATTTTCTCGGCATGAACCATGAGACGTGAAATTTTCATACTTGGGATGAGCATTGCTGAACAACATTCATTGACTACCAAATAGGATATCCTCTTCACAAATTTGTTCAACTTGGCCCTAAAGTCCACCACTAAGGTTGGAGAATATTTAGACAATTGGGTTAACATAAGGCTATACTCCTTCTCACTCTTACCTCTTTGGCGAAGGTTGATTAATTCTTGCATCTTTCTCTCCCTCAACTCTAGTGGGAAAAACCTATCAAGGAAGGCTGACTTGAACACTCCCCAATCCACCGAGCCCGCTCTTACGGATCTCTCACCCTTCCAATGCTCATACCATATTTGGGCCACATCCTTTAATTGGTAGGTGGCTAGTTCCGCCTTCTCTGGCTACAACATCCCCATACCATCAACCACCTTAAACACTTCTTCTATAAATCCTTATGGGTGTTCATCTACTTTGGAGCCATAAAACATAGGGGGATTCATTCTATTGAAATACCTTATCCTTGATGCGGTTGTAATAACATTGGGGCCACTTGAACTATAGCATCCCTAGTGACTTCAACTGTTAAAGCACGAGTCGATGTTTGAAGAGTCGTCCCTATTTCAACATTGGTTATAGCCCCCTCGTCTTTAGGAGCTTGAGGATCTTCAGGAGCTTGGGGAGGAACTCCGTCATTGACATTATCCTCTGCACCCTCCTTGCATTCCCCCTTCTTGTATTCATTGCCTATAAGCACAAGATAAGGGTTAGGAAAAGGAATTCATAGAGTTAGGACTCCAAAGCATGACTGAAGAGTAATGAAAGAAGTGAAAGTTCCTAAACATCTTATAGCCTCTCATTCATAAGTGTGGTACACTTCACACTTATGAACAAGACTCTACTAGACTTGGTTCATGAGACATCATCTTAGAATCATTCTAAACCTTGTGCTCTGAATACAAAGTTTGTCACGACCCAGGGGTACCTCCTAGCCATAACACAGCATACTTGACCCCAAAGGGGTCGCATACAAGCCCTTAGCATAATCATAGCATCAAGATATAGAATAATGTGGAAAAATTTAAAACTGTTACAATTGATAGTCAACTTCTTTTTCATAGACGAAAATAAGAATCTAGATTTGTCTCAATCACCATCTAGTACTTAAAGGGTACAAATAAGGTCTAAATCCCTTTACATCAACATAGTCTCAAAATAGGAAAGTACAATAAAACTAGAAATGAATAATCATTCCTCAAACTAGAGGACTTACCAAGCCTAAGCAATAGTCAACCCAAAATTCACTTTAAAGGAGAAGTGTGTATCAATGACCGGAACATACACTCATAGAATGTAGAATATATGGGTTAGCACAAATAATGTACTAACTATGGAAGCCATGCACCAAAATCCTTAAAACATGCATAAAAGGGACATTTAGTTGAAATCATATCTTTATAAAGTTTAGAAATCATTATGCACATATATGAAGAAACATAAGTCATACCAACATATAATCAACCCAAAGTCATACAAGTGCAATGCAAAGGAGTGATCCCATAACCCTTCCAAAATGCTAAGTATCCCATTTAGATCACCAACAACATACATATCTTACTTTTGTATCATCCCAAACCAACATACATAAGTAAGGAGACATTCATGATCATAACTTGGGATAAGTAAAGTCAACCTTAACATTCATGCATACCATACATAAGTCTTCATAACATAAGAGAACCTAATCATAACCCCTCTTAAAGTCCACTTGTGCAATGTATGGGTGAAGTCCCATACCCCCACTCATACTAAGTAGTACCTTTTAAGAAGCCATAATTAAAGTCCATGTTCTTTTCATAGTTCATATTTATATCATTATAGGGATAATAGCCTTAACCGACATAGACTATGTGAGCTACATGGAATCCGGTGTTCTACCCCCACATAGAAAAAAGTTGTCCTACTTGCCAAAGGGTAGGACATACATAACGGCTTATAGGTGGATCCATTAGCTAAGAACTTTATGGGCACATAGTTATGGGATATGAGGATTGCTACTAGAAACCCTGACTAGCTAAACGTAAAAGGTTTCCATCCCATGAGACAACACACATTGGGAAGCCGGACTTGCTAAACATAAAAGCCTCCATCTCATCATCATATCCACTCGGTGCTAAGCATAATTTCCTTTAAAAGTCACATTAAGTATTTACTTAAGTTTAGGTTCATGAAAGAATGCGCTAGCCACTAAAACCAACATAGTATCATAATAGCTCATAGATTCATAACGTGAGAATGGCCTTTCAACCTTAGAATCATCAACATGTGAGTAAACCTTTAACATTATATCCATAGTGTGTTCATGAGAATGGCCTTTTAATCAACACAACAACTTAACATAAACATACATACATACTTCATGCTTAATCAAGTGTGAAGGTATAGGAGAGAATGATCTTGCATCAACACCATAATCACACATTAGTCATAGGTTCATCACCATCTAAGTGAATCACATGTTCATATTATCTTCATCAACATACATGAAGCCTAAAAAATTTCCTTCAAGGCTAAGAATCAAGATCAACACTAACTCCTAGAATTACCATATTAGATAGAGAGATATCATGATTCAACAACATAATCAATTGTCAAGTTACCATTATCAATGAAGCCATACATAGTTCATAATTAAGGAAGAAGGGGAAATCATGGGTCTAAGAGAGATTTATATAAAAATCCCACCATACACCATTAATATAACCATAAATCATCTAAATCAATGATAATAAACCATAATTAAACAATATACATCATTTTAGAAGAAGACCCCTGACTAGACGAAAACCCTAGGCTATGGAAGTCTTAAAAACATGCTTTGACGGGACTTCTTGGGGGATAGCTACCCAAGAATAAAGATGAATCATTCATACTTATGTCGAAATTCTCACGAAATTGGAGTGAAAAGGATGGATCTTGAACCCTAAGCTTCACCTTGTTTATGTTCTTCAATGGAGTTAGAAAAATATCTTGGATCACAAAGTTGGTTTAGTTTTGAGTTTTGTGAGTTGTGAGGTGTTAAAAGAGTTTTAATGAACTAAAAATACTTATATAGGTCTAAAATACCTAATACTAATCGTCCCCACCCTTAATTAATTAGGAATTAGTTAAAACATTTGAACATTGGCCGACTTAGCCAGCTTCCCAAGCCCCCATCAACGAGACCCCACCCACGGGGCGTGGATGGAAACATGGACCGTACTGGTCACTCGTGGTTTGGGGCTTGGGTTTTCCATCTTGACCTTGGTCTTTGCCTCACTCATGAGTCCCTTCCACGTGGCTTAAGTTGGTCCACGGGGTGTGAGTTGGTCCACAAACCGTACTGCATGCTTGTGGAATGGGACTAAAACTTGAAGGTTTTGGGGGGAGTTTGGGGAGACTATGTCTTGAGTCACGACTCCCACCTATGGGGTGTGAGTTTACCCACATGGCGTGGGTGCCCTTGTTGTGAACAAAGCTATTTTTGATAGCTCTTGTCACACCCCAACCCTAGGTGAGGCAGACAAGTACCATATGAACACATGTTTTACAATTCACCTATAATGAGAAAGTAAACAACTATTATGCAAATATATTTACTAATGAGAAGCTTCATATATGACACATGTTGACTAACTGAACCGATACATGTGACAAGTGAAACTATGAATTTAGATGATAGCTTTACAATGTCTACAAAGCCTCTACTGGAATCCATGTATGTACCACTATGACATACGCATAGTAAAGACTCGGCAAAGCCCCAAATCATCCTGGAGCTCACCAACAACCGCTGAGTATCATGTGCTTCTATCGGGGAGATGTACTAGTTGAGTACATGTACCTGTAGCATGAAATGCAGCGTCATTAATAAGGAACATCAGCACGAAAGAATGTACTGAATATGTAAGGCATAATACAACCATATGTAAAATGATAGCTCAAGTGAAACCAAATACCAATAGATAAGGATTAGAGACCATCTTTGCTTAAACTTGTGGAATTGTGTATGTTACATTCTTTATTTACTTTTCTTTGCATTATTATATTCATAAGACATATGATATAAATGACTAGCTAATCAGTGGTAGAAGAGGATGACCCATGCTAGGCATTTTAACACCTGGGATGTTGTCCATATAATTTCACAAATTGGGATCGGCCCATGCTAGGCTTTCACCCCTGAGCTACCACCCTCTTATACCAATTGGGATAGGCCTATGCTAGGATTTTGCCCCTGAGCTGCCACCCTTCTATGCCAATTAGGATCGACCCATGCTGGGCATTTTCCCCTAGGCTGCCACCCATAATTATATAGATTGCTTCACTTAGATTCTTTAATCTTTTATATTCTTGTTTTGATGTTCATAACTCTTTTAAGATTGTTGTTTTGATGATCATAACTCTTTGAGATTGCTATTTTGGTGGTCATAATCATTATTGAGATTTGGAACTATGGACCAGTAGTAGAAGTCATATGAATATGGACTTATGATAATAACAATGACATGGGAAGCAAATATGACATGAACGTGTAATACTTAGGAGCTTATATCACTCAGTAAGCATCTTGACATCTCAATTTGAAGCACATATCAAGTGAAGATATTTAACATTCAGCCAAGAGATTTGAACTCTATATGATAGCAAAATACTCACTAACTAATATCAAATACAAGGTATGCGTGAACATTGAACCAAGGGAGAACGTGGGCAGATTCAACTTTAGGATGGATACATATTCCAAGTAAGTACATATAAAATGTACTATAGAGAAAGTAGGGATCTTTTGAGGTAACGTTATAGCCTAACACAATAGAAGTAATAACCAATAAAGGGAACATATGAACTTGTAAAAAGATGACATATATATAGATAATTGAAGCAAGTTGACATGATATGGGCAGATTGTATATCCAACATATAAACATATGTACTATGTATAATCTAGGATCATTTTGATTTATATAAGGGGAATACGTGCCAAGGGTACTTTGATGATATTAGAGTACTCACTTTAATCAGTCGCTACCAAGGACACTTAGAAAGCTTACTTTGTAATACAAGTGTTGGATTCATGCCAAAGAAATAGGAAATCAAATAGCCTTACATACTTTGCTATACAATTCAACATGTATGACTTAAGCTCCTTCTCTTCATATTACTAATTTACAACAAAATAAGTTGTAAGACTAGTATTAGTAGCTAATCAATAAATTTGAGCTACTTGATCTCACCCAAATAGTAACAAAGTAGTAAGCATGCAATTTATCTAGCTAGTTTTTTCTTTCCTTCCTTTCCCTTTAATCATGTCTATATACTGTACAATCTTCGTATCATGTCCTCCCCAAAACTCCCTGCAATATTTTAGTCCTTTAAAGTCTCCATAACTTTCCCGCACATCTAGTCACATCCCTTATCATAACATATATAAAAGAATCCTTAAACATAATAATGTAACATAAGCAATATAAAGCATCGTTTCTGATCACCAACACTTGAAGAGTTAACATTACTTTTAAAGTGCTCAAGCAAGCTCATAATTGAATTTAAAGAGGAGTCCCCTTTATGGTTGTCCCAACATGCACTAATCACCAGAACATCCTCCCCAATATTACACCATGTAAAAGTAACAATTTCCAACTCACTAACACATACCAAGTGTCCTAATTTACTTAAGCACAATAGGGAGAAAATTGCAGTAGCTTACCATGCTGGACAAAACTACCACTTGTTAAGACTTCGATTCTTCAAGGTAAAGCTTGTCCTCCTTAACTTGTCTTAAATTATACCTTCCGATAGCTTGAACTCCCTAATATTTCAGAACTCTAATGGTATTTAATGGATGTTGTATAAAGCTAAGAGAGAGAAGAGAGAAAGCTCCAGAAATCAGATTTTTTTTATCAAAGTAAAATGGTTGAAAAAAAACTGATTTCAATCCCTTTTAAAGGGACCTGCTTTGGCCAACTTTCTCACTCATTTTGGGCCATAATTTGTCAAGTAGGTGACCCACCTATTTGGACTTTTTACTTGGGCCTTTTTGGACTTAACAACATTGGGCCTTTTGCCACCTTTCTTGTACTTCATTTGCAGCCAACATGTGTATTTAATTTAGGCCACACATTTAAGTAGGTGATGCCCCTACTTTTCCATTCAAATTATTTCTTGTGGGCTTGGAAATATTGGGCCTTGTCTATCCATTTTCCCTTATTCTTCTAATCAAGTTGGGCCGGATTCATACAAGTAGGTGTTAGTGCACTTGGCCCAATAACATGGTCAAAAGTTTCTTAGAAGGTGATGCACCTACTTGGTCCTTTGGGTTGGTCAATAAGTTAAAGTAGGTGATGCACCTACTTGGTCCTTTGGGCTGGTCAACAATTCAAAGTAGGTGATGCACCTACTTGTCACCTACTTGTCACCTACTAGCTTAGTGTAGTCAATTAAGCACCTCAACATCTTATTCCATCTCTAGACCTTAATACCGTTAATTTAACTTAAAACTTAAAATTTAGACTCAAATACCACCTTATGATCTCAAGTTTAAATACTTTCATCGACGTCAACTTAATCGAGTCGCATCAAAATCTATGGGCAGTTCACTTTAAACCTATTCTATTATCAGTAATCGCATAGGAAATCGAGTTCATAACTATACCAAAGGCAATTCATAATCATCATATAAATAGAACTAGTACACATAGAATAAGTGATGTTACAACTTTTTAGGCAGTCCTCTTTTTCCTCCTCAAGGACCATTGGGGGGTTCTTGGGTGGGCCATGCTTTGACGTTTAGGCACTAGGACCCTAGTACTAACTTAGGGAAGTTAATATACTACTGTTATCTTGATGTTAACCCTCTTTAGGACACTAGACTACTTGGTAGGCCCTAGCTTAAGTCATTGGATTTTCGGGGTGTTACAGTATCCCATTAAATCTATATTTCTAATTATTTTCTCATTTACTACCTCCTTGGTCCGACAAGTACCAACGAGGCGAGTTCTAATGGTGCGCACTATTAAAAAGACTTCTAAGCGAAAGAATTAACAATACATACATGAACACTATACATGAATTACTTAATAATTATTCATACTTTGTTAATTTCTCATAATTCCCACAACCCTAGTTGTGGATTTAGCTACTCATGATTGAAATTACACAATTCATATTTAGGTAAAAAGAATTCATGAACTTATGATTAGAGTAGAGGAAACCCAAAATCTCCAATTGAATTTCGAAGCGAAAATCTTATAAACTGAAATTCGGAAATCATATTGCAAAAGTTCGCAAGTTAATTCCCAAAGAAAATATCAATAACTAAATGTAAACAATAATGTCTAACCCCCAAAAATGAGGTTTACTTACCCTATTGAAAGAAAAACATGTCGAAAACAAAATGAAACAAAACAAGGAAATAAACTTCTGGGACACGACATTGATAGACGACTCGACCTATGGACTGTGGGTTGACCTACGGTCCGTAGGTCCCCTTTGTTGGTTAACACTTAGAATTTTCATTAGAGGCTGGAACCTTTAACTCCAAGTTCATCAATGATGGATGTGGACGACGGACCATAGGTTGGGTACTCTTTCGTGGCCCTACACTTAGGATTTTCATCAGGTATTGGAACGTCAACTCTCTAAACACATTCGACAGATGTTTAAGACGGCCCATGGGTTGACCTATGGTCCATAGGTTGCTCTGTAGTTCCACACTTGGTTAGACTTCCTTGATGATCCATCTATGCCTACCCATCGACGGACCGTTGAAGGACCTACGATCTGCGGAATATGTCCGTGTGTGGCTCCTTCTGCTCAATATCAGTTGTAATCTCACTCAACCACGTCCAAGCTTATTTCATGTAAATATTGGACATAAAACATTATTTCTAATACAAAATGGCGATAGACAGACACAACTCTTAAGTGAAATGTATCAAAAATAATGTAAACTCACTGTATATCAACACCCTCAACTTAAACAAGTTGTTTGTCCTCAAGCGACACACTAACTCTCTAAATGACACTTGTGTAGAAGCAAACATACAAACTCAAACAATCACACGACCATTTCAATCCATTCCATTTTCTCACTGTAAATCTTTTTTCTTAGACTCAACAAGCCAATTCATATGGATCAAAACTTGACATAGATCGACCAACAGACACCTCAACATACACCATTCACAATAGCTAAGGTATCAATTTTCCAACAATGTAACTAGTGCCCTTACTTCAAAAGAAATCCTTTTTCACTCACAAGAGATATGACTGTCAAGTTTTTTTTAGGATTCATTCAACACTCACGCTTGGATGTGACTTCGAGTAAAGTTATGCTCAATACCATAGCCTTTCCCATATTTTCACTTCTTAGACTCTCCAAAAAGTGCAATGAAATTATTCAACTTGGCCTTGTGGTTAAGCTTCTTAGACACTGGTAATACTTTGCCATGAACACTTGATGCAATTGGTACCATGTATGGATTGAATTATATGGAAGCTTAACAAACCACACCACAACATGACTAGTCAATGAGAGAGGGAAGACTCTCAACCCAATGACATCCATATCCAACTCCGGACGCCCCACACAACTTTTACAGTCTCTTCTCAATTTAGCCGTGTCGCCATGCGATTCTTCCTAAGCTAGCCCAGAAAATAACCCTCTCACTGTATGCATCTGCATAAGACTGATGGCCACCACAAATTTATGCCTTGGAGGTAGAGGAGAAGGAATAATGGGCCTTTATGATTCAACTGTATTGAAGTCAACCCTGTAGTTATCACGCAACCTTGGCTCTCTCGAATTCTGCACCCTGAGCGCATCTCCAATTAGATTTCCACCATGAACCTGAGCTTGCACATTAACAACCCTAGGAGGATGCAATTGTACTCCATTACCTAGATTCTCTCCAATTGGATTGATTTGGACCCCTTTATTAATCATTTTTCTCAAAGTTTTGCTCAACTCTAGATCATCGGGGGTCAATGGTTTGCCTCGATGCCGTGTACTTGGCATACACTAGAGTAGAAACCTGTAGAAAACAAAAACAAAAGAAACGTAAAATCAAGAAATAATTGACTAAAGTTTAATAATGTAGCTAAACCTAATCCAAAAGCCTCATTCCCGGACAGCGGTGCCAAAATTTGATTCACTCAATCTACGCTTCCCTAAAGAAGTATAAGAGATCATCATCAAATAAAGAACCCAACTTTTAGGTTGGGGTCGATCCCACGAGGAATATGGTTCAGACTTAAACTTAACTCACAATTATATTCATTTAGTCAAACTATTTTCGAGACATGTAAATAAATGTGGGGGTTTTAGGAAATAAATAATTGATTGTTGTTTAAGTAACAAGTGAGCAAGATTCAAACTTCGAGTTATCAATAAGAGAGAGAAACTAGGTTGTATGTGTTCCCCATAAGCTCTTAACGTGGTAATCCTAATAATAGTAATCATTTCCCAGTGTTTTACATGCAAAGTTGGTAAGGTAGGCATCCCTAAGTGATTGGTCCTCCAAATAAGGAATTTCACCCTGCACCTTTGTCCAGCTACGTGTGTATACTTCACTAACCCTTACCTTTACCTCATATTAGACATCACATCAATGTATGAATTAGTTTTAACCCTCACACCAATTGACTTTAGACTATTAGATAGTACCCCACTAAATCTCTATTGTTAATTATTTTCTCATTCAACTACCTTCTTGGTCTGGCAAGTAGCAACGAGGCAAGTTCTAACATTGCGCACCATTAAAAAGACTTCTAAGCGAAAGAATTAACAATACATGCATGAACATTATTCAAGAATTACTTAATTTTTATTCATACTCTGTTAATTGCTCATGGTTCCAACAACCTTTGTTGATGATTTAGCTACTCATGCTTGAAAGAACACAATTCATATTTGGGTAAAAAGAATTCATGAACTTATGATTAGAGTAGAAGAAGCTCGAAATCTCCAATAGAATTTCAAAGCAAAAATCTTATAAACCGAAATCCATAAATCAAATTGCCAAAGTTTGCAAGTTAATTCTCAAAAGAAAATATCAAGAACTAAAATAAAAAAATATTTTATAACCTCCAAAAATGAGGTTTACATACCCTATTTTTAGAAAAACATGTCCTAAATAAAAAGGAAACAAAATAAGGAAATCAACTTCTGGGATACGGCGTTGATCGACAACTCAACCTACAGACTATGGATCTACCTACTATCCGTAGGTCCGTCCGTTGGTCAACACTTAGAATTTTTCAACAAAGGCTGGAACCTTTAACTCCCAGTTCATCAATGATGGGTGTGCATGACGGGCCGTAAGTTGACCTACGGTCTATGGGTTATCTTTCGTGGCTCTACACTTAGGATATTCATCCAGTATTGGAACTTCAACTCTTTGAACACATTTGATGGATGTGCAGTACGACCCGTGGGTTGACCTTCGGTCTATAGGTTGCTCCGTAGTTCCAAACTTGGTCAGACTTTCCTGATTCTCCATCTACGCCTACCCATCGATGGACCGTTAAAGGACCTACGGTCCGTGGATCTTGTCTGTGGGTGGTTCCTTTTGCACAAATATAACATCACCTTACGCATAAGTTGGGCTAGGATCTTGAGTAGAGGAGTCAGTAGCAACTAATGTGTCTATATCAACCCAAAATGATTCTAGCTCGGTCTAGAATCTCGAGAGATCAATAGTTGGTTAATGTTGACCCCAATCTAACAACCGTTTCTTTGATGCATCATTATATTGATGAACGACCTGAATCTTCTCTTTAACAACACTCTACATCTGTACCTCTGAATATACTACTACCTTTTTCATCCATGGCCTTTTATCTTGTAGAAGTGTCGCCATCTAGGTCACAAACTTTTTGACACTTGCTAATGGAAACATGGAGGAATGTAAGGCAAGTCGAGCACATGGTGTGCCATCAATTGGGTTGGAAGAAGATTGGGGAGCAATCCCAATAGGCTTGGTGGTAGGGGATGGAATGTTGCCCTATTGGGCTGCCTCGGTGCAAGTGTTTCACCCATAGGCTGAATATTAATCTATATACCCCTTCTTGGTGTTTATGGGTTTGCCTCATCTCAAATAAGACAAACATTTATGGTCCTTGTCAACTAAACGTACTGGTCAATACTATACTCCAAGAGTGTGGCCTCTCTGCTCAACCTTAATTTCAAGCATGGGAATGGAATAGTAGTATTAATCCGAAATGCACTCTCATAGATCTAGGCTATAATCACGTAGGTGAGGTTGATATCATGCCTAGCCATAAAAAATGCTATTATTACAGCTCAGTCCAAAGTCAACACACTTTCCACCATCGTGGGAGAAAGTCTGGCCTAGACTATTCCACTAAAACTTGGCCGAGAAATTTAGTGTGCCCTTTTTTATAAGGATTTTCAATTCCCTAACCTACTTTGCATCAAGTCCTTCCTCAACAATGTATCCTGCTACCCATCACAGCAAAGACACTCTCTAATCGGTATCCTTCACAGTGGCCCTCTTTTGGAACTACTGCATCCTATAATCAAGCTCAGTTGTATTAATCAAGGTTAGTCATATTAATCTACTACTCATGGAAAAAGCATAATCGATCGCTTATCATCGTAAGGGTTTTATGATGAATTTGAGATTTAGACTCATTTAAGGCCTTATTTATATAACTTTAGTGGCCTTACTTATTTTGTGGCAATAATTGATGAAAAACCCTTGATTTCTAGGTATATGGATTGAGGAAAAAGGCAAGGACACTAATTTGCAAAAAGGAATGAAGCGAGCTGAAAGAATGAAGAAATGGCAAGACTGGTGATTGCCAAGTCCACTTGGCAAGTCTCCGAATAGCTATTTACCGCCTAAAGTTCCAGTGTGCCAAGCCCTGAGGGAAAGAACCAAGTTTACGAGTAAAAGGAGCAGTCGGCAGATTGCCGAGTGGTTTTGCGATATTGTTGGATCTACCAAAGTTATAGACCTTGAGGATGATGAAGGCCAAAGCAGAAGGGCAATGAAAATGACTAAAGGGCGGATCGTCGAGCGGTTCGGCAAGCCCAACTTAGTTCGCTGAGTGACTATTCACAGCACATTTTTGGCAACTATAAATAAATTTTTGAACATTTATTTTAGTAATCAATTACTCTTCGGATTAGATTAATACTAAGTTTTGAACTGTGAGACAATTTTTCTCTAGTTTTTCATTAGCATTGAAAAATTGAAGTTTTTCACTTTTGAGAAGCTGGAAGTGGGTCTTTGAGATTCTTCGAATTGGACCAATTATAAAGATGAAATCAATCTTACTCAGTTGATGGAAACTCAAATTGGTAACGATTTTTATCTTTCTACAATGTCTAGCTAAAACCCCAATTCTTGGGGTGTGATTATGTGATTATGGGCTGATTTAGTTTATAGGTATTGCTAATTATTAGTTTAAATGCTATTTAGAAGTGAATTTAATCACTAATTATGGTTTAATTAAAGAATTGTAGTTGCAAATGCATTTCTACCCTTGTGTTTTTGGCTTGCTCGAGAGTGAGGTTTTAAAACTAAGATTATTGATTGATGGTCTGTGGGTTGTCATGGGTTCAGCTCGTGAGAGTAAATCTTAAACTCAATTCCACGCATTTAGCTCGAAAGAGTGAATTGACTAAGGTGTGGGTTGTTCTTATTTCGCATACTTGTTGATGTTCGAGAGAAATGGACTTGATTGGGGGTAAATTTTTTGAGAGAAAGTTTACCTCCTCTGTAGTCTAGACTACTTACTAATATTGAGCTATTTTTTAATTGTTGCAATTACCCATTTGTCTATATTAGCCTATAATTGAATCACATCCCAAGAACCAGTCTCACTATTGTTAACTCGTATTGTTTATTGCTTTTTGTAGTTGATAACTAAAACCAAAACCCCCATTTGAAATTCATGTCACCCCCTGACTTGAATAATGTATTTATTTGATAATGTTTATTCCTATGACTGATTTGATCATGTTCACACTTTCTTATTGAATCTTAAACAAGTACCGTTCCTTGTGGGATTCAACCCCAACTCATTTGGTTAGGTTATATACTGATTAATGACCGTTGACACATAGTATTGGATGAAGTATCTTTGAAGCGTCATTAATCATGTTGCTCAAGAACGGTATAACATATTGAAGGATGAAAGGGCAGTTGATGCGGGTCCTCTTGATTGGGAAAAGTTTAAGGTCCCTTTCCTTGATAGGTTCTTTTCACTTGAGATTTAGGAGGTAAAGGTACTAGAATTAATCAACATAATCAAGGAAATATAAGTATGATGGAATATTCTTTGAAATTCACACAGTTGTCTAGATATGCTCCTACTATGGTTGTCAATCTTAGGGAAAGAATGAGTAAGGTTGTTTCGGGTGTATCCAAAATAGAGGTTAGAACCACCATGCTTATCAATGATATGAACATTTCTCACCTAATGGTTCATGCTCAACAAATCGAACAGGAAAAACATAAGGAAAAGTATAGGGATGCAAAGATGGCCAAGACCAATAATGCTGACTTTACACATTTGAGGTCCGATGGACATTATTGTTCCATGTTTCGACAAATGTTTTCTAGTCAAGGTTCCACCAATGTTCCGGCTCCTAAATATAGCAAATATAGGGTGTCTAACTATAAAATTCAAGGAGGAAATGGTGGGGGATCTTCATTGTCTACTTGTGCTAGGTATGGAAGAAAGCATGAGGGTAAATTCCTACCCGATTCTACTTCTTGTTTTGGTTGTGACAAGATGGATCATAAGATGAGGGATTTTACCTTAGTTTCTATGAATGAAGTAGATAATCATCTATGGGATCAACCTTATCCTTTGTCAGGTTCTGCTGTGAGTTAGAAACAAAAAAGGTTTTATGCACACTAGAATTGTCATGAGGAAGAGGGTTCCCCTGATGTGGTTACTGGTATGTTGAAAGTCTTCAATATTTTTGTTTTTGATTTGCTTTATTCTAGTGCTACTTTGCCTTTTTTGATGCCATATGTGGCCATTTTATTTAATATTCTTCCGGATGTGTTGTTAGATCCATTTTTTGTCTCTACTTCTTTTGGTGATTCTATTGTGGCTAAAAGACTCTATAGAGATTGTCCCAACTCCTTATCCCATATAGTCACTCATGTTGATCTTGTAGATCTTTCTATGTCAGATTTTTATTTTATTCTTGGTATGGATTGGCTACATTTACTTTATGTTTTTATTGATTGTAGTACCTGAGTAGTCAAGTTTCAGTTTCCAAATGAACCCATTCTAGAGTGGAAAGGGGGAAATTCTATTCCTAAGAGTAAATTTGTATCTTGTCTTAAAGCTAGAAAAATGATTTCTAAGGGTTACATATAACATCTTGTTCAGGTTAGGGATTTGGATTTTGAAACCCTTACTCTTGATTTTGTCCCATTGTTAATTAATTTCTGAAAGTGTTTCCTAATGATTTACTAGTGTTTCCCCTGAAAGGGAAATAGACTTCGATATTGATTTTCTCCCAAATATGTAACCTATCTCTGTTCCTCCTTATCATATGGCCCCAACAGAACTGAAGGAGATAAATAAGAAATTAAAAGATTTGTTGGATAAGTGTTTCATCTGACCGAGTATCTCTTTATGTGGTGCTCAAGTTTTGTTTGTTCAAAAGAAAAATGGTTCACTTCGTATGTGTGTTGACTATCCACAACCAAAAAAGGTTATCGTTAATAACAAATATCATCTTCCAAGGATAGATGATTTGTTTGATAAACTAAAAGGGGCAAGTTACTTCTCTAAGATTGACCTCTGGTCGGTCTATCCACCAATTGAGCATAAAAGGAGATGACATTCCGAAGATGGATTTTCAAACTCGGTGTGGTCATTATGAGTTTTGGTAATGTCATTTGGCTCAAGTTATGCTTTGGCCGCCTTTATGGATTCGACGAATAGGGCGTTTAGACAATACCTTGATATGTTTGTAATTATGTTCATAGATAATATCCTTATTTACTCAATGAGTAAGGATGAGCACACCGATCATTCATGGACTGTGTTGCAAATACATAAAGACCGTGAACTATTTGCAAATGTTCAGAAAATGTGAGTTTTGTTAAGATCTTTGGCTTTTCTTGGTCACATTATCTCCTGTTAGGGTATTGAGGTAGATCGAAAGAAGACGGATCCGGTTAAGATTTGTCCTACTGATGAGTCTGAGATTTGGACTCATTTAGGGCTTTCTTTGGATAGATTTAATGTCCTCAAATTCCTATTTTGTGCCCATAACTAATGTAAAATCCTTGATTTCAAGGTATTTGGATTGAGGAGCGAAGCAAGGACACTAATTTGCAAAAAGGAACGAAGCGAGCTGAAAGAAGGAATAAACGAGAGCATGGTGATCGCCAATTCCATTTGGCGAGTCGCCATATGGCCAGTTGATTGCCAAAAGTTCTAGTATGCCAAGCCTTGAAGGAGAAAATGAAGTTTGTGAGAGAAAGAAGCAGTCGGTGGATCGTTGCGTGGTTCTATGATGCAGTGTTTGATTGCCCAAATTTACATATCTTGAGGTTGTTGATGGCCAAAGCAAGAAGACGATGGAATGGGTCAAGGGGCAAATCGTCGAGTTGATTGCCGAGCCCGAATTATTGCGCTGAATGGCCCTTTGCATAATATTTTTGGCAACAATGAATAAATTTTCAAACATTAAATTATAATCTTTTATCTTTTTTACAAGTATCATCTTTTGAATAGTTTGAACTCTAAGTTTGGAGACAAGTTTTCCTTAACTCTGAAGAATAGAAGTTTTCATTTTTGAGAAAGTGAAAGTGGATCTTTGAGATTCTTCAATTTGGACCTTTGTAAAGACGAAATAAATCTTACCCAGTTGATGGACACACAATTTGGTAACTATTTCTATATTTTTATGATATATAGCTAAAACCCCAATTCTTGGGGTGTGATTATGTGATTATGAGCTGATTTAGTTTGTGGGTATTGGTCATTGTTAGTTTAAATGTTGTTTAGAAGTGATTTCAAACAGTAATTGTGATTCAATTTAAAGAATTGTAGTTGATAATGCAGTTCTATCTTTGTGTTTTTGGCTTGCTCGAGAAAGAGGTTTTAAAATCAAGATTATTGAATTGATGGTTTGTGGGTATTGGGTTGTCATGGATTCCTCTCGAAAGAGTGACTCCTAAACCTTTTTTCACACATTCAGCACGAGAGAGTGAATGGACTAAAGCATAGGTTGTTCTTATTTGCATGCCTGTCGATGTTTGAGAGAAATCGACCTGATTCGGGGTAGATTGTTCGAGAGAAAGTTTATCCCCTATAAAGTCTAGGTTATTCACTAATTTATAACTATTTACTAACAGTTGCAATTACCCATTTGTCTATATTTTCCTATGATCCAGTCATATCCCAAGAACTCGTCTGAATATTGTCATCTTCGTATTATTTATCGTTGTAGCTGATAGGTAAAACCAAAACCCCCTTTATTTGACATTCGTTTCACCCCCCAGAATCTTAAAGACGTACCACTCCATGTGTGATTCGAGCCCAATTCATATAGTTGGGTTATGTACTGACTAACGATCATTGACGCTTAGAATGGATTAAGTGTCTTTGATAATGCTATTCAATCAAAATGGCGCCGCTGCTGGGGAGTGTTGTTGATTAAGATTCTTTAGTTAAGTTTAATTTTGTTCTCTTTAGTCATAGTTGAATATACTTACTTTTATGTTTTGGTTTGTTCGATGATTATTTAGAACAGAATAAAGGAGCTTGTCTTGTAGCAACGGTGACCAAATGGACCACTCTACTTTGAGGATGATGATTCTTAGGGATAACATCCTATGTTTCTGGCAGATGGAGGGTGATTCAATCTATGGATTTTGGCTGAGATTTAAGTCACTATTGCTGCAATGCCTAACTCATGGAATATCAGATAACATGCAACTGGACTGCTTCTATAGA
This sequence comes from Solanum bulbocastanum, assembly GCA_037074985.1. NCBI lineage: Eukaryota > Viridiplantae > Streptophyta > Magnoliopsida > Solanales > Solanaceae > Solanum > Solanum bulbocastanum. Next base: position 16,110,564 of record CM073599.1, read on the forward strand.
GGTCTTTGTCTGAAAAACAGAGGAATGGCTGACCAAATTTCGCCGGGTGGTCTCACATGACTACCCTATGTAATAGTAGCCCAGCTCCTTAATCACATGGCCATGACCAACAAGGAGACTGAGATGGACTAGATTTTGGCCACATTATTGACTCAGCTAGATCTCGTGGCCAAACAGATTATGGAACTGGAAGTATAGTACAAAGCCCAAGGTACATTCCCACTCACGAGTGTATAAAGCCTAAGGACAACGAGGGTTGACAAGTTGAAGAGATTCTCTCACTCATTCTCCACAAAGTCAAAGGACACAACAAAGTTTTAAATGAGACAAGAAAATATCTCACTGCTGAATCAGATGATTGCTTCCCATGGCATGTCTATCAGCTATTGGAGGCCCAAATGGGCTATGCTTTATCTTCTCTCTATCCTATAAATCAAGATTGATTTTGGAATTACGTCGTTCCACGATGTTAACTAAGGCACTTCTTGGGAGGCAACCCAAGTTTGATTTCTTTCATTTTGCTTTAGAATTAATCCTATGTTGAGTTTGCAGGGTGAAGTGTAAAATGTGTCAAAAATTACAAATTGGCGAGCAGAATGTCCAGTTGGTGACTCGCCGAAGTGGTCGGTGAGCCCCACTTTGACCACTGTTAGACTCACAAAATTTAGAAATTAGAGTATATAAAACTTAGCGAGCCCAAGAGCAAATCGGCATGTCACTAAACATGTCGGCAATCGTGACTTAATCCGCCATTTGGACCCCCACATTAACTAGAGGTCCTGTAAAACTTGGTGAGGTAAGTGCCCACTCAATGTGTCTTCGAGTGGGTCGGTGAGCAAGAATAATGTCGTCGAATGGGCAAGAACTTGATGGTTTTAAAGGCCAAAAGTTTGAAAGGATAAAATCTTTCACATTCTCGTAGTTTTGAACTTTCCAAACTCACACCTGAACTATATTTTCCCCTATTTTTGCGTTATTATCGCTTTTTGGTCGTCGATTGTGTGTTCGGAGTTGGATTCTTTACCGCCTATCTATTCAAATCTTGTATTCGGCATTAAAGGTTTGTTTTCCCAACCCCAAACTTGTAATTAGTAATTTTTACTCATTCGCAATTGTTCGTATCTTAGTTTTGTGTGATGGGCCTCTCTGAATTGTAAATGCCTGCTTGTGTGCCTATTTTAATTTAAATATCTTGCCTAAGTTGTCGATATTGTGTATTTCCCTAATTCTCGTGCTTAAAATTGGTCTAAAATGTCGGGTTGTGCTTAAATTGTTATTGGGTCTAATTGGGTGAAGTCTAAGTAACCCACATTTGTGCTGACGTACTTTTCCCAATGATGGAGCGGTTGACATTATTCTTAAGCAAAAAAGTTTTCAAAAGGCCAAATTTGGCAAAACTGGGAGAAGTTTATGTATCCCGAGGGAATAGGTGTAATGGGTCAAAGATTTATTGAATGAGTGCGTGTTTTGATTTTGTTTTTGGGGGCTGTGGGGTTGAATTTTGGAAGATAGGTTGAAAGTAGGCACGTTGGGCAGTTTGGGGAGTTGGGTCGAGCTGGCCGAACTACTCGGCGGTTCTCTGAATCCCCCTATATTGCCTTTAATTTCATGCTAAAAATTTGAATTTGTGTTTTGTTACTTTCAGCAAGAAGCCTGAGTTCGTCAAAAGTCTTCGTTGATCATCCTTTCTATGCCCCTAACCCCTAAAATGCATTGTATCTTCTGGCGGGCTAGTCCTTGCTCACCGAATGCTGTCGGCGATTTATCAAAAAGCCATTCCCATCGATGACATGCTAAATTTTCTGAGAAATTTTGAGTCAATCCTTTCGGCGAGCCCGATCTGGCTCTCCAAAGTGATTCAGCGACTCGCCAACTAGTTAGGTGAGTTTGTCTGCACCTGTTTTTTTTTTTTTTTTTTTTTGCAATTTTGCTTGAATTATTTCTAACTTTCTTTGTTGTTTTTTGCAGTTATGGCTAGAACCAACCTTGATATGTCACCCCGTAAACGAGCACATAACGTAGTTATAAATGATGGAGGAGCCAATCCTCCTAAAAAGCAAAGAACAGAGCCTCCAAAGGGTGCAAGCTCAATGGCAAGAAGCCAGTTTCTGAGGTTTCGAAGTACAACTGTGGTAAGGAGAGAGAGTCCATAGACTCCCAGGCTGCACTCTCCAAGTCGGATGATGACCAGCCTTACACTCCAGGCGAGTAGAACTTCGTGCTAGGTCTCGTCTTGACTCTTCGAGATCTCCAGCACCACTCTTTCTAGCAGACACAGTACCAGCTCTAGTACCACCTATGGCCCTAGTGCCACCTATGCAGGTCCCTCTTCCTAGGGTTCTGAACAGATTTAAAGTTGATCGGTTGTGAACTATTTTGGAGGAGAAGCTATTTTCTACAGAGGGCCTAGATGGCAAATACTCTAGGGTGAAGGAGACACTTCAATATCATTTCTTTAAGCAGTTTACTAGGCTCTGTGGCCCCTATATTCCTACATATGTCTGTGAATTTTACTCCAAATATGGTGACCAGGTTCCTAAAGGGAAGAAGAAGGCTAATACCGTCAAACTAGTGGGGTCTATCATGGTATGGGGGATAGTAGTGCACTATAGCCATGACCACATCAATGCGGTATTTGGTAGAGAGTCAGACTTTGACTACCCTAATTTGGCTACCACTACACCATTAGTAGATGAGCTCTTGGGCTAGCTAGCTCCTGTTATCTCTAACACCACTCCGAGGTGGATTGAGGCAGGAGTCCCGATTGAGAAGAAGGACTTGAGTGTAGCTGCTCAATATTGGTTTGGATTCATTAGCAGCTCCATTATCCCACCCCAGAATGAGTTCATTCTCGGCCATCCTAAGGCGGTCTACCTCGAGTCGCTTATGTCTAAGAAGAGAATTGACATGAGACTTATCATCAGTTAGGAGAAGGCCATGAGGGCCAAGAAGCATTAGACATCCTTTCCTTCTCAGTTTTGATTACGAAGTTGTGCCGGCATGCGAGAGTCCTTTGTGATGAGATGAGAGATTTTGAGGTCACTCTTACATCTTTTACTGATATTCGACATATAGGGGTCGAGTACACACGAGGGGAGCCGGATAGCAGGAGAGCAGCTCCAGTAGATACATCCCCAAAGGTGGATGTTGACACTATACCTGCAAAGGCATCCTCGGAAGATACATCCCCGAAGGTGGATATTGACACTATACCTGCAAAGGCATCTTTGCCTACTCTGGCGTTGAGCCTTCAGGTACTTCCACTGCCTCCCAGTCTCCTGGTACTTTTACTGCACCCCAGCCCACCAAGATCACTCAGGCCGTGGGCCTAAAGATGGGGCACTTAGCACATTCTGCATATGTGAGGGCTACTAGATTAAAGGCTGATGTAGCATGGATTAACACTCTCACTGTGTGCTGCACTGACACCCCTACAAGCATCGATTAACACTCTCACTGCGAGAGTTGAGACTTGTGAAATTAAATAGGGGCAACATCAGAGGTGATGACCTTGAGATTCCTTCGACTATCACCAGAGATATACAGATAGATGACACAGCATCTGATGAGTCAGAGGTAGTGACTGCCGAGGAGCAGATTGAGGTGAGGAAGGAGACCATATATAGAGACCTATCGATCTGGAGGAGACGATTGTACAGTCAGTGACTCAGATATCAGTGATAGAGACATCCATGGCAGGCCCTAGTGGATCGAGTGCTACTGCTACTACACCTGGCACTGATGTCTCGACAGATGGAGCGAATGTGTATACGAGATCCCTCTTTACCTCCCTCTCTATCATTTTTATTCAATTTTTTATATTTTATTACATTTGAGGACAAATTACTTTTTATTTGTGGTGGGGTTAGGTATTTCCATACCTACCTCTTGTGATTATGACTTTTCTGTATATATTGTGTTTTGACATAGTTTTTGTGTATGCTTGAGCTTGTGGCTCCTTGTTTTAATAGTAAATGGTTTTAGGATAGTTCTAAAATTTTTGCCACATTTTTTATTGTGTGTGAATGTGGTTATTCTTGTGCAAATTTGTGTATTGGTTATGATCAATACCAATGACTTTAATAATTCTCTCAATCGAACAAACATGAATGTGTGGCTAAGATGAGGCCAATGAAGTTGCATAGGCAATATGTGAACTTCATGCATCTCGTTGTGACTTGCCAATTATTGAATTGTGTCTTTTGTGATGAACATTGCACACTAGTGAAAGTGTGGAGTCTTGTTTGATATTGGTGTCAATGCCTTGTTTGATGAGCTTACTGTGAACCATCTGTGATGACACCTATAGTTGTCCCCATTGGTCCGGTTGACCAAGTGATGTGAGCTCTTGAAATGATCTTAGGTAACAATTTTAAATAGTGAAACAATATGACATTATACCTCTATTGTGGCCTATCTTGTGAGTGTGTGATCTTTGCTTGAACACCCTTTTAGATTTACCCTTTTCTTGGAAGAAACTTGATGAAATTCTAACCTTTCTTTATCCCTTCACCCTTAATCTTCATGAGATGTGATTTGTTTGAATAGCCAACTTAGGCCAAAAGCCTAAGTTGGGTGTGGTGAAAAGAGAAGGTAAATTAAGAAGTGCAAAGAAGGCCCCCGTTTACCCATGGTTTTGAGAAAGATGGAACCCCTCCATACAAAAAAAAAAAGAGAGAGAAAGAAGAGAAAAAAAGAAGAATAAAATAAATGAAAATGTTTGAAATAAAGTTATGAAAGTGCAAAAGAAATGGGGTGTCCAGTATTCCATGTAAAGGGAATAATAGGGTGACTTTTGAGCATGAATAAGAATGTAGAAGAAAACGAAAGGAAGTGTTGTTCACACCACATTTCATGAGGATAGCAGCCACTGAGCCTAAATGACTATACCTTTACACTCAGCCCTGTTACAAGCCTTTAAAAGACCTTTTTGATCTAGAGTCAGCTAAAACAAAGGTTGATTAGAAAATGAGGGAAAACCTATGGGTGAAGTCATGCATGTGTTCTTCTTTGTGAGTGTGAGAGTTGTTCTGATTCCAGAGCTATAAATTGTTGAACAAATTGTGTGTTTATATGGAATCATCCTTGTGTTAGGGCATTTGAGTACCTTTGTGGAGCTTGAACTTGCATCTGAAGTAAGTATTGTGAACTTGAGATTCTTTGATCATAGTGAGTCACAACGTTAATCTTTGAGTGCATAATTGATCCTTGCATAAGTAATTTGAGTCTTGCTGTGTGCATTCATGATTGAGTATTGTGTAGCACTATTTGAGGCATCCTTTTTGAACTATTGAACCTAATTTTTACTTGAGGACAATCAAAAGTTTAAGTTTGGGGTGTTGATGAGCCCGAAATTTGGACTCATTTAGGAATTTATTTGGATAGATTTAGTGTCCTCAAATGCATATTTTATGCCCATAACTGGTGTAAAATCCTTAATTTCAAGGTATTTGGATTGAGGAGTAAAACAAGGACACTATTTTGCAAAAACGAACGAAGCGAGCTGAAAGAAGGAAGAAATGAGAGCCTGGTGATTGCCAAGTCCATTTAGTCAGTCACTGAGTAGCCATTTGACCGCCTAAAGTTCCAATATGCCATGCCCTGAAGGAGAAAATCAAGTTGGCAAGATAAAGGAGCAGTTGGCAGATCACCGAGTGGTTCTGCGATGCAGTATTAGATCATTCGAAGTTACAGACCTTGAGGATGCTGAAGGCCAAAGCAAGAAGACGATGGAATGGGTCAAAGGGTGGATCGTTGAGTTGATCGATGAGCCCAACTTACTACGCTGAATAGCCCTTCGTAGCATATTTTTGGGGACTATAAATACATTTTCAAACATTAAGTGATAGATCTTTTAACATTTTTAGAAGTATCATCTTTTGAATAGTTTGAACTCTAAGTTTTGAGACATGTTTTCCTTAGCTTTGCAAAATTGAAGTTTTTCATTTTTGAGAAATTTGAAGTGGGTCTTTGAGATTCTTCAATTTGGACCTTTGTAAAGACAAAATTAATCTTATCGGGTTGATGGAAACACAATTTGGTAACGATTTTTATCATTTTTGATGTCTAGCTAAAACCCAAATTCATAGGGTGTGATTATGTGATTATGGGCTACTTTAGTTTGTGGGTATTGCTAATTGTTAGCTTAGAAGTGATTTCATTTAGTAATTATGGCTCAATTTAAAGAATTGTAGTTGCAAATGAAGCTCTATCTTTGTGTTTTTGGCTTGCGAGAGAGAGGTTTTAAAGCCAAGAGTACTGAATTGATGGTATGTGGGTATTTGGTTGTCATGGGTTCAGCTTGAGAGAGTGAATCCTAAACCTTTTTCTACAAATTCTGCTCGAGATATTGAATGGACTAAAGTGTAGGCTGCTCTTATTTGCATGCTTGTTGATGTTCAAGAGAAATTGACCTGATTTAGGGTAAATTGTTCGGGATAAATTTATCCCCTTCGAAGTCTAGATTATTAACTAATTTACAACTATTTACTAACAGTTGCAATTACCCATTTCTCTACATTAGCCTATAATCAAATCATATCCCAAGAACCCGTCTCATTATTGTCATCTTCGTATTATTTGTTGTTGTAGCTCATAGTTAAAACCAAAATCCCCTTCATTTGACATTCGTGTCACCCTCTTATTTACATAATGTTTTTATGCTTAAATTTCTATTTCTATTTTTGATATGGACAAATTCACACTTTACTCTTGAATCTTTAACATGTACCACTCCCTATGGGATTTCCAACTCAATTATTTGGGTTATATACTGAGTAACAATCGTTGACGCATAGAACTGAATTATGTGTCTTTGATAGCGTTATTCAATCACCTATGCCCCTATCCCTTTTTGATATTTGATGTTTCTTGGGTTTGGGTCATTATAATAGTAGGTTTTTTCAGGGGTTTTCTTTTATGGAATATCCATTGATGACATTGACCCAAAGAAGATTAAGTTCATATTGTCTGAAGCGTGTGAGAAAAGAGTCCGGTGTTTACTTTATCAGAAAGACTTGATGAATTTATGGTTTATTGTGATGCTTCAAGGGTTGGAATAGGGTGTGTTCTTATGTCAAAAGAGAAATTTATTCCTAATGCTTGATTAAAACTTATGATTGATGAGAAGAACTACCCTACCCAATATTTGGAATTAGTAGCGGTTGTGTTTGCCTTAAATATTTGAGGAATTACTTATATGGTGTTTATTTTGACATCTTTACACACCAATAAAGTATGCAATATGTGTAAAACAAGAAATATCTAAATCTTTGCCGAAGGAGGTGGCTTGGGTTACTAAAGGATTACATAAGTGTTCTCTATCACCCTGATAAGGCGAACGTGGTGGTCGATGCTCTTAGTTAGTTATCAATGGGTAGTGTTGCTCATATTGAGGATGGTAGGAAGGAATTGGTAAGAGATGTTTATATATTGGCTCTATTGGGTATTCAATTGGCTGACTCATCCAAAGGCGATGTTGTGGTACATAATGATTTATAATTGTCTTTTGTGTTAGATCTGAAAGCCAAGCAATGTCTCAATCCGAATTTTTGCTGGATTTAAGGAAGAAGTGCTTAAGAAATCTGTTTAGGCTTTCTCTTAAGAGGGAGATCGTGTACTTCGATATCAGGTCGTTTGTGTGTTCCCATTGTTGATGATTTGAGGGAGCAAAACTATTAGAAACTTACAATTCTTGATATTCCATTCACCTAGAGACACAAAGATGTACCATGACTTTCAGGAGGTTTATCCTCGAAATGGGATTAAGAAGGACATTGCACAATGTGTGGCTAAGTGTCCTAATTGTCAACAAGCTAAGGTTGAGCTTCAAAAGTTGGGAGGTTTTTCCCAAGATAATAGTATTCCTACTTGGAAGTGGGAAGATTTGAATATGGACTTCATTGTTGGGTTACCCTGCATCGGGCAACAATAAGTATTGATTTTGGTTATTTTGGATCAAACGACAAAATCGTCTTGCCTCATTCAAGTCATGGTTTCTTACTCAATGGAGACCTAAGCTAAGTTAGTCATTTGAGAAACGATTAGGTTTCATAGAGTGCCCTTATCCACTATCTTTGATCATGGTACCCAATTTATCTTTGAGCATTGGAAATATTTTTGAAAGAGGTTTGGTACTCGTGTTAAGATTAGTACAGCCTTTCATCCAAAATCTGAAGGAAAAGCGGAACATAGTATCATAACAATTGAAGATATGTTGAGAGCTTGTCCAATTGACATCAAGGGGTATTGGGATGATCATTTGTTGTTGATTGTGTTTGCGTATAATAATAGCTATCATTCAAGCATTGCCACAAATCCATTTGAGGATCTTTATGGTAGGAGGATCGTAGACACTTGCATTGAAATTTGTATCTTGATTACGCAGACATCAAAATGGTGCCATTGGCAGGGAGTGGTGTTATTGGAGAATTTTAGATTAGTAGAATTTTTGTTCTTCTTAGTTTAGTGTACTAACCTATTTTTTAGTTTTGTTTTGTTTGCTGTGTGAATATTTCAGAAAGCATGACTGTTAATGGTAGCAAGGTAGCCAAGTAAGCCACCAAGACGACATTGAAAATCTCAACGATGTGTAATAACCCAACATCAACATCAATGGCCCCCATCTCATGGGAGGTGTTGGAGCCATCCGTTTACCCCCAACCGAGGGAAATAAAGTGTTTCACATAACGAGCACCATGTTGCAACTCTTGTAAATAAAGGGACTTTTTAGCGGACTGGCTCATGAGGATCCTCACGAGCATCTTCAAAACTTTGTGGATGTGTTCAGACCTTTCTTGTTCAAGAACATCTCTCAGGAGTCGATCCGGTTAAGGCAATTCCCTTTCTCGCTGATAGGAGAGTCGTCCAAGTGGCTAGCCGAGCTACCACGTGAACCCATTATTTCTTGGGAGGAGTTGGTAACTGCATTTCAAGTGTGATTTTTCTCTCCCTCAAAGATGATGTCACTGAGGGATAACATCCAGAGCTTTGAACGTCTAGAAGGAGAACCTCTGCACGAAACTTGCCTGCGATTTAAAAAAATTAGAGCTACAATGCCCAACTCATGGTTTGTCCGATAATGTCTTGCTACAGTACTTTTACCAAAGCCTGGATTTGATGAATAAAGGTGTTGCTGATCAACATTCACCTGGAGGCCTAATACAGCAACCGTATGCAGTAGCAGCCCAACATTTAGATGGCATGACGACCATCAATAAGGCATGGTACACCCATGAAGACCAAGTCTTTCCTCTCACATTCAAACTATCTAAATAGCAAATGGATAAAGATAATGAGAGAGACTAAAATATTGCCAAGATCATGACACAACTTGATATTTTATCCTAAAATGTCATGGGGGTTGGTGCCCGTGATGTCAATGTTATGGGGGTCGGGTGTGCAAATCCTAAAGAGGCAAATTTCAAAGCCATGTATAATGAAGAGGTGAACTTCCTGGCCAATGAAGGTGGTGGTTATCATTCAAACTACCCAAGGAAGGGTGGTAACCAAGGTTGGGCTAGGGATGAAGGATGAAAGGATCGTGAATAGAGAGACTGTAACCCAAATTGGAAGGATGGGGAGAAGGATAGATATGTGCCTCCCCATGAGAGCCAGAAACCCAAGGATTCGGAAGGTAGTAGTTCTAAGGATATGCTTTTGCAATCCTCAACAAAGTTGAAGGGTTAGACAAAATGATAAAAGGCATAAAAGAAGATGTGTTTATCCTTAGCAAGACAGTCACCTCACATTCAGTTTCAATCAAGCAGTTGGAAACCCATATAGGTCATATCTCGTCTCACCTTAATATGAGACAGCAAGGGGGTTTGCCAAGTGATACCTTGGCTAACCCTAAGAATGATGTTTGAAGTTAAACTTGCGTGGTGGCACGACGTTAACTAAGGTGTTGTTTTGGAGGCAACCCAAAGCCCTTTATTTCATTGTTTTATTTTGATAAAATAATGGTGTGTTGATGGCGAAGGTGAAAGCATGGAAGTTGAATGAGAAATCAAGATTGGCGAATCAAAGATCCATTCTGCCAATTGCCAAATGGTTCGGCGACCCTGAAGCACTCCGCCCTTTGATCCAACCTAGTTTGGGTTTGGATCTGTAAAACTCGGCAAGACAAGTGAACACTGTGTGAATCGCCAAGAGGTTCGGTGATCATAACTAATGTCGCCGTATGGAGTAGAACTGGACAGTCTTTCTGCCAAAGGTGTATAAAGCTCAAACTTCATTCTCTTTCCATCATTTTTTTTTACTTTCCCAAACTCACACCTGCACTATAGTTTTATTATTTCTTGTACTTTCAGCGTATTTTAGTTAGTTGAATTATGCATAGATTTGGATCGCATTGCTGCCTAGCACGTCAGTATAATATAATTCAGTATGAAAAGTTGGTAAACAAACTCCTCAGTAATTTTATCAAAATTAGTACTCATTTGCATAATGATTGATATTATGATATCGTTGCTGAGTCTCTGAGTTACTGGATTGCATGTATTATTGATTATGATTAAGTAGTTGTCGGTGATTTAAGGGACTCCCATTCACTTGTGATTCGAGTTGAATTTTCACATAGGGGAAAATGTGAAGCCTCTATGGGTCTTCGCTATAATTGAGTTATTTAAGACTAAATTGCATTATCTGTGTTGCGGGGTGAAACTTGAGAGAAATGGATTGAAAATAGACAAGTTTAGGTGTTCGCCGAGATGAACAAAACTCCCCGAATAACTTAGTGGTATGCCAAATGTCCTCATTTCACCTTTGACTAGAAGTTATAAGTACCGATTGATCTATGGTTTTAGGTAGTCAGCCTAAATTGCAAGCCGCACTAGGCCACTCGCCGAAAGACCCTTTTTTCACCCTTTTTCTGTGTCCTTGTATCATTCGTACATCATTTTCACCGAATAGCCTAGCTTGATGAGCACTTCGCCAACTAGTTAGGCAAAGCAATTCTTCACTTGGAACCCTCCCTCCTCTTGTTTAAAGAAGGCAAGACAAGTGAACACTGTGTGAATCGCCAAGCGGTTCTGTTATCGGAACTAATGTTGCCGAATGGACTAGAACTAGACGGTTTTTCTAACAAAGGGGTATAAAGCTCAAACTTCATTCTCTTTCCATCATTTTTTTTACTTTTCCAAACTCACACCTGCACTCTAGTTTTACTATTTCTTGCACTTTCAGAGTATTTTAGTGAATTATGCGCGGATTTGGATAGCATTGCTGCCTAGCACGTCAGTATAATCTAATTCAGCATGAAAGGTTGGTAATTGAACTTCTCAGTTATTTTATCAAAATCTGTACTCATTTGCATAATGATTGATAGTATGAAATCGTTGCTGAGTCTCTGAGTTACTGGGCTTGCACGTATTATTGATTATGATTAAGTAGTTGTAGCGTGATTTAAGGGACTCCCATTCGCCTGTGCTTCGAGTTCAATTTTCATGTAGGGGAAAATGTGAAGCTTCTATGGGTCTTCGTTGAAATTGAGTTATTTAAAACTAAATGGCATTATCTGGGTTGCGGGTGAAACTTGAGAGAAATGGATTGAAAATAGACAAGCTTACGTGTTCGCCGAGATGAACAAAACTCGCCGAACTGCTCAGCAGTACACCAAATGTCCTTATCTCACCTTTGACTATATGTTATAAGTATCGATTGATCTGTGGTTTTATGCGGTCAGCCTAAATTGCAAGCCGCACTAGGCGACTCAATGAAAGAACCTTTTTTTCCCTTTGTATGTGTCCTTGTATCATTCGTACAACATTTTCACCGAATAGCCTAGCTTGATGAGCACTTCACCAACTAGTTAGGTGAAGCAATTCTGCAGTTGGAACCCTCCCTCCTCCTGTTTAAAGACGGTAAGACAAGTGAACACTGTGTGAATCGCCAAGCGGTTCTGTGATTGGAACTATTGTTGCTGAATGGACTAGAACTAGATGGTCTTACTGCCAAAGGTGTATAAAGCTCAAACTTCATTCTCTTTGCATCATTTTTTTTACTTTCCCAAACACACACATGCACTATAGTTTTATTATTTCTTGCACTTTCAGAGTATTTTATTTAGTTGAATTGTGCACGAATACGGATTGCGTTGCTGCCTCGCACGTCAGTATAATCTAATTCAGCATGAAAGATTGGTAATAGAACTCCTCAGTTATTTTATCAAAATTGGTACTCATTAGCATAATGATGTGTAGTATGAAATCGTTGTTGAGTATCTGAGTTATTGGGATTGCATGTATTATTTATTATTTTCGCCCTTTGTCTGTGTCCTTGTATCATTAGTACATCATTTTCACCGAATAGCCTAGCTTGACGAGCACTTCACCAACTAGTTAGGTGAAGCAATTTTGCACTTGGGTCCCTCCCTCCTCCTGTTTAAAGATAGCAAGACAAATGAACACTGTGTGAATTCCCACGAGGTTCCGTGATTGGAACTAATGTTGCCGAATGGACTAGAACTGGATGGTCTTTATGCCAAAGGTGTATAAAGCTCAAACTTCATTCTCTTTCCGTCATTTTTTTTACATTCCTAAACTCACACCTGCACTCTAGTTTTTTATTTCTTGCACTTTCAGAGTATTTTAGTTAGTTGAATTGTGCGCGGATTTGGATCGCATTGCTGCCTAGCATGTTAGTATAAATTAATTCAGCATGAAAGGGTGGTAATCAAACTCCTCAGTTATTTTATCAAAAATTGTACTCATTTGCATAATTATTGATAGTATAAAATCGCTGCTGATTCTTTGAGCTACTGGGATTGCATGTATTATTGATTATGATTCAGTAGTTGTCGCGTGATTTAAGGGACTCCTATTCGCTTGTGTTTCGATTTGAATTTTCACGCAGGGGAAAATATGAAGCTTCTATGGGTCTTCGTTGAAATTGAGTTATTTAATCCTAAATTGCAATATTTGGGTTGCGGAAACTTTAGAGAAATGGATTGAAAAAGACAAGTTTAGCTTTTCGCCGAAATGAACAAAACTTGCCGAATTGCTCAGCGGTACACCAAATGTCCTCATTTCACCTTTGACTAGATGCTATAAGGATCGATTGCTCTGTAGTTTTAGGTGGTTAGCCTAAATTACAAGCCGCACTAGGCTACTCGCCGAAAGAGCCTTTGTTCGCCCTTTGTCTGTTTCATTGTATCATTCGTACATCATTTTCAGCGAATAGCCTAGCTTGATGAGCACTTCGCCAACAAGTTAAGCGAAGCAATTCTGCACTTAGAACCCTCCCTCCTCCTTTTTAAAGTTGGCACGACAAGTGAACACTATGTGATTCGCGAAGAGGTTCGGTGATCGAAACTAATGTCGTCGAATGGACTAGAACTGGACGGTATTTCCACCAAATGTGTATAAAGCTCAAACTTCATTCTCTTTCCATCATGTTTTTTACTTTCCCAAACTCACACCTGCACTCTAGTTTTATTATTTCTTGCACATTTAGAGTATTTTAGTTAGTTCAATTGTGCGCGGATTTGGATAGCGTTGCTGCCTAGCATATCAATATAATCTAATTCAGCATGAAAGATTGGTAATCGAACTCCTCAGTTATTTTCTCAAAATTCGTACTCATTACTATAATGATGTGTAGTATGAAATCGTTGTTGAGTCTCTGAGTTATTGGGATTGCATGTATTATTGATTATGATTAAGTAGTTGTCATGTAATTTAAGGGACTCCCATTTGCCTGTGCTTCAATCTAAATTTTCACTCAGGGGAAAATGTGAAGCTTCTATGGGTCTTCGTTGAAATTGAGTTATTTAAGACTAAATAGCATTATCTGGGATGTGGGGTGAAACTTGAGAGAAATGGATTGAAAATAGACGCGTTTTGGTGTTCACCGAAATGAACAAAACTTACTTAATTGCTCAGTGGTATGCCAAATGTCCTCATTTAACCTTTGACTAGATGTTATAAGTATCGATTGATCTATGGTTTTAGGCGGTCAACCTAAATTGCAAGCCGCACTAGGCGACTCGCCAAAAGACCCTTTTTTCGCCCTTTGTCTGTGTCCTCGTATCATTCGTACATCATTTTCACCGAATAGCCTAGCTTGACGAGTACTTCACCAACTAGTTAGGCGAAGCAATTTTGCACTTTGAACCATTCCTCCTCCTGTTTAAAGACGGCAAGACAAGTGAACACTGTGTGAATTCCCACGAGGTTCTGTGATTGGAACTAATGTCGCCGAATGGACTAGAACTGGATGGTCTTTCCGCCAAAGGTGTATAAAGCTCAAACTTCATTCTCTTTCTATCATTTTCTTTTACTTTCCTAAACTCACACCTGCACTCTAGTTTTTTATTTCTTGCACTTTCAGAGTATTTTAGTTAGTTAAATTGGGTGCGAATTTGGATAGCATTGCTGCCTAGCACGTTAGTATAAATTAATTCAGCATCAAAGTTTGGTAATCGAACTCCTCAGTTATTTTATCAAAATTTGCACTCATTTGCATAATTATGGATAGTATTAAATCGCTGCTGAATCTCTGAACTACTGGGAATACATGTATTATTAATTACGATTCAGTAGTTGTCGCGTGATTTAAGTGACTCCTATTCGCTTGTGTTTCAATTTAAATTTTCACGTAGGGGAAAATGTGAAGCTTCTATAGGTCTTCATTGAAATTGAGTTATTTAAGCCTAAATTGCATTATTTGGGTTACGGAAACTTCAAAGAAATGGATTGATAAATACAAGTTTAAGTTTTCGCCGAGATGAACAAAACTCGCCGAATTGCTCAGTGGTACACCAAATGTCCCCACTTTACCTTTGACTAGATGCTATAGGTATCGATTGATCTGTGGTTTTAGGTGGTTAGCCTAAATTTCAAGCCGCACTAGGCGACTCGCCGAAAGAGCCTTTGTTCGCCCTTTGTCTGTTTCCTTGTATCATCCGTACATCGTTTTCAGCGAATAGACTAGCTTGATGAGCACTTCACCAACAAGTTAGGCGAAGCAATTCTGCACTTAGAACCCTCCCTCCTCCTATTTAAAGTCGGCACGACAAGTGAACATAATATGACTCGCGAAGAGGTTCGGTGATCGGAACTAATGTGATCGAATGGACTAGAACTGGATGGTATTTCCGCCAAATGTTTGTAAAGCTCAAACTTCATTCTCTTTACATCATTTTTTTTTACTTTCCAAAACTCACACATGCACTCTAGTTTTATTATTTCTTGCACATTCATAGTATTTTAGTTAGTTGAATTGTGCGCGGATTTGGATTGCGTTGCTGCCTAGCACGTCAGTAAAATCTAATTCAGCATGAAAGATTGGTAATCGAACTCCTCAGTTATTTTATCAAAATTGGTACTCATTTACATAATGATGTGTAGTATGAAATCATTGTTGAGTCTCTGAGTTATTGGGATTGCATGTATTATTGATTATGATTAAGTAGTTGTCGCGTAATTTAAGGACTCCCATTCGCCTGTGCTTCGATTAGAATTTTCACTCAGGGGAAAATGTGAAGCTTCTATGGGTCTTCGTTGAAATTGAGTTATTTAAGACTAAATAGCATTATCTGGGATGCAGGGTGAAACTTGAGAGAAATGGATTGAAAATAGACACGTTTAGGTGTTTGCCAAAATGAGCAAAACTCGCCGAATTGCTCAGCGGTATGCCAAATGTCCTCATTTCACCTTTGACTAAATGTTCTAACTATCGATTGATCTGTGGTTTTAGGCAGTCAGCCTAAATCGCAAGCCGCACTAAGCGACTAGCCAGAAGACCCTTTGTCTGTGTCCTTGAATCATTCGTACATCATTTTCACCGAATAGCCTAGCTTGATGAGCACTTCACCAACTAGTTAGGCGAAGCAATTCTGCATTTGGAACCCTCCCTCCTCCTGTTTAAAGATGGAAGACAAGTGAACACTATGTGAATTCCCACGAGGTTCTGTGATTGGAACTAATGTCGCCGAATGGACTAGAATTGGACGGTCTTTCAGCCAAACGTGTATAAAGCTCAAACTTCATTATCTTACCATCATTTTTTTTACTTTCCTAAACTCACACCTGAACTCTAGTTTTTTATTTTTTGCACTTTTAGAGTATTTTAGTTAGTTAAATTGTGCTCGGATTTGGATCGCATTGTTGCCTAGCACGTTAGTATAAATTAATTCAGCATCAAAAGTTGGTAATC
The DNA here is from genome assembly GCA_037074985.1 of Solanum bulbocastanum. Lineage (NCBI taxonomy): Eukaryota > Viridiplantae > Streptophyta > Magnoliopsida > Solanales > Solanaceae > Solanum > Solanum bulbocastanum. Next base: position 16,126,719 of record CM073599.1, read on the forward strand.
GAACTCCTCAGTTATTTTATCAAAATTTATACTCATTTGCATAATTATTGATAGTATAAAATCGCTGCTGAGTCTCTGAGTTACTGGGATTGCATGTATTATTGATTATGATTCATTAGTTGTCGCGTGATTTAAGGGACTCCTATTTGCTTGTGCTTCGATTTGAATTTTCACGCAGGGGAAAATGTGAACCTTTTATGGATCTTCGTTGAAATTGAGTTATTTAAGACTAAATAGCATTATCTGGGATGCGGGGTAAAACTTAAGAGAAATGGATTGAAAATAGACACGTTTAAGTGTTCGTTGAAATGAACAAAACTCGCCGAATTGCTCAGCGGTATGCCAAATGTCCTCATTTCACCTTTGACTAGATGTTATAAGTACCAATTGATCTGTGGTTTTAGGTGGTCAGCCTAAATCGCAAGCCACACTAGGCGACTCGCTGAAAGACCCTTTTTTCGCCCTTTGTCTGTGTCCTTGTATCGTTAGTACATCATTTTCACCGAATAGCCAAGCTTGACGAGCACTTCACTGACTAGTTAGGTGAAGGAATTCTGCACTTGGAACCCTTCCTTATCCTATTTAAAGACGGCAAGACAAGTGAACTCTGTGTGAATTCCCACGAGGTTCTGTGATTGGAACTAATGTCGCCGAATGGACTAGAACTGGACGGTCTTTACGCCAAAGGTGTATAAAGCTCAAACTTCATTCCCTTTCCATCATTTTTTTTACTTTCCTAAACTCACACCTGCACTCTAGTTTTTTATTTTTTGCACTTTCAGAGTACTTTAGTTAGTTGAATTGTGCACGGATTTGGATCGCATTTCTTCATAGCACGTTAGTATAAATTAATTCAGCATGAAAGTTTGGTAATCGAACTCCTCAGTTATTTTATCAAAATTTGTACTCATTTGCATAATTATTGATAGTATAATATCGCTGCTGAGTCTCTGATTTACTGGGATGGCATGTATTATTGATTACGATTAAGTAGTTGTCGCATGATTTAAGTGACTCCTATTAGGTTGTGTTTCGATTAGAACTTTGACGCAGGGGAAAATGTGAAGCTTCTATGGGTCTTTATTGAAATTGAGTTATTTAAGCCTAAATTACATTATCTGGGTTACGGAAACTTCAAAGAAATGGATTGAAAATGACAAGTTTAGCTTTTCGCCGAGATGAACAAAACTCGCCGAATTTCTCAGCGGTACACCAAATGTCCTCATTTCACCTTTGACTAGATGCTATAAGTATTGATTGATCTATGGTTTTAGGTGGTTAGCCTAAACTGCAAGCTGCACTAGGCGACCCGCCGGAAGAGCCTTTGTTCGCCCTTTGTCGGTTTCCTTGTATCAGTCGTACATCATTTTCAGCGAATAGCCTAGCTTGATGAGCACTTCGCCAACAAGTTAGGCGAAGCAATTCTGCACTTATAACCCTCCCTCCTCCTATTTAAAGTTGGCACGACAAGTGAACACTATGTGATTCGCGAAGAGGTTCGGTGATCGGAACTAATGTCGTCGAATGGACTAGAACTGGACGGTATTTCCGCCAAATGTGTATAAAGCTCAAACTTCATTCTCTTTCCATCATTTCTTTTACTTTCCCAAACTCACACCTGCACTCTAGTTTTATTATTTCTTGCACATTCAGATTATTTTAGTTAATTGAATTGTGCGCTGATTTGGATTGCATTGCTGCCTAGCACGTCTATGTAATCTAATTCAGCATGAAAGGTTGGTTATCGAATTCCTCAGTTATTATATCAAAATATTTACTCATTTGCATAATGATTTATAGTATAAAATCTCTACTGAGTCTCTGAAATACTGGGATTGCATGTATTAGTGATTATGATTCAGTAGTTGTCGCGTGATTTTAGGGACTCCCATTCACCTGAGCTTCGATTTGAATTTTCACGCAGGGGAAAATATGAAACTTCTATGGGCCTTCGTTGAAATTGAGTTACTTAAGCCTAAATTGCATTATCTAGGTTGCGTGGTTAAACTTGAGAGAAATGGATTGAAAATAGACACATTTAGGTGTTCGCTGAGATGAACAAAACTCGCCGAATTGCTCAGCGGTACGCCAAATGTCCTCATTTCACCTTTGACTAGATGCTATAAGTATCGATTGATTTGTGGTTTTAGGTGGTCAACCTAAATCGCAAGCCGCAATAGGCGACTCGCCGAAAGACCCTTTGTTCGCCCTTTATCTATATCCCTGTATCATTCGTACATCATTTTCAGCGAATAGCCTAGCTTGATGAGCACTTCGCCAACTAGTTAGGCGAAGCAATTCTGCACTTGGAACCCTCCCTCCTATTGTTTAATGTTGGCAAGACAAGTGAACACTGTGTGAATCGCCAAGAGGTTCGGTGATCGAAACTAATGTCGCCGAATGGACTAGAACTAGACGGTCTTTCCGCCAAATGTGTATAAAGCTCAAACTTCATTCTCTTTCCATCATTTTTTTACTTTCCCAAACTCACACCTGCACTCTAGTTTTATTATTTCTTGCACTTTCAAAGTATTTTAGTTAGTTGAATTGTGCGCTGATTTGGATTGCATTGCTGCCTAGCACGTCTGTATAATCTAATTCAGCATAAAAGGTTGGTAATCGAACTCCTCAATTATTTTAATAACTTATGTACTCATTTGAATAATGATTTATAGTATAAGATCATTACTGAGTCTCTGAGTTACTGGGATTGCATGTATTATTGATTATGATTCAATAGTTGTTGCGTGATTTAAGGGTCTCCCATTCGCCTGTGCTTCGAGTTGAATTTTCACTCGGGGGAAAATGTGAAGCTTCTGTGGGTCTTCGTTGAAATTATGTTATTTAAGCCTAAATTACATTATCTGGGTTGTAGGGTGAAACTTGAGAGAAATGGATTGAAAATAGACACATTTAGTTGTTCGTCGAGATTAACAAAACTCGCCGACTTGCTCAGCGGTACTCCAAATGTCCTCATTTCACCTTTAACTAGATTCTATAAGTATCGATTGATCTGTGGTTTTAGGTGGTCAGCCTAAATCGTAAGCCGCACTAGGCGACTCGCTAGAAGATCGCCCTTTGTCTGTATCCTTATATCATTCGTACATCATTTTCAGCGAATAGCCTAGGTTGATAAGCACTTCGCCAACTAGTTAGGTGAAGCAATTCTACACTTGGAACCCTCCCTCCTCCTGTTTAAAGTACTGTCTAACTTGTATTTAATGTCTTTTCAGAAATGGCTAGACCAATAGTCACTGAAACAAATGAACCACCTCGGAAGGTAAGAGAACGTGAGTTTAAAGAAGATAAAAATAAAGCAGAGCTAGACAGGCAAAGGAAATATACCACGAAAGATAGGGCCAGAAGATGGACTCCTATTGATCCCACCACTCCTCCGTGGAGACGCGAATTCTACACAACCATAGATTCCTTTTTGGCATCACATGACGTGGATAGAATGGTAGAGGCTAACATCGTGGCAGAACCATAATGGAAACACTTCGGAAACTATTGTTTTGTATCAAGCTTATCTGTCAAACACCAATGCACAGGCAGATGAATCGGATGCATAAACAGGACCCCTCTTTACTTTCTGCTCTGAGTTTCTTTATTCTTACTGCTGAATATTTTTTCACTTGCGTTTGAGGACAAACACTTTTATGTGTGGTGGGGTGAGGCCCACCTTTTGTGTGTTATTTTTGACTCGTGTTTTTGCTTATGTATTTAGGCTTTGAGCTATTATTGTGTTAAATACTGCTTTTCTGTGGATGTTTGAGCTTGAGGCTCCATTTAGGTTTAATTCAAAAATGATTTTGACCCTTCCAAAAACTTTTGAATTTTCGCACATTTTTGCCACCTCTGATGTGTTGAATGTGGTTGTTCTTTTGCAAAAATATAAGTCTTGGTCTTGATCAATACCGATGACTTGAATGGTGATCTCAATTGAACAAGCATGAATGTATGACTACGATGAGCCCAAATGAAGTTGCATAGATAATATGTTGACTCTTTGCATCTCATTGTGATTAGCCATTTATTGAATTGATTCTCTTGTAATGACGTTGCACATTAGCAAAGTGTGTGGTCCTGTTTGACTTAAGTGTGGATGCCTTATGTGATGAGCTTCTTTGAACCTTGCATGAATAAACCTAGAATTTTCCCTGTTAGTCTTATTGATTTAGTAAGGTGTGCTCTTGAAATGATCTTAGACATCTTTTGAAGAGTGTGAGCCAAATTTGACATATACCTCTTTTGTGGCCTACCCGTGAGCGTGTGAAACTCTCTTGAACACCCTTTGAGCCTTACCTTTCTTTGGAATAACCTTGTTGAACCCTAGACCTTGCTTGACCCACTACCTATAATCCTTTTGATTTGTGGTTTAGCGAATAGCCAACTTAGGCCAAAATCCTAAGTTGTGGGTGTAGTGAAATGGAAAAGGAGAAGTCAAGAAGTGCAAGAAAAGTCGCCCTTATTCCACGGTGTTGCAAAACAATGGAAACCCTCCCAAAAAAAAAAAGTTATGGAATAAAGCACAAAAGAAATGGGTTTCCAAGAAATCCATGGTGGTGGATAAAAAGATGGCGTAGAAGCGTTAGAAAAAAAATTGATAAAGAAAAATAAAGGGATGCCTTGAGAATACCACATCTCACGAGGAGAAAGTCACTAATCCTAAATGACCATACCTTTGCACTTATCCCTGTTACAAGCCTTAAAAAGACTTTTTTGTTCCTAAGGGACCCAAACTGATGATCGATCAGAAAATAAGGGAAGCCTATAGGTGGAAAACATGCATTGTGTTCCTCTTTTTGAGTGTGGGTGTTGCATTTGATTCCTGATCTTGAATTGATTAACCTATGTGTGTGAATATGGAATCATTCTTTATGTGAGGGGATTTAGATACTTTTTGTTGAGCTTGAACTTGCACAAGTAGCTAGAATTCCGAGCATGAGAATCTTTGGTAATGGTGTCACAACTACAATCTTTGAGTACACAAATGATCTTTGCATAAGTAGATTGATTCTTGTTATGTCCATTCATGATTGAGTCTTGTGTAGCACTATTTGAGACACCCTTTTTGAATGGCTGAACTTGAGTTTGCTTGAGGACGAGCAAAAGTTTAAGTTGGGCGTGTTGATGAGTCCATAAATTAGACTCATCTAGGGCTATATTTTAATATAAATTGTCTCCTCGAATGCTTATTTTATCTCAATATCTGATAAAAACACTTAAGTTTCATATATTTGAAGTATTAGTGAAAGCATGGACACTTAGGTGCTAAAAGGACTAAAAAGGTTGAAAAGAATGAATAAGCTGAAGCCTGAGCATCGTTGAGTCCACTTGGCGAGTAGCCGAAGGGTTTTACTTCGCCAGTGTGCCGAGCCCTCAAGGAAAGGATCAAGTCGGTGGAGAAAAGGAGTAGTCGGCGTATCACCGAATAGTTCCGCCAAGTAGTACTATGTTGCCCAATGAGACAGAGCATGACGATGTTAAAGGTTACTGCAAGACGGCGATTCCGACTAATGATCGGTGATTCCGACTAATGATGCCTAATGATCCGCTACAACACAAATCTGTAATAACTATAAATACTAGTTAAAATTTTATTTTAGTGTGTCGAACAATTATTATAATTTTTATATAATAGTACATTTTGATATTTTTGCTCTATGTTTGAGAGGGTTTTGGAGACTCGAAGAAGAAAAGGGTTTCATCTTCTAGATTCAGAGTTGGGTCTCTTGGATTCTTCATTCTTGGCCTGCAACAAGACTTAAATCTTCATATCCATTTGAATACAAGCTCATTTAGGTATAAATTTCTATCTCTTGATGTGTGGTTAAAAACCCCATTCTTGGGGTGTGATTTAGCGAATATGGGTTAAGATAATTGTTGGGTCTTGCTTGCTGATAGATTCAATGTAGTTTAATGCTGATTTTGTGTAGTATTTGTGGTTGTATTTAACAAATTTGTAGTTCTAAATACAAGTTTATTTATGTGTTTTCGGCTTGCTCGAGAGAGAGGTCACTAAACCAAGACTACTAGACCGATAGCCTAAGCAGTGGGTCGACATGAGGTTCATCCCAAGAGGGTGAGCCCTAGTCCCATTTCATAACACTCATGTTGAGAGAGAGAGTGGGGTAAGGTGTAGGCTGGTCTTCATGCGGTAAGTGAGTGTACGAGAGGAACCCATTTGAAACATGGTAAGTTGCTCGAGAGAGAACTTATTTCCAAATAAAGCTTAGCCTAGTCACTATTACTCTATAAATTTTCTATCGAAAGCATGTACCCAATAATTTAGATTAACCTGTATTCCGGTCATATCCCAAGAATCCCCCTCTCATTGCTTAGATTTCCTTGTTGATATTGTTAATTATAGCTTACTTGTGACAAACCCCAATATGATAATTGACACTTTTGTGTCACCCCCTTAATTTACTATATTTTTACTTGTTAATGTCTTTAGCTACGCCTAGTTAGAGAAAAATTTAATTTCTTTATAAATTCTCAAAACCATTCTCTTGGGATGATCCCAACCCTTGGTTGGGTTACCAAACTATTGTACGATCGTAGACACTTGCATCGAAAGTTGTGTCTTGATTACACAAACATCATTGCCTCCCAAGCAGCGCATTAGTTAACTTCGTGGAATGACACAAGTCCTCACTCAAACTTCATTCTTAGGGTTGACCATAGTGTCACTAGGCAACCCCCTTTGTTGTCTTGGGTTTGAATGAGACGAAATATGACCCATCTGGGTATCCAACTGTTTGATAGATATGGAAAAGAGGTAACCATTTGGCTAAGGGTTGACACATCTTCCTTCATCTCTTTCAAAATTTTATCAGACCCCTCAACCTTGTCTAAAATACGAGATAGAATATCCTTAGACCGGCCACCCTCAGAATCCTTTTGCTTTTGATGCTCATGGGGAGTTCTGTACTTGTTTTTCTCCCCATCCCTTTCCTTCAAAGTTTGGTTATGATCCTTCCACTCTCTATCGCGATCTTTCCAACCTTCTTCCCTATTCCAATCTTGGTTACCACCCTACCTTGGGTAGTTTGCATGATAACCACCTCCTTGGTTGGCTAGGAAATTAACCTCCTCGTTGTACAACACTTCAAACATGGCCTCTTTGGGGTTTACACAGCCAACACCCACAACATTGACACTTGTAGCACCAGCTTCCAGACATTTTTGGATAAAATGTCATGTTAAGTCATGATCTTGGCCATGTTTCGGTCTCTCTCTTAGTCTTTCTCAAGCTGCTCCTTGGTCAATTGAAACATGAGAGGGGAGACCTGATCTTCGCGGGTGTACCAAGGCCGACTAATTGTGGTCATACCATCCAATAGCTGGACTGCTATAATGTAAGGTTGTTACATTAAACCTCCCAAAGAAAGTTGGTCAACTACACCCTCGTTCACCAAATCAAGGCTTCGGTAAAAATATGGCAACAAAACGTTGTTAGGGAAACCATGAGTTAGGCATTGCAGCACCAACTTTTTGAATCATAGCCATGTTTCATGAATTAGCTCACACTCAAAACGCTTGAAGCTTTGGATGTTCTCCCGAAGCCTCATCATGTTCTAAGGGGGGAAAAATCGCACTTGAAATGTGGTGACAAACTTTTCCCACGAAGTGATTGATTCTCTTGGAAATTCAGCCAATCATTTACATGGTTCTCCCATTAAAGAAAATGGGAACAACCTCAATCGGACCGACTCTTCGGATATTTTCTTGAAGGAGGACGACCCGCAAACATCTACAAAGTTTCTAATATGCTCATGGGATCCTCATGAGCCAACCCACCCAAACAACCCTTTCAATTGCAAGAGCTGCAACATCATACTTTTAATGTGGAACACAATGTTCCCTTCAGCCAGAGGCAAGCGAATGGCAAAAATTCCACCCATTAGATGAGGGTCATTAACATTAGTCTCGTTAACATCGTTGAGGTTTCTGATGTCATCTTGGTGGACCACTTGGCTACCATTGCTTCCATTGACACTCATTTCTTATGTTTAAAACAGCCACACACAAACCTAAACTAAAAATAAGTAGATTTAACTATGACTAAAAAGAACAAATTCAACTTAACCAAAGAATCCTAACCAACACCACTCCCTGGTAGCGGCGCCATTTTGATTAACGTTTCAAGGAAACTTCATTCAGTTTTAAGTGTCAACGATCGATAGTCAGTTTATAACCCAACTAAATGAGTTGGGGTCAAATCCCATAGGAAGTGGTACGTGTTAAAATTCAATAGAAAAGTACGAATATGATCAAGTCAGACATAGGAATAGAATAAAAACATAATTCAAATCAGGGGGTGACAAGAATGTTAAATAAGGGGGGTTTTTGTTTTAATTATCAACTACAACAGCAACACAACAATACGAAAATGACAATAATGAGATGGGTTCTTGGGATGTGATTCGATTATAGGCTAATGTCGACAAATGGGTAATTGCAGCTGTTAGAAAATAGTGGTAAATTAGTGAATAAGCTAGACTATAGAGGAGGTAAACTTTCTCTCAAACAATTTACCTCGAATCAAGTTGATATCTCTCGAACATCAATAATCATGCAAAATAAGAACAACCTACACTTTAGTCCATTCAGTCTCTTGAGTTGAATGTGTGGAAAAGGTTTTAGGATTCACTCTCTCGAGCTGAACCCATGATAACCCAATACCCACAAACCAATAATCTTGGTTTTTAAAACCTCTCTCTCGAGCAAGCCAAAAACACAAATGTAGAACTGCATTTACAACTGCAATTCTTTAAATTAGACCACAATTAGTAATTGAAATCACTTTTAAAAAACATTTAAACTAACAATTAGCAATACTCATAAACTAAATCAGCCCATAGTCACATAATCATACCCCAAGAATTTGGGTTTAGCTAGACACAATAAAAAGATAAAAATCATTACCAAATTGATTTTCCATCAACTGCTCAAGATTTATTTCATCTTTACGAAGGTCCAAATTGAAGAATCTTAAAGAACCACTTCCAATTTCTCAAAGGTGAAAAACTTCAATGTAGTGACTCGAAAAATGATAAGATGAACTAGAGCCTTGGAGTTTTGGTTAGTGTGACCTTAGGTTGATGTTTATGCTATTTTAGAACTTAAAAGGAGCTAGGTAGTAGCCTACGGTGCAAGCAAGGGCCTAGGCTAGCAAGTTAGGGTGAAAGAAGCCTTGTCCTTTGAAGAATTGTTTAGCGATGGAGCTACTAGATCGCTTAAGTAGTTGCCAAGTCTCCCTTATGGCCCTATGGTCACCTAGCGGACTGCCCATTTGGCCTAGTTACTGGACCAAAGGGCGAGCTATAGGGGAGCTTGCCAAGCTGGTTGGCGTGTCACCTTTCTCACCCTCCATCCCTAAAATGACCATCCCTTAGAGTGAGCGACTGGAACAAAGGGCAAGCCAAGAGTGCACTTGGTGAGTCGCCTAGTGCACTTGGCGAGCCCAAGTGTCCAAAGGGCGAGCTCAGACGGGCTAAGGGAGGAATTTTAAGTTGCAACTTTTAGGGTACTTAGTTATTTTCCAAAATAAAGTCCCTATTATTCTATGCCTTTGTTAGCAAATATAAAACCTTTTTAGACTTCAATTCTTTTTAAGTCACTCCAATAAGAGTTAAAAGGAAACCCACCTCCTCTCAAATAATTTTTTCTCTACAATTCTCCATTGAAGAAGGCCAATAACTTTGGGCTAGGGTTTGGATTGAAGGTGGTTTCTTCATCAAATTTCTTGGGGAATCTTAGCAAAGGTATGGTGATCCTTCATCTATGGTTAGTCTTCACCCTATAGTTAATTTCAAATAAGTTTTCAAAGCTTTCAAGTTCATAAAATTTCAAGGGTTTTACTGAATCTCATGGGTTCTTTCATTAAACTATTTTAAAGGTTTACTAATGTCATATTATAATTACATTGATGTTAAATTGATGATTTTAAGATGAAAAACTCTATGAACCCATGATTTCTCTAAATTCCTAAATTTGGCTTATTAAGTGGGTTTTATGATTATGAATGAATGTTGATGGAATTATGCTTAGATCAAGTTGTATTATTTATTTATATTATTATCTATGCCTATCTATAGTATATTGTTGGATAATTGAGTAATGGTGGTTATGGCTTTGGAGAAGGGTAAGTTGTGACCTAATTCTCATCTAGTAGAATTACTCTTAAATTGTTGATCCACTTGAAAAGAGGGCGTATTTATATTACATTGTATATTGATGCACTTGAAAGGTGGAGGTGTTTACTTACATGTACATTATGATTGTGGCCTTGAAGGCATTATATGAGGAATTGAAGTGTTGTCATGATGTTGTGTATATGATCATATAATGTGAAGGACTTACATGTGATTCAATGATAGAATGATGAACATGTACTTAATGTATTTGTGTTAGTATTGAAAGGCTATTTCTCCATTTGCCACTTATGAGTGATAATGATGAATATGAAGGGTTTCTATAATGTGAAAGTTGAATCTAGAATCGGTAGGCTTATGCATCCTTTTCTAGAATAATGAATGTATCTTGACAGGATGGCTACAAATTGATAGGCTTTAAGCATTCTTTTCATAAATGACTTAATGTAAATGAAGACTCTAGAATCCATGGGATAGTGGCATTCCTTTCATGAGTATAAGAATGTAATGAGGGACCAAGAACTGATAGACTAGTGGTATTCTTTTCATGTGGACCCTAGAGCTATCCTTGAATGTTCCAAGTGACATCTTTATATCTTAAAACTATGTTCCCACATAGGATATTGGTCAGCGGATTTAATGCATATCCGAGCTAATGTTATCGGTCTACCTTAGGCAAGTAGAACACCTCTTTCAGTGTAGGGAAGACATCGGATTCCATGTCTAGCTTGCGTGGTCTATGTCGGTTGAATGCTTATTCCCATCATGTGAGATGTACATTATAGTTTCATGAGAATTTCTATGAAGTGTGGGTAGTAGTATGGGAGCTATCCATACATGGAACAAGTAGGCTTCAAGAGGGTTAGAATTAGTTCTCTAAGTCTTAATGGCTAATGTACAAAAGTCCTCTCAATCATGTAATTAAAGATTGTCGACTTATTGTCTAAATGAAATCATGAATGAGTAGCTTATATTAATGAAATGAGTTACTTAGCATGTTTTGTCAAAATAGAAATGTTCTTATTTATTATACCCTTGATGAACACCTAGGTGTGTATAAAGAGGTAGTACGGGCTACCAGTTCATGTCTTACTTAGGTGTATCTTAGGGTAACTTTAGGTATAAGTTCTAAGATGATGAAATGACTTACTTGACTCGTGTTCTTATATTTGTATGTTAGTATTAGTGGAGCATGGTTACTTGTAATATGAAGCATGATTAATGGTGAGTTCAATTTTGATGACCTTAGGGTTATACTTAGGTGTGGATAGTGGTATAGGATGCTATCCATACATTGCACAAAGTCTTACTTGAGAGTTGCTTGGGGGAAAGGTGAAAAGGTAAAGGTAATGGGTTTATATGTTGAACATGTCTATAAAGTGGATAATGCCTAGTATGTTAGTTGTGACTTGTATTATGCCTCTTATAATTTTACTCATGAGTTTTTATCAAAAATGGCATACTAGCACGACTTTCAACAAAATGTCCCTTTTAAATCATGGTTTCGCATGGTCATCATACTTAGTACATTTTTGTGTGCTAACCCATATTCTTTTATTTTTACTACAAGTGTAGGTTTTGACAAGTGATCGTTTCTAGGTAGAAGTTGAAGTTCTTGGATTGAGTTTTTCTCCAAGACTTGGTATGTCCTCATTGATCGAGGACAAAGAATCTTTTTGTTGTAGTTACTTTATATTAAAGTCTTTTTAATAGACATTAAGTACTTTCGATTGTAAAGGGCCGTGACCCTATCTTGATAAAGTTTTTCTTAAGATGGCCATGTGAGAATTTGTATTTCTGCTGCTTTATGAAAGATATTTTTATAGTTTTGTTTTGAATAAGTTTTAATTACATATTATATTTTGACTACCAATGTGATGAATGAATGCTATGAGGCTTTTATGAGACCCCTTCGGGGTCGAGTACGCTATGTTACAAATAGGGGTTGCTCTCGGGTCGTGACATACATGGTATCAGAGCATAAGTTTTTGGGAATGGTTTTAGGGTTGATGTCCCACAAGCCACGTCTAGTAGAGTCTTGTTCATCGATGTGAGTTGTGACACATCTATGAGTAAGAGGCTATAGGACAATAGAAAGTTACACTTCTTTCATATTCTTCAAGTCGTGTCGTAGATCTTAAATCCATAAGTTCTCTCTCTTATTCCTTATCCGATGGTCTTACAGATGTGACTACTTGAAGGGCTAATGGTTCAAGGATCAAGGGAGAAAAAGGTGAGTATTGATGTTAGTTGTGGCAATGTGACTTGTTGGATTTGAGGTGATAGATGGAGATGTTTCCCTTAGTATGAATGTGTTGCTTTATGGTTATGCTTAGATGTTGGTAGAACCTGGCTTAGTCATGAAGAGTATGAAAGTTTGGAGATGTTTTGCTCCGACCTTAGAATGGAAAGAAGTGAGGCCTGAAAGAGCTAGTATAATTTTCCCCTAAGTGGGGAATAATGTGCCTAGATGGTAAGGTCTTTGAGTGTTCTTGATGTTCATGAGTTAGAGTTGATTGATGTTCTCACCTTAAGGGGGGTGTAGTGAGTTTTAGGAGTTTAGTCCCGGTATGGTAGACTTATATGAGAACTTGAGTGATGTGGTAAGGTTGGTTGTGAGCAAGAGTTGCTTAATGAGGACCTTCCTAGTTTAAATGCACCGGTATGTTAATATTTTCTTATATGTTGTGAATGTCTTGATTGAGGTTCCTTTGGTATGTTCATGTTAGCCTTATTGGGTTTTCTTCTAAGTGGGGGATTGTATGTTTAATAGCAAGGTTGTTGAGAGTGTTGATATCCTTATATCTTTCCTTCTATTCTTACTCAAGCTTGAGACCAAGAGTTCCTAGTAGCTTGTTTCATGTTTTGGAGCCTTGTGTATTTATGAGTTTCCATGGTCTCCTTATGTTATGCATGTTCTAGTTGAATTATTCTTTATATGATAAAATGAGTTTTCATGATTTATGTTCCTCATGTTAAATGTTCATCTAGTATGAGTTGTCTATATGTTTCATGAGGATAAATGTTGAACATCCCTACATATGCTTTACTGAAAATTTGCCTAATTGTGCTTTTGAGAGTAATTTCTTAATGAGCTTAATGATACTGTAATGAGCATGATGTGATTGGAGAAGGAAGTTCCTCCAATGAAAATGAGAAACGGGAAGTTTTGATGCACAATAAGTGTGTGGATGTTGTTCCTACTTGCTTGATTTGTATGAAGTTTGTTTGAGCCTCTTGATGTGGAGTTGATGTTTCCTCCTATGTTTATGCATTGTTTATGATGATGGATGATTATTGAGCTGATAATCTTGAGTTGTTTTCCCTTAATGTGTTTAAAGTGTCATTCGAGGATGAATGTTCCTAAGTGGGGGATAATGTAATGACTCAGAAAATGATAGGATGAACTAGAGCCTTGACGTTTGGGTTAGTGTGAATTTAGGTTGATGTTTATGTTGTTTCAAAACTTAAATGGAGTTAGGTAGCAGTCTAGGGTGCAAGCAAGGGCCTAGGCTAGCAAGTTAGGGAGAAAGAAGCCGTGTCCTTAGAAGGACTGTTTGGCGATGGGGCTGCTAGATCACCTAAGAGGTTGACGAGTTGCCCTTATGCCGTATGCTCGCCTGGTGGACAGCCCATTTGGCCTAGCTACTGGACCAAAGGGCGAGCTAAGGAGGAGCTCGCTAAGCTGGTCGGTGTGTCTCCCTTCTCCCCCTCCATCGCCAAAATGACCATCCCTTTGAGTGAGCCACTGGAACAAAGGTCAAGCCAAGGGTGCACTTGGTAAGTCGCCTAGTGCACATGGCAAGCCTAGGTGTCCAAAGGGAAAGCTCAGACGGGCTAAGGGAAGAATTTTAAGTGACAACTTTTAGAGTCCTTTGTTCTTTTCAAATATAAAGTCCCTATTATTCTATGTCTTTCCTAGCAACTATAAAACCTTTTTAGACTTCAATTCTTTAATTTAAGTCACTCCTATTAGTTTTAAAAAGAAACCCACCTCCTCTCAAATAATTTTCTCTCTATAATCCTCCATTGAAGAAGGTCAAGAACTTGGATCTAAAATTGGGATTGAATGTTGTTTCTTCATCAAATTTCTTGGGGAATCTTAGAAAAGGTATGGTGATCCTTCATCTAGGGTTAGCCTTCACCCTAGAGTCAATATCAAATAAGTTTTCAAGGCTTTCAAGTTCATGAAATTTCAAGGGTTTTACTGGATGTCATGGTTCTTTCATTTAACGATTTTAAAGGTTTACTAATGTCATATTATGATTATATTGTTGTTAAATTGATGATTTTAAGAATAAAAGATCTATGAACCCATGATTTCTAAAAATTCCTAAATTTGGCTCATGAATGAATGTTGATGGAATTATTCTTAGATCGAGTTGTATTATTGATTTCTATTATTATATATGCCTATCTATGGTGAATTGTTGGAGAATTGAGTAAGGGTGATTATGGCTTTGGAGAAGGGTAAGTTGTGACCTAATTCTCATGTTGTAGAATTACTCTTGAATTGTTGATCCACTTGAAAGGTGGAGGTGTTTACATTACATTGTATATTGATCCACTTGAAAGGTGGAGGTGTTTACATTACATTGTATATTGATCCATTTGAAAGGTGGAGGTGTTTACTTGCATGTACATTGTGATCGTGGTCTTGAAGACATTATATGATGAATTGAAGTATTGTCATGATGTTGTGTATATGATCGTATAATGTGAAGGACTTACATGTGACTCTATGATAGAATGATGAACATGTATTTAATGTATTTTTGTTAGTATTGAAAGGCTATTTCTCCATTTTCCACTCATGAGTAACAATGATGAATTTGAAGGGTTTCTATAATGTGAATGTTTAATCTAGAATCGATAGCCTTATGGACCCTTTTCTAGAATTACGAATGTGTCTTGACATGATGGCTATGAATTGATAGGCTTTAGTCATTCTTTTCAGAAATGACTTAGTGTAAATGAAGACTTTAGAATTGATAGTCCAGTGGCATTCCTTTCATGAGTATAAGAATGTAATGAGGGACCATGATTCGATAGACTAGTGGTATTCCTTTCATGTGTACCCTAGACCTATCCTTGAATGTACTAGGGATCGATAGGCTAGTATCATTCCTTCCTTGGTAATGACGTATCATGGGTCGATAGGCCTATGGCATTCCCCCCTAGTACACTAATGTAATGTGAATGAAATAATCTATGGGAATGTACGCTAAGCACCGAGTGGATATGTTAGATAAAAACTCTCCCATGGTTAGGCTAGAGTTCCAAGTAATATCTTCATATCCCAGAACGATGTGCCTACGTAGGATATTGGCCAGCAAATTCAATGCATATCCGAGCTAATGTTATCGTTATACATCAGGAAAGTATAATACCTCTTTCGGTGTAGGGAAGACACAGGATTCCATGTCTATCTTGCATGGTCTATGTCAGTTGAATGTTTATTCCCATCATGTGCGATGTGCATTCTAGTTTCTTGAGATGTTCTTTGAAGTGTGGGTAGTAGTATGGGATGCTATCCATACATGACATGAGTAGGCTTCAAGAAGGATATAATGAGTTCTCTAAGTCTTAATGACTATTACATGAAAGTCGTCTAAATTATGTAATTGAAGAATGTCAACTTATTGTCTAAATGAAATGATGAATAAGTAGCTTATATTGATGAAATGAGTTACTTAGCATGTTATGTCGAAATAGAAACATTCTTATTTATTGTAGCCTTGAGGAACACCTATGTGTAGTATCGGCTGCCACTTCATGTCTTACTTAGGTGTATCTTAGGGTAACTTTAGATATATGTCCTAAGATGATGAAATGACTTACTTGACTCATGTTCTTATGTGTTGTATGTTGGTATTAGTGGAGCATGATTAATGGTGAGTTCAGTTTTGGTGACCTTAGGGTGATACTTAGGTGTGGATAGTAGTATGAGACGCTATCCATACATTACACAAAGTGTTACTTGAGGGTTGCTTGGCGTGAAGGTGAAAAGGTAAAGGTAATGGGTTTATATGTTGAACATGTCTATAATGTGGATAATGTCTTGTATGTTGGTTGTGACTTGTATTATACCTCTTATAATTGTACTCATGAGGTTTTATCAAAAATGGCATACTAGCATGACTTTCAAAAAAATATCACTTTTAAAGCATGTTTTTGAATGGTCAGCATACCTTGTACATTTTTGTCTGCTAACCCATATTCTCTTATTTTTACTACAAGTGTAGGTTCCAGAAAGTGATTGTTTCTAGGTAGAAGTTGAAGCGCTTGGATAGAGATTTCCTCCAAGACTTGGTATATCCTCATAGATCGAGGACAAAGACTCTTTTTGTTGTAGTTCCTTTATGTGTAGGACTTTGTAATAGACATTCTAGTATTTTCTATTGTAAAGGGCAGTGACCCTACCTTAATAAAGTTTTTCTTAAGATGGCCTTGTTAGACTAAGTATTTCAGCTGCTCTATGGAAGAGATTTTAATATTTTGCTTTTGAATAAGTTTTAATTCTATACTATTTTGATTACCTGTGCGATTGAATGAATGTGATGAGGCTTGTATAACACCCCTTCGGGGTTGAATACGCCATGTTACGATTACAATGTGCTCTCGGGCGTGACATTCAATTCTTCAAAGCTAAGGAAAACTTGTCTCAATACTCATAATTCACTATCTTGAAAGTATGATATTTTCTAAATGACTAAAAGCTTCTAAACTAAATTTTCAAATACGTTTTTATATTCACCAAAAATATGCTGCGAATGGCCATTCGACGCAGTAAGTCGGGCTCGTTGATCACTTTGGTAATCAGCCCTTTGGTTATTCCATCGTTTTTTTCCTTAGCCTTCAGCATCCTCCAGATTTGTAACTTTGGGTGATCTAACTTTGAATCGCTGAACCACTCGGTGATCCGCCTACTGCTCCTTTCTCTAGCCAACATAATTTTCTTCTACAGGGCTTGGCACACTAGAAATTTAGGAGCTCAAGTGGCAACTTGGCAACTCGCCAAATGGACTTGACGATCACTAGGCTCTCTTTTCTTCCTTCTTTTAGCTCGCTTTGTTCCTTTTTGCAACATAGTGTCCTTGCTTTGCTCCTTAATCCCTAATCTTGAAAATCAAGGATTTTGCATCAGTTATTGGCACAAAATGAGCATTTGAGGACACTAAACCTATAAAAATAAAGCCCTAAATGAGTCCAAATCTTGGAGTCATCAGTAACACGGTGTATAGGACCCCGAGAGGCCCTACAAAAGCCACTTAGCATATATCATACATAATTATAGAAAATTAAGAGAGTTTAAAAAGAGAATTTCAAACATTGAAGTTTATAAAACATAATGGAAGTGTAATATAGTCTCAAAGTCTTCTAGTACATAAAAACTGATCTGGACGTAACCCATACATCACATACAATACTGAAAAGTAAAGATTGTAGGAAGTAAAAGCTTGATCCTTGGAAAATGAGGACTCACCAAACTTTAAGATTTACTAAGGCAATAACTAGCCAAAGGGAAGTTAAATCGGAGTGTCGGACCCTACATTTTTATAAGAATGTAGGCAAAAGTATGCGTTAGAACAAAAATGTACCAAGTATGATAGCAACACATAAAAGTATTTATTCATGCTAAAAGGACCTTTTTCTAACATGCAATGACCAATTGAAATCATGAGATAAAAAGTTTAGAAAACATAAATCATAAAACATGGTCAATACTAGTTAACATCTTTAAAACATTTATGAGATACTTCTAGAAGTAACTTTAGTTCATTCTTGTGGGAGATCTACCTTTAACCGACATTAAGATGATGTTAGCTATTAACATGGAATCTACTATCTACCCCACACCAAAAAGGGGTGTCCTTCTTGCCAAGGTAAGACCATGAAGTTCTAGCTTATGTGGAACCACTAGCTCAGTTCTCTCTAAAACAATCATTCTATGGGGCCACATAGGTATCTGATAAGGAGATTGGTACTAGAAACCAAGGCTCAAGCCAAAGGAGAGCATCCATCTAAATATCCTCTCGATGCTACGTGTAAATTCCACTAAATATTCAATAACTTAAGTTGTCTTATCATTAAGAAGCATGGATAATCGCCTCTTTCCTTATAAATCTATGGAAGGCACATTAAGTAGCCAATCCAAGCTAGTTTTCATTAGAATAGCTCCTAAATCTTGATTCAAAGTTTAGTTGAGAAATCCTTTCAACTCTAAGAATCCTTCATGTGAGAAAATCTTTTCACAATCATTCTTTCATCTATATGTGAGAAATGATGCAATACAGATTTCCTCAAGTACTTTCACTCACCTCCGTGATTGGTAATGTTAATGAATTAAAGGATTACTCATTAAGCTAGGGGTTCTCGAGCTTATATTGGGGTTAAGGAAAGGTTCACATGCATGGAAAATCGCTTGGGCTAACGAAAGAAGGACAGTTGACAACACTATCCTTTGGCAAGCAGAAGGTTAGTTGGGGTGTTGTCCAATGTTTGGGTGATGAACACAGAGACCACCTAATGGTACAGTGTGTGCCAAGAGCAGGATCCATCTCCAAAACCTTTGGGCGAGTGGCCGAGTCACTTTTGGTCCCATTTATGTAATAAAATCCTAAAACTATAAATAGGCAGTTTAGGTTCATTTTTGAGTAGACTATTTTGAATATTTAAAACTTAAAACTCATCTTGAGTGTTGAGAGCTTGGTTAAGCTTGTGTTGACTATTGCTTAGAAATGAGGGTTGCAAGGTGAATTATATGCCCTTGAGGTCTTCATAAGTGTTAGCTACTATTGTAGGATTTATCGATTGAGGTCTTTAGGTTTAATATACCCTTAGGTTGCCTTGGATTTCCTCTTTGTGTGTCTATCTAATTATCTTTTATTTTGTATCTTTTGTTTACACCATTTTATTGTAGTTCCCTTTGGAGAATTACACATTTGGTATTAGGGCAAGGCTTAGAATCGTTCCTACGAATTCTAAATTTGGGTTTTTACAAAAAGAAATAGTTCAAATTTGTTTTTGAAGAAAATTCCGAAATGTGTTTTGTTGATTTGAGTCTTGTTGAAGTTTCTAAGGTTGGATTATTGTTTCCTAACCTTATTTGAGTCTAGGTCTAAGATTAGAAGGGTTTTGGCTCACTATTGAAGAAACCACCATTGGAGGTTGAAGAAGCTTGAAGAAGATACAAGTCGATTTTGAAATCTGTAGATTTTTGCAAGGAATTGAAGGCTACAAAGCATTGGGGTTTGTTCCTTATAGAAAGGAAAACCTGCATCTAAATTTTTGTGAAATTCTAAGTTAAAAATATTCAGGGTTACTTTTTGGGACTTCATCTTGTTCTTGTATTCTTGAGGAAAATTCAAATCTTCAAGAGAAGGAATCTTAAAAAAAGGAATTTAATCCTAAAAGGAAGGAAAGAGAAAGTGGATAAGTGTTTGTATAAGAGGAAATTTACCAAAAAGGGTAAAAAGTAAAGAACAAAAGTGTAGGGGGACCATAGGAGAACAAATTTGGATGTCTTCAAAAGCAGCTGTTAGACCATTAGGCGAGCTCGACTTTGCTCGCCTAGTCTATACGACACCTCTCCCTTTGGGAAAGTTGGTTGCCGACTTGTCTTGCAATTGCTCGGAGCTACTGGAACTTTTGGTGAGCTAAGCTTAGGTCACCAAATCCACTCGTGTAACTCCTCGTAGTCTAGTAGGCCAACTAAGGCTAAGCATAAGGGAAACAAGCCAAGGGGAAGGGGCTAAGGCTTCCCAAGCTTCCCCAAGAACTGCCTCACCTTCAAGACCACCATCACGGCTAGTGGTGAGGAGCACGGCTCGTGTTTGGCCCATAGTGGCTAAGGCAACAGCTACCTTTGGTGCTGCCCAGATGGCTCAACTTCATGAGCCACTACATTGAAAGTGGTGAAGACCACTGCTCGTGGAAAGGCCCATGATGATGCCTTCAACTTTTGGAGGCCAAGACTTGCTGGCCTAGCCATAGGACCAAGGACCACAGCAAGTGGTGAGGACCATGGCTCGTGGAACCTTCCGTGAAGCCTAGCACTAGGCTGCCCAATTAAGGGTTTTTTGGGAAATTCCAATTGAAGGGTGTATTAAGTGAGGTTGTTTTTTCTAAGCTTTGTACAGCTATATAAGTGATTCTAATCCTTTAAACTCATGATTCAAGAAATTATTTCCAAAGACCCCAAAAGAATCCCAAAGTCCATCCTTTCAAATATTTCTCTCTCTAGAACTTGAAGAAGAAGAAAGAGTAGGAGCTAGGGTCAAGATCAAGTCTCCATTCCTCAAGAATTTGTGGGCTTTTTAATCAAGGTATGATGGCTTATTCATCCATGTAATCCTTTCATCCATGAAACACCATTAATTCCCCAATTCTAGTTAGGGTTTCTTCTAATGTTATGGGTATTAATAAAATTGAGTGGATTATGAATGTTTATGATTGAATTGATAGAATTACATGTTTTCAGGATGAATTTGCATGAACTCATGCCTAACACATTTCTATAAAGATGAAATTGATGTAATTGGGTTTTATTCCACGAAAGGGGGGAAATTGAGGATTTAGATGTAATCTTCTAGAATGGATGAAACACATTGTAGATCTCTTGAGAATTACGCATATAGACATGAATTCATAGAGATTAAAGTATGATGATTAATCATGAATGGTAGAGATAGAGATTGGAGGCTATATGATGAAGTATGATTACATTGTTTAAGATTGTAGCATATAGATGTGAATTGCTTAAGAGTAAAGCATATAAGTATGAATTGAATGAAATCTAGTATATATGATGAATTATGACTTGTAGGCTTTGATGATTAGAATTGGTACTCAAGAAGTCCGTTGAGGCTTTCTCCCAATGAGGGGATGGGGTGCTCAAGTACCAAGGTCGGTTATGTGTTCTGCATGTTGTTGGTTTAAGGGAACAAATTCTAGAGGAAGCTCATAGTTCTCAGTATTCTATTCATCAGAGAACAACCAAGATGTATCATGATCTATGGGAAGTCTATTGGTGGAATGGTATAAAGAGAGATATTGTTGGATTTGTAGCTAAATTTCCTAATTGTAAACAAGTTAAGGTTGAGCATCGAATGCCAGAAGACTTGTCCCAAAATATAAGAATTCCCACTTGGAAGTGGGAAGATTTAAATATGGACTTTATTGTAGGTTTGCCTCACACCCGAAGGCAACATAATTCTATTTGGGTCATTATAGATTGGATGACAAAACCAGCCCACTTTATTCCCGTCAAGGCTTCTCATTCGAAGGAATACTATGCCAAGTTCTGTATAAGTGTCATAGTGAAGTTGCATGGGGTTCCTTTATCTATTATTTCAGACTGGGGTACTAAATTTACTTCATACTTTTGGAAGTCATTCCAAAAAGGGCTTGGTACTAAAGTTGATCCTAGCACGGCTTTTCATCCCCAAACTGATGGGCAAGAAGAGCGTACCATCCAAACATTAGAAGATATGTTAAGGGAATGTGTTATAGACTTAAACGGTAATTGGGATGACCACTTGCCATAAATAGAATTTTCCTACAACAATTGTTATCACTCAAGTATCGGTATGGCTCCCTTTGAAGCCTTGTATGGTAGGAGATGTAGGTCTCTGGTTGGTTGGTTTGAGGTAGGTCAAAATTACTCTTATTGGTCCCGAATTGGTTTATGAAGCTATTGAGAAAGTTTGTCTCATTAGAAAGAGGTTGATAACAGCTCAAAGTAGACAAAAGTCTTATGCCGATGTGAGAAGAAGTGATCTATTATTTGAATTTCATGATTGGGTCTATTTAAAATCTCACCCATGAAGGGTGTGATGAGGTTTGGCAAGAAAGGGAAACTTAGTCCCCGATATGTTGGCCCTTATAAAATTTTAAAACGTATTGGGAAGGTCGCCTATTAGTTGCATTTGCCAAATGAGTTGGCCCTGTTTCATCTGGTGTTTCATGTTTCTATGCTTAAGAATTTTATTGGAGATTCAGCATCTATTATTCCCCTATAAGGGTTGGGAGTTGACGAAATCCTTTAATATGAAGAGGTTCTCGTAGATATTCTAGACCAGCAAGTCAAGAGATTGAGAAAAAATGAAATAGCTAACGTAAAGGTTTTGTGGAGGAGTCACTTAGTTGAGGGTGCTACTTTGGAGGCTGAGGCCGATATGAAGTTCTAATATCCTTATCTCTTTCCTTCTACTCCTATTCAAGATTGAGGTAAATATCTCCTCCTGAGTTTTAGTGTTTTGGGAGTCATGTGTGTTATAAGTGTTTCCCCGTGATTTCCTTATGTTATGCATGTTTTTGATGAAATTCATGTTTGGTAAGAAAATGAGTTTTTATGATTGATTTCCCTCATGTTGTTATGCATTTAGTATGAGTTGTCTATTTGACTTCATGAGGTGAGTTGATGAACATGCTTCGGTATGCTTTTGAGGGAAATTGTATATTGGCTCCACGATATTAGGTTGAGCATGATTTTAGTTGGAGAAGGTTGTTACTCCTATAGATATGAGAAATGTTGAGTTTCATGCATAATGAGTTTTAGATATAGTTCCTACTTCGTTGTGTTGAATTGATTATGTTTGAGATGGAGTTGAAGTTTCCTCCATTGAATTATGCATTATTTTGATGTTTCATTCATGTTGGGCTGCTAGTTTTGAGTCATTAATTTCGTATGCTGTCTAGATCGTCATTCGAGGACTAATGTTCCCAAGTAGGAGATATTGTAACACTCTGGAAACTAGTAGGCGAAACTAGAGCTTGACGGTAGGGTTAGAGCCTTGAATGTACCTCCCCTTACCTTAAAATAATGTTGTTGTGTTAGAACATCAAGTTTCAAACCTCAAGGACCAACCATGGGTCTTTGAGGAAAAACATTAGGAGGCTACCTGGCAATGACCCACGGAGGTGACCCATGCCTCGTGGGTCATCCCACGCCCCGTGGGTGAGGCGTCATGGGTCAAGGACTACAAAACAAGCCACAGAACCTCAACCCATGGCTCACCAGCACTCCATATGGGTCCATCCACAGACCATGGTTGTGTGGTCGTGGGTGAGGCCTAAAACTGACATTTGGTAGTAACACTTAGGGGCTTTATGCGGTTTCCCAGTTTTAAGTTAATATTAAGTGACGTCGTTTTACTGTAAATTAGACTAACTATATAATGTTTTGAGACCCCAAAAACAAGTCATCTTCCTCACAATTCCAAAATCCCATATCAAAACCAACTTTTCCCCAAAATTCACTCTCTAGAACTTCCAGAAAGAAGAAGAAGAAAGTTGTCACGACCCGAGAGCATCCCCTAGTCATAACAAGGCACACCTGACCCCAAAGGGGTCTTATACAAGCCCTTAGAATACATCATCGCAATAAGACATAGAAATATACGAAAAAAATTAAAACTTTTACAATAGAAGTCAACTTCTTTCATATAAGGAAAATAGGAAAGTAGACTTGTCTTAATCACCATCTATACATAAGAGTACAAATAGGGTATGCCTTTACATCAATAAAGTCTCCAAATATAGGAAATCCAACATAGTCTTGAATATAGAAGGTAAACTAGAAACTAGAATCAATAGCAACTTGTCCTCGAACTTGAGGAGTCACCAAACTAGGGGAATAGTTGACCCAAGCTTCACTTTGAAGAAAGCGGTAAGTATTAGCGACCGGAACATACACTCATGGAAAGTAAAAAATATGGGTTAGCACAATTAATTGTACTAAGTATGGATGCAATACATAAAATCCTTAAAACATGCATAAAAGGGACATTTAGTTGAAATCATGCCTTTATCAAGTTTTAAAACCAATGTGCACATTTATGAAGAAACATAAGCCAACCCAAGCATATAAGCAACCCAAAGCAACATTAGTGCAATGCAAAGGTGAGATCCCATAACCCTACCAAATGCAATGTATCATCTTTAGGCCACCAACAACATACATACTTCATCTTACCATAGTCATAACCAACATACATAAAAGTGAAGACATTCATATTTATAATCATTCATACATACCATTTCATACACAGTTCATAAGTCATCATAATCATAAGAGAACCTTACCCAAACCCCTCTTAGAGTCTACTTGTGCGATGTACAAGTGAAGTCCCATACCCCCACTCACACTAAGTAGTACCCCTTAAGAAGTCCTAGTTAAAGTCCATGTCTTTACCATAGTTCATTCATTAACCTTTAGAGAAAGATTGCATTAACTGACATAGACCATGTGAGCTACATGGAATTTGGTGTTCTACCCGCACACCGAAAAGAGGTATTCTACTTGCCTAAGGTAGAAAGTACATACTAGTTATTTAGGTGGATCTACTAGCTAAGACCTATGTGGGCACATAGTTATGGGACAAGGAGATTGCTACTTGAAACCTAGACTTGCTAAATGTAAAAGGTTTCCATCTCATGAGATAACGTACAATGGGAAGCCGAACTTGCTAAACGTAAAAGCCCCCATCTCACTTTCATGTTCTCTCGATGCTACATATTATTCCCTTTAATAGTCATAATTAGCCTTTAGTTAAGCTCATATCAACATTAATTGGGCACTCAATATCTCATCATAGTAGCTCATATGTTCCTTAGATGAGAATGCTCCTTTCACTTTAGAAATACTAGCATGTGAATAAACCTTTCACATTACAATAGTATTGTGCTCATGAGAATGTCCTTTCAATCAACACAATAAGCTTCTCAGAAACATACATACATCATGCATAGCCGAGTGTATAGGGCATAGGGATGAAAGATTTTATCATCAACACCACAACAACATAATAGATATAGAATCATTACCATCTAAGAAATTCACAATCTCATACACAATTCCCATAAAGAGACATAGCCTTCATACCTTTTCCCTTCAAGGGTCTTGGAATCACAATCAACACGACGGCACAAAATTACTACATAATATAGGAGGAATTCATGATTCATTAGCTTAATCATCATAAACATATTCAATTGACATATTCACAATATTCTCCAACTCACAATATCAACTAAAGATCATACAACATGGGGAACACATGGGTCTTTGGGGAATTCTCATTATAAACATCAATTCTCCATCAATATATTCCTAATTCGTCACAAACAACCAGAAACAATAATAATTAAGCAATGAAAACGTTTTGGGAAGAAGACCCAGGTTATAGAATGAAAACATTAGAAATTTGGGGGATTTTGATATCTTGAAAAACATATTTGAAGGGGTTCCTTGGGTGATAGCTACCCAAGGAAGAAAAGAAACCATACCTTGTCTAAGGAACTCCAAGATTTTTGGGGAAGAACCTTGAAACCCTAGCTCCAATGTCTTTTTCTTCTTTTTGAGTCTAGAGAGAGGATTTTTGAGAGAAGGATGATGTTCCTGGGTTTCTTCTTTTATTAATTGGGGGTAACTAAATTTAAGGAAATTTGACTTTAAAAAGTGTATCTACTTGTTAGGAAAAGAGTGGAAAAGTATTGGTTCAAGTTTAGGAAAGATTACTTAATAGCCTTACTTAAACTTCATTTTTGTGTGTTTGGCCCGCTTGAGCTCGCCCTTTGGCACCCTTGTCTCGCCAAACCACTTAGGGGACTCGCCTAATGAGCCTTAAGCTTGCCACTTTTATAGTAGGACACAAAAGTGGGCAGCTCACTTGGGCGATGGGGAGGGCTGTTGGGCGAATCACCAACCCATTGGGCGATCCCCAAGTCATCTTTCCCATTTGGACAGTAGCTTAGGCTACGAGGGATAGCACTATAGGCGACCAAGTGCTCTTTGGCACGTCACCAAGTGACTAGGATGACCATGGTGCCAATCGCCAACCTGCCCAAAGAGAAGCCAAGGTTTTCTTTCACCATTCCTTGATTAATTAGGTCCTTACCTTCTTCCTAGATGTTTTCCCTCTTCGTTTTAGCTTTTAGTTAGGTCTTAAACATCTCCAAATGTTACATAAACACTCCCATTAATCCTAACTCAACCTAGACACTACCTTAAAGTTACATCACTCCACATGATGAGGCTCTAGTTTAGCCTATTGATTTTTGGGGTTGTTACATTATCCCCCCCCCCCCCCCCCCCCGCTTAGGAATATTCATCCCCGAATGATATTTTAAATCTATTAAGGGGGATGAAGACTTAAAACTAACAGCCCATCATACTAGAAATCTCAAAAGGTATAAATCATAGGAGGAAACATCATAGACTCAATGCAACAACCGGATAGAGGAACTACATCCATAACTTCATGATGCACCAAAATCTCCATTTCATACAAACATGAGAGGAACTACCTTCTCCAACACAAGCAAGCTCAATAACAAAAATATTAAGCCAACAAGTCATTTCATCACAACAAATCTAAACATGTTCATCAACTCATCTCATGAAGTCACATATGTCAACATCATACACAATGCAATTCATCATGGAGAACATGTAATTCATGAAAGCTAAATTTATACTAAACATGAATTTCATCTAGAACATGCCTATACAAGGAAAAAATGCAAAACTAAAACATTACTCAAGACTCTGAAAAATACTAAGAACTTAAAAGGAATTTCTTATCTCAAGTTTAGATAGGAGTAGAAACAAATAGATGAGGGCAACGAGACTTCATATCGGCCGCGGCCTCCCATGTAGCACCCTCAACTAGGTGGTTCCTCCAAAGAACCTTAACAGAAGCTACTTCTTTGTTCCTTAACTTCTTCACTTGCCGATCTAAAATCTCAATCGGGACCTCTTCATAAGCAAGGTTCTCATCAATTCCTAAACCCTCTAAAGGAAGGATGGACACTGGATCACCAATGCAGTTCTTAAGCATGGAGACATGAAACACCGAGTGAACCAGGCCTAATTCATTTGGCAACTCTAATTCATATGTAACTTTACCGACACATTTCAAGATTTTGTACGGGCCCATATACTGAGGACTTAACTTCCCCTTTTTGCCTAACCACATAACACCTTTTATTGGTGAAATCTTCACGTAGACCCAATCACCAATTTCAAACTCCAATTCCCTCCTTCTATTATCAGTATAAGATTTTTACCGACTATGAGTCGTTTCCAACCTTTCCCTAATAAGCTGGACCTTTTCAATGGCATTAAATATTAGTTCTGGGCCTATTAGAGCAAACTCAACTACATCAAACCAACCAACCGGTGACCTACACCTTCTACCATATAGTGCTTAAAAAGAGCCATGGCAATGCTTGAGTGGTACTACTGTTGTAGGAAAATTCTATCAAAGGAAAATGATCGTCCCAACTACCCTTGAAATCTATCACACATGCCCCCAACATGTCCTCTATGTTTTGAATGGTGCATTCCGCTTAACCATCCGTTTGAGGGTGGAATGTGGTACTAAGCTTAACATTGGGATCGAGCCCCTTTTGGAATGCCTTCAAAAAATGTGAGTAAAATGGGCACCCCAATCCATTATAATAGATAAGGGAACCCCATGCAACTTCAAAATGTCATTGATGCACAACTTTGCATAGTTTTCTGCCGAAAACGAAGTCTTAACCGAAATAAAGTGGGCTGATTTTGTCAACCTATAAACAATGACCCAAATAGAATCACGTTGCCTTCGAGTATGAGGCAACCCCAACACAAAGTCCATATTAACATCCTCCCACTTTCAAGTAGGAATTTCTGTATATTGGTACAAACCTCCAGGTTTTTGGTGTTCGCTTTGACTTGTTGACAATTTAGACATTTGGCTACAAAACCCGCTATATCCGTTTTCATGCCATTCCAACAATAGACTTCCCGTAGATCATGGTACATCTTGGTGTCTCCCGGATGAATGGAATATCGCGAACCATGAGCTTCTTCTAAAACTTTCTCCCTTAAGCCATCAACATTCGAAACACATAATCTACCTTGGTACCTAAGCACCCCATCTCCCCATTGGGAGAAAGCCTTAACAGAATTGTTGAGAACCAACTCTTTCAACTCTATTAAAATAGGATCAAGATATTGCATAGACTTCACATCAATAACAAGGGATGATTCGGAACTATGATGAACCATAAACCCACCCTTGGTGGAATCCATTAGTTAGACACCTAACCGGGCCAACCTATGTACATCATGAACCAATTCCTTCTTCTCATCTGCTATGTGAGCCACACTACCCATGGACAATCTACTTAGGGTGTCCGCAACCATATTTTCCTTGCTGGGTGGTAAAGGACACTCATATCATAATCCTTCAAAAGTCCTAACCACCTTCTTTGTCGGATATTCAAGTCTTTTTAGGTGAACACATATTGAACACTATCTCTAAATGCACCCTATAGAGATAGTGTCTCCATATTCTCAAGGCAAAAACCACCGCCTCTAGTTCCAGATCATGCGTCGGGTAATTATTTTCATACATCTTAAGTTGCCTTGAAGCATAGGTAATTACTTTACCGTGTTGCATGAGAACACACCCCAACCCTATCCTCGAAGCATCACAATACACAATAAATTCGTCGGTACCTTTCGACAAGGTCAATACCGAAGTGGAGGTGATTCCATCCTACAACTCTTGGAAGCTCTTTTAACAAGCCTCCATCCACTCAAATTCGGACTTGTTTTGGGTAAAGGTCGTTAATGGAGAAGCAATAGATGAGAAGCCCTCTACAAATCTTCTATAATACCCGGCCAATCCCAAAAAGCTTCGAATATCGGTGGTACTTAGGGGTCTAGGACAACTTTTCACCTTACCCATTTTCTTCGGATCAACCTCTATACGCACACTTGACACAATGTGACCCAAGAAAGCAATCGACCTATGCCAAAACTCACACTTGCTAAATTTAGCACAAAGTTGGTGGTCCTTGAGGACTTGCAACACTAACCTTAAATGCTTCATATGATCACCCTCACTCCATGAATAGATCAAAATATCGTCAAGAAAGATGATCACAAACAAATCAATATATTTCCTAAATACCCTATTCATAAGATCCATGAACTCCGTTGGGGCATTTGTTAGACCAAAAGACATAACTAAGAATTCATAGTGACCATATCTTGTACGGAAGATCATTTTAGGAATGTCAACCCCTCTCACCCTAAGATGGTAATAACTCGACCTTAAGTCAATCTTCGAGAAGTAACTCGCCCCTTGGATTTTGTCAAACAAATCTTCAATTCTAGGGAGTGGATACTTATTCTTTATAGTGACTTTGTTCAAGTGGCAGTAATCTATACACATCCAAAGTGAACCATCTTTCTTCTTCACAAACAATACTGGGGCACCCCATGGAGATATGCTTGGTTGAATAAAACCCTTATCTAGTAAATCCTTGAGTTGTTCCTTTAATTCCTTTAATTCGGCTAGAGCCATTCGGTAAGGAAGAATTGATATGGGTAGTGTATCCGAAAAAAGATCAATGCTGAAGTCTATTTCCCATTCGGGAGGGATTCTAGGTATGTCATCGGGAAAGAATTTCAGAAATTCCCTTACTACGAGGACCAATCCTAAAGGAGGAGTCTCAAACTCAATGTCGTTGACCCTCACAATGTGATAGATACACCCCTTAGAAATCATATTTCTAGCTTTCAAATATGAGACAAAACGACCTTTAGGAATAGAGTTTCCCACCTTCCATTATAACACGGGTTCATTCAGAAATTAAAACTTTACTACTCGAGCTCTACAATCAATGGAAGCAAAACAAGTATACAACCAATCCATCCCCAATATTACACCAAAGTCCAACATATCTAATTCGACTGAATCAACCAAGGTGACTCTATGAGACAAGGAAATAGGACAATTCCTATAAACCCTTCTAGCAACAACTGAGTCACCTATTAGGGTGGAAACCGAAAAAGGTTCCTTTAGCTTTACAGGGAGTACATCAAATTTCATCACCACTAAAGGGGTAACAAAAGATAAAGTGGCACTGGGGTCTAACAATGCATAAACGTTAATTGAAAATACTTGTAACATACCGATGACAACGTCCAGAGAGCCCTCTTGATCACTTCTAGATTGAAGATCATAGAAGCGATTTTTCTTGGGAGCATCGGAGTTGGAGCCACTAGGAAGAACTTGCTTGCCCTCTCTCCCTTGAACTTTTAGCATAGGACAATTCCTCTTCATATGCCCACTTTTTCCACAATTAAAACACTCATTGGTTCCCACAAGTCACTTTCCCCATGCTTTTTTCCAGACTTTGCACAATTAGATTTATAAACATATGAACCACCTCCACCACCACCTTGTGGCTTTAGAGTAGGCACCCTCTCTTTTTTTAACTTAGGAGTGCTAGATTTGAAAACCTCTTCTTAAATCTTGCTGTGCCTTGAACCTCAAATCTACCCTTAGATGAATTACCATCCTCCACTCTTGCCCTTTTTCACTTCTCTACCCACTTGCTAGAGCTTTTGTTCCTAAATTTGCTCGGCATGAACCATAAGACGTGAGATGTTCATGGTTGGAATAAGCATCGCCCGCCTACATTTATTCACTAAAAGATCGAATATCCCCATAACAAATTTTTTCATTTTCACCCTAGAGTCTGCCACCAAGGTTGGGGCATATTTGGACAATTGTGTGAACTTGAGGCTATATTCCTTCACAATCATGCCTCCTTGGCGGAGGTTGATAAATTCTTGCATCTTTCTTTCCATTAGCTCTAGGGGGGAAAATCTATCAAGGAATGCCGTCTTAAACACTCCCCAATCAATCGGGCTTGCTCTAATGGACCTCTCTTCCTTCCATTGCTCATGCCACACTTGAGCCACATCCTTGAGTTGGTAGGCAACTAGTTCCACCTTCTCTCTTGGAGACACTACCATTTCTTCAAACACCTTAAACACCTCCTCAATAAATCATTGTGGATCTTCATCCACTTTGAAGCCCTAGAATATAGGGGGATTCTTTCTTGTGAAATCCCTTATCCTTGAAGCAGTAGTACTTGCATTAGGGTTCACTTGATCCCTAGCATCTCTAGTGACTTGAGCCATTAGAGCATGAGTTAAGGTTTGGAGAGCCGTCTTTATCTCCACATTTTTCATGACCCCTCCTCATTAGGAGCTTGAGGAACTTGAGCCCCTTGGGGACCTTGGGGAGGAACTCCCTCATCATTATCAACATCCTCTTCCACTCTTCTTGCGGCTACTCTTCTTCTATTCATATTCCTATATGAACATGAAAAGGGTTAGGAAAAGGACTTCATAGAGTTAAAACTCCAAGGCATGACTAATGACTAATCAAAGAAGTGAGAAGTTCCTAAGACTCTTATAGCCTCTCATTCATAAATATGGCACGCTTTACACTTGTGAACAAAACTCTACTAGACGTGGTTCATGAGACAGCACTCTAGAATCATTCTAAACCCTATGCTCTGATACCATGTTTATCACGACCCGAGACCACCCCCTAGTCGTAACACAATGTACTTGACCCAGAAGGGGTCTTATACAAGACCTTAGCATACATCATTGTAATAAGACATAGAAATATTCAAAAAAATTAAAACTTTTACAATCGAAGTCAACTTCTTTCATATAAGGAAAATTGGAAACTAGACTTGTCTCAATCACCATCTAGATATAAGAGTACAAATAGGGTCTATGCCCTTACATCAATAAAGTCTCCAAAAATAGGAAATGCAACATAGTCTAGAATATAGAAGGTAAACTAGATACTAGAATCAATTGCAACTTGTCCTCAAACTTGAGGACTCACCAAGCCTGGGGAATATCAGCCCAAGCTTCACCCGGAAGAAAGTGGTAAGTACCATCGACCGGAACCTACACTCATAGAAAGTAGAAAATATGGGTTCGCACAATTAATTGTACTAAGTATGGATGCCATGCATAAAATCCGTAAAACATGCATAAAAGGGACACTTAATCATCATGCCTTTAAAAAGTTTTAAAACCAATATGCACATTTATGATGAAACATAAGCCAACCCAAGCATATAAGAAACACTAGTACAATGCAAAGGTGAGATCCCATAACCCTACCAAATGCAAAGTATCACCATTAGGCCATCAACAACATACATACTTCATCTTACCATAGTCATAACCAACATACAAAAAAGTGAAGACATTCATATTTATAATCATTCATACATACCATTTCATAGATAGTTAATAAGTCGTCTTAATCACCATATAGCCTTACCAAAACCCATCTTAGATTCTACCTATGCAATGTACAAGTAAAGTCCCATACCCCCACTCACACTAAGTAGTACCCCTTAAAAAGTCCTAGTTAAATTCCATTTCCTTACCATAGTTCGTTCATTAACCTTTAGGGAAAGATTGCATTAACCAACATAGACCATGTGAGCTACATGGAATCCGGTGTTCTACCCTCACACCGAAAAGAGGTGTTCTACTTGCATAAAGTAGAACGAACATTCTAGCTATTTAGGTGGATCCACTAGCTAAGACCTATGCGGGCACATAGTTATGGGACAAGGAGATTGCTACTACAAACCCAAACTTGCTAAACGTAAAAGGTTTCCATCTCATGAGATATCATAAAATGGGAGGCCAGACTTGCTAAACGTAAAAGCCCCCATCCCACTTTCATGTCCTCTCAGTGCTACGCATTATTCCCTTTAATAGTCATAATTAGCCTTTAGTTAAGTTCATATCAACATTAATTGGGCACTCAGTCCAATATCTCATCATAATAACTCATATGTTCCTTAGGTGAGAATGCTCCTTTCACTTAGAAACACAAACATATGAGTAAACCTTTCACATTACAATAGTATTGTGATCATTAGAATGTCCTTTCAATCAACACAATAAGCTTCTCAGAAACATACATACATCATGCATAGCCGAGTGTATAGGGTATAGGGATGAAAGATCTTATCATCAACACCACAACAGCACAATAGATAGAGAATCATTACTATCCAAGAAATTCACAATCTCATACATAATTCCCATAAAGAGACATAACCTTCATACTTTTGCCGTTCTAGGGTCTTGGAATCACAATCAACCAAACTATACGCAATTACTACATAATATTGGAGGAATTCATGACTCAATAGCTTAATCATCATAAACATATTTAATTGACAAATTCAGAATATTCTCCAATCCACAATACCAACTCAAGATCTAACAACATGGGGAACACATAGGCCTTTGGGGAATTCTCATTATAAACATTAATTCTCCATCAATATATTCTTGATTCATCATAATCAACCATAAACAATCATAATTAAGCAATGAAAATGTTTTGGGCAGAAGACCCATGTTATAGAATAAAAACTTTAGAAATTTGGGGGATTTTGATATACTGAAAACTTATTTGAAGGGGATCCTTTGGTGGTAGCGACCCAAGGATGAAAATAAACTATACCTTCTTGAAGGAACTCCAAGTTTTTTGGGGAAGAACCTTTAAACCCTAGCTCCAAGTCTTCTTTTTCTTCTTGTGTCTAGAGAGAGAATTTTTGAAAGAAGGATGATATTCATGGGTTTCTTCTTTTATTAATTGGGTGTAACTAAATTTAAGGAAATTTGACTTTAAAAATTATATATACTAGTTAGGAAAAGAGTGGAAAAGTATTGGTTCAAGTTTAGGAAAGATTACTTAAAAGCCCTTACTTAAACTTCATTTTTGTGTGTTTGCCCACATGATATCGCCCTTTGGTACTGTTGGCTTGCCAAACCACTTAGACGATTCGCCTAATTATTCTTAAGCTCACCCATTTTTATAGTAGGACACCAATGTGGGCAGTTCACTTGGGTGATGAGGAGGACTGTTGGGCGAATCTCCAACCCATTGGGCGATCCCCAAGCCTAATCACCCATTTGGACAGTAGCTTAGGCTAGGAGGAACAACACAATGGGTGATCAAGTGCACTTTGGCACGTCGCCAAGTGACTAGGGCGACCATGTTGCCAATTGCCAACCTGCCCAAAGAGAAGCCAAGGTTCTCCTTCACCCTTCTTTACCTTCTTCCTAGATGTTTTCTCTCTTCATTTTAGCTTTTAGTTAGGGCTTAAACATCTCTGAAAGTTACATAACCGTACCCATTAATCCTAACTCAACCTAGACACCACCTTGAAGATATATCACTCCATACAATGAGGCTCTAGTTTAGCCTATTGATTTTCCGGGATGTTACAAAAGTTGAAGCTAAGGTTGAAGGAGAAAGATTTTCTACTAAAATTCGTTGGGAATTCATAGCTTAGGTATGGCAGTCCTTCATCCATGGATAGTCTTCATCCATGGAGTCCCTCCAAACTCAATTTCAAAACTAGTAATTCCCCAAAAAATCTAGGGTTTTGCTCTAAGTCATAGATTCCTTTCAAAAATGATTCTATTGATTTAATTACATTATACTATGATTGAACTTATGTTTTGTTATGGTTTTATGATGAAATCTCCTAGGAATTCATAAAATCCCCATATTCCCAATGTATAACCTTGTGATATGGGTGAATTGTAGAAAAAAGAGTATTATGAGATTATTCTTATAGTAATTGAACTAATTTAATTATGTTATCATCCATGTCTAATGTAGTAATTTTATATATGTTGATGGAATATAGTCTATGGTCCTTGATGGGCAAAGTATGTGAATTACGCATGATTATGAGATTTATGTATGTGCTTTAAGAACAATTTGAGAGTAAAGTGATTATGGTTATGATCTACTTGTTTTTTTGTTTGAAGATTATCCTCATGTACACAATTATGTATGATAATGATATGATGTGAAAGGTTTTCTCACAATATTATGATTCAAAGAAAAATAGGTTCTACGCTCTCCAAGCTAGAGGTGAACAAGATTGGCCTCCAGATGTGACTATCGGTATATGTTTTATTCTTTATTAGATTCTAGTGTAGCTTTGTTTTATCTAGTTTGATAGACATGATATGCTAGACTTTGATGTTGTCTTTAGTATGAATGTAATACTTTATTGTTATGTTTTATTGATTGTAGAACCCGATGTGGTCATTATTAGTTTTGGGTATGTTCCATGGTCTAGAACCATCTTGGGTGACAGATCTGAGAGCTTAGTGATAAGATGATCTGACATAAGTTGAATTGAAATAAACAGTGCTTAGAAAGTCCGTTTAGGCTTTCTCCCAAGGGGGAGATGGTATGCTTAGATAGCAAGGTCGTTGAAGTGTTCTTAATGTTTATAAATTGGGTTTACTTGAATATCTCACCCTTTAAGGGTATAATGAGTTTGGGAAGTTTAGTCCTTGCCTTGTAGGCCCATATGAGATCTTTAGATGTGTTAGTAAGGGTATTTATGAGCTAGGTTGCCTAATGAGTCGGCATTGGTGCATCCGGTCACCCATGTCTCTATGTTAAAGATGTGTGTTGGAGATCTGACATTCATAGATCCCTTAGAAGGGTTGAGAGTTAACAAGAATTTCTCTAAAGAAGAAGTATCGGTGGATATTTTAGAGAGGCGAGTTAAGAAGTAGAAGATCAAGGAAGTTGCTCCTATGAAAGTATTATGGAGGAATGTCCTAGTTGAGGGTGTTAGATGAGGGTGCTACTTGGGAGGCCGAGGCCGATAAGATGTCCCAAGACCCTTATTTTTTCCTTCAACTCCTCCTTTAGCTTGAGATGAAGAGTTCCTCATGATTTGTTCCTTGTGTGGAGTCATGTGTGTTTTAGATGTTCCCCTAATTTCCTTATGATTATGCATGCTCATGAAAACTTGTGTTTAGAAAGAAAATGAGTTTGCATGATAGATATCCTCATGTTGTAGTGCATTGATGAGTTGCCTATAGACTTCATCATATGAATTGATGAACATGTCTTAGCTTGGAGTTGAGATATTCCTCCTTGAATGTATGCAATGAGTATAAATTGTACAGTCTCCATGAGAATATGTTGAGCATGTTTATATCTCAGAGATGGTAGTTCCTCCTTGGACATGATTACTCATGAGATTTCATGCATAATAGGTTGTTAGATGTAGTTCCAACCTTCCATATAATGCATTGAGTATGTTTGGCTTGGAATTGATGTTTTCCTCCTTGGTTGAGTGCATTTAGATATGTTGTATGCATGATGGGCATCTAGTCTAGAGTCATTTCATTTAGGAGGTGTCTAGATCGTCATTTGAGGATGAATGTCCACAATGGGGAGATATTGTAACACCCCATAGTCTAGTAGGCCAACTAGGTCTAAGCATGAGGGAAACAAGCCAAGGCATGAGGTAAGGGCCAAGGGGAAGGGGCCAACGCTACCCAAGATTCCCCAAGCAGTGCCTCACCTTCACGACCACCATGACGTCCTGTGGTGAGGACCACAGCTCGTAGTGTGGCCCATGGTGGCTAAGGAAGTAGCTACCCTTGAGGCTGCCCAAGATGGCTAAACTTCATGAGCCACTTCATGACCAGTGGTGAAGACTACAACTCACAGGAAGTCTCATGAAGATGCCTCTAACTTTTGAAGGCCAAGATTTGGTTGCCTAGCGACTTGACCAAGGACCACGGGCAAGACCATGGTTAGTGGTGAGGACCACGGCTCGTGGTGGCTAAGGAAGTAGCTACCCTTGAGGCTGTCCAAGATGGCTCAACTTTACGAGCCACTTCACGGCCAGTGGTGAAGACCACAGCTCATGGGAAATCCCATGAAGAATCCTTCAACTTTTGGAAGCCAAGACTTGGTGGCCTAGCCAATTGACCAAGGACCACGGGCAGGACCATGGCTAGTGGTGAGCACCACGGCTCGTGGAGCCTGCCGT
Organism: Solanum bulbocastanum; assembly: GCA_037074985.1. Taxonomy (NCBI): domain Eukaryota; kingdom Viridiplantae; phylum Streptophyta; class Magnoliopsida; order Solanales; family Solanaceae; genus Solanum; species Solanum bulbocastanum. The sequence continues at coordinate 16,163,609 of CM073599.1, forward strand.
GAAGCATGGCAGTAGGCTACCCAATTAAGGGCTTTTTGGGAAATTACAATTGAGGAGGCATTAAGTGAGTTCATTTTGTCTAAGCTTTGTACACCTATATAAGTGATTTTAACCCTTTAAACACACAAATCCAGACATTATTTCCAAAAATCCCAAAAGAATCCTAATGTCCATCCTCTCAAATATTACACTCTCTAGAACTTGAAGAAGAAGAAAGAGTTGGAGCTAGGGTCAAGATCAAGTCTCCATTCCTCAAGAATTTCTGGGCTTCGTAATTAAGGTATGATGGCTTATTTATCCATGGAATCCTTTCATCCATGGAGCCCCATGAATTCCCCATTTTAGAAGAAGAGTTCCCCAATTCTAGTTTCGGTTTCTTCTAATGTTAGGGGTATTGATCCAATTAAGTGGATTATGATTGTTTATGATTGAATTGATAGAATTACATTTTTTCAAGATGAATTTACATGTAACCATGCATAACATATGTCTAGATAAATGAAATTGATGTAATTGAGTTTTAAGCCATGAAAAGGGGAAATTGAGAATTTAGATGTAATATTATAAAATTGATGAAATACGTTGTAGATATCTTGAGAATAAATCATATACACATGAATTGATAGAGATTAAGGTATGCATGATTAATCATGAATTGTAGAGATAGCGTTGGGGGCTATCTAACGAAGTGTGATTAGATTGCTTAAGATTGAAGCATCTAGATGTGAATTTATGGGCAAGTGGAGCATACTATCCAAACTTTGGGGGTTTGTATAATTGACTTCAAGGATAATTGGGATGACCATTCTCCATTGACAGAATTCACATATAATAATAGTTATCATTCAAGCATTAGTATAGCACCATTCGATGCTCTATATAGTATGAGGTGTAGATCTTCTATAGGTTTGTTTGTAGGTTTCTGAAGTCGCCTTTATAGGTCTTAAGTTGGTGCATCAAGCTATGGAGAAAGTTTCGCTTATTAAGAGAAAGGTTGAAAATGCCTCAAATTCAACAAAAGTCCTATGGCGACGTTAGAAGAAAAGACCTTAAATTCTATGTTCATGATTGGGCCTACATGAAAATCTCACCCATGAAGGGTTTGATGAGGTTTGGGATGAAAGGGGAGCTTAGTCCCGGCTATGTGGGCCTATATTAGATTTTGAAGCAAATTGGTAAAGTTGCTTATGAAGTTGATTTACCTAATGATTTGGCATCATTGCATCATGTTTTCCATGTCTCTTTGTTGAAGAAGTTTGGGAGTTAAGGAGAATATTCCTTATTAAGAAGTTCGGTTGTGATTTTAGACCGGCAAATTTGGAAGTTCAGAAATGAAGAAATTTCTTTTGTAAAAGTTCTTTGGAGGAATCAGTTAGTTAAGGGTGCTACTTAGGAGGTTGAGGCTGATCTGATATCCTGTTATCCTCATCTCTTTCCTTCCGTTCCTACTCTAGCTTAAGGTATTCAATCCTTCATGGTTTACTCTTTTCATTTCATGCGTCTTAGATATTCCCATGATTCCTCCTCATCTATGCATGTTTTTGAAAATCTTGATTTTGAGGAAATGAGTTAACTTGATTCATTTCTCCATGTTTATGTTCATTTGAGTACTAGTTTCATATAGACCTGTTTTGAACGTGTTCTAGCTTTGAGTTTATGTTTCCTCGGATATGTATACTTATGTGATTGCATTCATGTTGCACTACAAGAAAAACTGCCTATAAGGAAGGGAAATCTCATCCTTAAATATCCTTATCTGGTCGCAGATGGCCTATTACGACGGAAAAATAGTGGTCGCCACCCATCCTAATAAGCTTCTTCGCTAAAGGTTAATTGCAACGGGTTGCTATACCTGGTCACTAAATGTTATTAGAGATGACATTTTGTACGGTCGCTAGTGTACTTCTAGAGACCGTGAATCCCGTACCAATTAGTCAATTTTCATATTTAAAAGTATCTATCTGCGACCATTAAATCTTTTTTGCAATGAGTACCTATCTGGTACTAAATAACTTTATCGCGATAACTAAAAACCTCATGCTATATTAATCTTTAGAGACTAGAAATTGCCCTGTCCTAGATTAACCTTTAGAGATGAGCAGCGATCTCACCCTAGATTAATCTTTAGAGATGAGCAGTTATCTCATCCTAGATTAAACTTTAGAGACAAGAAACTAATTCTATATGAACTTACACTAGAATTAGTTAAAGTGCTTGACACACAAGAAGTGTAAAATTCATCAAGTTAACAGAAACATCAACAAGTTGCACTAACAACAGAACATTAGTAAAAAGTTTTTATAACTTCAATTGTAAAAGAAAAATTCAATATATTGACTACCAGTCGTCATTTTTATTTAATCTTTTATCCCATAAAACTTTATCTCTATTTTCTTTTTCATAAGTATAGTATGTTGGGGTTGTATCTGTTCGTGTTTTAGTATTTGAAGTACTTGGTTTTTCATCTAAATTTCCTACATTTATTTCTATATTTTTATCTTTTTCTATAAGTTCAGTGTATGTTTCTGAATATGTTTCAGAATTATTTTCTGAAATATTATCATTTTCATTTTCTTCATTTATTTCATCTATTCTTAACTCGTCTATTTGTAATTCAGGTAATTCTTCTGTTTCTTCTAACATTGTTTTCATTTTTTCTATTTCTTGATTTAATTTTAATTCTTCAGTTCTTTTCTTATTTTCTTCTTTTATTCTTAATTTTTCTTCATATAATTGTTTAAGTCTTTCTAATTCTTTTTGTAATTCTTGAATTCTGGTATCTTTTACTTCTTCTATTTGTTTAATTTCTTTTTTAGCTTGTTCTCTAATTTTTTCTATTTCTTTTCTTCTATCTATTTCATCATTTTCTCTGTTTAATCGTACCATAGTTGTTAGACTATCTTCTAATTTTTCATGTTCTAAGTTTGAATGTATTATTTTTATTTCTATTCCATCTTGACTTTTATATATTTTTTCTTCTACAGCATATTCTTCTTTATTCATTATAAATCGTGTTGGTATTTATATTCTAAGTGTTGTAATTGTAGATCTAATAAGAATATCGTTTTTCTCTGTGCTTTTTATAGATTTGTGGCATACTCCTGCACATATATTATATTCTAATCTGTTTTGTCTAAATTCTATTTCGTGTTTTATTTCATTAATTTTTTCTAATAATTGTTCTCTATAATTATTATTCATTTTAATTTTCTGGTAAAAATATCTTTTCATAATATTTTTGTTTATTTATCATAAGATTTCGTATTTCTTTTGTATTTTCTAGGATATATTCTAAGTGTTCTATATCTTGGGTTCTTAGATATGTTATAATATTATCTAGTAAAATTTTATTTAGTAGATCTATATCTTCCATAATTTGTCGCCAATATGTTAGATATTCGTAATTTACCATTGATCTGAACATAAATCATATAATTCATATATATTTTGGATAGTTAGTTCTTGCCAGTTTTGTTCTATTAGATCATTTATTCGGTCTAATTCTATTATTTCTTCAATAAGTAATAGGTCATAAATTTCTCTTTTTATGTCAATATTTAATGTTCTAAGGATATATAAAATAAGTATTTTATAATTATAATCTCCATTTAGTAAGTATGTAGGTACCATTTTTATGATTTCTAAACAAGTTTATTCCTTCTAACCTCTTTATTTATTATTATCAATTATCAAATTATATTAAAGTTATTCTGAACAAATTCTTTTGGTCATTACTATGATTTTCAGCTTCAATCAGTTACCCTAACAGCGCCTTCAACAACTTCGTACTTCCCCTAAAACGGCTTCTCTCTTGCCTAACTGGGTTTCCGGTTTCGGATGGCATAGTCTGGGCTTACCTATTCTCAGCCTACCTTCGTTCATAGCAAACTACTTCGAATTCATTCAATATAACAATACTATAACATGATAATAATCAAATAATAATCAAGAGATTATCAGGAATATAGCAGTTTAGCTATTCATATTGAAATATGAACATACCTTAGTTTGTAGATTTTCTGGAATTGACTCCTTCGTAGATTCCTGGTTGTGGTTACGAAGTTGTTGAAGGCGCTGTTAGGGTAAGAGTCACTGTTCATGAATAGTAATGTAAACTTTTGCCTATAAATAAAGAGAAGGAGAAAGGGAAAATCATCCCTCATCTCCCATTTCCCTCACTTCTCACTCTAATTCCGCAACCCCTCCGTAACTATGGTTACTAGAGTCTGTTTCTACTATATAAGTAAATTGTTTATTTTCATCTGGGAAATATAATTTTGGTAAATCTTTACACATTAGTTTTATTTTTCTGATATATTTTTTATCTTGTTCATCAAAATGATATTCTATATCTTTCTTTAATTTTTTCTGTAATGGTTTTAAATTTTCTGCTAATTTTGGTATGTATTCTCGTACTTGATTAACTAATCCTAGAAAGGATTGTAATTTTTTCTTAGTATCTAATAATTCTTCAGAATTAGATATTTTTTGTACAATATGTGTTTGCATTTTTACTCCATTTTTATCTATTTGAATTCCTAAGAATTCTATCTGATTTTTCATTATTTCAGCTTTCTTTTTAGATAAGCTAATTCCTGATATTTCTATGATGTGTATAAATTTTTCTAATAACTTTAGATGTTCTTCTTTTGTTTTTGAATATAATAATATATCGTCTATATATACTATACAATTTTCTAGCTGGTTAAAGTATGTATCCATGAAATGTTGATATCTACCTGGTGCGTTTTTATATCCAAATGGTAGAACATTCCATTCGTAAAATCCTTGTGGTACAGTAAATGCTGTTAAATGTTTAGATTCTTCTTCTAGTTTTAGGTGGTAGAATCCTGATTTACAGTCAAATTTACTAAAGTAATTATATCCTTGTATCTGTCTTACTTTTAATATTTTATTAGGTATGGGGTAATTATATGTTTTAGTTTTTGCGTTTAGATTTCTATAATCAATAACCATTCTGCTTTTACCTCTTTTTTGTTCACTATGTTTATTTACTATAAATGCTGGACTGTTATGTTTACTATTGCTTTCTTGTATATATTTATTCTCTAATAATTCATTTATATGCATTTTGAATTCTGATTGGTCTTCAAAATTATATCTTAGTGGTTTTTGTGTTATTTTCATCTATTAGTTCAATTTTTACTTTTGTTTTATGTTTATCCCATCCTTGTAATGGGTTTTCATTATATAATGAATTTAATTTATCATTTATTGCTTGTATTTTATCTATTGTGAATATTATAATTTCTATTTTGTGATCAGTACTTGATAGATTTTCTAACTTTTGGGTAATTTTTTCACTTCCTTTTATCCAAGGGGTATTTTTTCTTATTTTATTAGTAACTCTTTTTGCTCCTATCTTGTGATTACATATGGTAGTAAACCACCAATGTGTTTTTGTTATAGTATGTGGATATAATTTATCTAAAAAAGGCATTCCTAATAATATATCTTTGTTTGTAAATTCATAACTATAGATTTCTTCTATTATTAATATTTTATCCCATATTTGTGTTTTTATATTTTTAGCTTTATGTGTTATCATGCTTCCTTCATTATTAAATCCTGTTACTATCAATGGTGTTTTTAACTTTTCCCATTTACTATCTGGTAGACAATTATGTTTACACATATTTGCTTCTGCTCCTGTATCTATCATAGGTGTGTAATATCTATTATAATATCCTTCTATAATTATTTTTGCTAAAATGTATATTTTTGTCATTATATGAGGATGTTAAAATATTATTTTATCATATAATTGTTCTTTTAATAATTACTTTCTTGTTTTCGTAATGTATCGTTAGTTGTTTATCATCTATGTTATATGGTTTAACTGTTTCTAGCCATTTTATTCCTAAAGTAATATTATTATTTCCTTGATGTATTTTAAATTTAATTTTTATTGGTATTCCTCCAATAATTAGTTCTTGTTCAGTAGTTTCTTCTATATTTACCAAAGCTCTAGGTAATTCGTTGTTTATATTTTCTCCTGTAATTATTTCATGTTCCTTTACTAGTTCTCTTATAATCTGATTTTCTACTTGTCCTGTATTTATGTTTATTAAATATTTTCTTTGATCTAATATTCCTGTGATGTAATATTGATATGGTTGTATTTCATCATTCTTTTGTTCTAATAACTTAGATATTAAGTCGCAATCTAATCTTCTAGATGTACTATTTCTTGATGATGATGGTGTATCGTAGCTTAATCTTTTAGATGTACTTAGTCTTTCTTTTACTATCTCTAAATCTTCTTCAATATCTATTTCTTTATAACTATAATCATTATTATCTATTACTGTAATTATTTGATCAAACGGATTTTCTATTTTAATTTTTTGAATCTTATTTCTTGCTGTTATTTTATGTTTTGTAGTTAATACATATAAATTTTTACATCTTGCTGTAAATATCTTACTTCCTGGTGCTAGTTCTATGCCTGACATTTTCCAGTATAGTACTAATGATTTATCTATGTTTTTGTCTTCTATTGCTACTGAATAATTTGCACTTATTATAAATTTAAATTTTTGGTATATTAAATTTCCTCTAACTGCACTTATTATGCTTTTTTCTATAGGTTGAATTATTCTATCGTCTGCTAAATATAATTCTATAGGTGTATCTATTCCTTCTCTAAAACATGCTTTTATTAATATTTCTGTTGCTCCTAAATGTACATATTTTATTGGATTTTTTGATTTTAAATCTTGGATTTCTTTATTAATTATTTTCTTATTTATGATAGGTATTTTAGCTTTTCCTTTAATATATTTACAATCTATTACATGTTCTTTTTGGCTTACTACATAATATTCATCGTGTTGTAATTTGAATAAGTTTTTTAATCTAGGTACTTCTAATATTTTATCTATACTTAAGTCTAATTCTTTTCCTTTTATTTGTTCAAACATATTATTATCAAATATTATTTTTTGTTCTGTATATTCATTATCTTGGTATTCTTCTTTACTTATTATTTTTATGTCGCTTTCAGTCATAATCATAATCAGAAGATGACTCTATTTCTTCTTCTAATTCAATATCTGTAATTTCGTATATGCTATCTTCATTTTCTAAGTCATAATCTAAATAATCTATCTGCTTATATGTGTCGTTTTCTATTATTATTTCTGTTATTTGTTTCTTTTTTAAGTCTTTTGGTAATTTACAATCTCTAGCTAAATGTCCTAGTTTTCCACAATTATAACATTTACATTCTGTTATATTTTTCTTTATTCTATGTGGTCTTTTTTGTTTATAATTTTTTATATAATATCTTTTTCTTGGGATTTTATTTTTATATTTTGTTTTGAAGTGTTTATATTTCTTTATTCTTTTCTTATATTTATATGGATTTTTACATCCAAATTGGGGTGCTAATTTATTTGTACAATATTTTAGGTTTTTTACTAATATTTTTTCTAGTTTTAATTCCTCTTTATGTTTTTCACATAGTTTTATAAACCATTGTTGTAAGAATTTTATTCTAGCTCCTAGCGTATCTACTGTATTAGATTCTTCCCAATCTTTTATTATTTTTGAACTAAATGGTTCTGGTAATTTTGTGTAATATAATTTTCTTATTTCTCTACTTTCATCATTTGTATATATTCCTTTATAGTAATATTCTCTAAATGCACATGTATATTCATCTATGTAACTCATTTTACATATTGCTAATTTATTCATTAAATTTCTGTTTATTATTTTATCTTGTTGTTGTTCTTCTATTTCTGTTGTCATACTACCAAATTCATTTCTAATTGATATTTCATATTTATTTAATATATCTATTGCTGATGTTGCTATTTCATTATTAGGTCTATTATGATTTCTTAATGTTGCTAAGCTTGTTGGTGTTAAATTTTGTAACCATATTTTTACTGTTCCTATAAGCGTTCTTTCTATATACCCTGGGGCATCATTTATTGATATTTTATTATCTACTAGTTGTTTTGATATATAGCCTATCCATAATTGAATTGTTTTATTTGTATCTGCTACACAGTCTAAGTCAGATTTCTCCATAAGTATTTTTTCTTATCTAGCTCTGATACCAATATAGGGGGGTTGCGGAATTAGAGTGAGAAGTGAGGGAAATGGGAGATGAGGGATGATTTTCCCTTTCTCCTTCTCTTTATTTATAGGCAAAAGTTTACATTACTATTCATGAACAGTGACTCGACCTTTACTATTCATGAACAGTGACTGACTCTTCTATTTGTAATTCAGGTAATTCTTCTGTTTCTTCTAACATTGTTTTCATTTTTTCTATTTCTTGATTTAATTTTAATTCTTCAGTTCTTTTCTTATTTTCTTCTTTTATTCTTAATTTTTCTTCATATAATTGTTTAAGTCTTTCTAATTCTTTTTGTAATTCTTGAATTCTGGTATCTTTTACTTCTTCTATTTGTTTAATTTCTTTTTTAGCTTGTTCTCTAATTTTTTCTATTTCTTTTCTTCTATCTATTTCATCATTTTCTCTGTTTAATCGTACCATAGTTGTTAGACTATCTTCTAATTTTGCTGATTCTTTATCTGGCATTAGATATAGTTGGTTTCCTATTTTTTTATATCTTCGTTCTAAGTTTGAATGTATTATTTTTATTTCTATTCCATCTTGACTTTTATATATTTTTTCTTCTACAGCATATTCTTCTTTACTCATTATAAATCGTGTTGGTATTTATATTCTAAGTGTTGTAATTGTAGATCTAATAAGAATATCGTTTTTCTCTGTGCTTTTATAGATTTGTGGCATACTCCTGCACATATATTATATTCTAATCTGTTTTGTCTAAATTCTATTTCGTGTTTTATTTCATTAATTTTTTCTAATAATTGTTCTCTATAATTATTATTCATTTTAATTTTCTGGTAAAAATATCTTTTCATAATATTTTTGTTTATTTATCATAAGATTTCGTATTTCTTTTGTATTTTCTAGGATATATTCTAAGTGTTCTATATCTTGGGTTCTTAGATATGTTATAATATTATCTAGTAAAATTTTATGTAGTAGATCTATATCTTCCATAATTTGTCGCCAATATGTTAGATATTCGTAATTTACCATTGATCTGAACATAAATCATATAATTCATATATATTTTGGATAGTTAGTTCTTGCCAGTTTTGTTCTATTAGATCATTTATTCGGTCTAATTCTATTATTTCTTCAATAAGTAATAGGTCATAAATTTCTCTTTTTATGTCAATATTTAATGTTCTAAGGATATATAAAATAAGTATTTTATAATTATAATCTCCATTTAGTAAGTATGTAGGTACCATTTTTATGATTTCTAAACAAGTTTATTCCTTCTAACCTCTTTATTTATTATTATCAATTATCAAATTATATTAAAGTTATTCTGAACAAATTCTTTTGGTCATTACTATGATTTTCAGCTTCAATCAGTTACCCTAACAGCGCCTTCAACAACTTCGTACTTCCCCTAAAACGGCTTCTCTCTTGCCTAACTGGGTTTCCGGTTTCGGATGGCATAGTCTGGGCTTACCTATTCTCAGCCTACCTTCGTTCATAGCAAACTACTTCGAATTCATTCAATATAACAATACTATAACATGATAATAATCAAATAATAATCAAGAGATTATCAGGAATATAGCAGTTTAGCTATTCATATTGAAATATGAACATACCTTAGTTTGTAGATTTTCTGGAATTGACTCCTTCGTAGATTCCTGGTTGTGGTTAGATTTCTCCATAAGTATTTTTTCTTATCTAGCTCTGATACCAATATAGGGGGGGTTGCGGAATTAGAGTGAGAAGTGAGGGAAATGGGAGATGAGGGATGATTTTCCCTTAAAATCATCCCTCATCTCCCATTTCCCTCACTTCTCACTCTAATTCCGCAACCCCCCTATATTGGTATCAGAGCTAGATAAGAAAAAATAACATAAATCATATAATTCATATATATTTTGGATAGTTAGTTCTTGCCAGTTTTGTTCTATTAGATCATTTATTCGGTCTAATTCTATTATTTCTTCAATAAGTAATAGGTCATAAATTTCTCTTTTTATGTCAATATGACTCCTTCGTAGATTCCTGGTTGTGGTTAGATTTCTCCATAAGTATTTTTTCTTATCTAGCTCTGATACCAATATAGGGGGGTTGCGGAATTAGAGTGAGAAGTGAGGGAAATGGGAGATGAGGGATGATTTTCCCTTTCTCCTTCTCTTTATTTATAGGCAAAAGTTTACATTACTATTCATGAACAGTGACTCGACCTTTACTATTCATGAACAGTGACTGACTCTTACTATTTGTACAGTACTTGACCTCTACTATTTACACAGTGACTGACTCTTACTATTCACATAATTGACACTTTACTATTTATGAATAGTATTTTTACTATTCATCCACAGTATCATGTCTGGTGACTCCGAATAAAAACAAACTACTTTACTTTTCTTTACAAAAGAAAACAAAAAACTTTAAAAAAGGAAGATTCCTATCCTATCCTAATCACATAGATGTCTTCATCATATTTTTTGTTGTGTCGGCTGTCTTCATCAGGCTGCCGGCTATCTCTTTGTCTTTTGTCTTTGGTATTTTATTCCAGCTGTACGGTTGGAACTTCGTTATCTTCTCCGTGACACTTGGAACATATATGTTCTGAGTATTTACTGCTAATAGTTGTACAATATCTTGTCAATAATACTGGCGAAATGAAATTCTTCTTGATAGCTCGCGTAGTTGGTGTATTTTCTGGTTTTAGGAGGCTTAGTATCCATTGACGTATTTCCTCCATATCTCCTTCTCTTGTTTCTCGACAGTTCGAATATATCATTGTATTATCTCTACTATAGTAACTCCATATTGTATTGTTATTTAGATAATTATTTGCTAACTCCGTTAATATTGTAGCTATTCCGATAACTCTTTTATTGGCGTAGAAATCAGGAATATCTACAATAGGTATCTCATCTTGTTTTTCTATCTTTTCCGGAATTAACATATCTCTGGTCAAACCAATCTTTATTACCTGTATAACTGGTTTTATCTCGTCATATAGTATTTCTGCTGTAGCTGTATAGAACTTTATGAAAAATAGAGTTCCTTTAGTAATTCGTTTGTATGTTAAGAATGCTTTGTATAGCTCGGGTATCTTCGAAATTTCGTCTCCTGTAGCTGTGTACACTGTACTGAGTAGTCCATAATTGTAACAAGTTGTAACTAAGTTTGTATTTGTACCTGGAAGGGCAATTAGTTTGTTATAACCTTGTAGGTGTTGAGTAATGTAATCAGTATTTGGTTCTTTTGGATTTATAGCTCTGGGGTTTTTATTTAGGTAAGTTTGGATTTTATAAATATTTTCTGTATATGTACGGGTAATATGGGTATATGTATTTTTCTGTTGAGAAAGGCTATTTTTGTATGTAGTAGTTTGAGGAGTAGGTATGGATTTTTGTATCTTTGGAGCTGTATATGGTTTATCAAAAAGTTTATTCATGTTGGTATTTGTATAACTTTTTTCTTCTGTAGTTTTCTTTGTAGCTCCAGATGTACCTGCACCTGCATTTAAGCAAACGTTATGGGTTTTAGGGAGTTTCCCAACGTCTCCTTCTAGCTCTGGAAGTTTAACGTCTTCCGATCGACGTAGCTCCGCATTTTTAGAGTCATGCTGCTGACTACTAGCTTGCTCCTTTAGCTTTTGTATCTCACCTTCCATACTATCCACTTTTTTGCAAAGTGTAGTTAGGAGGTTGAGTATCTTATCCATTGTATTTGCTTGTTCAATATTTTTCTCTTGAGAGGTGATCTGCAATCACATTTTTGTCAGTTTTTATAACTTCAATTGTAAAAGAAAAATTCAATATATTGACTACCAGTCGTCTTATTTCTTTTGTTGTAACTTAATCTTGTACCTTTTTAGTTATCCACCATTTTACCTGTGTATTATCTGTTCTAACAATAAATTTGTTATATACAATATATGGCTCAAAAGCTAATAAACATTTATATAAGGCAAATAGTTCTTTTCTATTTATTTCCCATTTTATTTGTGGGTCTGTATATGATCCGGAATAATATCTGCAGTGATGTTCTATTTTTTCATTTATGTATTTATATTTTAATACTCCTCCGTAACTATGGTTACTAGAGTCTGTTTCTACTATATAAGTAAATTGTTTATTTTCATCTGGGAAATATAATTTTGGTAAATCTTTACACATTAGTTTTATTTTTCTGATATATTTTTTATCTTGTTCATCAAAATGATATTCTATATCTTTCTTTAATTTTTTCTGTAATGGTTTTAAATTTTCTGCTAATTTTGGTATGTATTCTCGTACTTGATTAACTAATCCTAGAAAGGATTGTAATTTTTTCTTAGTATCTAATAATTCTTCAGAATTAGATATTTTTTGTACAATATGTGTTTGCATTTTTACTCCATTTTTATCTATTTGAATTCCTAAGAATTCTATCTGATTTTTCATTATTTCAGCTTTCTTTTTAGATAAGCTAATTCCTGATATTTCTATGATGTGTATAAATTTTTCTAATAACTTTAGATGTTCTTCTTTTGTTTTTGAATATAATAATATATCGTCTATATATACTATACAATTTTCTAGCTGGTTAAAGTATGTATCCATGAAATGTTGATATCTACCTGGTGCGTTTTTATATCCAAATGGTAGAACATTCCATTCGTAAAATCCTTGTGGTACAGTAAATGCTGTTAAATGTTTAGATTCTTCTTCTAGTTTTAGGTGGTAGAATCCTGATTTACAGTCAAATTTACTAAAGTAATTATATCCTTGTATCTGTCTTACTTTTAATATTTTATTAGGTATGGGGTAATTATATGTTTTAGTTTTTGCGTTTAGATTTCTATAATCAATAACCATTCTGCTTTTACCTCTTTTTTGTTCACTATGTTTATTTACTATAAATGCTGGACTGTTATGTTTACTATTGCTTTCTTGTATATATTTATTCTCTAATAATTCATTTATATGCATTTTGAATTCTGATTGGTCTTCAAAATTATATCTTAGTGGTTTTTGTGTTATTTTCATCTATTAGTTCAATTTTTACTTTTGTTTTATGTTTATCCCATCCTTGTAATGGGTTTTCATTATATAATGAATTTAATTTATCATTTATTGCTTGTATTTTATCTATTGTGAATATTATAATTTCTATTTTGTGATCAGTACTTGATAGATTTTCTAACTTTTGGGTAATTTTTTCACTTCCTTTTATCCAAGGGGTATTTTTTCTTATTTTATTAGTAACTCTTTTTGCTCCTATCTTGTGATTACATATGGTAGTAAACCACCAATGTGTTTTTGTTATAGTATGTGGATATAATTTATCTAAAAAAGGCATTCCTAATAATATATCTTTGTTTGTAAATTCATAACTATAGATTTCTTCTATTATTAATATTTTATCCCATATTTGTGTTTTTATATTTTTAGCTTTATGTGTTATCATGCTTCCTTCATTATTAAATCCTGTTACTATCAATGGTGTTTTTAACTTTTCCCATTTACTATCTGGTAGACAATTATGTTTACACATATTTGCTTCTGCTCCTGTATCTATCATAGGTGTGTAATATCTATTATAATATCCTTCTATAATTATTTTTGCTAAAATGTATATTTTTGTCATTATATGAGGATGTTAAAATATTATTTTATCATATAATTGTTCTTTTAATAATTACTTTCTTGTTTTCGTAATGTATCGATCAGGTCTGTGCAAATGTTATTTTAATGTTTTAGGGAGTTTTCACAAGCTTCTAGAAAAGCTCAACACATTTTTGTGGGGTCAATGGTGGTATCAAGACATCCTCAAAATAGAGGTGTTACAAGTGTGAAATTAAATTTAGCTATCTCTGTAATATTAAAACAAGCTGCTGGAAAATTGATAGTTGTTAACGAAGCATATATAGTTGATCAGGGCTGAAGCTATTTGCTAAAGATAATGGTGAAGCTGCTGAAAAATTTTGAGTTGCCAATTTTCGATGGGGCAATGATGGTAAAGTTGGTAGGAAGATATCAACGAACATACTATCAATATGAACTAACTTTAGAAGTGAGGAAAATCTAAATTTCAAAATTGTTTTGTGAGTCACCTAGTAACTTCAGAAAGAGGTGATGATTCCCAGGTAATTCAAAAATAAATCGAGAAGAGCGAGGTAACAACTAGACAATAGCCTAAGATGTTCTAAAGCTGAATAAAGATTGATATCAGTTTTGATGGTACTTATATGCTTCACTACTTAAGCTGTACCAAAACTTACAGAATTGTCTATAAATAAGATCCATGTGTGACATGCATTCTATGTTCAGATAGCTTGAAGTAGATGTAGTTGGTATCGTGTACTATTTTCAGAATGTGCTATTATAGGCCGTGTGATATTGAATTTAACTCCATAGAATGAAGTTCTGTCATGGTAAAGGTATTCTAAGCATACTAATAATCAACATCTTGCTTAGCTATATGGCATGACTACTAGGATTTGATGGGTGATTGAGGATATGAGACACCACAGAACTCTTTGAGAAACACTAGTTCTTATCGTCATAAACTATGGAACAACATCCTGCATCCCTAAGACTTTAGTGACAGTGCTACACAAATAAGATGGTGGAAGAATTAATTTTTATCAGCTTTTGGGGTCACAAATGAGTGGAGATAATTCCTTGAGGATAATTTTCTACGACATATAAAAAAAATATCGAGCAAGGGAAATGGTTATAACGAGTAGATATTTAGGAGAAATTATAGATAGGTACATTGGGATCTGATTATTAGTGGAACCTACAAGGTTGAGATGCATACAAATTCCAACTCAAATGATCTACAAGCAAAAGAAAACATGTGTTAGCTAGCACTCATCAATTTTGGATTGTATTCATTTACTTATCAATTATTTCAGACAGAGGAAGTGTAGTTTCACGTAGTTGTGCAGAAACGTGTATAAAAATAAATAAAGAAGAAGATGTAACGACATTGACAAAAAGTCAAGTTAACTTATGGCTCCTCTATTAAGCAATTGATGTTTGTTAAATTGAAAGTACAAGAAACAATAACAAAATATCCAATAGGTATGCAGAGAAGTGTGTAAAAATACAGCAAAAACAAACTGTGCAGTAGTGCAAAAAAAGTCTTGTTAACGAAATGTTAAGCAAATGATTCTTGTAAAATTACAGATTCAAGAAACAACAACAACAACATGCCTAACAGCTATGCAATGAAGTGTACTTAAAGTAGAGCAAGAAGAGTATGCGAAGCAGTGACTATACACGGTTGAATTTGAGCAACTTCTAAAGTGACTATACACAAATCAACAAATAAATTAACAATTGGAGTACAATACAATGGTTCTTCAGTTTAAACAAATGATGTCGTATGCAAGATATGTGATTTTTGAGAAGTAAAGAATTCTTGCATTTTTCTTCTTTTTTCTATCTCGATTTCTATGATAAACAAGCGATCATTCAAGAATTTATTTTCCTCTCAAGTTGAACATAGAGCGGATATTAATTCAGTCATTGAATGTAGAGCGGACATTATTTTAGACTTGGATGTCAGTTAAGAACCACGACAAAAGGGGCAACTACCCACAACATTTGTTACCTCAACAACTACACACCTGTGATCTAGTTTTTGTTGCTTAATATAACTCCACGATTATATTCCCAATGAACTCATATTACAATCACAAATTATTTATTTGAAGAGAATCAAAACAAGACTGCTATTTGTTCTAACCATCCGATTATTTTAGAAGGTTGATTTCATGAGTTGATGCCTGAATATTTTGAGTCTTGTTAAGTGCATTGTGGATTATTAATAAATTCCTCTTAAAATCTCGAGAGATATGTTGCAGAAGAAAGAGATAATGAAGACTATTGGGAAGAATTTGGTGAAGAATTGTGTTGATCTATTCTTTGATATTGCTGAGAACAAACGGGACTATAACAAGTTTTTTTATGCTTTATCTAAGAACCTAAAGCCGTTGTCATCTTTGGAATCATTTTCAGCACTCAAAGGAGTTAAGACAAGGTAAAATAAGTAGCTTTCTTTTCATGGAAAGAGTTTGAACAAATGGTAATCACAAAATATTATTGCAGCAGATGTCATGTGCTAAGATTTACATTCTGATAACTAGTTATTCCTCCCTTCACTTAATCATTGTTTCACTCTATATAAGAAAGTTTGGATCATGAAATTTATTATTAAGGAACATCGATATTTTCTCAATGACGCACACTAGAAGAACTACAACAGTAACAGAAGATTTCATTCTGACTAATGGTGCTTTTATGTGAGAAGTTTTGTCGATGGGTCCACTTCTCGCATAAATTGATCAAGAGGTAATTTTGAGTTATCTCTCTCATTTGGCTTAATTAGATAACAAATCTCCAGTTGATTTATATACCTTCTATCTTATTCTCAATATTGCAATAAAATCTAAGTGTGATCTCAGTCTTGATAAATTGGTGTCACTTTCAGGGAAAAACATAGTACATGTACTTTTCATTCTTTACACTAGCTCACATATTTGATCAACTAATTTTGACATATTGCATATACAGGGGTACTTTTTCAATACTGTTTTGGTAAGACGTAAGATGCATATCTTCTTTCTAGTGTATGTTACTTATAATAGTTCTGTTATGCCTTTTATAACAATTAAATCAACTAGATGTTTGCATTTGAATAAATGATATTCGCTACTTTATTGAGGATAATTTGGTATTAAAGCCAATATATTCTATTAAATTTCAATAGTTTATGAACATATATACATAGGTTTCTAATCTAAAATTCAATGAACAAAGTTTGGGCTACAAACTAGCGTATACTCAAAAAAAAGATTATAAACTCAGAATCCCAACTCAATAATCTTTGGCTAATTATACACATACAGAAAATTATTAGATAGTGAAGAATAATATACTGAGAAATTTAAACAAAACAAACACAAAAGGGAATTAAGAAAAGAACAAAATTCAATGTTGTTGAGGAGGCATACCTAAGAACCGAATAGATATATATCAATTCGCAGAAGACTATCAAACTTGATGACCTACAATCTGTGTTTTCTCTATTTTGAGAATATGCAGATGAAAACTGAAAGTATAAGTATCGTTTTTTCAAGTGAAATGTGATTTGAAGAGCTGCTAAATTGATATATGATAAAGTAAATTTAGGGCTTTTGTGTATTGAAAAAAATGAAGCAACTTAATTAAGTGTTTTCTATTGCCAAAATAGAGGGCTTTTAAAAAAATTTAAAAAAATCTAACTATTTGGGTAAATTTTTGGCGCATGATGAGTTTTTGTGAAATTAAAAATGCACTTTTTCTCGCTTCTCACCACATTTTGATTTTGGGACCAGTTAAAAATTTCTTTAGGGACTAGATTTTGGACCTTCACAATAACATAGAGAATTAGGGATGAGAATATAATCTTGTCCTAATACATGTACTATTTGAGAAGAGATTATTAACTCGCCCTAAATTTTGATCTTAAATAACTATTTTTCTTGTAGTGTTGGGCTATTAGGTTAAGCTCCTACCCTCTGTGTTGACGTCTTATATTCCATTCGAGGAAGAATTTTCCCAAAGGTGAGACAATGTAACACCTCGGTGTTGAAAAGATGGAAAATTGCTGCTTTTCTGGAATTGGTGCCAATACCAATGGAACCACAGATGGCCTGTTGACAGGTACATGCACTGTAGGAGGGGTTATGGGTGGAAAGCTTGAAAATACCTAAAAGTATCAAATCTCAGTAGTTTTATATGGTTCACCGAGACAGTGTGTCATCCACTGCACAAGTTGTAAATAGGTATCGTATGTGAGTCTCGGACTTAGTGGGATTTAAGAAAGTTCAGCTAAACTCATAGAGGCCATGTACATAAATGAGTCCCATCAGTCAAAGGTCAAAAAACAATATTTTTGAACCCATCGACAATCCACTATGATGGTCCATAGGTGGATCGACAGATCGTTGGTCCCCACTGTCGATGGAAGTCATCAATTATTTTTAGAACGACTTTTGGATCTTTTCCTAATTATTCTAAATCAATACTATGTTGTTTTGCCTCATATTATAGATCCTATATAAACATATTTACCTCCAAAATTTCCCAACTGAACTCATTCTTCAAAATTCTCAAAGTTGATCAAAGTTCGGCCCCCAAATATTTCTCTCTCTAGAAGCTTGAAAAAGAAGGCTAGGGTTTCAAGGTCAAGTCTCCAATTTAACCATTGATATTCAAGCTTATGGAAGCAAGGTATGATAGAATTCACCTATGTCGTCCTTTCCTCCATAGGATTCCTAAATTCTCCCATTTTGCAACGTAGAATCTCCAAAGGAAGTAGGGTTTTACTTAATCTCTTGGTTTCTTATCAATTATGATCTAATTGATTTTTTTTGTCTTTTTATGCATGAATTGAAGTAATTTCAAGTTTCTAAGTTTAATTCTCATGAATCAATATGAAATGCATGATTTCTATATTATGAGTATTTGAAGAAGCTATTGATCTATCAAATATCAAATTATGAAGATATACATGTTCTTTATGAAATTGACAAAAATGATTTATGATTTTCTCAGAGAATGAATCGTCAATGTTGTTGTTGTTGTTGTGAAAGAATTTCTCACACATAATGAAAGCATGATTGTGAAAGGATTTCTGACATAAACTATTTATAAGGTTGAAAGGTTTTCTCACCTAAGATGAATCAAGTTAAAGAGCTACTCTAAATGACAAGACAAGGAGAGATTACCCATGTCCTCTAATGATAAGACAAACAGCAAATACACATGTCTCATGAATGTTAAGGTAAAAGAAGACTTATGACTTTTCAATGGGATTTATGCTTACCACCAAGTGGAAAAGTTACGATTACCTATGTCCCATAAAATATGTGCCACCATGGGATAATTGTCTTAGATAGACATTAGCTAGTGGATCCACGTAAGCAAGAAGTTCATGGTTCTTACATTCGCGAGTAAGAACATCTTTTTCAGCTTTGGGGTAGACACCGAAATCGATGTTATACCTCACATGATCTTTATGTTTGTTAAAGGTAAATCTCCTACAATAATGGACTAAGGTTACATCTAAAAGCATCTCACAAGTGTTTTTAAAATGTTTAGCTTGCATTGATCATGTTCATGATTCATGTTTTCTAACCTATTTATCATATTGTTTAACTTTGTCTTTGCATGCCACAAAAAGTCATTTTTAACATGATTTCATATCTTTTATTAATTTCTATCATATGTGATACATTCTTTGTACTTATCATACCTTTGTGTACATTGTTTCACTAATGTAAGGTCTGAAGCTCTTATTACGCATCTCTGTTGCTACTGATTACCTTAGTAGCTTTTGAAGATTGGCGAGTGCTCATGCTCTGAGGACTGAACAGTTCATTGCTTATTGTCTTTACTTTTCCGTATTTTATGTGATTCATGAGTTACGTCCAAATCACTCTTGATGTACTAGATGGCTTTGAGACAATGTTTAGACTTCCACTACTTTTGTCAATTCTTCTGATATAAATTATCTTTTAAAATCTTTTGATTTTCTATTATATTGTATGATGTATGCTAAGTGGCTTTTGTAGGTCCTCTCAGGGTCCTATAAGCCATGTCACATCTAGGATGTACTTTCGGTCATGATTTGAGTATACATTCATGTTAGATTTTTTTTGTCGACTTCAATTGGCATTTTAATGACCTCCATCTCTATCCTGAGCCAGTTTATGTCTATTACTTTTGAATGTATGCATATATTTCTGGCTGGTTTCATCAAGGTCTATCTTGACAATATATGGTAGTATAATGTTGTAAATCAACCAGAAACTTCGTATACATCATCATGTATCATGTCATGCATTTATTGCCCAGATGACTCTATAGCCTTTATTGTAACATGTTAGTTATATTTTGCTCTTTTATTAGCTTACAACGTCCTTAATTTCATATCTTATTTGTAGTTCAACACCAATATTCAAGCCTCTACTTGCCCTTCATTCAAATCAGCAGCAACAATAACCATGCATATAGCTAATGAGATAGGAGAACCTTAAGCTCCAACTTTGAAGCCTCATCAATTAATGGTTTTGCAGGAGGTGTTTCTCAATTCTTTAGATCTAGATCCGCATTCTTTGGTTAGAGATGAGTATAATACACCCAATCAAGTGCAGAAACTAACTCATCATACTCCTGAATGCACTCACCATAAATATCCATGATCACGGCATCTAGTGCTTCAATACCTTATCTCTCCTCAATAGACACCTTTGGTTTCTTCTCAACAGTATAATTCACAATAGATGCCGATTTAAGATGACTTTTGAGCTTCATTGATATGCATATACTATATGTCGCCTCTTCATTGTTGAAACAAATTTTAGCTGCCCTCTTTCCATATCAACTGAAGCAAGCCCAGTAGCAAAGAATGGTCTCCTTAAGATGATAGGCACTTCAAAGTTAACCTAACAATCTAATATCACAAAATCTGTGAAAATATGAATGCCTCAACTTTAACAAGATCATCATGTACACCCTGATTGGTTTCTTCATACTCCTTTCAACCATAAGTAGACACATTACTGTTCTTTTTGGGGGCTCCTTAACCAAACTTTATAAAGACAGAAAACAACATCATATTTATTCTAGCACCCAAGTCACATAGGCATTAGCAAAGCGTAACATGACAATGGTACATAGGATGGGAAAAGCTTCGAGATCCTTCTTTCTTTGAACTAATGATCTAGTAGAAACGACACTACAATGTTGCAACTCAACATCACCTTTAAAACATAAATACTCTTCTTTTTTTTCACAATATCCTTCATGAACTTAACATAGTCGGGCATCTATTTTAGTGCGTCAAGCAAAGGAACATTTATCAACAATCTTTGTGGGAAGGGAGATAGAGGTATTGGCATTGGAATGATCTTTTGAGTAATCTTAGATTCTTTCTCATTTTGATCCTTCACATGTTCCACTATTTAAACTTCATCCTCCTCCAGTTCCTTCTCTCTTTTTATATTAGTCGGCATAGGAGGGTCAATAGTTAGTTTTCCACCCTTAGTAGTAAATGTCATGTAGTGTCTATCATTCTTTGTCTTGAGGATAGAATTTGTGGGAAGTGTCCATGTTGGTGTGGATTCATACTTGAAGATCGTTTACTCAGTTGTTGCTCAATCTATTGAATATATATTGTATGTGAATATGTGTTTTTCCCAATGCTTGACAAATCAGTTTGCATCTCTTTCACATTATCATTAATTGAGTCGACTCATTTCATTATCTAAGCCATCACATCCTCAATTTGATTTAATGTTGATTCACCATCTCGATTCAATGGTTGAATATAAGGGCCACACTTATCATTTATGTTATTATAACCATTCATGTTGTCGTTGTTATCAAAATTATAGTTCCCATCATGATTATATTTCCCTTCACGATTGTAATTACTATAGTTCCGGCCTTGATTTCCTTGACCTTGGCACCAATTATCTTGATTGGATGTTTTGGCGTTAGTCCGGAAACCCCCTATATGATCATTTACAAAATTCACATCTTCCTCATAGACATACTCATAAATCGGTGGTGCTCTAGCCTGATAGCTTACTTTATTGACTTTCTCAACATGTCCACTCATATGTTTCAATACTAATCCCACCTATGTTCTAAACTTCTTTATCTTTTCACGATTATCATCATTGGACTGATTGTGTGTGGGTTGCATCAAAAAAGTGCTCTTTGCAGTAACTAAAGTTCCAGTGCTCCATGCCTTATTATTTTTTTATATTTTTTTCAAGCTTCTCTGCAATCTCCTGGAATATGTTTGCCCCGTACGATCCTCCAGCAATAGTATTTAACACATCTTTCCCATTGTCATCCAGCCTTCACTAAAAGTGCAGTTTGATTGATTCATCATCAATGTGGTAGTTTGTTACACTTCTCATGAAACCTATAAATCCATCCCAAGAATCTTTGACCGACTCCCCATGTAGAGCCATAAAAATGATATATTTATCTTTAAGCTTCAACTTCATTGACAAAGGGACTTATTTCTCTAGGAACACTCCATGCAGATCATCCCATGTGGTAATTGAGTTATATGGGAGCTCAAATAGTCACACTGTAGCATTTCTTATCAATGATAGTGGAATATGATACACCCAAATTACACCTCCATAAATAATTATAAGTCGTCGCTGTGAAATAAACAACTAACAGATGTTAGGGCCAATCCAAAGAGGAATACGGTCTAAACTTAGTCCCATTTACAGTAGATTGTACTTTTCATTAGATTACATCCATAAAAAGGGGGGTTTTGTAAGATAACATAATTATTGATTGATTTGTAGTTACAAGTAACCAAGTAACAGGATTTGTAGTTTGTAATAACAATATGAGATTAAACTAGGGCATATGAGTTCCCCACAAGTTCATAATGCAGTAAACCTACTTGTTTAATGGGAATATGTGTTCCCCACAAGCTCATAATGTAATTAACCTAATAATAGTTACTCTTTCCTAGTGGTAACACATGTAAATAAGGTAAGTTAGGTGTATTCTTAGTGATTGGTCATCCAAGAAGGAAACTTCACCACACAACTTGGTCGGTCTATGTGTGTATGCTTTACTAACCCTACCTTTACCCCAGATTATCCCTCAAATATTTTGTTAGTCTATTAGATTGCAGATTATAATGCTAAATATCTGTTGTGCAATCTTTTTTTCATTCATTACTTCCTTTGTTTGGAAATTAGGAATAAGGTGAGTTATAACGTTGCGCACTGATAAAAGAACTCAAAACAAAGAGATTCACAATATATGCTTAAAAACCATTCCATAATTACTTATTTATTAAGTTTTTTCTGTTAATTACTCATGGTTTGCACAACCCTAGTTGTGGATTTAGATACTCATTCCTAGGTGATAAAAAATCATAATAGTGGTAATAGAATAAATCATGACTTACTATTAAAGTAGATGAAATCTGTAATCTTGAATTGATGAACAGAAAGCAATCTTATGAACCGACACTTCAAGAATCAATTGTAGAAAATATTTACAAGTAAATTCTCAAAGACAGAAGTATGTATCGCAAAACATCTAACAACCAAAAAATGAAATAATACAACTAATATTTATAGAAATTAAATCCTAAACATTGTAGGAAAAGGAAATCAAAGGAAATTCCGCTTGGGAAGAGGTTTCTTGTAACACCTGGGATTCAAAAATGCTAGAATAGCAGTTTTCTTTAGGATCTGGTGGAATTTGCGATTTAGCCACCCACGGCCCTTGGGCTGACACACAGACTATATGTCACCTCCGTGGTTGTCCAGTCCAAGTGTCACGACACAAGGTACCCCCTAGGTGTAACATGGTGTATAGGACCCCGAAAGGCCCCATACAAGGCACTTAGCATTCATAACATAAGACATTGAACAAATGAGATAATAAAATACATTTTAAGTCCAAAATTATTTTTTTTTATAAAAGCAAAGCAGAAGTCTAAAAACTTTATCTCAATAGTCATCTAGTAAAATAGAATGAAATTAGTCCTAGCCCTTATATCATGTCCAAAACGGAAAATAAGAAAGAAGACTGAAACAATGAAAATCCACCCTCTAACCATGAGGACTCACCAAAGCTTGGAATATCTCAAGTCAACATCTAACCACAAAATTGAGAACCCTGACTGTCGGACCCTACGTTTGGCTAAATGTAGGCAAGAATATGCATTAGTACAAAACAATATACCAAGTATGATAGCCATGCATATAGAAATTTGAATCATGCTAAAATAGAACATTTTTATAACATGCAATGATCAAGCTAAAATATGAAACTTGAGAGTTAAAAGCATATGCCATAAAACATGATCAATGCAAGTGAATATCATCTTAAAACATACTTACGATACTTCTTGAAGTAACCTTTGTTCATCATAACTTTACTTGATTGTGGGAAGTAGCCTTAACTGACATATAAGACCATGTGAGCTAGCAACATGGAATCCGGTGTCTACCCCACAACGAAAAGGGGCGTCCTACTTGCCACGATAAGGGCCATGAACTTCTAACTATTGTGGATCCACTAGCTAATGTCTATCTAGACAATCCTATGTTGGCTCATAGTTATGAGACACACATCATCGCTACTTTTCCACTCGGTTCTAAGCTTAACTTCCGTGGAATAGTTCTTAATCCTATTCATCTCAACTCATACAAGAACATGGGTAATCGCCTCTTGCCTCATCCAAAGCATTGGTTCCCTTTAGGGGAGAAAACCTTTAAACCCTAAGAACCCTTATCATGTGAGAAACTGTAGCAATTCATTCTTACATGTGTATATGAGAAATTCTTTAAATCAACACAACAATAACACATCATTGATACTTCCATCTCGAAGCATCATTAAAACAATTACACCATTTCATAAGAACATGCATACTTTCATAATTTACCTTCCATAGTTAAAACCCAGTTTTATGCATCAATACGTAGAAAACATGGGTTAAACATTGGTTCATAAAAAATAATCATTGATTCATATAATCCTATCAATTAATGCTTGATTTCATAAAACTCTTCTTTCATAATCCAA
Organism: Solanum bulbocastanum; assembly: GCA_037074985.1. Lineage (NCBI taxonomy): Eukaryota > Viridiplantae > Streptophyta > Magnoliopsida > Solanales > Solanaceae > Solanum > Solanum bulbocastanum. The sequence continues at coordinate 16,188,296 of CM073599.1, forward strand.
GACCCACATTATATGCTCATAACTTGGAAAATATGAGAATTACACGAGTTCAGGGAGGATCACCATAAAATTATGAGATTAAGTCAATTCAAGCATCATAGATCATAAATCAATCAATTAGATCAACAATTAGGAGAACCCATAACATAGAAGAAAACCCTAACTCAATGGGGGAGTTCTAACTTTGAAAATTGTAGAATTTGGTAATGGAAGGAATCCATGAATGAAAACTATCATACTTCAAAGCTAATTGCTTAAAGTCAATGGAGGAATTGGAGACTTAACTTGGAAGCCCTAGCTTGGACCTTTTAACTTAAAGTTTTCTAGAGAGAGAAATATTTGGGAGGAAGACTTGTTCTTCTTTTATTAACTATAGAGAATGATTTTCAATGGGGAAATGTTATAGTTAAAACACTTATATAGGGGTTTTTGGGAAGGGTAAAATGACATATTATTAGGCTAGACTTATTAGAAAAAGCCCCAACTACCCCTAGGACATAACTTCCGACCTCAAACGTTGTCTTGACCAATAGACTGTGGTTTGATCGATGGTCTGTCCTGCTGGTCCATCGTCTAGCGTATGAAAGTGGATTTGAGGCCATGATCCATGGACCCTCAACTATGGACCGTGGACCTAATGATGGTCCATTAGTCTAGGTCATGGTTCGTGGTCCTCTAGACTGATTTAGGTGGCCAATAAGCGAACCGGACTTATGGCCCGTGTTTCAGTTCGGGATGAGTTAGAGGTACTTCAAGTTATGATTGGAAATCTCTTGGAATGATATTTCCAATACCTCTGAGTTTGTGCGATTCCTAGTTTGTATGAGTGAGTTATGCCCTTTGGAAGATGGGCTGTTGGAATAAGGAAAGTCCAATTCAGATTTTGAAAGGTAATTTAGTCTTTCTTTACCTAATTATTCTAATTCATTTTTAGGAGTTTAATTGGGATAAAATAAGATTTTAGTCAATTTAGAAAAGTGAATTTTTACGCTAGGGCTTGGAGAAAAGGAGAAAAAAGTAGAAAGGAGGAGAATGTTTTAGATTCGTTGATTTCGTCGAGGTTAGCCTATGGATTTCATCGGGGATGATCCCTAGTAGGTATGTGAGATCACATAGCATTGGTTTAGTTCACCCATGTGCCAACCATGATTCAATTCAGCAAATTTAATTCTTTGAAAGTTTAGAAATTGAGTTCTTGATGAACATTGTTGATGTTTTGTCGGAATTTCTTATGGGTTGTGTTGTTGATGGTTCTTGTGATTTGATTCATGTTTTTGGGTGTAATTTCAACTTGAATCTATCATATATTGAGGGTATAAATTATTCTAAGTGTTTGGGGAAAGAATCATTGACGTTTAGAGGGTTTAGAGGTGCAAAACGAGCAAGAAAAGTCATCAAACACCTAGGGAAGGGGGAAGGGAGTCACGCCAGCCAGCGCGCCCCAAAAGGGTCTCTGAATTTCACCCATTGGGGTGATGCGCCAGCCAGCATCCCCCAACATGTTCTCTAAAGTTTGAGGGCTGGCTCCCCGCGCCTGTTAGAGCACCAGGGATGCCAGTTCTCCTCATTCGTTCCCCACCTTTTAATACTTGTTCCTTAGCAATGTACCTATGCTTTCTAGTTGATTCCAACACTCTAAAGTACATCTAAACATCATGAAATCATCCATAAACATGAGATCATGAACCTTGAATCCATAATCCAATTCAAGGAATGTTAAGATCAAAGTGAAGAGAATTAAGAGTCAAGTCAAGAGAAGTTCTTAGAGTTTTCCAAATATTTTAACTTTATTTTAAGACTTAAAGTTCAAGTTGAGCAAAGATTAAAGAGTAAAGTTTGAAGTTCATTTCTTCAAAATTATATGGGGACTATGTACTCTCAAAGGGTTTAAAATGTTTTCACATTTACATAAGAAAGGAAACCTCAATTTCCAAAGAGCCTTCGGGCAAATTTTCAAAAAAGAGTAATCGCTTTCTAAATGAAGCAAGAGAGGAAACTTTGATTTCATAGATAGCCTTTGAGTTAAGTTTTTGAGCACTAATCCCAAATCACATAAAGAAGGATGTTTTTAAACATAAGAGCAAATATTATATAATATTTTTGGGAGTAGTATTGAGCACCAATATGGGGAAGAGTTCAGACAACTCACAGCCCTTATAAACCATGTAGCCATCATAGGTAGAAAAGGGTCATAATTTTTAGATGATTCCTTTAGTGTTTTTTAGCATAGACTAGTGGATCCACTTAGTAGTTCTGGTTCTATACACCCGGTAGGGTTTAGGATGGCCCTGGCACCGTGAGGCAAAATGTTGTATTATCACAATAGCTCTTACGTGATGGTTGTCGATTAGAGAAACTCCAACAAAAGTAATTGTATTCCTATACACACAGTTTATTGTATGTTTACATACATTTAAGAGTTATATGTATCTTTGCATACACACAGAGTTGATATCATGTTTTAAACAACTTTTCTTTATATTGCACTTGTTTTAAACTACTTTATATTGAAATGAGTTTATTTATGTTGAGTTGAGTTGAGCCAAATAAGTTCTTTAGATTTCTTTCAAGCCTATATTGTGTTTAGCATTCCAACTCGCATATTGGTACATTCAATGTACTGATGCCAGTTAGCCTAAATCTTATTATGATGTAGACATAAGTAACTAGGATCAATATCCAGCGCATCGTTGATCTAGTGAGCACTCCAGAGTCAGTTGGTGAGCCTTCTTGCATTTCGGAGGACTCCTTTTATTGATTTTAGTTACTTTGTTAGTTCATTAGGATGTTGTGGGGTTTGTCCCGAAATCCATCTCAATTGTTTTAGAGGCTTCATAGACAGTTAGATATTAGTTCTTTAGTTTTTTCATTGTCATTATCTTATGTTGTGACTTAAGTTTTCCTTAATGGCCAGTTGAATGTTTCCTTTATAGCATTCCAGTTTATTTCATAGATGTATTTATGTTGAGTTAAGTCTTTCGTTGAGTAAGTAAGACAGGTCAAGGGTTTACCTTGGGGCAACAATAGTTCTCAAGAGCCAACCACGTCTAGGGTGTAGGCTCGGGGCATGACAAACTTGGTACCAAAGAATAGAGTTCAAGAGTCCTAGGAAGTGTATGAAGCTGTGTCTGTAGACTCCTAGTTATCGGTGTGAAGCGCACCACATCTATAATTAGGGGGCTGCAATATTTAGGAAAATTTCTCACTTCTATCACACTCATTTTGTGCATTAGAGTTTGATCCCTAAAAAGTTTCCTTCTAATTCGTACTTGCGCGTGTTTTCAGATAATCATGCCTCCACGAAGAGCTGTCAGAGGTCGTCCTGCTAGACATAATGTTGAGGAACAATAGTTACCAAATGCACCTAAAGTACAACCTCAAGAAGAAGTTACCAATGTTGAATTTGGGGAAACATTCAAGATGCTAAGTCAAGCTGTGACTAATCAAGTTGGGCAATAGCGAGGAGCTAGATAGGAAGTGGTTGATACTTCTATGATCTGAGAGTTCTTGAGGATGAATCCTCCAAGTTTCACGGGTTCGAGCACTACTAAGAATACGAAGAATTTTATTGAGAAAATGAAGAATGCATTTGAGGTCATGCATGTTATTGATACCGAGCGAGTGAATTATCTACATATCAACTAAAGAATGTTGCTAGGACTTGGTTTGATCAGTGGAAAGAGGGTAGAGTTAAGGATGCACCACCTGTGTGTTGGGCATGTTTTGAGGAGGCTTTCTTGTGGTGTTTCTTTCCCAGAGAAATGAAAAAGGCTAAGGTACGAGAGTTTTATCCTATGGTGCAAATTGCCCTACTAGTTTTTCAGCGTGTGCATGTTTAATCATGTATCACATGATTTTGTAAATAAAATTAATATTAAAAAACATTTTTTTTTTTGATATATAACTATACAAGAAAGTAGGGATAAGACACAAGTACCCCGTAGACTATGACTGAAATTCAAGAAACACACTTTAACTAAACTAAGTTCCTATTACCACCCTAAACCCATTTTTTTTTTATAATTTTGTACACTTTTTTAGCTTACATGAAATCCAAACATCTCTCACACGCCTCAACTATGTGGAGTCACAAAGTGTGTCACGTAAGTTATAAGGTGTACAAAATTATAAAAAAAAAAGAGTGAATTCGGAGAGGTAATATGACTTTGGTTTAGTTAAGGTGTGTTTGTGAGATTTCGGTCATAGTCTAGGGATACTTGTGCCTTATATAACACAAATACATTTTTTTCCATCGCAAATTTAAGCCTTAAACAATTTCTAAGACATTATACATAAACAAATTAATAACTTCACTTCTTCCATCAAAATAGAAAAAGACATTTTCAATGCATCTCATTTCATTTCGTACTTAACATTCTCTATGTCGCAATTGAAACACATAGCACTATTATCTATAGTGCTCATCTTTTGTAATTAATTTGCAAGTAGAATATGGTATATGTGTATTAATCTTCACATTTGTTATAAAGTGACAGCAAACAAGAATTGAAACAAAGAATATAAAGAGAGACAAGAGAAGAGAGTATAAAAATTCTTATTTCTTCGAAGAGTTTATAAAGTCTTTAGTGGTGTATACAACATAATTATCAAGAACTCTATTTATATGGTTATATTGAGGAATATCAAAGAGTTTCATAAATATGACGACATTAACCTTTGAGAATCCGAGAGAAAATATGGAGTTGTGGAAGATCAATGATGAGGCAGTGAAGGTATGAATATTACTTTCATAAAGATGGTAATTACACCTTATTGGAACATCACGAGTTATTTCAGTTATTAGTTTAGTTCTCAATTTAGTTGTATTAATGTTTCAATGGTCCCTATTTATTTAGGCTATTGTATTAGTTATTTCATCAATCATTATCTATTTAGATTACCTCAGTTCTATTTGTTTAGAAGTCTTTCATGTATAACTCTTTGTAACAACTTTCTAATATCATTAATAAGATATCGTCTTCTAGTGCATATTCATTCTGATGTGTTATTGTGTCCAATCTTAAAATCATCGTCAAAATAATCAGTGGTCTGGGTCCTGAGTTATGTGAGATCTCTTATGTCATTTGTTCACGCGGTATGGCTATCTCCTATGAGAAATTGTTTGAAAAACTACCAGACTATGAATTATTCCTTCGCCACAAGGATGCAAAAAAACTGTTTAGTCCTATGACTATTTTAGTCAGTACTCCTACCAAATCCAACACCAATAATTGCAACAATCACAGGCAGACAAACAATTCTCAACAATGGTGCCAAAACTCACATCCAAATACTCCACCACAATGATATTCCTACTCAAATTCAAGTTGTTATTACTCATCGTCAAATAATTAATAGGGTTGGCCACACCGCCACTAATTGTCGTTCAAAGTATCACAATAACTTTGAGGATAAAGCCAACTATGAAACTAGGTGAACTGTTGCCACCAATCCCTGGATAGTAGACTCAGGAGCCACCCATCACATCAAAATAGAGCCTCACAATGTATAACCATGCCATGATAACGAGTATATCTCCATGAGTCATTGTAAAAAAATTCATATTTCTCACACTAGGTCGATTCAATTAAATACTTCAAATAATGTTTTAAAACTAACCCATACTTTGTGCACTCCTTTCATTAAATGCAAATATCTCTCTATTTCTAAATTTAGTCAAGACAATCTAAAGTGGATTGATCTTTTTCCCTTTTGACTTTGTTGTTAAGTATCTAATAAAGAAGAAATTGTTGGTGTCCACCCAATGTATAATGCACTACATGAGTGGTCTATCCCACCTCCTCAAGCTCACATGAACACCACATTCATAAATAAAGTACATTTCACCACATTCATTTCTATTTCACCATTCTATGAAGATTGTGTTTGAAAAATAACTTTGATGAAATGTACTTTATTTTATTTTTCTTTGATATATGCTTCTTTCAATTAGGCTACGTAAGTAGCATTGTCTTCAACAATATTAAAGTTTTTTTTCAATAAAAAATAGCACATCTCTTATTTATTAAGTCACTTTCTTTAGAAGTTGTTAGTATCTTAATATGACTTATATAAGTAACAATAATTGACTACCTTGTAGAATATGATGAAAGTTCACTCACACACAAATAGATTGTTTGAACAAAGAACTTTAGGTAATCCCCCGCATTTGCATAACCAACAAAACCTTGATAATATTTGTTAGAAATAACAAATTCATATCACTATTATTTGATTTCACTCAGTATTTCCATATTAAAGTAAAATTATATCTTATTTGAATATTAATAAAAAAAAATTAATATGACACTAAACATGAAGTGCATTTCATTTAGTTAAGGTTCATCTATAATTTTTTTAAAAAAACTTTGTTATACTAATTGATTAAATAATCTAGCGGTATAAATACTAAATAAGAATATTGTAATAGGCCCTGTGCGGCATAAATTCATATTAGCCGGGCTCAATGCAGGTATTGAACACTGAATGATAAATCAAAAAAAAAAAAAAAACCAAGCACATGCCCCATATAAGTAAAGTAATTACACAGTGCAGCTCCTTTCGTTTGATGCCCCTTTAATAGTTACAAAAAATTACTATTTTTTCTTTCCTCAGCATAACATTTGTGCTCTTTTGTATTTTATCTATTTTTTACTTTTTAATGACCCTCCAGGTTATTTTCTTTGTTTTCCATTAGTGATGCCAAATCACTTATGACTTGCTGGGACTGACAGTTCAGTAGTCGGGTTATTCATTTAGATTATGTGTAGGTTTTCCTATTTTGGAGCCTTCAATACTTGAATGGTTGACGTCAGTAAGAGCTTAGGAAGACGGCCTCAAAATTCAATTCTGGTGGTTTCATAAGCTCTAGAAAGGCCATTTTAGGCTAAGGGCATTATTGGTTTGGGACCCGAGACTTCTAGTGTGAGTTTGTGTGGTTAGGCATTTTAACTTTAAAGCTTAAGCCAAGGGTTGACATTGGTTAATATTTTTGGTAAACGTAATCGAATGAGAATTCAGTCAGCATGGTTAACTACAGACTGTTGATTTTGGTCTAGAGCAACCTTTTGTGTGGTTCTCTATGATTTCGATCTCATTTTGAGTGTTCTTATGGTTTTTGGCTTACATACTTTAACCAGCTAGAAAATTGTATAGTATATATAGACGATATGTTTTTATATTTTTAGCTTTATGTGTTATCATGCTTCCTTCATTATTAAATATTTTCTTTGATCTAATATTCCTGTTTGATAAACCATATACAGCTCCAAAGATACAAAAGTCCGTACCTACTCCACAAACAACTACTTATAAAAATAGCCTAAGCCAGCAGAAAAATACATATACCCATATTACTCGTACATATACAGAAAACATTTACAAAATCCAAACTTATTTAAATAAAAACCCCAGAGCTATAAATCCAAAAGAACCAAATACTGATTACATTACTCAACACCTACAAGGTTATAACAAACTAATTGCCCTTCCAGGTACAAATACAAATTTAGTTACAACTTGTTATAATTATGGACTACTCAGTACAGTGTACACAGCTACAGGAGACGAAATTTCGAAAATACCCGAACTATACAAAGCATTCTTAACATACAAACGAATTACTAAAGGAACTCTATTTTTCATAAAGTTCTATACAGCTACAGCAGAAATACTATATGACGAGATAAAACCAGTTATACAGGTAATAAAGATTGGTTTGACCAGAGATATGTTAATTCCGGAAAAGATAGAAAAACAAGATGAGATACCTATTGTAGATATTCCTGATTTCTACGCCAATAAAAGAGTTATCGGAATAGCTACAATATTAACGGAGTTAGCAAATAATTATCTAAATAACAATACAATATGGAGTTACTATAGTCGAGATAATACAATGATATATTCAAACTGTCGAGAAACAAGAGAAGGAGATATGGAGGAAATACGTCAATGGATACTAAGCCTCCTAAAACCAGAAAATACACCAACTACAAGAGCTATACGGAAAAATTTCATTTCGCCAGCACTATTGACAAGATATTGTACAACTATTAGCAGTAAATACTCAGAACATATATGTTCCAAGTGTCACGGAGAAGATAACGAAGTTCCAACCGTACAACTGGAATAAAATACCAAAGACAAAAGACAAAGAGATAGCCAGCAGCCTGATGAAGACAGCCGACACAACAAAAAATATGATGAAGACATCTATGTGATTAGGATAGGATAGGAATCTTATCTTCCTTTTTTAAAGTTTTTTGTTTTCTTTTGTAAAGTAAAGTAAAGTAGTTTGTTTTTATTCGGAGTCACCGACAGGATACTATTGATGAATAGTAATCAATAGTAAAATGTCAATTATGTGAATAGTAAAGGTCAAGTCACTGTGTAAATAGTAAGAGTCAGTCACTATTCATGAATAGTAGAAGTCAACTACTGTTCATAAATAGTAGTTTGTAAATTTTGTATATATATGTAAGTAAGGAGAAGGGGAGAAGCATCCCTCATCTCCCATTTCCCTCAGTTCTCTCTCTAATTCCGCAAATCCCCCCAAATTGGTATCAGAGCTAGATAAGAAAAAATATTATGGAGAAATCTAACAACAACCAGGAAGCTATGAAGGAATCCACTTCAGAAAATCTACAAACTAAGGTATGTTCATATTTCAATATGAATAGCTAAACTTTCATATTCCTGATAATCTCTTGATTATTATTTGATTATTATCATGTTATAGTATTGTTATACTGTATGAATTCGAAATAGTTTGCTATGAACGAAGGTAGGCTGAGAATAGGTAAGCCCAGACTATGCCATCCGAAACCGAAAACCCAGTTAGGCAAGAGAGAAGCCGTTGTAGGGGAAGTACGAAGTTGTTGAAGGCGCTGTTAGGGTAACTGATTGAAGCTGAAAATCATAGTAGTGACCAAAAGAATTCATCCAGGATAAGTTTAATATAATTTGATAATTGATAATAATAAATAAAGAGGTTAGAAGGAATAAACTGTTTAGTAATCATGAAAATGATGAATACATATCTATTAGATGACGATTATAACTATAAAATACTTATTTTATATATCCTTAGAACACTTAATATAGACATAAAAAGAAAAATTTATGACCTTTTAATTACTGAAGAAATGGAAGAAATAAACCGGATATTTGAATTAATAACACAAAATTGGCATGAACTAACTATTCAAAGTATATATGAACTATATGACTCGTATTCGGATTAATGATAAACTACGAATATTTAAAATATTGGCTACGAACCATGGAAGATTTAGATCTACTAAATAAAATTTTAATAGATAATATTATAACATATCTAAGAACCCAAGATATAGAATACTTAGAATATATTCTAGAAACTACAAAAGAAATACGAAATCTTATAATAAGAAAACAAGAATATTATGAAAAGATATTTTCACCAGAAAATTAAAATGGATGAAACCTATAAAGAACAATTACTAGAAAAAATTAATGAAATAAAACACGAAATAGAATTTAGACAAAACAGATTAGAATATAATATATGTGCAGGAGTATGCCACAGATCTATAAAAGCACAAAGAAAAACGATATTCTTATTAGATCTACAATTACAACAATTAGAATATAAATATCAACACGATTTATAATGAATAAAGAAGAATATGCTGTAGAAGAAAAAATATATAAAAGTCAAGATGGATTAGAAATAAAAATAATACATTCAAACTTAGAACGAAGATATAAAAAAATAGGAAACCAACTATATCTAATGCCAGATAAAGAATCAGCAAAATTAGAAGATAGTTTAACAACTATGGTACGATTAAATAAAGAGAATGAAGAAATAGATAGAAGAAAAGAAATTGAAAAAATTAGAGAACAAGCTAAAAAAGAAATTAAACAAATAGAAGAAGTAAAAGATACTAGAATTCAAGAATTACAAAAAGAATTAGAAAGACTTAAACAATTATATGAAGAAAAATTAAGAATAAAAGAAGAAAATAAGAAAAGAAATGAAGAATTAAAGTTAAATCAAGAAATAGAAAAAATGAAAACAATGTTAGAAGAAACAAAAGAATTACAAATAGACGAGTTAAGAATAGATGAAATAAATGAAGAAAATGAAAATGATAATATTTCAGAAAATAATTCTGAATCATATTCAGAAACATATACTGAACTTATAGAAAAAGATAAAAATATAGAAATAAATGTAGGAAATTTAGATGAGAAACCAAGTACTTCAAATTCTAAAACACGAACAGATACAACCCCAACATACTATACTTATGAAAAAGAAAATAGAGATAAAGTTTTATGGGATAAAAGATTAAATAAAAATTGGATACCTAGACAAACTACAGATCAAAATAATTTCTTAGACTTAGACTGTGTAGCAGATACAAATAAAACAATTCAATTATGGATAGGCTATATATCAAAACAATTAATAGATAACAAAATATCAATAATAGATGCCCCAGGGTATATAGAAAGAACACTTATAGGAACAGTAAAAATATGGTTACAAAATTTAACACCAGCAAGTTTAACAACTCTAAGAAATAATACAAAATCTAATAACGAAGTAGCAACATCAGCAATAGATATATTAAATAAATATGAAATATCAATTAGAAATGAATTTGGAAGTATGACAACAGAAATAGAAGAAAATGCCTTTTTTAGATAAACTATATCCACATACTATAACAAAAACACATTGGTGGTTCACTACCATATGTAATCACAAGATAGGAGCAAAAAGAGTTAATAATAAAATTAGAAAAAATACCCCTTGGATAAAAGGAAGTGAAAAATTTACCCAAAAGTTAGAAAATATAACAAATAATGATCATAAAATAGAAATTATAATATTCACAATAGATAAAATACAAGCAATAAATGATAAATTAAACTCATTATATAACGAAAATCCATTACAAAGATGGGATAAACATAAAACAAAAGTAAAAATTGAACTAATAGACGAAAATAGTATAATCACACAAAAACCATTAAGATATAATTTTGAAGACCAATCGGAATTTAAAATGCATATAAATGAATTATTAGAAAATAAATATATACAAGAAAGCAATAGTAAACATAACAGTCCAGCATTTATAATAAATAAACATAGTGAACAAAAAAGAGGTAAAAGCAGAATGGTTATTGATTATAGAAATCTAAACGCAAAAACTAAAACATATAATTACCCCATACCTAACAAAATATTAAAAGTAAGACAAATACAAGGATATAATTACTTTAGTAAATTTGATTGTAAGTCAGGATTTTACCACCTAAAACTAGAAGAAGAATCTAAACATTTAACAGCATTTACTGTACCCCAAGGATTTTATGAATGGAATGTTCTACCATTTGGATATAAAAATGCACCAGGTAGATATCAACATTTCATGGATACATACTTTAACCAGCTAGAAAATTGTATAGTATATATAGACGATATATTATTATATTCAAAAACAAAAGAAGAACATCTAAAGTTATTAGAAAAATTTATACACATCATAGAAATATCAGGAATTAGCTTATCTAAAAAGAAAGCTGAGATAATGAAAAATCAGATAGAATTCTTAGGAATTCAAATAGATAAAAATGGAGTAAAAATGCAAACACATATTGTACAAAAAATATCTAATTCTGAAGAATTATTAGATACTAAGAAAAAATTACAATCCTTTCTAGGATTAGTTAATCAAGTACGAGAATATATACCAAAATTAGCAGAAAATTTAAAACCATTACAGAAGAAATTAAAGAAAGATATAGAATATCACTTTGATGACCAAGATAAAAAATACATTAGAAAAATAAAAATTATGTGTAAAGATTTACCAAAATTATACTTTCCAGATGAAAATAAACAATTTACTTATATAGTAGAAACAGACTCTAGTAATCATAGTTACGGAGGAGTATTAAAATATAAATACATAAATGAAAAAATAGAACATCACTGCAGATATTATTCCGGATCATATACAGACCCACAAATAAAATGAGAAATAAATAGAAAAGAACTATTTGCCTTATATAAATGTTTATTAGCTTTTGAGCCATATATTGTATATAACAAATTTATTGTTAGAACAGATAATACACAGGTAAAATGGTGGATAACTAAAAAGGTACAAGATTCAGTTACGACAAAGGAAATAAGAAGACTAGTAGTCAATATACTGAATTTTTCATTTACAATTGAAGTTATAAAAACTGACAAAAATGTGATAGCAGATCACCTCTCAAGAGAAAAATATTGAACAGACAAATACAATGGACCAGATACTCAACCTCCTAACTACACTTTGTAAAAAAGTGGATAGTATGGACGGTGAGATACAAAAGCTAAAGGAGCAAGCTAGTAGTTAGCAGCATGACTCTAAAAATGCGGAGCTACGTCGATCGGAAGACGTTAAAATTCCAGAGCTAGAAGGAGACGTTGGGAAACTCCCTAAAACCCATAACGTTTGTTTAAATGCAGGTGCAGGTACATCTGGTGGAGCTACAAAGAAAACTACAGAAGAAAAAAGTTATACCAATACAAATATGAATAAGCTTTTTGATAAACCATATACAGCTCCAAAGATACAAAAGTCCGTACCTACTCCACAAACAACTACTTATAAAAATAGCCTAAGCCAGCAGAAAAATACATATACCCATATTACTCGTACATATACAGAAAACATTTACAAAATCCAAACTTATTTAAATAAAAACCCCAGAGCTATAAATCCAAAAGAACCAAATACTGATTACATTACTCAACACCTACAAGGTTATAACAAACTAATTGCCCTTCCAGGTACAAATACAAATTTAGTTACAACTTGTTATAATTATGGACTACTCAGTACAGTGTACACAGCTACAGGAGACGAAATTTCGAAAATACCCGAACTATACAAAGCATTCTTAACATACAAACGAATTACTAAAGGAACTCTATTTTTCATAAGGTTCTATACAGCTACAGCAGAAATACTATATGACGAGATAAAACCAGTTATACAGGTAATAAAGATTGGTTTGACCAGAGATATGTTAATTCCGGAAAAGATAGAAAAACAAGATGAGATACCTATTGTAGATATTCCTGATTTCTACGCCAATAAAAGAGTTATCGGAATAGCTACAATATTAACGGAGTTAGCAAATAATTATCTAAATAACAATACAATATGGAGTTACTATAGTCGAGATAATACAATGATATATTCAAACTGTCGAGAAACAAGAGAAGGAGATATGGAGGAAATACGTCAATGGATACTAAGCCTCCTAAAACCAGAAAATACACCAACTACAAGAGCTATACGGAAAAATTTCATTTCGCCAGCACTATTGACAAGATGTTGTACAACTATTAGCAGTAAATACTCATAACATATATGTTCCAAGTGTCACGGAGAAGATAACGAAGTTTCAACCGTACAACTGGAATAAAATACCAAAGACAAAAGACAAAGAGATACCCGGCAGCCTGATGAAGACAGCCGACACAACAAAAAAATATGATGAAGACATCTATGTGATTAGGATAGGATAGGAATCTTATCTTCCTTTTTTAAAGTTTTTTGTTTTCTTTTGTAAAGTAAAGTAAAGTAGTTTGTTTTTATTCGGAGTCACCGACAGGATACTATTGAGGAATAGAACTGAGGGAAATGGGAGATGAGGGATGATTCTCCCCTTCTCCTTACTTACATATATATACAAAATTTACAAACTACTATTTATGAACAGTAGTTGACTTCTACTATTCATGAATAGTGACTGACTCTTACTATTTACACAGTGACTTGACCTTTACTATTCACATAATTGACATTTTACTATTGATTACTATTCATCAATAGTATCCTGTCGGTGACTCCGAATAAAAACAAACTACTTTACTTTACTTTACAAAAGAAAACAAAAAACTTTAAAAAAGGAAGATAAGATTCCTATCCTATCCTAATCACATAGATGTCTTCATCATATTTTTTGTTGTGTCGGCTGTCTTCATCAGGCTGCCGGCTATCTCTTTGTCTTTTGTCTTTGGTATTTTATTCCAGTTGTACGGTTGGAACTTCGTTATCTTCTCCGTGACACTTGGAACATATATGTTCTGAGTATTTACTGCTAATAGTTGTACAATATCTTGTCAATAGTTCTGGCGAAATGAAATTTTTCCGTATAGCTCTTGTAGTTGGTGTATTTTCTGGTTTTAGGAGGCTTAGTATCCATTGACGTATTTCCTCCATATCTCCTTCTCTTGTTTCTCGACAGTTTGAATATATCATTGTATTATCTCGACTATAGTAACTCCATATTGTATTGTTATTTAGATAATTATTTGCTAACTCCGTTAATATTGTAGCTATTCCGATAACTCTTTTATTGGCGTAGAAATCAGGAATATCTACAATAGGTATCTCATCTTGTTTTTCTATCTTTTCCGGAATTAACATATCTCTGGTCAAACCAATCTTTATTACCTGTATAACTGGTTTTATCTCGTCATATAGTATTTCTGTTGTAGCTGTATAGAACCTTATGAAAAATAGAGTTCCTTTAGTAATTCGTTTGTATGTTAAGAATGCTTTGTATAGTTCGGGTATTTTCGAAATTTCGTCTCCTGTAGCTGTGTACACTGTACTGAGTAGTCCATAATTATAACAAGTTGTAACTAAATTTGTATTTGTACCTGGAAGGGCAATTAGTTTGTTATAACCTTGTAGGTGTTGAGTAATGTAATCAGTATTTGGTTCTTTTGGATTTATAGCTCTGGGGTTTTTATTTAAATAAGTTTGGATTTTGTAAATGTTTTCTGTATATGTACGAGTAATATGGGTATATGTATTTTTCTGCTGGCTTAGGCTATTTTTATAAGTAGTTGTTTGTGGAGTAGGTACGGACTTTTGTATCTTTGGAGCTGTATATGGTTTATCAAAAAGCTTATTCATATTTGTATTGGTATAACTTTTTTCTTCTGTAGTTTTCTTTGTAGCTCCACCAGATGTACCTGCACCTGCATTTAAACAAACGTTATGGGTTTTAGGGAGTTTCCCAACGTCTCCTTCTAGCTTTGGAATTTTAACGTCTTCCGATCGACGTAGCTCCGCATTTTTAGAGTCATGCTGCTGACTACTAGCTTGCTCCTTTAGCTTTTGTATCTCACCGTCCATACTATCCACTTTTTTACAAAGTGTAGTTAGGAGGTTGAGTATCTGGTCCATTGTATTTGTCTGTTCAATATTTTTCTCTTGAGAGGTGATCTGCTATCACATTTTTGTCAGTTTTTATAACTTCAATTGTAAATGAAAAATTCAGTATATTGACTACTAGTCTTCTTATTTCCTTTGTCGTAACTGAATCTTGTACCTTTTTAGTTATCCACCATTTTACCTGTGTATTATCTGTTCTAACAATAAATTTGTTATATACAATATATGGCTTAAAAGCTAATAAACATTTATATAAGGCAAATAGTTCTTTTCTATTTATTTCCCATTTTATTTGTGGGTCTGTATATGATCCGGAATAATATCTGCAGTGATGTTCTATTTTTTCATTTATGTATTTATATTTTAATACTCCTCCGTAACTATGATTACTAGAGTCTGTTTCTACTATATAAGTAAATTGTTTATTTTCATCTGGAAAGTATAATTTTGGTAAATCTTTACACATAATTTTTATTTTTCTAATGTATTTTTTATCTTGTTCATCAAAGTGATATTCTATATCTTTCTTTAATTTCTTCTGTAATGGTTTTAAATTTTCTGCTAATTTTGGTATATATTCTCGTACTTGATTAACTAATCCTAGAAAGGATTGTAATTTTTTCTTAGTATCTAATAATTCTTCAGAATTAGATATTTTTTATACAATATGTGTTTGCATTTTTATTCCATTTTTATCTATTTGAATTCCTAAGAATTCTATTTGATTTTTCATAATTTCAGCTTTCTTTTTTGATAAGCTAATTCCTGATATTTCTATGATATTTATAAATTTTTCTAATAATTTTAGATGTTCTTCTTTAGTTCTTGAGTATAATAATATGTCGTCTATATATACTATACAATTTTCTAGTTGGTTAAAGTATGTATCCATGAAATGTTGATATCTACCTGGTGCATTTTTATCTCCAAATGGTAGAACATTCCATTCATAAAATCCTTGGGGTACAGTAAATGCTGTTAAATGTTTAGATTCTTCTTCTAGTTTTAGGTGGTAAAATCCTGACTTACAATCAAATTTACTAAAGTAATTATATCCTTGTATTTGTCTTACTTTTAATATTTTGTTAGGTATGGGGTAATTATATGTTTTAGTTTTTGCGTTTAGATTTCTATAATCAATAACCATTCTGCTTTTACCTCTTTTTTGTTCACTATGTTTATTTATTATAAATGCTGGACTGTTATGTTTACTATTGCTTTCTTGTATATATTTATTTTCTAATAATTCATTTATATGCATTTTAAATTCCGATTGGTCTTCAAAATTATATCTTAATGGTTTTTGTGTGATTATACTATTTTCGTCTATTAGTTCAATTTTTACTTTTGTTTTGTGTTTATCCCATCCTTGTAATGGGTTTTCATTATATAATGAATTTAATTTGTCGTTTATTGCTTGTACTTTATCTATTGTGAATATTATAATTTCTATTTTATGATCATTATTTGTTATATTTTCTAACTTTTGGGTAATTTTTTCACTTCCTTTTATCCAAGGGGTATTTTTTCTAATTTTATTATTAACTCTTTTTGCTCCTATCTTGTGATTACATATGGTAGTGAACCACCAATGTGTTTTTGTTATAGTATGTGGATATAGTTTATCTAAAAAAGGCATTCCTAATAATATATCTTTATTTGTAAATTCATAACTATAGATTTCTTCTATTATTAATATTTTATCCCATATTTGTGTTTTTATATTTTTAGCTTTATGTGTTATCATGCTTCCTTCATTATTAAATCCTGTTACTATTAATGGTGTTTTTAACTTTTCCCATTTACTATCTGGTAGACAATTATGTTTACACATATTTGCTTCTGCTCCTGTATCTATCATAGGTGTGTAATATCTATTATAATATCCTTCTATAATTATTTTTGCTAAAATGTATATTTTTGTCATTATATGAGGATGTTAAAATATTATTTTCTCATATAATTGTTCTTTTAATAATTACTTTCTTATTTTCGTAATGTATCGTTAGTTGTTTATCATCTATGTTATATGGTTTAACTGTTTCTAGCCATTTTATTCCTAAAGTAATATTATTATTTCCTTGATGTATTTTAAATTTAATTTTTATTGGTATTCCTCCAATAATTAGTTCTTGTTCAGTAGTTTCTTCTATATTTACCAAAGCTCTAGGTAATTCGTTGTTTATATTTTCTCCTGTAATTATTTCATGTTCTTTTACTAGTTCTCTTATAATCTGATTTTCTACTTGTCCTGTATTTATGTTTATTAAATATTTTCTTTGATCTAATATTCCTGTAATGTAATATTGATATGGTTGTATTTCATCATTTTTTTGTTCTAATAACTTAGATATTAGGTCGCAATCTAATCTTCTAGATGTACTATTTCTTGATGATGATGGTGTATCGTAGCTTAATCTTTTAGATGTACTTAGTCTTTCTTTTACTATTTCTAAATCTTCTTCAATATCTATTTCTTTATAACTGTAATCATTATTATCTATTACTGTAATTATTTGATCAAATGGATTTTCTATTTTGATTTTTTGAATCTTATTTCTTGCTGTTATTTTATGTTTTGTAGTTAATATATATAAATTTTTACATCTTGCTGTAAATATCTTACTTCCTGGTGCTAGTTCTATACCTGACATTTTCCAATATAGTACTAATGATTTATCTATGTTTTTGTCTTCGATAGCTACTGAATAATTTGCACTTATAATAAATTTAAATTTTTGGTATATTAAATTTCCTCTAACTGCACTTATTATGCTTTTTTCTATAGGTTGAATTATTCTATCATCTGCTAAATATAATTCTATAGGTGTATCTATTCCTTCTCTAAAACATGCTTTTATTAATATTTCTGTGGCTCCTAAATGTACATATTTTATTGGATTTTTTGATTTTAAATCTTGGATTTCTTTATTAATTATTTTCTTATTTATGATGGGTATTTTAGCTTTTCCTTTAATATATTTACAATCTATGACATGTTCTCTTTGGCTTACTACATAATATTCATCGTGTTGTAATTTAAATAAGTTTTTTAATCTAGGTACTTCTAATATTTTATCTATACTTAGGTCTAATTCTTTTCCTTTTATTTGTTCAAACATATTATTATCAAATATTATTTTTTGTTCTGTATATTCGTTATCTTGATATTCTTCTTTACTTATTATCTTTATGTCGCTTTCAGTCATAATCTGAATATGATTCTATTTCTTCTTCTAATTCAATATCTGTTATTTCGTATATACTATCTTCATCTTTTAAGTCATAGTCTAAATAATCTATCTGTTTATATGTGTCGTCTTCTATTATTATTTCTGTTATTTGTTTTTTCTTTAAATCTTTTGGTAATTTACAATCTCTAGCTAAATGTCCTAGTTTTCCACAATTATAACATTTACATTCTGTTATATTTTTCTTAATTCTATGTGGTCTTTTTTGTTTATAATTTTTTATATAATATCTTTTTCTTGGAATTTTATTTTTATATTTTGTTTTGAAGTGTTTATATTTCTTTATCCTTTTCTTATATTTATATGGATTTTTACATCCAAATTGGGGTGCTAACTTATTTGTACAATATTTTAGGTTTTTTACTAATATCTTTTCTAGTTTTAATTCTTCTTTATGTTTTTCACATAGTTTTATAAACCATTGTTGTAAGAATTTTATTCTAGCTCCTAGTGTATCTACTGTATTAGATTGTTCCCAATCTTTTATTATTTTCGAACTAAATGGTTCTGGTAATTTTGTGTAATATAATTTTCTTATTTCTCTACTTTCATCATTTGTATATATTCCTTTGTAGTAATATTCTCTAAATGCACATGTATATTCATCTATGTAACTCATTTTACATATTGCTAATTTATTTATTAAATTTCTGTTTATTATTTTATCTTTCTGTTGTTCTTCTATTTCTGTTGTCATACTTCCAAATTCATTTCTAATTGATATTTCATATTTATTTAATATATCTATTGCTGATGTTGCTACTTCGTTATTAGATTTTGTATTATTTCTTAGAGTTGTTAAACTTGCTGGTGTTAAATTTTGTAACCATATTTTTACTGTTCATATAAGTGTTCTTTCTATATACCCTGGGCATCTATTATTGATATTTTGTTATCTATTAATTGTTTTGATATATAGCCTATCCATAATTGAATTGTTTTATTTGTATCTGCTACACAGTCTAAGTCTAAGAAATTATTTTGATCTGTAGTTTGTCTAGGTATCCAATTTTTATTTAATCTTTTATCCCATAAAACTTTATCTCTATTTTCTTTTTCATAAGTATAGTATGTTGGGGTTGTATCTGTTCGTGTTTTAGAATTTGAAGTACTTGGTTTCTCATCTAAATTTCCTACATTTATTTCTATATTTTTATCTTTTTCTATAAGTTCAGTATATGTTTCTGAATATGATTCAGAATTATTTTCTGAAATATTATCATTTTCATTTTCTTCATTTATTTCATCTATTCTTAACTCGTCTATTTGTAATTCTTCTGTTTCTTCTAACATTGTTTTCATTTTTTCTATTTCTTGATTTAACTTTAATTCTTCATTTCTTTTCTTATTTTCTTCTTTTATTCTTAATTTTTCTTCATATAATTGTTTAAGTCTTTCTAATTCTTTTTGTAATTCTTGAATTCTAGTATCTTTTACTTCTTCTATTTGTTTAATTTCTTTTTTAGCTTGTTCTCTAATTTTTTCAATTTCTTTTCTTCTATCTATTTCTTCATTCTCTTTATTTAATCGTACCATAGTTGTTAAACTATCTTCTAATTTTGCTGATTCTTTATCTGGCATTAGATATAGTTGGTTTCCTATTTTTTTATATCTTCGTTCTAAGTTTGAATGTATTATTTTTATTTCTAATCCATCTTGACTTTTATATATTTTTTCTTCTACAGCATATTCTTCTTTATTCATTATAAATCGTGTTGATATTTATATTCTAATTGTTGTAATTGTAGATCTAATAAGAATATCGTTTTTCTTTGTGCTTTTATAGATCTGTGGCATACTCCTGCACATATATTATATTCTAATCTGTTTTGTCTAAATTCTATTTCGTGTTTTATTTCATTAATTTTTTCTAGTAATTGTTCTTTATAGGTTTCATCCATTTTAATTTTCTGGTGAAAATATCTTTTCATAATATTCTTGTTTTCTTATTATAAGATTTCGTATTTCTTTTGTAGTTTCTAGAATATATTCTAAGTATTCTATATCTTGGGTTCTTAGATATGTTATAATATTATCTATTAAAATTTTATTTAGTAGATCTAAATCTTCCATGGTTCGTAGCCAATATTTTAAATATTCGTAGTTTATCATTAATCCGAATACGAGTCATATAGTTCATATATACTTTGAATAGTTAGTTCATGCCAATTTTGTGTTATTAATTCAAATATCCGGTTTATTTCTTCCATTTCTTCAGTAATTAAAAGGTCATAAATTTTTCTTTTTATGTCTATATTAAGTGTTCTAAGGATATATAAAATAAGTATTTTATAGTTATAATCGTCATCTAATAGATATGTATTCATCATTTTCATGATTACTAAACAGTTTATTCCTTCTAACCTCTTTATTTATTATTATCAATTATCAAATTATATTAAACTTATCCTGGATGAATTCTTTTGGTCACTACTATGATTTTCAGCTTCAATCAGTTACCCTAACAGCGCCTTCAACAACTTCGTACTTCCCCTACAACGGCTTCTCTCTTGCCTAACTGGGTTTCCGGTTTCGGATGGCATAGTCTGGGCTTACCTATTCTCAGCCTACCTTCGTTCATAGCAAACTACTTCGAATTCATACAGTATAACAATACTATAACATGATAATAAACAAATAATAATCAAGAGATTATCAGGAATATGAAAGTTTAGCTATTCATATTGAAATATGAACATACCTTAGTTTGTAGATTTTCTGAAGTGGATTCCTTCATAGCTTCCTGGTTGTTGTTAGATTTCTCCATAATATTTTTTCTTATCTAGCTCTGATACCAATTTGGGGGGGTTGCGGAATTAGAGAACACTTAAGCAAGATTCTATTAGTGTTCATGAGTATGGGTTAAAGTTCACCCAACTGTCCCGTTATGCTCCAGAAATGGTTGCAGACATGATGAGTAGAATGAGCTTGTTTATTGTTGGGTTAGCTCGTCTAAAGAAAGGGCTGCAATGCAGATAACTGACATGGATATCTCAAGGTTAATGGTATATGTGCAGCAGGTTGAGAAAGATAAGCTAAGGGATAAAGAAGATTTTAAGAACAAAATAGCTAAGACAAGGAACAAGTCTGGAAAGCAGAAGAGTAATGCCAACTGGTCATCCTTCCAACAAAAATAGAAGGGACCTGCTCCTTTATCTTTTAGTGCACCTGCACCTAAGAATAAAGGTAAGTATAATAAAAAGAATTTCAGAGCTAAACCTGCTTATTCTCAGGGTAGTATGAAACAAGGGGGTAGTAAGCCTCCTGCATGCGCCAAGTATGGTAGGAACCACTCAGGTACTTGTCGTGAGGGCTCCACTGGTTGTTTCAATTGTGGCCAAAATGGTCATTTCATGCGAGAATGTCCAAAGAACAAGCAGGGAAATGGTAATAGGGGCAATACAGCCCAATCTGCTTTAGTTGCTCCACTAGACAGTGCTGCACCTAGAAGGGCTACTTTCGGTACTGGCGGAGGACCAAATTGCTTGTATGCTATCAACAGTCGCAAAGAACAAGATGATTCGCCAGATGTTGTCATTGGTATGATTCAAGTTTTTGACTTTACTATTTATGCTTTTCTAGACCCAAGAGTGAGTTTATCTTTTATAATTCCATATGTTGCTATGAATTTTGATGTTGTTCGTGAGCAACTTAGTGAACAATTCAGTGTTTTTACAACTGTTGGTAAGTCTATTCTAAAAGAGAGACTCTATTGTGATTGTCCCATTTTTGTCAATCACAAGAGTACCATGGCTGATCTAGATGAGTTAGACATGGTAGATTTTGATGTTATTCTTGGTATGGACTGGCTTCATGCCTGCTATGCCTCAGTTTATTGTAGAACTCAAGTTGTCAAGTTCCAGTTTCCAAATTATCTAGCCTTAGAGTGGAAAAGTTGTTCAGCAGTGCCTAAGGGTCGTTTCATTTTGTACCTTAAGGCAAGGAAGTTAGTTTCAAAGGGGTGGGTCTATCACTTAGTCCGAGTTAATAACTCTAGTGTTAAGATACCTTCCATTTAGTCAGTTCCTATAGTTAAAGAGTTTTCGAATGTCTTTTCAGATGATCTACTCGGAGTTTCTCCTAAGAGAGAGATAGACTTCGGTGTAGATGTTCTTCCAGTTACCAGTCCTATCTCAAATCCATCATATAGGATGGCACCAACAGAGTTGAAAGACTTAAAAGAGTAGTTGAAAGATCTTTTAGAGAAAGGGTTTATTTGACCAAGTGTCTCTCCTTGGGGCGCTCCATCTTATTTGTGAGGAAGAAAGATGGTTCCCTTAGAATGTGTATAGTTCACCGCTAAATGAA
Organism: Solanum bulbocastanum; assembly: GCA_037074985.1. Taxonomy (NCBI): domain Eukaryota; kingdom Viridiplantae; phylum Streptophyta; class Magnoliopsida; order Solanales; family Solanaceae; genus Solanum; species Solanum bulbocastanum. Next base: position 16,211,100 of record CM073599.1, read on the forward strand.
CAAGGTTACTATCAAAAACAAGTATCCGCTTCCAAGAATTGATGATCTTTTTGATCATCCTCATGGTGCTTCTTGTTTTTCAAAAATGGACCTCAGATCTGGCTACCATCAGTTGAAAGTGAGAGAATGTGACATTCCTAAGACAACATTCATGACCCGTTATGGTCATTATGAGTTTCTAATCATGTCGTTCGGTTTAACTAATACACCAACAATGTTCATGGACCTTATAAATAGAGTCATCAAACCTTATTTAGATATGGTTGTTATCGTCTTCATTGATGACGTACTAATCTATTCAAGGAATGAAGAAGATCATGCAAGTCATCTCATAATAGTTCTTCAGACTTTGAAAGATAAGGAGTTATATGCTAAGTTCTCTAAATGTGAGTTTTGGCTTGATTCTGTGGCATTCTTAGGTCACATAGTTTTCGGTGATGGAATTAGAGTTGATACCCACAAGATAGAGGCATTGCAGAGTTGTCCTAGACCCACATCTCCAATTGGTATTAGGAGTTTCTTGGGTTTGGCTGGCTATTATAGAAGTTTTGTAGAGGGGTTCTCGTCTATTTCATCTCCTTTGACCAAGTTGACTTAGAAAGTAGTGAAGTTTCAATGGATTGAAGCTTGTGAGAAAAGCTTTCAAGAATTGAAAAAGAGGTTGACTACTGCCCTAATTTTGACCTTACCAGAAGGTACGCAAGGCTTTGTTGTTTATTGTGATGTGTCTAAAATTAGTTTTGGTTGCGTGTTAATGCAAAATGGCAAAGTCATAGCTTATGCCTCCAGACAGTTGAAAGTTCATGAGAAGAATTGCCTAACCCATGACTTAGAGTTGGCTGCCGCAGTATTTGCTTTGAAGATATGGCGTCATTATTTGCATGGTGTTCATGTTGATGTATTCACTAATCACAAGAGTCTTCAATATGTGTTCACTCAGAAAGAGTTTAATCTCAGACAAAGGAGGTGGTTAGAATTACTCAAGGATTATGACATGAGTATTGTTTACCACCCAGGTAAGGCTAATGTAGTTGTTGATGCTTTAAGCAGGTTGTCTATGGGTAGTACTTCCCATATTGAAGAGGAAAAGAAAGAGTTAGCGAAAGATGTGCATAGACTTGCACGCTTAGGAGTCCGACTAATGGATTCCATTGAAGGAGGAATATTGGTGATGAATATGGCTAAATCTTCATTAGTGTCAGAAGTGAAAGAAAAGCAAGACCAAGATCCCATTTTGATTGAATTGAAGGAAAATGTTCGTAAGCAAAAAGTATTAGCTTTTGAACAAGGGCGAGATGGTGTACTGAGATATCAAGGTAGATTGTGTATACCAATGGTGGATGGACTCCAAGAAAGGATCAAGGAGGAGGCTTATAGCTCAAGATATTCCATTCATCCGGGTTCCACAAAGATGTATCGTGATTTAGAGAGGTGTATTGGTAGAATAGTATGAAGAAGGGCATTGCACAATTTGTTTCTAAGTGCCTAAATTGCCAACAAGTTAAAGTAGAGTACTAAAGGTCCAGTGGTTTGGCTCAGAATATAGAACTTCCGGAATGGAAGTGGGAGATGATTAATATGCATTTTATAACAGGTTCACCAAGGTCTCAAAGGCAGCATGATTCTATTTGGGTGATTGTCGATAGAATGACAAAATTAGCCTATTTTTATCGGTAAAGACTACCTATTCAGCAGAAGATTATGTTAAGTTGTATCTTCAAGAGGTGGTAAGACTTCATGGGGTTCTGATCTCCATTATTTCAAATAGAGGTGCGCAATTTACTACACAATTTTGTAAGTCATTCCAAAAAGGCTTGGGTTCTAAGGTGAACTTAAGTACTGCCTTTAATACTCAAATAGATGGGCAAGCAAAGCGTACTATTCAGACCTTAGAGGATATGTTGAGGGCTTGTGTGATTTATTTCAAAAGGAATTGGGATGATCACCTACCTCTCATTGAGTTTGCTTACAATAATAGTTACCACTCGAGCAGCCAAATGGCTCCTTATGAAGCTCTTTATGGGAGAAGATGTAGATCTCCTATTGGATGGTTTGAATTTGGTGAAGCAAGGTTGATAGGACTAGATTTGTTTCATCAAGCTATGGAGAAGGTGAAAGTGATTCAAGAGAGTTTGAAAACGGTGCAGAGTCGTTAGAAATCCTCTATTGATGTTATGAGAAAGGAGTTAGAGTTTAAAGTAGATGGTTGGGTATATCTTAAAGTTTCACCCATGAAGGGTGTTAAGAGGTTTGGTAAGAAGGGGAAACTTAGTCCCCGGTATATTGGAACTTATCGAATATCAGAGAGGATTGGCAATGTAGCTTATGAGTTGGAGCTACTCCAAGAGTTAGTAGTGGTTCATCCGGTGTTTCACATCTCCATGTTGAAGAAGTGGATGGGCGATCCTTCAATGATCATTCCAATTGAAAATATTGGGATCAATGATAGCTTATCTTATGAGGAGATTCCTGCTCAGATTCTTGATCGCCAAGTTCGCAAGTTGAGAACAAAGGAGATACCATCAGTCAAAGTCCTTTGGAGGAACCAATTTGTTGAGGAAGCTACTTGGGAATCTGAGGAGCATATGAAGAATAGATATCCAAATCTCTTTGAATCCAAAGAAGTTCCAAATTAAGGTACTAATCCTTTCTTGGTATTTATTTTTTTAGTGGGCATGTTGTTTTGCATTTACTTGTGTGTGCTTGAACTGAATGTTGTATGTTACACCCTTATCCTAGTAAGACTAATCTCATTCGAGGACAAATGTTCCCAAGGGGCAGATATTGTAACATCATGCAATTTGATATAACTAGGAAGAAATTTATAATTGGAAATAGTCATTTCTGGAAAGAATGAAAAATCTGGATATTTTGTTATGTTAGGAAAAGTGAGTTTTGGCCAACTTCAAATGGCCATAACTTATATCTCAGGATGAGTTGCAGGTACTTCCAAATATGGTAGGAAATATCTTGGAATGATCTTTCCAACGCCTCTGAGTTTGTACAATTCCGAGTTTGTATGACTAAGTTATTCCCTTTGGAAGTTGGGCTGTTGGAATAAGGAAAGTCCAATCTGGATTTTGGAAGGGTAATTAAGTATTTTCCTTACTTAATTATTCTAATTCATTTTTAGGAGTTTAATTGAGGTAAGATCAAAAATTTTTCAGTTTAGAAAAGTTAATTTTACGCTAGGGCTTGGAGAAGAAGAGAAAAGAGGAGAACGGAGAAGAACATTCAAGATTCGTCGATTTCGTCGGGGGTGATCCCTACAAGGTATTGGGTTAGTTCACCCATGCACCAATGATGATTCAATTCAGCAAATTTAAGTCTTTGAAAGTTTAGAAATTGAGTTCTTCATGAACATTGTTGAAGTTTCGTTTGAATTTCTTGCGGGTTGTGTTGTCGATAGTTCTTGCGATTTGATTCGTGTTTTCGGGTGTAATTTAGTTTTGAATATATCATATATTGAGGGTATAAATGATTCTAAGTGTTTGGGGAAAGAACCATTGAAGTTTAGAGGGTTTAGAGGTGAAAACGAGCAAGAAAAGTCATCAAACACCTGGGAAGGGGTGGCCAGCGCACGCCAAAAGGGTCTCTAAAGTTTACCCCTTGGAGCAACACGCTAGCCAGCGCACCCCAACATGTTATCTAAAGTTTGAGGGCTGGCGCCCCGCGCCTCTCAGCGCGCCAAAAACGCCAGTTCTCCCAATTCGTTCCTAACCTTTTAGTACTTGTTCCTTAGCAATGTTCCTATGTTTTCTAGTTGATTCCAACACTCTTAGGTATATAAACATCATGAAATCATCCATAAACATGAGTTTATGAAACTTCAATCCATAATCCAACTCAAGGAAAGTTAAGATCAAAATCAAGAGAAGTAAGAGTCAAGTCAAGAGAAGTTCTTAGAGTTTTCCAAAAGTCTTTTACAAATGTTTTAACTTTGTTTTAAGAATTAAAGTTCAAGTTGATTAAAGATTAAAGAGTAAATTTGAAGTTCATTTCTTCAAAGGTATATAGGGGCTATGTATTCCCAAAGGGTTTAAAATGTTTTCACATTTAAACAAGAAAGGAAACCTCGATTTTCAAAGAGCCTTTAGGATAGTTTTCAAAAAAGAGTAATCGCTTTCTAAATGAAGCAAGAGAGGAAACTTTGATTTCGAAAATAGCCTTTGAGCTAAGTTTTTAAGCATTAATCTTAAATCACAGAAAGAAGTATGTTTTTTAAACATATGAGCTAATATAATATAATACTTTTGGGAGTAGTATTGAACACCTATATGGGCGAGAGTTTAGATAACTCATAGCCCCCATAAACCATGGAGTTATCATGGGTAAAAAAGGGTCATACTTTTCAGATGATTCCTTTATTACTTTTTAACATATACTAGTGGATCCACTTAGTAGTTTAGGTTTTATACCCCCAGCAAGGTATAGGATGACCCTGGCAGCGTGAGGCAAAATGTTGTATTATCACAATAGCTCTTACGTGATGGTTGTCAATTAGAGAAACTCCCATAGAAGTAATTGTATTCTTATATAAACATTTTATTGTATTTTTACATACATTTCAAAGTTATATGTATCTTTGCATACACACAGAGTTTACATCATGTTTTGAACAGTTTTTCTTTATATTGCACTTGTTTTAAACTACCTTATATTGAAATTTGTTCAGTTATGTTGAGTTGAGTTGAGCCAGGTAAGTTCTTCAAATTCCTTTCAATCCCATGTTGTGTTTAGCATTCCAACTTGCATACTCGTACATTCAATGTACTGATGTCAGTTGGCCTGCATCTTATTATGATACAGACACAGGTAACTAGGATCGACATCCAGTGCATCGTTGATCCAGTGAACACTCCAGAGTCTGTTGTTGTGCCTTTTTGCATTCCAGAGGACTCCTTTTATTGCTTTCAGTTACTTTGTTTGTTCATTAAGATGTCGTGGGGTTTGTCCTGACATCCATCTCAGTTGCTTTAGAGGCTTCATAGACAATCAGATGTTAGTTCTTTAGTCTTTTCATTGTCATTATCTTATGTTGAGACTTAAGTTTGCCTTAATGACTAGTCGAATGTTTCCTTTATAACATTCCAGATTATTTCATAGATGTATTTGGGTTGAGTTAAGTCTTCCGCTGAGTAAGTAAACCAGGCCAAGGGTTCGATTAGGGCCCGCAATGGTTCTCGACTGCCAACCATGTCTAGGATGTAGATTCGGGGCGTGACAAATATTTGTTAACAAGTGGTTTTTACCCACGGTTTTAAGATAGTGGTATAGTACTATTGGTGGTTTTTAATTCCCTATTTAAAGAATAGTTTGCTGATCAAGTTAAGGGTTGTGGATAAGAATTTAGGGGTAATTTTCAGATTTTTTATTCTTTTATTGTTCATTATTTTTTGGTGACAAATTCACCAGAGTTTCATCTGAATTTAGCGAGTCCCCCTTTTGTTTTCCCCTTTTTCCAGTCGAAACTACCATTTTTTCCACCAACAACCCTGAGTTTTGGCAATAAGCAACTCATTTTCCATCTCAAACAGCCAGACCCACGGGCTTTCCTTTGTTGTTCATTTTCTCCCTTTTCCAGCAGAAAACAACAAGGCCATTCTTCCTCTTTCATCTTTCCCAAAATAGTTGATCCAAACCAGCCACCGCCGAAGCTCCACCAGCAGTTCACACAACCAGAACAACAGCTCATAAATAACCTCAAATCTAGACCCAAACGACCCCCATTTCTTTCCATTTTTCTGACCCCCAAACAGACCCTATATTCGTTTTCTTCTCTGACCCAAACCCACCAGCAAACCGTCACCATAAATCTCCTGGAACCAGTTTCGAAACAACCAAACTTTTCGGTTTTCCATTTCCATTTCAGGCGACAACCAAAACCACCGCTAACACAACAACGAATCAACCCACCACCGTTTCATTTCTCCTCTTCCTCGCTCCGGCGAACCACCTAAAGCAATCCAAAAGGCCCCTTTCCAACTCCACCAAGATTTAACTCAAACAGCTCCACCAGGAAACACCAATAACAACAGCTTCAAGCTTCGGTGAGCCTAAGCTTTGATGAACTATGACAAATTGAAAGCCCCAATCACTAGTCAACTTCAAATCTGGCCTGATTCATGGTTCTCCGGTAAATTTTTTCATTTGTTTTGTTTGGTTCATATCCGCTTAGTATTTTAGTTAATACTTCCTCTGTTATGTTATTAATTGATCTCCATTTTTGTTGCCCTCTTTTGGATTGATTGTAGATTATTTTTCTATGGCTACTCTATTTTGATTTGCTCGTTGCTTAGTTTGAAATTGATATTGTTACATTTAATTAGTGTTGTTTAATTTTGCATTGAAGTTGACCATTTTGTTGTCATTTACATTGAGTTTAAAGTTGTGTTCCATTTTGTTTTGACTTGTTATTTTTGAATATTTTAAATCTGTTATAAGTTTGATTCAATTGAGTGTTTATTTATTTTCCTAACAATCGTTACAATTCATTTTTTTAGTTGATATTCTCTATTATAAAATTATCCATGTGCATTATTGAATTTTCTCTAGTTATTTTTAGGCTTAAAGTTGAATTGTTACATCATTTACTCACTGTTTTTATTACTCCTAATTTTTTTGCTTTGGTATTTGTTAATAATTCCATTTGTTATATTAAATTTTTTAGTGGACTAATCTAGATAGTTTTGATTTATTTTTCTATAAGTTGTTTAGTTGCTCTCACTACAACATTTTATGTCTACAACAACCCTAGAAAAGTGAGGCCTAAACTATGAAAAAGTGTGGCCTTTGATAAAAGGCCACATTTTTTGACTTTAAGCCACGCTTTTCCAATGGTGGCCGATAGAAGCATAACCATAGAGTGTAGGCGACACTTTTCAAGTGTTGCCATATCAGCTATGCTTAAAAGCGTAGCCCAAAAGGCAAATAGGTCACGCTTTGCTGTACCTCATCTAGCAGCATTTCTATCTCATACAACTACACTTTCAAGCGTGTCCTTTGCTTCCTTATTGCCCATAATTTTAAAATGTTGCCTTTTCTATCTAATGTATGACAACACTTTGAAGTGTAGTCCTTGCCCATGTGCATACCACAATTTACAGTCCTGTGGCTACACTTTTAAGTGTGGTAATATTATTTTGGCTATAAAATATTTATATGCAAGAAATTCTAATTAAAAAACACCAATAATGTTTTGCAATAAATAATCTCAAGCATTAAATTAGGTAATAAGTAATTCAAATATATAGATTTGGAATAAACTTCAAAAGATAGCAAGTCTTGTGTACATACACATACTTATAAAGCAATATTCTAAATGTGTACACAATATTTCAAAAAGTACTCTTACAATAGTTCAATATATTCTAGCAATGAATATATTTCACAAAATCAAATATGATGTATTCAAACTTTTACAATTGTTCAAAAACTATACATCAGCCACTTCAATGAGATCAAATTGACTTGTGGTGACCCTTCAAATTTGATCCCCTCCATTTCCCTACACATTTAAAATGAAATTAAAAATCAAAACAAACCATGTAGAACAGATCAGATTGCAGCAGTTATAGGTAAGAAGTTCCAGATTGCATAGTACAGCGGTTCCAGATTGTATATTGCAGACTGCAGATTTTTTGAGTTCAGGCACCACAGTATTATATCAGATTGCAGCAGCTATATAACAGGGGCAACAGAAGAAATATCCAAAGACACTGTAATGCAGACATGTAAATCAGGATAGCAGTTGCACCAAACAAAGCATGGAAAAAGAGGAAACTAAACTCCAACAACACCAAGACACTCTACTGCAGAAAAGCAAGTCTCATAACTATGCTCCTATTCAAGTTGGTAGTACTAATTCTGAAAATCATTTACAACCTATTGAAAATGAGCAAGTCAGCCAAAATGTTATTCCTTTGAGACAGGATCAGAAACAGGTTGCTGTTAGTGACAGACCTCAACAACAAAATGTTACAGCTAACAAAAATGATCCTAGTAAGAAAGCAAAACAGGTTGTTGTTAGTGACAGACATCAACAACAAAGTGAAAAGCACACATCTCGTAGACTCCAAAGATTAGCCATCACTTGCTTCATCTAAATGTCTTAGTGTTGTCCTTGTAGGATTGTGTTTGATTCCCAATTTCATGTTGGTATATTGTAGTAGAAGTTGTATTAAATTAGTACGAGTGTTTTTGGATTCGATGGTGGTGTAGTATAAGAGACCAATATGTAAGGTCTGTTGCAGAAAAGTAGAAGATATGTCCAAAGGCTTGGGCAGTGAAATTTTTAGACCTTGACTCCAATCCAGCAGACATCTACCACACATAATATCACAGAGACAAGTTATACCTAAATTACATGAAAGCAAACCAATTGAAAAGCATGCTTATGATCACCTTTAGTCCACTTTCACAACTATGGTATTTTGCATCCTAAAAGACATGCTCCTACATCATGCGACCATGCAAAATTATCTGAAGTCCTTCAAACAATTAAAATTTTGTGGCAAAATAAACTCAACATTAATAAAATCAGAGTGAGAGCTATATAATAACTTTAACTTATGGGAAACATATTACCTTAGCATTGTAGCATTTGCCTTAATCCCAAATTTAGAAAGAAATTTTGATATACTTATGTTTCTTTCCTAGTGTGTTTGGATGAAAATAATAAAACACAGTGCAGAATCATTTACTTAAGATCATGGAGGAAGTTTCCCAGCAACAAACAAAGAGTTAATACTCACTAGATTATTCAAGGCCTTGTGAGGAGAATCGTCCAACAGAAGTGTGTGTGACTCATCATATTCACCCCTCTCCTATAGAAGATCTGGTTCAAACTTCTCCCATAATTTTTTAAGCTTCTTCAAAATAATAGGCTTGCTTCTCTTCATACCAACAAGAAGGAAACAGTATTAGTGCAATAGGATTGATCCTGCATAACATTCTAAGTTATACTGTGTTGAAAGCTGTGAATGAAAGAAACTATAACAGGAAAAGGCTAGGCTATCAGTTTTGTTAATTCAAATTCATAATCAAAGTCTATGAAATACTGTAACAAGTATTTCTTGTCTTTCATTTCCTTGAATATGTAGGAAAATATGCCAATATATAAAAAAAACGTTTTCAGGGAAACAAAATATTAATTGATTAAGAAAAGCAATGTAGCATGAGACTAGAGTTAAGTGCTTCAAGGGTTTTTTGGTACTAAAAAGTCTGATTCAAATCAAATGTAAGAATAGATTATTCACGAAATATTCCGTTAGTACAATATACCAAAGCATTAGATCCTCTCCTTACAATCTTTTTATCCCAGGATGTCCTGCATGAGGCCTACTAAACCAGCCCTCAGGGATTCTAAGATATTTTTTAGTCCTCAAGCAAAAGGAAAAATCGAGAGCAAGAGACAAGATGTGTTGAAGAAGACCAATGGAGAAAGAGAGAGATAAGCTCCACACCTACAATCACTGTATTGTAAAGCTATAGTTACTACAAATTTCAAAGGACAATACCAAAAAAGATTATTCCCTGCATGATAGTATACTAGAATCTTCAGTTATGAATTGGGACAGATTTTGGAATTGTGTTCACTTGGTTGATGTAGCCTGATAGGTGGTGGTTACTCTTCTTAGGCGGTGATCCTTTAAGTAGTCTCAGAATTCATTCAAAGGACTATATCTCACACACTGCTCGCAGGATGTTCACCCCACCCCTGTATGTACACACACACATAAAAGATAGTGATATATCCATGTATAATTTGTTGGAGAGCTATTTCCTACCTGACCCACAAAGGTTGTTTTTTTTTTTTTTGAAACTGCTGACTTCACAAAGGCTGATTTTTGTCCAATATATTTTCAAAGTTTTGGAAACAATCTCCTTTAATGAAACAAGAAAGCAAAAATGCTTGTACTAGCCATAACTCAAAATTATTTAGTTTAGAACCCATCAATGGGATGATTATATATATAGCTTCATAAATTCCAGAGAAATACACAGGGAAAATAGTAAAATGGAAGAAGAAAGCATAATATAATCTTGGGTGCTCATACAAGAAAGACCATACTGAAATCGCGTGTGCTTTTTCACATGGACCTGATTCTTGTTCTAACTAAGTATAATTTCCTAGGGCTGTTTGATCTCCAGAATTAAGCAACCAAGATCAGAAGATTTTTTTTTCCAGGTGCTTTCAGATTAAAGTTTGCGGACATGCACTGACGCTAATTTATCATATCGAGGAAGAACATATTCTTACCCAACAGAAGAGCAATTTTTCCTTGGCATTTCCCAGTAGAAAATCAAGAAACAACTCCACATTTTCCTGCAAATTTTTGGACAACACACATAAATATGTTTACACATATATAAACTTCATAAATAAGAAAGTGAACTAAATTCAGACACTACCTGATTCTCGATGACCAAACACCTACATTAAATTTCTCAAAGTAGAATTGCAGAAAATCATCATGAAAAAGCGTTTTGAAAACTGGTAAGATTTTCGAAAGACAAAGTAGACTTCAAAATAAAATTGTTGGCGCCAATCCTACCTGCTTTCCCTGAAACAATGTTGTCCATTTTGAAACCACATGGCACATGTTGAAGCGGAAATATCAGCAAGGAGTCCATTCAGATCAAGTACAAGGAGTTTTTTATTCGAGCGTCCATTAAGCGCTCTCCTCAATGGAGGGATGGTCCTGACATTTGTGTTTTCAGTGTTCTCATCTATGAAAGCACACAAATTTGAAGGAGAAGAATTACTTTAAACTAAAGATTGTTTTTCCCCATCAAAAATTTCATTAGTTGAAGACCCAAAAGTGTAAGTGCCAACATTCTCCACGAGTGCTGGTAAACTATTTCCAAGACAACTGAAATACCTTTTCCTCTTTCTAAAGTAGGTTACTAGTATTCTCGGTCTTGGATGTACTTGTTGACTCCTTGTAACAATGGCAAAATCATTAACCTCAATAAACTCACTACTGAAGCAAAGTGATGTCCACGTTAGTGGATTTTATTTTGCTCTTTTCAGTCACGGCATCCTCCACAGTTGTTGGTATAGTGATTGCAAGAGCAAATGAATTCCTTCACCTCTTCCTACAATATGTTATCATCACTTTTAGTCTTGGATACATCTACCAACTCCTTGTTTCAGACGCAAAAACAGTGCATTCATCAGGCAAAGTACTGTCGGCGTTAGTGGACTTTGTTTTGCTCTCCTGAATCGCAACATCCTCCATGATATCTGGTACACTAGTTGAAAGAGATGAAATTTTTTTCTCTTCCTGCAATATGTTATTAGCACCTTTGCTCGTGGATACATCTTGAACTCTTCGTCTCAATTACAAAATCGCTAACCCAATAAACTCAGTGCTTTAATCAAGCAAACTAATGTCTATGTTAGTGGACTTTGTTTTGCTTTCCTGAATCACAATGTACTTAAAAATTGTTTGAATACTGCTTGCAAGAGCAATAGAATTTCTTCTCTGCTTCCTGCAAGAGGTTATTAGCACTCTTGGTCTAGAAATATTTGTGAGCAATAGAATAATGTGTTCTCAAAGATCCCCCCCCCCCCCCCCCCAAACCCCCAAATACACACACAAACACATCCAACAAAATAAGGAAAAGTAAGAGAAAGAAAGTGAAGAATGAAATGGTGCAGCAAATGCAGGACATGCAAGGAATACCAAACCAAAAAAATTACCATAGCACGATGTTAAAAAATCTTACTAAAAATTGGAGATTTGTCCCAAAAAATGAAGTGAGAACAATTTTTGTCGCCTTTGACATGTGCAATGACTGCAGAATGTCTTCTCGAACAGGAGTAGTGGCAGTAGCACTCAGTGCCATGATTGAAATGTCAAAACTTCAGAAACTTCATGGTATCCATTCTAAAGTTCTCTTTCAAAACAGATGATAATCACCTATGATAACTGGAAAATTTGTGTCAATATTTTCCTGCAGCTTTTTCTCGGCTAGAACAGAGTTGATAAGAGATATATCTGAGGAGTTTGTTTAGTCATATGCATGGTATGTTCTTATCAGTTAATTAGCATGATGTATTAAGAGCCATATGTATGCTCAACTGGTAAACTAGTCCCTGTAATTGAATAAGAGAGATTACTAGGAAATAAATGGGACATACTAGAGTCAGGTGTAATTCGGTTGCCTGGTCTAGCAAAAGACCACATCTATAGTATGATAACAAAATTCAAGGAACTTTTGTGGTGTGTTACTAGATTAATGAGGGAAAAAAAGTAGATATTTTCTTGTCAGAAGCAACAGAAACATAGAGGCTCCTTGAGCTTCAGCTGCAAGAACCAATTCCAAATAATAGTATTAGTCTGATTTATCAAGAAAATAAAAGAATAAAACCTGTAATCTGGTCGAAAAACACCGCCCCACTTAGAAACACAGTGAACTTCATCGACTACAAATAGAGCAATTCCCCAATTTTCTGCAAGGCTTTGGAGGGGCTTTATGAGTCTGAAAGAAAAGGAAAAAGGAAAAAAAGGAAACTCGTCTGTCAAACAACAACCAATATCCTTCAAGTACAATTCAAAAGATTAACATTCTCAATACCTTAGTATTGTTCAAATTTTCTTAATTTTGTAGCTCATTTTACTCTACTTTACTTAATTATATTATATGTGTTCATTCAATAAACTAACCAATTTACATTGCTTAGGTAGAATAAATGCTTAAAGCTTGTTCAAGTTTCTATAATTTTTCCCTCATGATACTTACATTTACCTAACTAATTATTCATACCAAGTAATTTAAATACACAAAAAATATATACAAGAAAATTACTTTGTAACGTCTACTTATCTGTGAAGTCTCTCCTCATCCAAAAAGAAAAGAAGCCCTTATCTATAAAGTCCCTATTGATTATTTCTTTAACTATATGAATCATACATGTTCTAAGTATGAAAAATGCATGATATAGTACAAATGCTATTCTCGAAGCGAGTTGGATGGACAATAAGCTGTAATAAAATATTTTCAACATTAAGAATGAACGATAAACAAAATCAAAATGTTCTTAACAATAACTTCATATAGGGAATAAAATTAAAGATATTCATCCCAACTTATCGGGATTATCATCAGTATGAGTTTAGGTATGGTAAAAGATGGGAGTGTGAGTAATTCAACATAGTGAGTGAACAGTTCTTCGTAATGACATTACAAATAAATTTATAGCAAACATTGAGATCTATAACTTACGAGGGAAGAAAGAGATACATAAGGTTACTCGTTATCAAATTAAAAAATAAAAAGGAAAAGAATGAGGGACATAAGGTCACTCCTAATACTAGATTGGAGTTGAAGCAGATGGGGGTTAATTAGTTGCACTTTTAACAGAACGTTACCACACCATTCCTTAGACTAGGAGACTTCTTGAAATAGACTTAAGTCTTAAGAGAACTATCAGTGACATGGATAAGTGTCTAAAGCTAGACTGCTACAGGGAAAGTGTAACTAATCCTCGATTTTCTCTCCATCAGATCAAATATAACTTAAAACTTCCATAGCAAATAAGACTGGTTATTAAATATGAAATCTAAACATAGGCTATCAGAAAGGGAGCATGAGGAAACTAAGAGGAAGATCATATACAATGGCCTGGATGTTAAGAAACAAGAGTATAACCTTAAAAGAAAAAGTAAGCAGAAACATTACATTCTACCTCTATTTTGAAGGTATAACAACTTCATACGCAAATTATCACCTGCCATAGCAAGAGATACTAAAGTTTCTCCTAGCAAGGACACTCTCATATGTATAATATATAATGTTTCCTTTCTTATTGCTCATGTATCACTAGTATCTTTGCAGGTGTACACATTTTTTACAACAATGTTAGACGCTCTGGTACTGCTGCCTAGTTTTGTTAAATTCTTTCGACAAACCAAGAATCAGTCATTATTATCAAGAAATATTGCAGTCATTTTTCTAGTCTTCGGTAAACAACTCCTACTATCTTAGTAACTTAGTTTTGATTGTTATGGTCTCCTTATTTCTTACTGATAGAATCTCTTATAGTCAATCTACGAACCTCTAGATTCATAAACTAATAAAGACAAAACAACAAAAGCATAATGCTTAAAAGATTTACATGAAACCTACATTATCATTGACTATTTCAGTCCTAATCAGCTTATCAGTCTAATCAAAAAGAAATTCTCATAATTATTTAGTGATAAATGCACAGGGCAAAGAATCAACTGATATAGGTAATAGAACTATGAGTTATACTCCCAAATATAAAAAAAAATTGTATCAACAAAGACAAGAATATCAAAACCCTATAGCTAAATATGTAACCACACGCAAGCAATAAACCCAGACGCCTTAAATTTCGACTTTTAAAGAAAAAATTTCTACCTAATAAACCCTATTCCATCAAAATCCTTTCAATGTAATGAATCTTTAAGAAATCATCTTCTTAACTGAAGCGTTTTTGTTATGTTATTGAAGAAAAATAACAAAATCATCATGAATTTTGAAACCATTCTTCAATTCTTCAATTTTCTTTGTGAAAAAATTCAGATTTGGAGCTTCAAAGAGCTGAACAGAGCTGAGCGTTCTTTCTTCAAGAAATTGGGGATTTCTTTAGTGAGTTGAGCTGAGCGTTCTTTATTCAAAAAATTTGTACCTTATGACTTATTTTTTTCCCAAATAAAAATGTTAGGGAGCACTTGAAAATGTTAGAGGGAATTTGTAATTTTAGTGAAAAGTTTAAGGTCACACTTGTAATGTGTTGTTTTTACAATTTTAAAAATAACATACTTTAAAAGTGTGGCCATATATGTAAATAGTTGTTGCTAATTATATCATAATGTAACAACACTTATAAAGTGTAGTATATACCATTAAAGAGTAGTCTTTACAAGTATTGCCAATCTTATCGAAGCCAAAAGTCAAAACGTGGGCTACACTTTAAAAGTGTTGCCAAAAATATTTTAGGCAACACTTTACAAGCGTTGCCCAAATTTAGTGTGGCCGTAAGCGTAAAATGTTGTATTGTCTTGTTTAAATGAGCTTTTTGTGGTTTTTTGTTGTTAACCTTATTATGATATTGACTAGTTTAATGTTAAATTGACTAATGATAAAATCTCTCCATTGGTTTTGGAAGCCTCCCCAATGTTAAAAGAAGGAAATTTAGTTTAAGTTCATATATTTTGTTTGTTAAAACTGGCCGATGAAGAAATTACTATCGATTTCCAAGGCCTCCCATGTTAATAAGACGGATTTTAATTTTTAAGTTATTAATTGATTTATTCATATTTATTTATTACTTACACTTTTACTAAGTGTTTTTACAAGTATACGGAGTTGCTTCCCATTGAAGCTACTCGAATGAAATTCGAATTATATTTTTTATTCGTTATCTTATATATATCGATGTTAGGCAAACCTTAGGATGTTTCTTATATTATTGTTTTATTTTATTACTTGTATATACCACATGTTTATTATACTTGTATATTTGTTTTTATCTCCTCCTCAATTTGAAAAAATGAATTAAGTCGGGAACCACAGTTGTGGATTTCAAAGGATGCCTAACACCTTTCCTTCGAAATAACTTGAATCCCTTACCTAGAATCTATTGGTTTCATAGATATTTCTTTTTAGTTAATTTGTTAATTGGTTTCCTAGTTTTCCTAAAAATTAGGTGGCGACTCCCTTTTACCCCTTTCCGAAATTCGTTTATTCTTTTAACATTAAATTGATTATTATTATTCTAAGTCACCGCGACGTTGTGCCCTCTCAAAGGATGTCAACAAAATGGCAACTCCGCTGGGGATATAGATGTTCTAACCATTATGAGTTCATTTTTGCAAATTAAGGAGTATTTTCTTTTTTCGTGTTATACCTTGTATTTTGTGTATTGTACTTGTTTGTTTATTCATTATTCATTTAATTGTATGTATATTGTCATTGCATGGTTTCCACCAAATGGCAAATAGAATGCATTAGGAAAAGGACGGTTATGTGGTTATCCATGGCTGCCCTTTAGAAAAAGTAACTTTGAGTTCTTTTGAAGTGATAAACGAATAGTTGGCTTGTGGTCATCCAACGTCGTTTATTATACTTCACCCCGTAGTTTGTCGAACTCAGATAACCAGGTCTCTTTTCAAAGCCCACTTTTGTCATCTCTTACTAGATCATTCATAGTCTGAGTACATTCTTCGCTCAAGTTATAATATGTTGGAACAACATTTGACCTGATTCCTGCTTCAATAGGATACGTAGGTGCCACAATGGCACGTCATGTTTCTCGTAAGCTTTCCATTATTTCAAAACGGAAACTTGGGCAAAACCTTTTGAGGATGTCTCCAAAAAATTCGCAAAGGAGATAGTTGTTATAAGATTGAATACCAGAGGTTATTAAAGCTGAAAAAAGGGCAAAATTTTTAAGGAATGCCCTCAAAAATTTCACCAAGGTTGTACTAAAACTCAAGATTTGTGAGGCATCACTCCGATTTGGTTTGTACCTTTTGTATTTTTTTTTACATGATGTTATATTCATTGTATATCTTTGATTTATTTATATTACATTCCATTAAAAATATTATTCTAGTTGACATCTTTAAAGTTTGGATTGTCTGCCCTTCAATGTGACTCATTAATTTTTTATTTTTGTTACTTTTTCTTTAATTAAAAAAATAGTGTTTGTTAAAATTGGGTGGTCCGCCCATCAATATGACTCATTAATTTCTTCATTCTGGTTAAAAAAAAGTTTAAATAATAAAAAAAAAAAATTGTTAAATTTGGGAGGTCCGCCCTTCAGTGTGACTCACTGATTTATTCATTCTGGTTAATTATTATTTAAATAATAAAAAAATTGTCAAATTCGGGTTGCTCGCCCTTCAATGTGGTTCATTGGTCTTTATTCCGTTTATTTTTCTTTCAAAAAATTCATTTGTTATTCAAAAAATACATTTTTATATTATATTTGAACGAACTACGCAAAGATGACTCTCATCAATGAGATATGTAGGTAACCCTTCCAGGGTTCAGTATTCTTTATTCAAATAGTTTTTTATTTTTTATTTTTTATTCTTTTAATGTTTATATTTTTTAAATTATTTTTTGACTTGGTTGGTGCCAACACAGTTCAAGTGTGAAGGTGAAAAATAATTTGTTCAATAGAGAAGATTGAACTCTTGTTAAGCCATGAATTCTTTTGGTACCTCTCATTCATATTTTTGTTACAAGGAAAATATTCTCTTGCATATATTCTAGATTAGAACAAAACCGGATCATCATTTCATGTGTTTGTGTGGTGAGCTTTTGATTAAATTCAATTGCATTGCTTTGTTGATCTAGAACTTGGCCCAAATGTTTGTTGAAGTGAAATTATGAGTAATGTTTCATTTAAAAAATGATCATAGGCCTTCTCTGACCCATTTGAGCCTTTCAAAACCTACCAAATGACATTAATTCTTAGCATGTCCCCACTTTGAGCCTTAAGCCTATATTTTCGATAACCACATTTTTAGCCTATACGCTTTCTAAGTGTTTATATGTGCTATCCCTCTTTTGCCTAACTTTCTTGAGCGCACTAAAGACGTGCAAGTTTCAAAAGAAAATTCAAAGTTTAAATTTGTCAAAGACAAAAGTAAACAAAGTCCTTGAAAGTCAAGAATACAAAAATGACTTCAAAAGAAAGAAGAAGAGTTAAAAATTCCCCAAAAGTTCAAACAAGTCAAGTTTCAACAAAAGAAGAAGATTACTCCAAACAATTAGGAAAAAATTCAAAAGATGATGAGATGGTGGGAAAGCTCAGACAAACAAAGCTTCAAAAGAAGTCAAAAAGTGCAAAGATAAGTGAAAATAAAGACAATCAAATGATAAAAGCATAACAAATGTTGAAAGCACAAATTCAGTGCAATGATCAAGAAAGGATTAAGTCACTTTATCCCAAATGACTACCTACCCATCCCTAAGCCTACATTACAAGATATTAACAAGCCTTTCATGATTTCAGTTCAAATGTTCTCACATTAGTGGAGATTTACATAAAGGCCAAGCCTATGGTATCACAATTGCATGTGTTGAACATTTTTCCTGAGTGTGAGTATGCTTTTCCAGATGTTACCAAATTAAAATACTTTAAATGTGTGCAAATTAGGAGTTTCTTTGTAGTGAGGGCAATTGATACATGATTTTAGGTGTAGTTCAAAGCCTTTGTTTGTAGCAAGATGGACAAATCTTGTCATTACTTGAGACATTTGAGGTACTATTTGGAATCCATTGGAATTACCTTGAAGCCAATATCAGTTGAAAAATAAAGAGTTGTGAGGAATTTTTGTACAATACTAATTGTTGGCGGCTACCAAGTTAAAATATGTTTTGTTGTTCAAAAAACAAAAATGGGTTTACACCCACTTTTCAGTATTTGTCCAAACCAACTTTGTGGACCGTTTCATTGTTGATGTTTGTCCAACTTAGTGGACCATTTCTTTGTTGATATTTGTCCATACCAACTTTGTGGACCGTTTCATTGTTAATACTTGTCCAAACCAACTTTGTGGACCGTTTCATTGTTGATACTTGTCCAAAGTGACTTTGTGGACCGTTTCAAAGTTAAAATTGTATTTTTGGGATCATCATACCCTTCAACATGACATTTTTTTTTATTTGGGTCGTCATACCCATCAAAATGATAATTTCTTAAATTTTGGGTAGTCATACCCTTCAAAATGTCATCTTTTTAAATTTAGATCGCCATACCTTTCAAAATGACATCTTTTAAAAATTTATTTGTTATCTCAATTAAAAGGATGAGTTTTAAAATTGATTTGTCATGCTGTTCAATATGACACTTTTTATTTTGTTATTCCATTTTAAAGTGACATATATTTTTATTCATGATGTTATTAAGTTTGAATTATTGCATTGGTTAATACCTTGTTCATATGAGGCCATGTTTACATAATTTGTGTTGCATTTATGTTATATTTGTTACTAACATTGTTATTACAGATTTTGTGATACACCATTCATATTAAGTTCAAGATTGGGTTGTCATCCCCCTGTCTAATGGCACATTAAGTACAAGTTGGGTCGTCTGTCTTTCAAAGAGACACGTTAGGTTGTCACCTCATTCAAACTGACATGTTTTATTCAAGTTGGGTCGTCCGCCTTTCAAAGATGCAAGTTGGGTTGTCACTTCATTCAAAGTGACATGTTTTATTCAAGTTGGGTTGTCCGCCTTTCAAAGAGACACGTTGGGTTATCACCTCATTCAAAGTGACATTTTATATTCAAATTGGGTCGTCCGTCTTTCAAAGAGACACATTGGGTTGTCACCTCATTCGAAGTGACACGTTATATCTAAATTGGGTCGTCTGCCTTTCAAGAGACAGGTTGGGTCGTCATCACCCTTCAAGTGACACATTAAGTTCAAGTTGGGTCGTCAACCTCTCAAAGAGATACGTTGGATTATCACCTCGTTCAAAGTAACATGTTATATTCAAATTGGGTCATCCACCTTTTAAAGAGACACGTTGGGCTGTCACCTCATTCAAAGTGTCATGTTATTTTCAAGTTGGATGGTCTGCCTTACAAAGAGACACGTTGGGTTGTCATCTTGTTCAAAGTGAATGTTATATTTCAAATTAGGTCTTCTGCCTTTCAAAGAGACACGTTTGGTTGTCACCTCATTCAAAGTGACATGTTATGTTTAACTTGGGTCGTCCGTCTTTGAAAGAGACACGTTGGGTTGTTACCTCGTTCAAAGTGACATGTTATTCACATCATCCTCCTTTCCTAGGTACACTAACTTCACTATGCAATTCTGAAATTAACATCAAAGGTATGTGAATGTTTTTCAATTTACAATCAATCATTGCCTTTTCTTTATTATTTTTAGCCCCATTGGCAGTTGTAGAGTACTGTTCAAAATCTCTACTAACGTCTCATATTTTTTTGTTCAAAGTCTATCAAAAAAATTTTTGGTTCATCAACTTTGTTTGACCAGGATCTCTATCATCAATCCTAATCAAGCAAAGGAGCAAGTTGTTGACACCAAATTTTGCTCAAATATTGTAAAGTTAATCCTTTTAAGTATTTTATTATTTTTAATAGTTCAAAATACATGTTTTGCCATTTAATGTAATTTGTTGATAATAATCCTTATTCTCAAAATATTAGGATTTTTATCTATTAATTTTGTTTATATTATTTTGTCACAGCCGGTTGAATATATTTAAATACATGTTTATTTTTAATTAAATCATTATTTATGGTAAATTGCATTTTTTGCGTGTCATTGGTTCAATCGTTACATTTTTTTCATATTCATTTTATCTATTACATTTGTTAATATTCATTTTGATATTTTGCACAGTTCAAAAATTCATTCTGACATGGATAAGATTTCAGACATAGATATTTTGTTAACAGGTGGTTTTTACCCACGATTTTAAGATAGTGGTATAGTACTATTGGTGGTTTTCAATTCCCTATTTAAAGCATAGTTCGCTCATTAAGTTAAGGGTGGTGGATAAGATTTTAGGGGTAATTTTCAAATTTTTAATTCTTTTATTGTTCATTATTTTTCGGTGACAAATGCACCGGAGTTCCGTCGGAATCCGGCATGTCCACCACCAAAAACCCCTTTTGTTTTCCCTTTATTCGGGTCGAAACTACCATTTTTTCCACCAATAACCATGAGTTTTGTCAATAAGCAGCTCCATTTTCCATCTCAAACAACCGGACCCACAACCTCTCCTTTCTTATTCATTTTCTCCCTTTCCTAGCAACAAACAACAAGGCCATCCTTCCTCTTTCATCTTCTCGAATCGCCGATCCAAACCAGCCACCACCGAAGCTCCACCACCAGCTCACACAACTAGAACAACAGCTCACAATCAACCTCCAAACCAGACCCAAATGACCCCCATTTCTCTCCATTTTTCTGACCCCCAAACAGACCCATTTTCCCTTTCTTCTCTGACCCAAACCCACTAGCAAACCGTCAACCTAAATTACTCGGAACTAGTCCCGAAACTGCCAAACTTCTCTATTTTCCATTTCCATTTCAGGCGACAACCAAAACCACCGCTAACACAACAGCAAACTAGCCTACCACCGTTTCATTTCTCCTCTTCCTCGCTCCAGCGAGCCACCGAAAGTAACCCAAAAAACCCCCTTGCATCTCCATCCAGATTCAACTCAAACAGCTCCACCAGGAAACAGCAATAACAACAGCTTCAAGCTCTGGTGAGCCTAAGCTTCAATGAGCTACGACAAAATGAAAGCCCTAATCACTAGTCAACTTCAAATCTGGCCTGATTCATGGTTCTCCGGTAAATTTTTTCATTTGTCTTGTTTGGTTCATATCCGCTTAATATTTTAGCTAATACTTCCTCTGTTATTTTATCCATTGATCTCTTTTTTTGTTGTCCTCTTTAGGATTGATTGTAGATTATTTTTCTATGGCTACTCTATTTTGATTTGCTCGTTGCTTAGTTTGAAATTGATATTGTTATATTTAATTAATGGTGTTTAATTTTGCACTAAGTTGACCATTTTGTTATCATTTACATTGAGTTTACAGTTGTGTTCCCTTTTGTTTTGACTTGTTATTTTCGAATATTTTAAATTTATTATAACTTTGGATTCAATTGTGTGTTTATTTATTTTCCTAACTATCGTTACATTTTATTTTTTAGTTGATATTCTCTATTATAAAATTATCCATGTGCATTATTGAGTTTTCTCAAGTTATTTTTATGCTTAAAATATAATTGTTACATCATTTACTCACTGTTTTTATTACTCCTAGTATTTATTTCTTTGGTATTTGTTAATATTCCATTTGTTATATTAATGTTATTAGTGGACTAATCTGGTTAGTTTTGATTTATTTTTCTATAAGCTTTTTAGTTGCTCTTGTTTAAATGAACTTTGTGGTTTTTTGTTGTTAACCTTATTATGATATTGACTAGTTTAAAGTTAACTTGGCCAATGATAAAATCTCTCCGTCGGTAATGGAGGCCTCCCCAATTTTAAAAGACGGAAATTTAGTTTAAGTTCAAATATTTTGTTTGTTAAAATTTTCCGATGAAGAACTTACTGTTGATTTTCAAGGCCTCTCATGTTAATAAGACGGGTTTTTATTTTTCAGTTATTATTTGATTTATTCATATTTATTCATTACTAACACTTTTACTAAGTGTCTTTACAGGTATACAGAGTTGCTTCCCATTGAAGCTATTCGAATGAAGTTCGAATTATATTTTTTGTTCGTTATCTTGTATATATCGATGTTAGGCAAACCTTAAGTCATTTCTTACATTATTGTTTTATTTTATTACTTGTGTATATCTCATATTTATTATACTTGTATATTTTTTTTTATCTCCTCCTCAAGTTGAAAAAATGAATTCAGTCGGGGACCACAATTGTGGATTTCAAAGAATTCCTTATACCTTTTCTTCGGAATAACTTGAACCCCTAACCTAGAATCTATTGGTTTCGTAAACATTTCTTTTAAGTTAATTTGTTAATTGGTGTCCTAGTTTTCCTAAAAATTAGGTAGCGACTCCCTTTCGGCACTTTAACCCTTTTTCAAAATTCTTTTATTCTGTTAACATTAAATTGATTATTATTATTTTTGAGTAACTGCGACGTTGTGCCCTCTCAAAGGATGTCAACACTAATTATCCCTTTTATGCCACCATAGTCATACTTCCTATTCTTCAATCTCATCTTTAGTCAATACTCCTAGATAAGGAAAATTCTCATTTAATAAGTCATGACAAGGAAAGCAACTCATAATGACAATCCAAGTTAAGCATTCATCATTATATTTAGCCTTCATGTCAACATTCTCATTAGCATTATTATAAGTACATTCATTTCATTAAACATTACGACATTAAAGAACAAACCATAACTACTCTCAAAGCCTACTTGTGCAATGCATGGATGAAGTCACATATCCCCACCCACACTAAGTAGTGCATTCTTGAGAAGCCACAGTTCATTAACATTCATTGTGGGGGTAAGCCTTAACCGACATAGACTATGTTAGCAAATCCTGGAATCCCGATGTTACCCACATCGAATAAGGGATTCCTACTTGCCTAAGGTAGGACCATTAATTTAGCTTAGGTGGATCCACTAGCTAATAACTTATATGAGCCATAATTATGGGATAAAGAAGACTGCTACTAGATACCCCGCCTCAACTCATGGATGAGCATCTATCTCAATAGATTGCTGCTAGATACCCTGTCTCAACTCATAAATGAGTATCCATCTCAATCACTATCCACTCGATGCTTAGCATTATTCCCCACAGAGTACTTAACATTCATTACTTTAGTTCATTAGAAATAGGATATAGAGATTGTTACTAGATACCCCGACTCAACTCACGGATGGGCATCCATCTCAAGCCCAACAATCATTAAAATGGGATATAGAGATTGTTACTAGATACCCTACCTCAACTCATGGATAAGCATCCCTATCAATCCCAATATTAAATTATTAAGATAGCTTATAGATTCAAAGATAAGAATAGCCTTACACCTAAGAATCCCCGTATTGTGAGAAAAACCTTTCACAACATGTCATTATCATTCGTTAGTGTACAATTGAGAATAGTATTTCAATCAAAACATCATCATTAACTTAATCATAGAAACTTCATTTATTCTTCATTAATGAGTGTGTATGTGAGAATATCCTTCCAACAACCACACCATAACATTATTGTCATGATCACATCACTTTCAATATATTCACAAAGCATGTATATAAGCATCATGATTATACATCAATCTTCATAATTTGCATTTCAAGGCCTTGAATCATAATTCACCTACACACCTAGAATTACTACATTTTAGGCATGAATAATGACGTAATTCAAGTAACTAAACCATTACAAGAACAATTCAATAACATTCATCTTTTTACAATTCACCCATATCACAGAGTCATAAATTAGGGTTATGGGGAAATCATGGATTGATGGGGGATTTTATCATAAAAGCACCATAAAATAGCAAGTCAATCTTAATATATGATAATTAAACCATAGAAAATGTTTTGAGAAAGAATCCATGACCTAGAATGAAAACACTTAGTTTTGGAGAATTTCCAACTTCGAAATTGAAGGTTTGAGGACTCCATGGAAGAAAAGTTAACCATGAATCAAAACTACCATATGTAAATTGAAGATTCCTCATGAATTTGGGTGGAAAATATGAGACCTTGAGACCTAGACCTTGACTTCTTCTTCTTCTTCAATGGAGGTTTTAGAGAGAGAATTATTTGGAGAGGAGTTGATTACTATTTTGGGTTTGGGAATTATGAATTGTAAAGAGGTGGTTAATGACTTAGAAATTCCTAAATGGGTTTAATTAATCAATATAAAACGACCCTTAACTTAACTAACTACCCTAGGAATTTACCATCTTGTCCCTCATTTTGTCGAACCTAGGCACATTGTAGGCAGCATCCACGACTCAGGACTTACGGACCATGAGTAGGGCTATGCCCTATCCTGCAGGTCCGTGGGTGGTGGTCTGCAACTCCTAATTTGGGGTCTTGACCTACGAACATCCCCCACGAGGTGTGGATGGACATACGGGTTGTAGGTCCCATCCGTAGCCCACTACATTTTGGCAACTTGGGCAGGTTTAGGGAGCTTTGGGGGTTAGGCTTTAGGGTCCTCCTCATGGACCCTTGGTTAGTCCTTGAGGGGTCTTACCTTGACGTTTCGCCCCTAAAATCCTCAACCTAAGCTCAGGAAACCATTTTACACTTTTAAACCCACATCACACTCAAAAACTCTAACGTAAGGCTCCAGTTTCACCTACTAGTTTTTCGAGTGTTACAATTGAAGATTAGCACCCAAAGAGGGATGTTGAATTGTGATATTTGTATTGGTCTGAAAATAATGTAAGGCTATTCGATTTCCTATTTCTTTGGCATGAATCTAACACTTGTATTATAAAGTAAGCTTTCTAAGTGCCCTCGGTAGTGACTGATCAATAGTTGTAGTTCCTACTCCCTAGAGCATTAAAGTGAGTATTGTAATATGAGTTTATTACTAAATGTATGTGCTTACTGTACCAAGAATTAGCATGCATGGTTTAAACTTGTTTCAACATCAAAGTACCCTTGGCATGTATTCCTCTTATATAAAACTAAATGATCCTAGATTACACATGGTACATATGTTGATATGTTGGATATACAATCTGCCCATATCTTACCAACTTGCTTCAAATGTCTATTTCGTGATATATGTCATCTTTTCACATGTTCATATGTTCCCTTTATTAGTTTATAATCTCATTGTGTTAGACTATAATGTTACCTCACAAGATCCCTACATGGTCTATTGTACATTTTATATGTACTTACTTGGAATATGTATCTGTCCTTAAGTTGAATCTGCCCACGTTCTCTCTTGGTTCCATGTTCATGTATACCTTGTATTTGATATTAGTTAATGATTACTTGGCTATCATATAGAGTTCAAATCTCTTGGCTAAGTGTTAAATGTGTTCACTTGATATGTGCTTCAATTTGAGATGCTAAAATGCTTACTGAGTCATATAAGCTCCTAAGTATTATGTTGGTGTCACATTTGCTTTCGATGTCATTGTTATTATCGTAAGTCCATATTCATATGTCTTATACTACAAGTTCATAGTTTCGAATCTCAACAATGATTGTGACCACCAAAACAACAATCTCAAAAGAGTTATGAACATCAAAACAACAATCTCAAAGATTAATGAATCTAAGTGAGGCAATTTGTATAATTATGGGTGGCTACCCAGGGGAAAATGCCTAGCATGGGCCTATCACAATTAGTATAGAAGGCTGGTAGCTCAGAGGCAAAAGCCTAGCATGGGCCGATCCCAATTTGTGGAATTATAAGGACAACATCTTAGGGGTTAAAATGCCTAGCATGGGTCATCCTCTTCTACACTGATCAACTGGTCATTTGTATCATATGTCTTATAAAGATCATAACACATAGAAAAGTAAAGAAAAGAATGTAACATATACTATTTTACAAGTATAAGCAAATGTGGTCTCAAATCCTTATCTATTTTTATTTGGTTTCACTTGATCTCTCATTTTAAATATGGTTGTATTATGCCTTACATATTCAGCACATTCTTTCATACTGACGTTCCTTATTTGGGACGCTACATTTCATGTTGCAGGTATATGTACTCAACTAGTAGATCTCCTTAATAGAAGCACATAATGCTCAACGGTTGTTGGTGAGCTCTATGTTGATTCGGGGCTTTGCCAAGTCTTAACTATGCATATTTCCATAGTGGTACAGTCATGGATTCTAGTAGAGGCTTTGTAGACATTGTAAAACTGTCATTTATATTCATAGCTTTACTTGTCACATGTATCAGTTCAGCTAGTCGATATGTGTTGGTTATGTAGCTTCTCATTCGTAAAAATATTTGCATAGTAGTTAACTTTCTCATCATAGGTCAATTGTAAGTCACATGTTCATATGGTACTTGTTCCCCTCTTCTTGGGTTGGTGTATGAAAAAAGTGGTATCAGAGCAGTTTGTCCTAAGGAGTCTACAAAGTCATGCCTAGTAGAGCTTTACTTAAGAATGTGTTGCGCACCACATTTATAATTAGAGGGCTGCTTGGACATTTAGAAAATGTTACCTTCATTTATAATCCAGACCATGTGATAGAATGAAGTAAAGAAGTCAATTTCCACTTTTACCTGATCATGTTATTCATATTATGCTTACGATGGTTAAGGTTAATGGTAGCTAAAATGTCAGCATGCAACCTACATAAAAGGATCTGATGTTATCAAAAATTCGACTAGATTTTATTCGACCGTCCCAATCCACAAAGTATGTAAAGACTTTTATGTTATTTGCATTTTAAGTTGAATTTCTACTATTTGTATCACGTTGGTTCAATTGAGAAAGATACAGAATGGTTATCCATATGCTTAAAAATGACAGGTTACCCAGTTACATATATGAGTTGTAGCATTTATAAGCACATCTTCTTAAGAGGTTGTATCCAACTCTTGAGTTCTATATTTCCTCCATATTTTAGGATCTATTCCTATAGAGGACACTAGTTCTTAGTCTGTGATATACATAGAATTTTTAGCATTACACATATACTAAATATTGATGTTGTTGAACCAGTTTCTTTTAGTTAGAAGAAGGCAATGGTACAATCTGATAGGTGAATGTATCAGTGCAATAGTGTTACTAGAGATACTCCTAATTGGCTGACAAGGCCAAAATTATCATCATATCATCCTGAATATATTAGTAGTTGGATTTTTATAAGGTATGTGCCAACCATTCTGAATAATTGGTAATTACATTTGTATTTTTTTCATCGTTATAAAACTTAGGGATAAGTGTGTCAAATGCTGCAAATGATATATGTATGGTAATTCCTACTATGATCTATGTTTTGGCTATAGAGGATTAATGTGTGATTAAAGGGTAAGGTTATCAAAAGGAAAATTTGTTGGTTAGACCTAAATTGTGATTAGTTAGGTTCTACATAGTGGGATTAGAGTACGTGAAGCTACTAGTTTTGATTAAAAGGTACTTTTTAGATAGGAAACATGTGCTAATGAAGCTTGAATGACATGGGCCGAATATGTACATAGAGCTTCTAGTTAGACAGAGATGGGATATGTCAAATTTCCTAAACATAAGAGTAGGGGTGATATGAGGATGTTATAGAGGAGTGAGATAGGCGATTATGAAAGCGGGGTTGCTAAGTGTATGAGGCAACAAAAAGGTATCAACTCTTCAACCCTAATGAGTTCTAATGGCACACCAAGAACAGTTTTGTGAACCTTTGTTAGACAGAGAAGTCATTTTAGTATTGATTCAAGTCTTGATATTTGGTCTTGATAACAACAATAAAAAAGAGTGGAATAGAAAGGTTACCTAGATAGAAGATACATGGACCTAGTTCATCTACATCATTAGTACAAAAGAGAAGTAGGGCATTATACACATGTATAGACTTCCACCAAATTGAATAGAGCTACTACAAGATTCATTTAATATATGCCTGCTGTAATTCATCAATCATAATCCAATTAATGGAGAGGAAAAATTGATCATATGCTAGTTGTTCTTATTTACTATCTTGCATAGGAAAAGAGTTTGAGCACCCTCACTTGTTATAAAAAAAGCGAAAACCTATTAGAATGGCCAAACCTATCTAGTTAAGCCCAAAGCACTAACTCTAAGACGTTATGAATTATGATATAACTTTATGGGTACCTAACATTTACATGTTATTAGAGTTCATGCTATATGGTCCCTTCAAGCTTCACTTTTTATTTTCTATTTCGGCCTTCAAAGGGCACCAGGAATTGAGTATGATATAACACAAGCTAGTAATTAAGGCAAAGTTGACCTCGGCCTCCTATTCTAAAAGATGAACTATTGAGGATTTTCTTTTTATATCTTGACTGTAGTATTTATATTGACCTAGATGGAAGAGAATTCCCAATAGCAAAACACCTATAAGGATTCTTAGGAGATTGAAGAGAGTAGATGGGAAAATCAATTGTATGTGCTTTGAGGTGAGTAAGGAATATGAGTAGAACTATCCCACCCGTGACTTAACTCTTAAGACAGTGTGTTTGCCTTTATAATGGTAGAGTGGTTCTATAGGATATCTCGCAGTTTTCGAAGATGGTTTTTTATATATTTATACATGCTGCATGTTCTATAACTTGTCTATTTGTATGTCATTTTCCCTTTGTAGATTACCTTCTAACAGGTTACCTAATGTCATAGAATGTTTGCATGCAAGTGTTATCCGCTTTGAAGCACCCTTGTTTATTTGCTATATGTTTTCGTAGGACGTTTCCCTACATGTTATTTATTGAACTCATGTTACTTGTCCATATTGTGTGGGTACTGTAGGCTAATTGATCTTATGACCATTTCTATATATTTTACATGCCTTGTAGCCTACTTGTTTAAACATTACATGCCTTATAACTTTTCTAGCCATGTTTCATGTGCTTACTTGCTCATATTTCATATGTGTACTTATTGAGATGTTAACCCACCAATCCGTGCGATATAACACACTTGCTCAACGTGATTTGTGTTCCGTACTTCATCCTCTTCTATGTCTACATGTCATATAGTCTACTTGCTTACGTATTATATATTTCGTAGCTTTTTTACTCATGCATTATGTGTTCATCTAGTCCATTTCCTACATTCCTTATAGTTAATTGACTCACATGCTATCCTATGAACCCTATGCATGTGTACACCATATATTCTATAGCTTAATGCTTGTATATTATGCGCTCCCTTTTGTGCTAATCTGCGTATATGTCATACCCAATGTGACTTATTTATCTGTATACTATGCCCCTCTATGTTTATTGACTTAAGTTTTGAACATTTTGGGAAAAAAATTTCCTTGTATCATTATGAATTGATGATTTTGACCAGAAAAAGTTAGGCATATATGTAAATTTTATCACACCCATAGATAAATAACTTAGCATAATTCCTTATCCGATGGTGCGGCATAAAACATTAGAGTTTATATTAACAACTATGTTTTCTTATAAGACTCGCCTTTGAAAAGCATCAGAGGCTAAAAGAGAAGGGAAAGTAGAGCCCCGATAGATTAGGCTTATGATTTTATGTGTCCGTTCCATATAAAAAATTGGGAGATACTATAGTCATTCTTGATTGTTAAGGCCTGGAAGCTTAGCACAAACGGTGTAACCTCCATTGAATTATTGTGGAAGAACAAGAATATAACATAAGACACTTGTGAATACAAGATGGTAGAGATCCTAAAAACCCCTTCTCATTCTAAACATCGACATAAGGATCTCAGATCATATGGTCCCCATATATGGTCATAAGTCCTACTAGTATTTGTTCATTTGATATTTCATTTGCATGTCTTGTGTTTAGGTATATTAAATTCCTTATTACTATGAGTTCTACTTGTGTATCTTCGGTGAATTACATGGTCAAGAAAGGGGTTTGATTTGTCATATTCTTATTTTATGAACCATATCTATTGAGACGTCATGCGAGACTTGTCTATACGGGTTTTAGGTTAGTCTACATATTTTGGATAGTCCTATTTACAAAGGAAACTCTTGCAAATCTCCAAATGAAATTCCAAGGTTAACCAAACTATCAACTTAACCTATCATTCGAGGATGAATGATCATAATGGGGGAGGATGTAACACCCACTATTCTACATGTACTAGTTCTATTTATATGACACTTATAATTTGCCTTGTGGTATAGTTATGGACTCGCTTTCCTATGCGACTAGTGATAATAAAATAGTTTTACAGTGACCTGTCTATAGATTTTTATGCGACCCGATTAAGTTGACGTTGATGGAGTATTTAAACTTGGAATCATAAGTTGGTATTTGAGTCTAAAGTTTAAAGTGACATATTGTATATAAGTTTTATGTTAAGTTGAACGTATTAAGGTCTAGAAATGGAATAAAATATTGAGGTGCTTGCTTGAATTAACTAAGCTAGTAGGCGACAAGTAGGTGTATCATTTACATTGACTTATTGACCAGCCCAAAGGACCAAGTAGGTGCATCACCTACTTTGACTTACTGACAAGCCCATAGGACCAAGTAGGTGCATCACCTACTTTGACTTATTGACCAGACCAAAGGACCAAGTTGGTGCATCACCTACTAAGACTCTTTTAACCATGTTATAGGGCCAAGCACACTACAACCTACTAGCATTAATCTGATCCAAATTGACTAGAATAGAGGGATAATTTGTAGTAAGGCCCAACAAGTGTTGAAGTCCTCAAAGGCCCAAGTTAAAAGGCAAGTAGGCGGGTCACCTACTTGACAATATATGGCCCAAAATTAGCCAAGAAAGTCAGCCAATTCACCTCGCTTTTAAAGGGATAAAGATAAGATTTTATGCTTCATTTTGAACTTGCAAAATTTCAGATTTATTAAATTTCACTTGTTGTGTTTCTTGGGTTCAAACAACAAACCTAAAACACCTTAGGGTTCTTGAATATTGTCCCCCTTTTCAAGTAAAAGTTTGAAGAAGAGTTTCAGTTCTTAAAGTACAACTTAAGAGGATTAATTTCCAGAAAATAAGGTAAGGCTACTACCCATTTTTTTACCTTTCTTTAAATATAGGTTTGGGGTGGAGAATTTTTTATATATGTATCAAGAAATCATTATGGCGATAAATCCTTGAGTTCAATATTCTCTACTATGCTGAAATATTTTTGGGGATTGATAGTGGCTACCTTATGTATATTATTGTTGGGGCAGCTTGGGTTATCTTGACAAAGGATGTATGGAGTTGTGTTAATCTACTGAAGAAGGGTGTGGTGGTTCACCATTTGTGTCATGGTTGTATGGGCCTACCTTCAGTAAAGTATTTAGCTACTATTTTTCGAGGGCCTTAATGTGATTAGTTGCTAACATTAGCTTAACCATGATTTATATTGTAGATTAGAACCCAAATAGGGAGGCTGAATTGTGGTACTTGTATTGGTCAGAAAATAAGGTATGTAAGGCTATTCGATTTCCTATTTCTTTGGCATGAATCCAACACTTGTATTACAAAGTATGCTTTCTAAAGTGCTCATGGTAGTGACTGATCTATAGTTGCAGTTCCTACTCCCTAGAGCATTAAAGTGAGTACTCTAATATGAGTTTATTACTAAATGTATGTGCTTACTCTACCAAGTATTAGCATGCAAGGTTTAAACTTCTTTCATTGTCAAAGTACCCTTGGCATGCATTCTCGTTATATAAAACTAAATGATTCTAGATTACACATGGTACATATGTTTATATGTTGGATATACAATCTGCCCATATCTTACCAACTTGCTTCAATTGTCTATTCCGTCATATATGTCATGTTTTCATATGTTCATATGTTCCCTTTATTGGTTATTACTCTCATTGTGTTAGCCTATAATGTTACCTCACAAGATCCCTACTTTCTCTACTGTAAATTTTATATGTACTTACTTGGAATATGTAGCCATTCTTAAGTTGAATCCACCCACGTTCTGCCTTGGTTCCATGTTCATGTACACCTTGTATTTGATATTAGTTAGTGAGTATTTGGCTATCATATAGAGTTCAAATATCTTGGCTGATTGTTAAATGTCTTCACTTGATATGTGCTTCAATTTGAGATGTCAAAATGCTTATTGAGTCATATAAGCTCCTAAGTATTATGTTGGTGTCGCATTTGCTTTCCATGTCATTGTTATATTGTAAGTCCATATACATATGTCTTCTACAACTAGTCTATAGCTCCAAATCTCAATTATGATTATGAGCACCAAAACAACAATCTCAAAAGAGTTATGAAAGTAAAATCAACAATCTCAAAGATTAAAGAATCTAATTGAAGCAATCTATATAATTATGGGTGGATTCCCAGGGGGAACAGCCTTGCATGGGCCAATCCCAATTGGTACAGAAGGGTGGCAACTTAGGGGCGAAAGCCTAGCATGGGCTGATTTGAATTTGTGGAATTATGAGGATAACATCCCAAGGGTTAAAATACCTAGCATTGGCCATCCTTTTCTACCAATTATCATCTAGTCATTTGTATCATATGTCTTATAAAGTCTATAACGCATATAAAAGTAAAGAAAATAATGTAACATACATGATTCCACAAGTATAAGCAAAGGTGGTCTCAAATCCTTCTCTATTTTTATTTGGTTTCACTTGAGCTCTCATTTTACATATGGTTGTATTATGTCTTACATATTTAGTACATTCTTTCATACTAACGTCCCTTATTGGGGAAGCTGCATTTCATGCTGCAGGTACATGTACTCCACTAGTAGATCTCCCTAATAGAAGTACATGATACTCAGCGGTTGTTGGTGAGCTCTATATTGATTCGGGGCTTTGTTGAGTCTTTTACTATGCGTATTTCCATAGTGGTACATTTATGGATTCCAGTGCAGGCTTTGTAGATATTGTAAAGCTATCATCTGTATTCATAGTTTTACTGTTACATGTATCGGTTCAGCTAGTCGACTTGTGTTGTTTATGTAGCTTCTCATTTGTAAATCTATCTACATAGTAGTTCTTTTTCTCATCATAGGTCACTGGTAAGGCATGTGTTCATATGGTAGTTATCCGCCTCACCTTGGGTTGGGGTATGACAACCACATACTTTGTCACAAAAGACAAGGTATTATCGGGGTGAAGTAAATCCTAAACATCAAGTTGGAAGACTTTCAACATACTGGTAAATATATCGGGAAAACCCTCTTTCTCACCACGAGTCTGAAGTGTATAGAATCTATTTTTCTTAAGAGCATTTTGGACCCGAACCACTTGGACCGGATGAAAGATAAGGTTGAGCCATTTATCAATTATCTCAGTCATTCTTAGAAACTGAAGGACAATCTCTTATCTTGTGGTCCATCTTACCACAACCAAATCAAGCGTTGGAACCCGCTAGACATTTGCCCTAATACTTTCTTCCACACTTATCACAAGTAGGCAATAAGGACCCACTACAATTTCCTCTTTGAGGCTTAGGGTTATACACCCTCTCTTTGTTGAACCTAGTAGGAGCATTGGAGGAACTTAGATTGGAAAACCTTTGTTGAAATCTAGGACGGCCATTTCGATTAGACCTTGCAAAAGAGAAGTTACCATCACCAATTTTAGCCCTGTTTTCCTTCCTAGACTTTTCCTTATGTTTCTCCTTTTTGATTTGTTGATAAGGAACCATGAGACGAGAAATCTCCATGTCATTAACAAGCATGATGGTACGACACTCTTTAACCACCATTTTGGACACACCTGAAACAAACTTACTCATCTTTCCCCTAGGATCGACAACCATTATGGGAGTATATCGAGAAAAATGTGTGAACTTCAAAGAATCTTCCTTCACACTCATACTTCCTTGAAGAAGGTTGATGAACTGAAGAACCTTTGCCTCCCTCATCTAAAGGGGAAAGACCCTATCAAGAAAAGCAACTTTGAACTTGTACCAACCAAGAGGACCCGTATCTTCCAGTCTCCCTTCATTCCATTAGTGCAACCAAATTTGTGCAACACCCTTAAGTTGAATAGCGGCCATCTCTACCATTTCAACCCTTAAGTTTACAATGATCATCAACACCTTGTAAACCTCATAAATGACTCTTGAGGATCTTCCTCATTCTTAAGACCATCAAATTCCGAAGGATTCATTCTAGTGAAGTCCCTTACTCTAGATGTTGTCGTACACATATTAGGGTTCACGGAAATCGTAACATCTCTATTTGCTTAGGCCTTCATGGCTTGAACCAATACCTGAAAAGTAGACCTAAACTCCACATTAGTCACTTGCGTGGCCAAAGGGTCGATCAGAACTTGAGGAGCTTTGTGAGAAGCTTTTTGTTCCGCATTCTCCCTCACATTCCTTCTAGCATAAACTCTTTGAGTAGCCATATCCCATAAGGCATCGGATAAGGATTTGGAGAGAGACCTATAGAGCTAAAGTCTATCGCACGACTTTAGAGTAACGATAGAAGTGGAGTTTCCTAATCATCTTGTAGCCTCTCATTCTTTAATGTGGAGCATTTCACACTTACGAACAAGACTGTAATTGACGTGGCTTATAGACATGCTAGGACCATTCTAAATATTGTGCTCTAAAACCAACTTTGTCACGACCCAAGGTACCCCTTAGGTGTAAGATGGCGTATAGGACCTCGAGAGGCCCCATCAAGCCATTAGCATTCATAACATAAGACATTGAACAAAAGAGATAAAGAAATACATTTCAAGTCCCACAAGTTTTTCTTATAAAAGTGAAGCGAAAGTCTAAATACTTTGTCTCAATAGCTATCTAGTAGAATAGAATGAAATTTGGCCTAGCCCATACATCATGTCCAAAACTAAAAATTTGAAATAGGACTAAAACAATGAAAATTTGTCCTCGAAGCATGAGGACTCAGAAAGCTTAGAATCTCTCAAGTCAACCTCTAGCCACGAAACTGAGAACCTTGACTGTCAGACCCTACATTTGGGGAAATGTAAGCAAGAGTATGCTTTAGTACAAAACAATGTACCAAGTATGCTAGCCATGCATATCAACATTTAAATCATGCTAAAATAGGATATTTTCATAACATTCAATGATCTAGCTAAAACATGAAACTTGAGAGTTAAAAGCATATGCCATAAAACATGTTCAATGCAAGTGAATATCATCTTGACACATACTTACGATACTTCTTGAAGTAACCTTGGTTCCTCATAAATTTACTTGATTGTGGGAAGTAGCCTTAAGTGACATATAAGACCATGTGAGCTAGCAACATGGAATTGGTATCTACCCCACACCAAAAAGGAGTGTCCAACTTGCCATGCAAAGGACCATGAACTTCTAGCTATTTTGGATGAACTATATAATGTCTATCTAGACAATCCTATGTTGGCACATAGTTATAGGACATGGGTAATCGCCACTTGTCCAGTGGGTTCTAAGATTAACTTCCACGAAATATTTCTTAATCCTATTCGTCTTAGCTCGCAAAGGAACATGGGGAATATCCTCTTGTACTTACATCATGTGACATGGGTAATCACCTCTTGTCATTCAATTAGAGATCATAGGTAATCGCCTCTTGCCTCTTCTTTAGCATAGCTTCTTAGCATTGGTTCACTTTAGGTGAGAAAGCCTTTCAACCTAAGAACCCTTATCATGTGAGAAAACCTTTCACTATTCATGCTTACATATGTATATGAGAAATCCTTTCAATAAACACAACTATAGAATATCATTGATACTTTCTTCTCAAAGAATCCTTAAAACAATTACATCATTTCGTAAGAACATGCGTACTTCCATAATTCACCTTTCATACTTCAAAACCCACGTTCATACATCAATACTTGGAAAAAATGGGTTAGACATGGGTTCATAGAAATTCATCATAGATTCATATAATCCTATTAATTCATGCTTAATTTCATAAAAATCTTTTACCATAATCCAAGACCCACATTATATGCTCATAACATGGAAAACATGGGAATTACACAACTTTATGGGGGATCACCGTAAAAACCTAAGATTAACTGAATTCATGCATCATATATCATAAACCAATCAATTAGATCAACAATTAGGAAAACCCATAACATAGAATAAAATCCTAACTCAATTAGGGAATTCTAACTTTGAAAATAAGAGAATTTGGGAACTCCATAAATGGAAGGAATCTATGGATGAAAACTATCATATCTCAAAGCCAATTTCTTAACTTCAATGGAGGAATTGGAGACTTGACATGCAAACCCTTAGCTTGGACCCTTCTTCTTCATGTTTTCTAGAAAGAGAAATATTTGGGAGTAAGACTTGTTCTTCTTTTGTAAATTTAAAAGAATGATTTTCAATGGGGAAATTTAAGAGTTAAAACACTTATATAAGGTTTTGGGAAGCGTAAAACGACATAGTATTAGGCTAGACTAATTAGGAAAAGACCTAATTGCCCCTAGGATATAACAGCTAGTCCCTTTTTCAGTGTTAGAAAGTGGATTTGAGACCATGATCCACAGACCCTCAACCATGGATCGTGGAACCAACAATGGTCCATTTGTCCAGGTCGTGGTTTGTGGTCCTCTGGACTCATTTAGGTGGCCAATCCATGGACCAGGCCTACAGTCTGTGGCTTACTGCACGAATGTGTTGGTCTCTATCGGATGGCACTAGAAACTTCTGAAAACCCATTATTTTGCCCTATCTCGAATTCGAGGTGTTACACTAAGATCCTAAAATTTCAAAGTTCTAGTACGGTTTGATGGTTCACCAGGATGGTCCGTCAACCTGTGTAGGATCGTAGGTAGGTTTTGTAGGTTATTCTTAGACTTATAGATATTTTGGAATCAAAAGTAAGACCCACGACTAGACATGTACAGCCCGTTAGTGGACCCACAAATCATACATGGGTCCGTTGTTTGGGATCCCATTTGAGAGCCTCTAAACTCCATCTATGATCAACAAGTACGGTCTATGGTTTGACCAACATACCATGGGTCATGCCTTCTATGGGAGCTGGCAGTTATTTTTATGAGGGCTTTTGGGTATTTTCTTAATTATTCTAGCTTTATACTATATGTTTTTTCCCTTTAATAGAAGCCTATATAAATATTTTACCTCTCAAACCCCCTTAATTGAAATCATTCACTCAAATCCTCAAAAGAAGAAAAAGTCTTCCCGTCCAAATATTTCTCTCTCTAGAAGATTGAAGAAGAAGGCTAGGATTTCAAGTCAAGTTTAACAATTCCACCATTAAAGGCAAGCTTTTCGCATTGAAGGATGATAGTCTTCATCCATAGAGACCTTTCCTCCATAGAGGTGCTAAATTCTCCAATTTACAAAGTTAGAAATCTCTAATTGAGTTAGGGTATTCTTCCATGTCATAGGTTTCTTTAAATGTTGATTTATTTGATTGTTTTATAATATATTATGCATGAATTGAGAAGATTTCATGTTCTTAAGATGAACCCCCATGAACCCATGCTTAACTAATGTTTTCTAGATATTTATGATTGAGAGTGGATTTTGAACTATGAAAGGTGAATTATTGGAAATATTCATGTGATTAACATTTCAAGCACAACTCATCCAATTCTAGGTGTAAACGATTGTTAAGCAGTATAAAACCTAATGAAGAGTTGGGATCGAACCCACAGGGAGCAGTACGTCTCTAGGATTCAATTATGAAATACAAATGTAGTCTAATTAGTTATAGGAATAAAAATGATCAAAAACAGACAAATAAATCAAAAAGGGGTGACAATGAAAGTCAGATAGGGGTTTTGGATTTGCAATGAATAGCTAAAATAACAACAAAAAGAGGGGAGAAATAACAATATATAGAGAGGAATTCTCAGGATGTGATCTATTATAGGCAGATTTCACTATATAGGTAATTGAGATTACTAATAAATAGCTAAATTCCATTAGGTAAGCTAGGCTATGAGTGAAATAGCTTTTTCTTGAACAACTACTTCGATTTGAGTGATTTCGTTCAAACATCAACAAGCTTAGAAAATAAGAATAACCCATACCTTAATTCCTCTACTCTCTCGAGCTAGATAGGTAGAATCAAGATTAGGATTTACTCTTTTGAGCTAAACCCATATCAACCGGATGAGTACAATCATCAATTGAATGCTTTGATTCTAAAACCTCTTTTTCAAGCAAACCCATAATTCTAAGTTGGAATTGCATTTGCAACTACGATTCTTAGATTAAAACACAGCTAACAATTAAACCCACTTATATTATAGCATTTAAATCAGCAATAATCAATATTCATAAGCTAATTTAGCCCATAATCACATCATCACACCCCAAGAATTAGGGTTTTAGCTAAATATCATAGAAAGGTAAAAACAAGTACCAACTCGATTAGCCATCAGCTGGGTAATATAGTCTCCAACCCTTTACAATGCTCTGAAATATTAATGTTCAATAAGAATTGAAAACTTGGACAAAACTCTAACTCTAGAATGGGAACTGTAATATCTCCCAAATACCTCCTCAAAATTACATTTAAAATCCAATTTATAGTTTCTCGAAATTCGGCCTAAAAGTCCAGTCGGCGGATTAAGTCGCGCCTCACTGAGTGGATCAGTGATCCGCTGATTGTCCTCTTCCATCCCCACTTTGCACTGGCTTCATCATCTCAGGTTCTGTAACTTTAGGCGATCAAATTTAGTATCGCAGAAATGATAGGCGATCCGCTAACTACCCAATTCAATTGTCAACTTAGTTCTTCCTTCGGGCTGCTATGCTGGAGCATTGGGAGAGCTAAAGATCCACTCGGCGGTGCACCGAGTGGTCTTGGGGATTGCCATGAATGCTTTTTCTTCACTTCTTCAGCTCTTTAGTTTCTTTTTGTCCAGTCGTGTCCTTGCCTTTTTCCTTTGCCTTCATAGCTGCAAATCAACATTGTAACATCAGTTCATAGCATAAAATAGGCATTCGAGGACACTTGTACTATCAAAGCAAAGCCCTAAATGAGTCCAAATCTCGGACGCATTAACACCCCCAAAATAAACTTTTGCCTGTCCTCGAGTAAAACTCAAGATCAACAGTCCAATAAGGATGTCTACAAATAGTGTTGCATATGACTCAATATAAATGCACACCACAAGGTTCAAATTACTCATACAATGATCAATCGTGAACTCAGAGTTTCAAATTGTGACTTACCATCATCAAGAGTACTCAAGTTCACAACGATTGCCACAAATGCAAGTTCAAGTTCAACAAAGGTGTTTGAATGCCCTCACAACAAAGATGATTCCATAATCACACAGAATTTCTCAACAATTTAAAGTTTGAAAATCACATACAACTCTCACACTCACAAAGATGAACACATACATGACTTCACCCACAGGTTTGCCCTTATTTTCCAATTAACATTCGTTTGAGCTCGCTCAAGATCACAAAGGTCTTTTCAAGGCTTGTAACGGGGCTGAGTGTAAGGGTATGGTTATTTAGGTTTAGTGGCTTCTATGTTCATTAAGTATGGTCTTAACATCACTTTCCTCCTTTTCTTTAACATTTCAAATATACTCATAATCCACCCCATTATTCAACTTTATATGAACCACCGAATACCCCTTTTCTTTTGCAATTTTCACTACTTTATTTCTCAACTTTTTCGGTGTTTTTCTTTTCTTTCTTATTTTTCATTCCCTTTTTTCTTTTTATTTTTTTAATGTGGAGGTGTTCTATCTTCATTTTTTTAAAAGCAATTACACAAAGGGGAATTTCTCACACTTCTTGACTTTCCTTCTCTTTTTACCACACCCCCAGCCTAAGTTGGCTATTCAAACAAACTATACTTCATCAAAGTTATGGGTGAATGGATAAAGAGAGGTAACAGTTGCTCAAGTTTCTTCAAAGAAAAGGGTAAGGCTCAAAAGGGGCCATGCAAGGTTCACACATCTCACAAGGTTGGCCACAAAAGTGGTATATTATCAAGTTGGTTTACTCTTTGAAATTCTTGCCTAATATCATGTCTAATGCTTGCATCAGTCAGTCAATTGGGCTAACAAGGAAAATTTTAGGTCTCATCATGCACAATGTTCAAGGTAATCTTATCACACAATGCATTGGTACCAATATCAAACAAGACTCCACACTCACAAGACACTTATCGACAACTGGCTAGTTACAATGTGAGGCAGAAAGTTCACATATTGCCTACGCAACTTAGTTTGCCTTATCGTAGGCACACATTCATTTTGTTCAATTAGGAGCACTATCCAAGTCATCGGTATTGACCACAACCGACACTTAAATTTGAACAAGAACAACCACAATCACACACAAAAGAGGTGGCAACATTTTTTAAATTAGGTTCAAATCCAATTTCATTCAAAATAGTGGGACACAAGCTAAAACATCCGCAATACCAAAACCAAGATATATATAAATAAATGAAATAAGTCCAATATTCACAAAACATACCAATCAAAACAAAATCAAAATCAATATCACAAGAGGTAGGTATGGAAATACCTCACCCCATCCAACAAAATATCTAGTTATCCTTAAATGCAATTAAAATAGAAACAGAGTATAAAAAGGCAATAGAGAAGGAGGGGAAAGTCAACCTACCAGTCTAAGCCTGGGTGAAGTCTTTATCTCAGCCACTCTATTTTTCTAGGCATCATGCCCGATGTCTCATCAACCTTGGGTCCACTAGAGCCTGCCATGGAAGTATCCCTCAAGGAGGCCTGTCTAGTTGTCTCAAACATGGAACCCTCTAAGTCGGCCAGTTCCTCATAAATATCTTCATCCCACACATCAAGGTGCTCTTTATCAGTCTCGGCCTCAGACTCAGCAGCA
This sequence comes from Solanum bulbocastanum, assembly GCA_037074985.1. Classification (NCBI taxonomy): domain Eukaryota; kingdom Viridiplantae; phylum Streptophyta; class Magnoliopsida; order Solanales; family Solanaceae; genus Solanum; species Solanum bulbocastanum. Next base: position 16,252,030 of record CM073599.1, read on the forward strand.
GTTATATAAGCCCTTGTCTTATCTCTGGAAGTAGTCGGAGGCACCTCAGTATAAGGTGGAATATCTACAGATGGGTCATCTGGGATCTCCACCGTCCTAAATAGAGAAATAATGTTTGTGGACTATAGATGGTCCACATCCTTCGTCAGCTCAAGAACATTGGCTTTCAAAGTTGTCACCACATCAGTAGCACCCTACCCTCTCTCATAAACCTCTACACTCATTGTGAGGGCATCAGTAGAAGCCCTGAGAGGTGTTAATGTAGCAATAATAGCTATACCAATCATCCTGGGAACTTCGACCTCTAGCCTGGAAGCACGCACATCAGTATAATGGCCTAGGTGCCCCATTTGGAGTAGTATGACCTAGGTGATAAGAGGCCTAGAGGTAGTAGTACTAGCAGCAGATCTAAGGGGCGGGGAAGCAGCAGAAGAGCTGGGAATGTCGGAAGGAGCAGAGCTAGAAGTACTTAAAAGCATAGTAGCTGGAGTAGGCATAATTGCCTATACGGGTAGTGAATCAATATCGACCTCCGAAGATGTGTCCACTAGAGCTGGTTTTCTCATGTTAGCCTCATTTTACGTGTACTCAGCCTCTATGTACCAAATATTGGTAGAGGATGTGGGCGTAATATCAATATCCCTCTTCTCATTATGTGGAACTCCTGCCCGACGACATAATTCGGTGATCAACACCAGAAAGGGGAGAGATATCTGCCACTTCTTGGCCCTCATGACCATCTTCTGCTTGATGATCATACCCAAATTAAGCCACTACCTAGCTATGATAGACCTAAGACCGAACGCCTTTGGGTGGCAGAGAATGGATGCATTTTGCAATGGCATGATCGTGTTGTTGATGAATTCAAACCAATACAGAGCTATTGTGTTTAGGTCCTTTCTTCTCTATCGGCACTCCGACCTCAATCCACTTCGAGATGGTGTCAAAAATCAGAGGTGCCAGCCAACCCTTGAGGTCATCTAGAGTTTGTGTCTGGATCATGCTCCGGTAGTCATGCATGACCGTTGTAGCCCTCTCAAACACAATATTTACATCATTGCTACTACATCTAAGTTTCTTCCCTAGGACCATCACAAACTCTACTGGGCCAAAGACACTAGCCTTCTCTTTCCCCTGAGGTACTAGATCACCGTAGGCTGAGTAGAATTTCCAAAATCAACTGGGAATGTATGGGCCACGGGGCCTAGCGAAGGCCTCAAATATGTGGAACCTGAAGGTGTCCCACACTTTTGGATGCCTGTCCACTACTTTGTCTGTGGACAATCTCTTCTCCTTCAAGATGGTCCTCAATCCCTTGGCCTTTAACCGGTTAAGTGACCGAGGAGGAGGACCATGTACTCGTGGTGCCAGAGGAGGCACTGAAGCTAAAGCTGGAGAGTTCAGCTCCGAAATCCTAGAATGATCATGGTGAGCTTTGGAACGTAACTCCGTTTGCTAAGCCTGTAGTAACTGATCATCCTCAAGCTCAGAGAATGAAGCTTGAGAATCGTAGGACTCTCTCTCACTATCGGAGTTGTACTCAGGTGTCTCGGCCATGGGAACTTTTCCCTTGCCTCCCATTGGAGTAACTTCTTGCCCTTGGGCATTGGAAGCAACTTCTTCCTCATTTATTATGACTCTACGTGCCTACTTTCGGGGTGACATGCAACTATCATTCAAATTTGTTCTAGAAATTCTTATCAACCACATAAAAAACATTAGAAAAATTTCTAGAAGAATGCAAAAAATAGGTTGTAGAATAACTCTCCGAACCATTCAGCGAGTCACCGAGTGACTTTGGCAAGCTAGATCAGGTTCGCCAAAAGTAACACCACAAAATATTTCAAAATTCAAGACAGGTTGGCAATTTTTAGGGCTATTCGGTGAATCACTGACACCAATCATCGATCTAAAAGGGGCTCGCTTAAAGTTACAGGGCATTTTAGGTGTTTAGGGGTGCAGAAGGGTGATTAAGAAGACATTTCGATGAGTCACCGAGTCAAATCGGCAAGTTCAGACATCTTACTGAAAGTTACAGAACAAATTCAACAAACTTTAAAAATTAAGGGCGATCTGTGGGGGACTTTGGTGAACCACCAAACAACTCAGCGAGCTTGATGTAGCTTGCCAAACGGCCCAACGTGCCAGTTTTCAACCCAAAACTTAGAAATCAAACCTGTACACCCCGAATTTAAAATTTAACACCAAAAAAATTCAATTAAGGTTAGACCCATATGACCCATTCCCCTTGGGTACTTAGACTTCCCCTAATTTGGTCAAATTTAGTCATTTGATGATTATTGCCCTTAAGAATGACGTCAAATGCTCCATCATTGGCAATTAACGTCATTTAGCACAATTCGGGGTTACTTAGACCCAATACATATACACCACAACCTAATAAATTAGACTCGATTTTACAAGCAAGAACATGGGAATCAATCAATTTAAGGAAATTAGGCATCAATTTAAACAAATTACGGGCAATCCAACACTGAAACACAATTAAAGCATGCTACCCATCAACAATCAATGAAAATTTACCTATTGCATTCGATTTCAACCACACAATTAAAGTACAGAGTTTAGATAACCAACCTTAATGCCAAAAAGAATAATTGTAATGCTAGGCGGTAAAGTTCCACAATCCGAGCAAGGAATTCACCAAATGCGAGAGTAAAAAAAGGAAAATGTGAAAGATCTAAGATAGGGAGTGAGAGTACGGGGGGTTAAAAATGGGAGAAAATGAAGGATTGTGGAATTTTAAACTATTTGCCCTTTAAAACCTTTCAGCTCGCGCTCTCTTCAGTGGAGTAAGTCGGGCTCGACGAACCCCTTGGTGATGTGCCGAGTGGCATTTTCCCTCATTGAGTTTTACAAGACTCCCAACAATTTTGGGGTTGAAACGACAAATAAATTCGAGCTCACCGACCTGCTTGGTGAGTCACTGAGTGAGTATGTAGCCTGCCAAGTTTTACAGATTTTCCCTTTATGCTTGGTGGTTCCAATGGCGATTCAAGTTGGGGTTCACCAACCTGTTCGGCGTTTCACCGACTGGGCTTTGGCTTGCCAAACTACCCATTTTCCAACACTCTTCACTTTTCAACCTGCACAATCAACACCGGTTATTCAAAAACAACAATTAAAAACCAAAATATGGATTGCCTCCCAAGAAGCCCCTTAGTTAACGTCGTGGCATGACGGAGATACCAATTTAAGCTTCATTTTTTGTGTTGGCCATTGTATCACTAGTAAACCCTCCTTTTTGTCTTTGATTCAATTGGATCGAGAGTGAAGCATATATGTTGCTATTATTTTTAATTGTTTTGAAAGTATTTTTCACATAATTACCTCATGCATGCATGTGAACGGTTTTCTCACATTAAAGATTCTAAGGTTGAAAGGTCTTCTCACCTAAAATGAATCAAAGTTAAAGAGCTATTCTAAGAATGGGGCAAGCGGCCTTTCCCATGCCCTCTAATCATTAAAAAAAAGGTGTTTACCCATTTCATACGATATAAGGACAAACAATGATTACCTATGTCTCTTAAAGAAAAAAATGAATAAGACCAAATAATGTTCTGTGGGAGTTATGCTCAGCACTGAGTGGACAAGTGGAGATTACCCATGTCATATAAACTATGTGCTACCATAGGTTGTCTAGATATACATTAGCTAGTTGATTCACTAACCTATAAATTCATGGTTCGTACCTTGACAAGTTAGAACACCTCTTTTTGGTGTGGGGTAGACATCAAATTCCATGTTAATAGCTCCTATGGTGTTACATGTCGGTTAAAGGTAATTATCCAACATTAATGAATCAAGGTTACTTCAGTAATTATCTCACATGTTACTTAAAATGAAGTCTACTTGCATTGACCATGTTTTTTAACTTAAGCTTCCTAACTCTTATATCATGTTTTAGATTGGTCATTGCATATCTTGAAAATGTCCCTTTATCATGATTTTTACACTTTATGCATCACTATCATACTTATTACATTTTTGTACTAATGCATACTCTTGCCTGCATATCTTATCAAAATATAGGGTCTGACTCTCCAGAATCGCACTTCCGTGGGTAGGGATCTATTAGAAGAAGATTGTAGAGTGGTGAGCTCTCATATTCTGAGGAGCAAGCCTTTACTTCATTATGTATTTATATTTTAGTTTTGAACTTGATGTACGAGTTACGTCCTAATTACTTTTTATGTACTAGTGGCTTTTAGACACTGTTAGACTTTCGCTTCGTTTTATAAAACTCTGTGTTTTGAATTTATCTTTTAAATTATTTGATTTCTATTATCTTGTATGATTTATGCTAAATTGCTTGTATGGGGCCTCTAGGGGTTTTATGCAACATGTTACATTTAGGGTCTACCTTGGGTCGTGACAAATATGGTAATAAGAGCAAAAGGTTTAGAAAGGTCCTAGGAAGTCTCATAAGGCACATCGAATAGAGTGTTGTTCTTAAGTCTGAAGTGTACAACATTTAAGAATGAGAATCTATAAGATGTTTAGGAAACTCCACTTCATTCATTTTTCTAAAGGCGTGCGATAGAGTTTACCTCTATAATGTCTCTGTCCTAATCCTTATTGGCTGCTCTACAAGATATGACCACTCGAAGGGCATATGCTAGAAGGAATGCGAGAGAGAATGTTGAACAAGAGGCTCCTCCTCAAGTTCCAATTGACCCTTTGGTGGAGAAAGAGACTAATACAGAGTTTAGGACTAGTTTTCAAGTGTTGGCTCAAGCTATGATGACTCAAGAAAATACGGAGGTTGCGGTCCCCGTGAATCCAAATATGGGTACGATGGCTACTAGAATGAAAGACTTCACTAGAATGAATCCTCCGGAGTTCTATTGTTCTATTGTTGAGGAAGACACTCAAGATTTCATTGATGAAGTGTATAAAGTGTTGATGATTATGGGAGTGACGCCGCTGGAAAAGGCTTATGTTTTGAATGGAAGGAACGGAGGGTAGCGTATGTGGGTCCTCTCGATTGGAAAAAGTTTAAAGTTGCTTTCCTTGATATGTTCTTTCCTCTTGAAATAAGAGACGCAAAGGTGCTTGAGCTCATCAACCTTCGTTAAGGAACCATGACTATGAAGGAATATGCTTTGAAGTTCCCACAATTTGCAAAGTATGATCCTACTATGATTGCCGATCCTAGGGCAAGAATGAGTATTTTTGTTTTAGATGTGTCTTAGATGGTGGTTAAGGAATGTGGTACCGCTCTACTTATCAATGATATGACATTTCTCGTCTCATGGTTCATGCTCAACAAATTGAAAAGGAGAAACTTAAGGAAATGTCTTGGGAGACAAAGAGGGCTAAATCGACAATGGTAACTTCTCACACTCAAGGTTTGTTGGACACGGTTGTTCCAAGTTCTAACAAAGGTTTTCTGGTCAAGCTTCCTCCAATGCTCCTCCTAAGTTCAACAAAGATAGGGTGTCTAACCCTAAGCCTAAAGGAGGAAATGGCAGTGGATTTTCATTGCCTACTTGTGCTAAGTGTTGAAAGAAGCATGAGGCTAGATGTCTAGCTGGTTCCAATGCTTACTTTGGTAGTGGTAAAATGGACCACAAGATAAGGTATTGTCCCTCAGTTGCAAACAATATGAAAGAAAATCGTTGATAGGGTCAACCAAATCCTTTATCCGATCTTAGTGGGAGTAAGAAGAAAAATAGATCTATATACTTTAGACTCGTCATGAGCAGCAGGGTTTGCATGACGTGTTTATCGGTGTGTTGAAAGTCTTCCAACTTGATGTTTATGCTTTACTTGACCCCAGTGCTACTTTGTCTTATGTGACTACATATGTGGCTATGAGGTTTGATATTCTTTAGGATGTGTTGTTAGGTCCTTTTTCTATCACTACTCTTGTTGGTGATATATTCTGGCTAAAGGGTCTATAGAAAGTGTCTCCTCTCCTTCTCCCATAGAGTTAGTCATGTTGATCTTGTAGAGCTTGATATGCTAGATTTTGATGTTATCTTTGGTACTGATTGGTTGAAGTTGATTATACAACTATGCTAAGCCGAATTTGACTATGTTTCATGCAATGAATCCCACTACTCTCTCCAAAACCCTATGCTCCATCCTGAGACTGAGAAGCACTATCACTACTAGAAATCAACGCCTCCAGCTCCAAAAATATGTCAAGTCATATCATTTTTTAATGAGTAGTCTGGGGTGCCCTTGGTGAATCATTAATGGTGCCCATGTTGAACTCAGACCCGCTCAATTCTTCATCTGAAGGGTCAATCCGTAGTTGATATTAGGTTAAACATGCAGTGAACTTAGACCTCTCTTTTTTTGGTACGTGTTTTGCTTCGTTGGCGGCAACATACCTACGGAAGACTAGTTAGTACCCAAATCATACCAAGAAAAGCATGAAAAGAAGAAAATAAAACTATGAAACTGAAAAAAAACTAAAATAATGTAGAAATACACTGTCTTTTTTTTACCTCTGGTTGGTTCTTATGGACTACAGAAGTCTGTACGGACAGTACAACCTAACAGCAGGAAAGGAAGTAAATTTTTAGTTCCTGAAGTTTGAATGACAGTTCACCAGTACAGACATCAAAGTTTATATGAACCATAAGCCAAACTCACATTCCTAACTTATTCTATTGGTTTGTTCCTCAGGATGACAGGACTTGATCTACGGTGCATAGGAATACCTATGACTCGTAGATCAAAGTCATCGATCATATTTTTTTAATGTTTCAGCCTCAAAATTCCTGCATTACATAATTTCAACAACAAAGCATCCAAGCCTTGACTAGATCATGCATTTGTAGATATTTTCATGTAATTCCTTCATCCTTAGGGTGTACCCTTATCATTAAACCACCAAACAAGTATCAACACTCATGAACCCTGAGTCAAGAACACAATATTGGGTAATTTGTTTCACATTGTTACACATAATCGACAACATTCTAACCTAGATTCATCCCAACGGTTTAGTGTAACCAATTTAAGTACATATAACAAGCTATTGCAAACCCCAGGTCAAGTAGCAACTTTGAATTTGACAAATTTAAGTTAGGATGATTTACTTACCTTATAGATTAAATTCTAAGTTGTGTGAGTGTATTTTCAAATTAGACACCAAGAAAGTGGTAACCAATTTGACAATATCAAGGACCCGCAACAACTTTGCTTTTGGAGGAGTGAAAATGGAAGAAAACAAGGAAGAAATAACGGATATGGCAGGAAGGGGATTAAATTATGTGTTGGAACTGTAAGGGGTTGATTTTGATGTGAAAGGGTGGGAATTAGGAGAGCTTTAACAATTTGAAGGATTGTAACAGTTGGGAATGGGAGGAAATGGGCTAGTAATTTAAAACATGGGGATTTTATGCAAAGGGTTGCGGTCAAGTGATTAAAATTAAAACCAATAGGACCTACAAAATCCCGTCTGTGGATCATGGTAAGTCCGACAAGCCGTAGATGGCTTTTATCGTTCTACTCAACAGTTAGCAAAATTTAGAAAATAGACCTAGGGTCTATGAGTGCAGACTACGTACCATAAAGTTTATTTTGTTCGTACTGTGTAATCCTAGAATTAAAGTTATAGATGTATTTGGACATCAAATTCTACGGATGCCATCTATGGTTTGTTGAATGAATGACAACTCATAGATTGGAACCGTAGAACCAGTCCTATTATGCCTTACCAACAACCAACATTATACATGTCAGACATATGGTCTGTAGGTTGCCCTATGACCCATAGGTCCAACAAGTTGAACCTTATACACTTGAATATTTTCCAATTTTTTCTGTATTTCCTACACATGTAGAAAACATTAGGACTTCGTTTTACATTTTCTTGACTCTTTTTTGACACTGACCCAAGACTAACCTAATCTAGCAAAAACTCAAACTTAAAAACATAAAAATCACTAGAAAACTTCAAAACATTAAAATCACTAGAAAACTTGTAATTTAGCTAGATTACATCTTGGGTTACCTCTCAAATAGCCCTTGATTTAACGTTGTGGTATAGCGCAGACCCCATGACTAATCAGACTTTACCAAGATCCCATTCTTCGATCACCTCTTTACAAATTCCAGTTGATTCAAGTAGATTTTGATCCTTTGACAATTTACCTTGAATCTTTTTCCTTTCTCATTCTCAAGTTCAACCACTCAGTGTGAGAACACTTCTACAACTTTGAATGGTCCGTCCACTTAGACATGAGCTTGCAAGGAAAGAAGCACAACCTAAATTGAATAGAAGTACCAAATCACAAGGAGAAAATTTATGATTTTCTATCTTTTGATCCTGGTACTTAGTCATCTTTTCCTTTTATAAGGTTGAACTTTCATATGCTTTTCGAAGAAACTCATCAAGATCATTCAACTCATTCAGCCTTTGATTTGATGTTGCATCCTAATCTACATTCAACTTCTTGAGTGCCCACATCGCTTTTTTCTCTAACTCTACAAGCAAGTGACAAGACTTCCTAAACAAAACTTGATAGGGGGACATACCTATGGCAGTCTTGATTGAAATGTGATAGGCCCATAGAGCATCATCAAGATTTCTTGATGAATTAGTTCTATTCGTATTCATAGTCTTTGCAAGGATCTGCTTAATTTCCCTATTTGACACTTTGACTTGCCCAATACATAGTGGATGATAAGGAGTTGCTACGTTGTAACAAACACCATACATTTCAAGCAACACCTTGAACAACTTATTACAAAAGTGAGAACCACCATCGTTGATAATCGCCCTTGGTGTACCACATCTGGAGAAGATATTTTTTCAGAAATGAGGTGGCACTCTTTCCTTCATTCTTTGAAAGCTCAATAGCTTCAACCCATTTAGACACATAGTCAACCGCTACAAGTATGTACGTTATCCCATTCGAACTCATATACAGACCCACAAAGTCGAGGCCCCAAACATCAAACAGTTCAATCACTAGAATATGAGTCATTGGGAGTTTTTGTTTCCATGAAATACCTCCTTCTCTTTGACAACAATCACAAGACTGGGTGAAATCATGAGCATCTTGGTGTATTGTAGGCCAAGAATACCCACACTGTAAGATTTTTATGATCAATACGAATACCACTATGATGGCCACCAATAAGAGACGAATGGCAAACTTTGAATGTACTTATCATCTCTACCTCAGGAGCACAGCGATGAAAAATCTCATCAGCACAAAAACAAAATAAATAAGTCTCTTCCAAGAAAAAAAGTTTCATATTAGAAATAAATATCCTTTTTTATTGGAATGAAAAATTTTACGGTACCACATCACTTGCCAAATAATTAGCGAAATGTGCGAAGCAACGGATAAGATCAAAAGAAGCAGCCAAAACCTGTTCTTTTGGAAATATATAATCAATTTTAACTCCATCAGCTAACTTTAACATTGCCTCTTACTTTAACCTCAACAAGTGATCGACCACTTGATTTTCTGTTCCCTTTCTATCTTTTACCACAATATCAAATTATTGCAACAATAGCACCCATCAAATCAGTCTCGATTTTGCATCCTTCTTTTCCATAAGATACCTTAATGTTGAATGATATGCATAATGACTTTTGTGCCGAGCAAATAGGATCTAAACTTTTCTAACGCGAAGACAACACCAAGCAATTCTTTTTTAGTGATAGTATTACTCTTTTGAGCAACATTTACGGCTTTCCTCGTATAATATATTGGAGGAAGAATCTTCTATCGCCTTTCCCTCAATACTACGCCAAGTGCCACCCCACTCACATCACACATCACTTCAAATGGTTGTCCCTAACTTCTGTGAAATAATGATCGATTCTGAAGTAAACTTCTCTTTCAGCCCCTCAAATATTTTTAGACAAACATCATCACACTCAAAGTTAGTCTCCTTTTTGAGAAGCTTGCAAAAAAGGTGTGCAATTTTGGAGAAATCTTTGATAAATCTCTTATAGGAGCCTACATGACCTAGAAAAATCCAAGACCTTTTATGGAGATGGGTGGCGGTAACTTTTCAATCACCTAGACCTTTGGTCTATCAACCTAAATGCCTTTTGAAAAATCTAATAACCCAAACCTATGCCTTTTTTAACCATAAAGTGACACTTCTCCCAATTTAGCACAAGATTGCATTCTTCATGACATTTCGGAATGTCACCCAAATAAGCTAAAAATCATCAAACAAATCTCCAACCATAGAAAAATCATCCATAAATGCCTCGTTACTGTCTTCCACCATATAAGAAAATTTATAGATCATGCATCACGAAAATTCACTGGTACATTACACAACCCAAATGGAATCCTCTTGTAAGCAAATATCCGATAAGTACAAGTGAAAGTAGTATTCTCTTGGTGTTTCGGAGCTATAGAGATCTTATTGTAGCTTGAATACCCTTCTAGAAAATAGTACCAACCCTTTCCAGGAAGATTATCTAATGTTTGGTCTAGGAACGACATTGGGAAGTGATCATTCTCAGTCCATGAATTCAACTTACGATAATTCACGCAGATCTTCCATCCAGTGACAAGCCTCTTTGGAACAAGCTCAATTTTTTAGGTTAAGAACCATAGCTATTCCTCCCTTCTTAGACACACATTGAACCAAACACATCTAATTACTATCAGCGATCGGATACACTACCCCTACATCTAACAACTTCAAAATATCCTTCTTCAAAACTTTTTGTATTGGTGAATGAAATCTTTTTTGGTGCTAAATACTTAGCTTACTATCGGGCAGGAGTTGAATCTTATGAAAACATATACGTAGTGGAATACAAATAATGTTAGCAATAGTCCATACTATCATCTTTATGAACCGCTTTACCACCGATATCAACGTCACTACTTGCCTTTCATTCAAATCAAAATCAATAATGTCCAGAAAAATTCTATTTTGACCCTAGAGCACATATCGCATATGAGATGGGAGAGCCTTTAGATCTAATTTTAGAGGCTCATCAATTGATGGTTTACCAGAGGAGTGCCTATATTCTTGGTATCTAAATCTATTTTTGTGGTGGGTGACGAGGGGAATCCACCCCATCAAGTGCAACAGCTAATTCATCAAAATGATCAATGCCTTCTCCATCAAAATTCATCATACGAATCAATGCCTTCTCCATCAAAATTCATGATCTCAGCAGCTAGTGCTTCCACACATACTTCTCCTCTATAGATACCTCTAATTTTTCCTCGATGATGTACTTCATAACGGATAACAATTTAATATAACTTTGATGCTTCATAGATATGCATATAATGAATGTCACCTCTTCATTATTTAATCCAAACTTTATTTGACCTCTTTCCATATCAACTAAAGCAAGCCCAAGAGCAAGGAATGGTTCCCCTAATATAATTAATAGGCACTTAAAAGTCAACCTTACAGTCTAATAATGCAAAATCCACTAGAAATATGAATGCCTTAACTTGATCGAGAACATCATGGAGTACCTCAATTGGTTTCTTTATTGTCTAATCAGCCATAAGTGGCCACATTGCAATTGATTAAAGGGGCTTCCAAGAAAAAAAATCTTGAACATAGATGGTGGCATCAGATTTATGTAAGCACCCAAATCACATACGGTCTTAGAAAAGTGTAGCATCCCAATTATATAAGGGATAGTAAAAACTCTAGGATGCTTTTTCATTTGCACTAACGATCTAGTAGCAATTACACTATCATGTTGAAAATTATCATCATCTTCAAAATTGACTCCTCTTTTTTAGTGACAAGATCCTTCATGAACTTAGTATAGTCAAGCATCTGTTCAAAGGTTTCATGAAAGGAACATTTATTGATAACTTCTTCAACATGGATATAAACTTTCAATACTTTCCTTAGTCATCTTCACCAATATTTGTGGGAAGGGAGGTTGAGGTCTCTGCATTGGAATGATCTTTTGAGTAAATTTAGCTTCTTTCTCATTCAGATCCTTAGGCTACTCCACTACCTCAACTTCATCCTCTTCCAGCTCTTTCGTACATTTTACACTAGTCAGTATATGAGGGTCAAAATTTTGCTTTCCACCCCTAGTGTCATACTTTAGATTATGAATAGTATTGCTAGGAGGTAATCCTATTTGCACTTGAAGATAACTGAATCAATTGCTGCTCAATCTATCTTATCAATATTTCATGTGACTCTACATTTTGTCTCATGCCTAATAAATCATTAAGCATCTCTTTCACATTGTCATCCATTGAGTCAAAACTTTTTATCATCTTACTCATCATGCCCTCAATGTGATTCAAACTCGATGGTGGAATATAAGGACTGCTCTTTTCATTTTTATTGTTCTATCCGTTCTATTATAGTTGTTGTCACGATTATAGTTCCTATCACGAATATAGTTGTTATAGTTCATACCTTGATTTTCATAACCTTGGCACCACTTGTCCTAAATGGATGCATGTGTGTTAGTCTGAAAAACCCCTGTTAGATCATTTCCAAGGTTTGCATCTTCCTCATAGACATATACATCAGCCGTTGGTGCTCAAGTCAGATAGTTTACTGCATTTACTTTCTTACCATTTCCACTCACATGTTCAATACTAATCCAACCTTTTCCCTCAATTGTGCCATCTCTTCTCAATTATCATCATTGGACTTATTTTGAGAAGCTTGTACCGAAAAAGTGCTCTTTGTAGTAGTTGATATTCTAGTGCTCCATGCCTTATTATTCTTGGAGATATTTTCAAGTTTCTCAGTAATCTCCTGAAACATATTAGCCTCGTAAGATACTCAAGCAATTGTACTCAACACAGCTTTTGCATTTTTATCCAACCCTCTGTAAACTTACTCCTTTAGCGACTCATCATTAATGCGGTGGTTCGGTACACTTCTCATGAACCATATAAAGTATTCCCAAGAATCACTAACTGACCCCCCATGTAGAGCAACGAAGTTGTTGAGTTCATTTTTGAGCTTCAACTTCTTTGACAAAAGGAAGTATTTTTCCAAGAACACTTTATGCAGCTCTGTCCATGTGGAAATTGAGTTATACGGGAGTTCAGATAGCCACATAATAGCATCACCTATCAATTATAGTGGGAACACATAACCCGATCACATCCATGTCTGTCTAGCCTCTTCACACAACACTTAACACACACTAATGACTTAACTCACAGGAGAATATGGGTCCTCATATGGCAAACCATGGAATAACTCTCTGGATTTAAGAATTTACTTCAAATTGTTGGTAACCACAAACGTAAGTCCATGTGGTATTGGGAGATCAACTATGGCCCCTAATGATCTCACAACATTATGATCAACCCTTAAATTATCATGCACATTGGGTGCTTGCTGATTTTGCAGTCTTTCAGCATTGTCAAAGATAGGGTTATCCTTGATGTTACTCCCACTACTCCTGAAGATTAGACTCCAGCAACATTTCTCTGACCCGCTCTGATTAGATCATCGTTAAGTCCCAGATTTTAACCACTTTTGGCAATTCTTCATAGAGGTCTTCTTAATTCAAGATTGTAGAAGGTCACGGGATTGCCTTGACTCCATGTACTTGGCATACACTGGAAATAAGACCTTTAGAAAACAAAAACAAAATAAACACAAATCATGAAATAATTGACTAAAGATCAATAACAAAATAAGTGTAATCTAAAAGTCTTATTCTCGGTCATGACGCCAAAAATTTGATATGCCGAAATTAGACCTTTTTTAAAGAATTATAAGCAGGAAATATCAAATAAAGAACCTAACAGAGGTTAGGGTTGATCCCATGAGAAATATGGTCTTAGGCCAATTTACTATTAATTTTATTTTTCGTCAGAATACTTCCTTAAAAGGGAGGTTTCGTAGCATTAAGTAATGATTGATTTATTTGTAATAACAAGTAACCAAGTAACAGGATTTGCAGATTGTAATATCAATATGAGATGAAATAAGGTCATAAGTGTTTCCCACAAGTTCGTAACGCAATAAACCTAATAATATTAATTATTTCTAGTGTTTAACATGAAAAGTTGGTAACTTAGGTATCTCTTAAGTGATTTGTCGTCCAAGTAGGGAGTCTCAGCACGGAACTTGATTAGTCTACGGATGTATGCTTTACTAACCCTTACCCTTTACACCAGAATAGTTCTCACATATTTGGGTTAGGCAATAAGATAGCAGATTATCAAGGCTAAATCTCTATTGTGTAATCTCTTTCTCATTTATTACTTCTTTTGTCGAGGACAGTAAGATTAAGGTGAGTTCTAAAGTTTCGCACCGTTAAAATCATTCAAAATGAGGAGATCACAATATATGAATAAATATTATTCTAGAATTATTTCTTTATTAGTTTTACATTGCTAATTACTTATGTTTCTCACAACCCTAGTTGTGGATTCAACTACTCATGTTTGGTTGATCACAATTAATAATAGGGTTAATTGAATAAATCATGACATACAATTAAATTACATGAAATCTGAAATCTTGAATTGATGAAGAAAAATCAATCTTATTTACAAACATTTCAAGAATCAATTCAACAAATTATTTGCAAGGAAATTCTCCAAGCCAAAATTATGTACCTCAAAGCATCAAATAACCCAAAAATGAAACAATAAAACTAATATTTATAGACATCAAATCCTAAACATAGTAGGAAAAGGAAATCTAAGGAAAATTTTCTTGGCTAGAGGTTTGTACCTACGATTCGTAGGTGTTCCTACGGATTGCAGGTACCTTCAGTCAGTTAGGAATTAGTCCATCAGGAGAAAAATTTCTACAGGCATGATCTACGGCTCGCAGATATTTTTACGGCATGTCATATTCAAGCGTCATTCAAGTACTGGAGTTCAACCTCTCTAAACTTTTTTTATGACTCACTATGTAAGGCTCGTAGTAGTAACTATGACTCGTCATTCATCTTCCATCATTTTGTACTTTGCTTCAATTTTAGCACTTCAACGTACGACTCACACCTACAGCTTGTAGAAGAGTTGACGGCTCCTAGGTTAAGTCGTTATCCAACAAAAATTATAGTTGCCGCAACATTTCAGTCCCAACTCTTCCAAGACTATTTCCTACAAAAATCCAAGAAAAATACAATCACATTTACTAGCAGAATCTTAAGACACACGCAATACCCTATTTTTAAAGAATTAAAAGTACCGTAATTCTATGGTACATTAGAACACATGCAAACCGATCACATTTTTTTCTAAGTCTAGCCTCCTCACACTACTCTTACCCGTTGATGACTTTACTTATAAGAGCATATCGGTCTTCATATGGCAAGCCATGGTTTAACCCCCTAGATGTAAGAATTTACATCCGACTACTAGTAGCCACAAACTTATGTCCAGGTGGTAGTGGAGGAATAACTATGGAACCCGTTAATGCCACAACATTATGATCAACCCTGAAATAATCACACACATCAGGTGCTTGTTGATCTTACACTCTTGCAGGATTGTTTTGGTCATTTCATTGTACCTCAACCTCTCCTGGAAGTTGAAGCCCAAACACGTCCTCATGACCCTCTCTGATTAGATCATTCAGTCCTAGATTCTAACCTCTTCCGGCCATTCTTCGCATATTTCATCTTAATTTAGGATCTTAAGGGGTCAGGGTATATCCTTGACTCATTGTACTTGGCATCAGAGAAAATGAGACCTAGAGAAAACACAAGAAATAAAATATAAATCAGGAAATAATTGACTAAAATGCAATAAAAAAAATTAGTCTAATCTAAAGGCTTTATTC
Source organism: Solanum bulbocastanum (assembly GCA_037074985.1). Taxonomy (NCBI): domain Eukaryota; kingdom Viridiplantae; phylum Streptophyta; class Magnoliopsida; order Solanales; family Solanaceae; genus Solanum; species Solanum bulbocastanum. Next base: position 16,267,753 of record CM073599.1, read on the forward strand.
CCTAGCAGTGGTGGTAAAATTTGATCCACCCAAATTACAACTTCCTAAAGTTGTATAAGTAGTTGTTGTCAAATAAAGAACCTAACAAAGGTTAGGATCGATACCACAAGGAACAATGTCTAGACTTAGGCTAATTTACTTATTGATTGTACTTTTAGTCAAATTATCTTCGTACAAAGGGGGGTTTGGTAACACAAAATACTGATTGATCGAATCTAGTTACAAGTAACCAAGTCACCACTTTTAATGTTTTGTTAAACTAATAAAAGAAAAAATATGTTGTATGTATGCCCCACAAGTTTGTAATGCAATAAACCTTAAAATAGAAACCCTTATCTAGTGTTGAACATGCAAAGTTAGTAAGAGTTATCTCCTAAGTGATTGATCATCTAAATAGGGAATTTCACCACACAACTTGGTCGGTCTATGAGATTTATACTTAACTAACCCTTACACTTGACCCCAGATTAGCACTCGCATCCTTAGGTTTGGCTATTATATAGCACATTAGCAACGCTAAATTTTCATTGTTTTATTTCATTTCCCATTCATTACTTTCTTGGTTTGGCAAGTAGGAATAAGGTGATTCTTAACCTTCCACACCATTAAAAAGCATTCAAAACAAAAAGATCAACAATATATGTATAAAAACTATTCAAAAATTACTTAATTGTTAGGTCTATGCTTTTAATTACTCATGGTTCCCACAACCCTAGTTGCAGATTTACCTACTCATACTTAGATGATCAGAATTCATAATATTTTTGGTAAAATAAATATTGAACTTACAATTAGAGTGGTTGAATTCCAGAATCTTGAATTGAGGAACAAAATCTATATTGGAAGCAAGAGCTTCTAGAATTAAATGGAGAAAAAAGTATTCACAAATTAATTCTCAAAGCCAAAATACAATTATAAAATTTTCTAACAAACCAAATATTAAGATGTGCATGTGTTCTACCATGGCAAGTAGAATCTCCTTCTTTTATTATTAGGGATATACCAGATTTCATATGTAGCTCTCATGGTTTGATTGTCAGTTAAAGCTAATATCCCACAAAATAAATATGTTTCTTCAATACTTTCTTATGTCTCTTATTCCAAATAGATTGACCATATCTAATGATTTATATGTTGTTTTTTCTAAAACCTTTTAAATGTTTTAATATTAGTCCTGCATTACATGTTTTAAGCTAATCATGTTACCATGTCTATTTTATGCATATTGCTTCATACTAGTACATTCAATGTACTAGTGCATACTTTTACATATATCGTCTCATAAATATTGGCTCCGACGCTCCCACTTCTCAAACTCGTGGCTAGTTGATCATTCTATCAGATAATAGACTTGGTGAGTCCTCAAATTTCGAGGACCAAGACACTTTTACTTGCTTTATTTCTTTTGTTTTGGATGATATAAGTGGTGTATTCATTACTTTCCAACAACTTCATTGTGTTAGATGGCTTGTTAAGATTATAGTAGACTTCCCCTTTGTCAAATTCTTTTATTGTATAAGATTGCTACTTTTGAAATTTTTATTTCTTTTATCATGTATGATGTATGCTAAGTGACTTGTGTAGGGTCTTCCGGGGTTCTATACGCCATGTTACACCTAGGGTATACTTTGGATCATGACACTCAGAATGTTGACTTAAGTCAAACATAGGCCCTAACTTGAAAGTTAAAATACGTAATCACACAACTTGTAGTGAAAGTACTGAGAGTCGTGCTGACCATGAAACCAGCTAAAATTACCCTTCTAGAGATAATGGAATTGTTAAAATTGGATTTTGAGGCCATCATTTTGAACTTTTGATAAAAAATAACTGTTCAAAAGCTCGAAAACACTAAGATTCACATAAGAACCAAACAAACAACAAGGTGACAAAACTGTGAATCCCAAAAAGTTATAAATGACTTGGGGTCACTATATTAATGTTCTTCATGATGAATATGAGGCATAAACACATAATTGACCTAGTGGTCATTACATGGAATCATTCAAAGGCCCTATGGAAGGTTATGTTTTCTGTTTTTAGACATGGCTTAGAGAATATATATATATATATATATATATATATATATATATATATATATATATATATATATATATATATATATATATATATATATATATATATATATTAGTTTAAAAGAATGAACTCCTAACTTGAATGTTAAATTACTCTAATATTCCTAACTTAGGAAATGACTTTTTTGATAAATTGTGACTTTTTCGATAATTTGTAACTTTTTCCAAAGTGTTGTGACTTTTTGATGAGTTGTGACTTTTTCAATAAGATTTGACTTTTCCAAAGGGTTATGACTTCTAAGAAAGCTCATGACCTATTCAGATAAGACACTAGGGGTGGCAAGCGAGTGGATTGGATCATATTTGGATGGATTGAATATGGATTGAGTTAAAATGGATTGGATCATAATTCACCTATATAAAATATGGGTAAGTATGGATTTGATCAAATATGGTTTGGGTAAAATGGTTGTAACCCACTTTAATCTTTTAAAGCCACAAATATTAAATCAAAGCTAAGTTGTTATAAAAATCCCCTACCATCCCACCCCACACCACCATTATACCCCACACCACCACCTCCCGCACCACCAAAAAAAATTTAAAAGACTTTTTTTTTTTTTAAAAAAAAGTTGAAATTATTTTCTTGAAAGACAAACTTGCAACCCCTTTCCCCACCGCCCACCCCCAAGAAAAAATTTCTAAAACATTATTTTTCGGAAAGATAAAAATTTAATATTTTTGAAATATTTATTTTTGCCAAACCTAATCCCCCCCCCCCCCCCCCCGCGCCCACACCTATCCCGCCACCACCCCACACCACCAACACCACCTACAAGAAAAAACTAAAAAGACTTTTTGTGAAAAAAAAAATTGACCCCTACATCCCCACCCATCAATCCCACCTGCCCCCACCCAAAATTTTTTTTTTCGGAAAAATAAAAAATTTTAAATATTTTTCAAAAAAGTAAAAATTTCTACCCCCCCCCCCCTCCGTAGGACACCTCTCACCCACACCCAAAAAAGTTTTATACAAAATTCTAATTTTCCCCCCACCCCCACTACACCCCACCCCCAATTGTTTATATTTTATTTTCAAAAATAAATAGTGCAATTAGGGATTTTTATGATAAGAGAGTGATATATTGTTATATATGGATTCTCATGTTTACCCATTTTGTTCATATTTGTATGAGCTTAGATAAGTTGAAGTCTATATTTACCCATTCAAGAAAATATGAGTGATCCATTTAATTTAATATAGGAAAAATGGATTCATTTCACTTATTGAGCTCAAATTGCCATCCCTATAAGGCACAAAAAACATTTGTTCATACTACCCTTTGTTGACTCTAAATAGAGGAGCTTCCTCTCATTTTTCAACCATAATTTTTTTAATCTTCTACTTTTCTTCATTTTGCATTTTAAAACTTGTCATGTAATTTATTGTCGTTGAGTGATTTCGAAGTTTAGTAGAATATGAGGTACCGCTATTCTGATGAAGTAAACTGTTGTATCTTATAGGGTATATTTTATAACCTCGAGTACTTGAGGAAAATAAATTTTGATGATATAATAATTATTTTTTTCCTAAATATATATATATATGATTATTTAATGTTCCAATATATGTAGTTAACATGATGTAGTCTCAGTTCAATTGTTTTTGTTCACAATTTCTCTTGTGATGAAGATGTATGTTTCTGAATATCTTTTTCCACAATTATAAACGTCTCAGGAGTGAGAGAATTGTCACAATTTGTTTTTTTTTTATGCTCAAGTCAAAACAATGACTTTATTTATCAATGTTACTTATATGATTTAGATTGTCAGGAAGTTTGCTTCAAAATAGTTATTACTATATAAACATTTCCCTTTTGTTCTTCTTATTTACTATTTCTGTCACTCCCCGAAGCTACCCCCAAGACGCGGACATGCGACCTAGGATCACGAGTGACCCCAAGCTAACCCTATTGGCATAACATAATCATACTATGATAAATGAAATGAGATAATTCTATGTGGAAGCCTAAAACATGAGATAAATTGAAATGAAAGGATGGGGGATACCCACATACTATCTGAATAAACAATCTGAGAAGATTTTAAAAACAACTGAAGATGAAACTCAAAACTAAAGATGGAACTATCTATGCTTGAAATAAACCTCTAATTGACTAGAAGTGCTGGGACATGCCCCAGCTAAGTCTAGAAAAACTGAAACTAAAGAATAAAATCAAAAGAAACATGTATGACGTCCTCGAGAAATGAGGATTCACCACTGATGCTAGTGAACTGAATGACACTAAACTGAGAATATTGAACATGACCTAACTAAATGCAATAACCAAGTTTATAACATGCTGAGACTGAAATCTGACTGTAATTGATAACATGGTCAATGCAATAGAATCTAACTAAACTGTAAGAGCTATTAATAATCGACGTAAAACCACATGAGCTAAATATGGAGTCTGATGTATACACCCTATCAAGATGACCCAATATACCTTGTAAGAGGTTTAGAGGCATGACTAGCGTGACAACTAAGTATAATTCCCACAGAAGGAACATACCTACGGGGCACGTAGTTATGGGACTATGAGGGTGACTGATCCAAGTCCACTCGGTATTAGGCTACTCTTAATCAATTATGTAATTAACAATTTATGACTGAATTTGTGTAATATTGGATAGCTCAAAATACTGACATGCAAATTGAGAATGCAATATTAATATGTTGATAATGAAACATTCAAAAACTCAGGCATGTATATGTATCTGAAATAACTTACCTAGCATGTGTAAGTCATGAACTAAAAGAACTGTATAGCTAGGGTTCTGAATTAATGAAAGAATCTACACAAAGCGATACTAAATTCATGACAATCCGATTTGGAACATTCTAACAACTAAAATCCAACAATTTCTAACATTCAAGAACCCCTACGTCTAGGTAATTGTTAAGGGAATCAAGATTCTGACTGAAATCTAGGGAACTAATGGGAGAAAGGAACCTACTAGTTTAAATCCCAAGTACTTGGTGACTAATTCCATGGAAATTTTTTTTGATTTCGGGCTGGAACTGATGAAAACCTTGCTGCATTTTGGAACTAGGGCTCGTCGGCTATTTCTCCTTTTTTTCTCTTAGTTTGATCGATTTCTTGGTGAATGATTTGACTAGGGTAAGTTTTAATTAAGTTACTAGGCTAAAACTGACTAAAACCACGTATTTTAGGGATACAACACATAAGGAAAAGACCAAATGACCCCTAACATAAAAGTTGTCTGGGTCACCGATGGACCATGGATGGACCGACGGTCCGTGCTAGTCAACCGTCATTTAACATTTGAGGCTGAAAATCTGTGGTTCGTCCTACGGCCCTGGACAACGAATAGCGGTCTGACCGTCGGTCCGTAGGTCCTTGTATAGGTCGAAACTTAGACAAATTCGCTGAGGAGTTTTGGGACCGAATCTTAAGGCTGGCCCATGACCGTGGACCACGGACAATGGCATGACCTATGATCCGTAGGCCCTGGCGTGGCCTAACCCTTAGCTAATTTTATGGGGGGTTTCTGGGATGAGGGTTGTAGATTGTTAACCTCGGACCACTAGGACGGATCGTGGGTCACCTTACGGTCTATAGGTGGCAACCGTAGGTTGCACCTGCAACTTCTGAAAAGCTTGCATTTTTGTTTTCTAGGATACGGGGTGTTACATTATTTCCCCCTTGGGAAAATTCGTCCACAAATGAAGACTAAACTAGCTCAAGATGGATGGAAAGAGTTCCAAACCCTACCACCAAACATTGGAAACTTATTTCTGATTCAACTAAATTCAAAGAACATGCAAATACACTGAAAATGCAAGTACAAACTGAATGGACATCATATTAAGACAAAATTTATGCAAGAGTAAACTGAGAGACTAGAAAGGAAACTATGATCTCAAGCTGAAATGGAATCTAAAGGAAAGAGATGAGGATACTTGGCCTTTATGGTTGCTTCTCCTTCCCAAGTAGCTCCCTCTATAGACTAACTCCTCTTAGGTTGTCAAATCTAATCACCCCCTTCCTAGGTGATATGTTCAGGATAGCCTAATCATCTATCTCAAACTCTAAGTTCCTTCTCTCTACATCTGCATAGGACTTCTGTCTTAAGTCTATTTCTGATGAGCTAAACTTTTTCCCATAGTTTCATAGCCAGAATTTGGCCCAATCAAGGCTGCTTCACCTAGTCATCCACCTTAGGAACACATAAGCGGCCATATCCCCCTTGGGAGAAAACTTCCACTTTCTCCTAATGAACTCCACCCTTTAGTTGAAGCAATATTGGATCACTGTCTTGCTTTTCCTTAACCTCCGCTACCAATGAAGATTCTGATCCATTCTGAATTATCACATCATCTCCTGATATGTTTATAAGGCAAACTCCTAAGCGAGCAAGCCTGTGAATATATTTTGCTAGTTCTTTCCTTTCTTCCTCAACATGTGCTACACTACCCATAGATAGTCTGCTAAGAATGTCAGCTGCTACATTGGCCTTGCCAGGATGGTAAAAAACATACATATCATAGTCTTTGAGGAACTCAAGCCATCTCCTCTGGAGAAGATTCAACTATTTCTGGGTGAACACATATTGAAGGCGCTTATGGTCTGTGAACGCATCTACATGAACACCATATAAGTAATGTCTTCAAATCTTAAGGGAAAATACTACGATTGCAATATCGAGGTCATGAGTCGAATAGTTCTTATCATGCACCTTAAGCTATCTAGAAGCATATTTTATAACCTTACCTCACTGCATCAACACACAACCTGGGAAAAATCTAGATGCATCACAATAGATCACATAACCGTCTGAACGCTCGGTAGAGTCAAAACAGGAGTTGTAGTCAACCTAGTTTTTAGTTCTGAGAAGCTCTTCTCACAATCATCTGACCACTAGAACTTAACCTTTTTCTGCGTCAACTTAGTCAATGGAGAAGATATGGATGAAAATCCTTCCACAAACTTTTTGTAATAACCTGCTAAACTTAAGAAACTTCTAGTATTTGTAGGAGATGTAGATCTTTCCCATTGTTTCACTTCTTCTATTTTCTGAGAATCCACTCAGATCCTTTGGCTAGATACTATATGACCAAGGAAAGCAACAAATTGCAACAAAAACTCACATTTGCTAAACTTAGTGAATAACTGGAAGTCTTTGAGAGTTTGCAAGACAACTCTCAAATGAGTCGCAAGTTCTTCCTCATTCCTAGAATAAATGAGGATATTATCAATAAAGAGGATAACGAACAAGTCCAAATACTACTTGAACACCGTGTTCATCAAATCCATGAAAGATGCAGGAGCATTGGTTAGTCCAAATGACATAACTATAAATTCATAATGACCATACCAAGTTCTGAAGATTATTTTTGGGATGTCACTATCTTTGACTCTGGGCTGATGATAATCGAATCTAAGGTCTATCTTTAAAAAATAACTAGCACTTTGAAGTTGGTCAAATAAGTCATCAATTTTGGGGATAGGATACTCATTCTTGATTGTGACCTTCTTCAACTACCAATAGTCAATGCACATTTTGAGAGAACCGTCTTTTTTTTTCACAAACAACACTGGTGCACCCCATGGGAAAATACTGGGTCTGATGAAGCCCTTAGCTAGAAGTCTTTCAACTGCTCTTTCAATTCCTTAAGCTTAGCTAGAGCCATTCTTTAAGAAGGAATAGGAATAGGCTAGGTATCTGGAAGGAGATTAATTCCAAAGTTGATTTCCCTTTCGGGAGGAACTCCAGGAAGATCTTCTGGAAACACTTTTGGGAATTCATTAACTACCAAAACTAACTCAAGATTTGGGGTTTTGGATCTTGATTCCTTAACCCAAACTAGATGATAAAGATAGCCCCTGGAAATCATCTTTCTGGCCTTAAGGCAAGATATGAATCACCCATAGCACTGAGCTACTACCCTTCCATTCTAAGATTAGCTCGTCTAGAAACTGGAAAATAAACGATCCTAGTTCTACAATCGACTGAGGCATAACAGGAATGTAACCAATCCATGCCTAAAATGACATCAAAGTCTACCATTTCTAACTCTACAAAATCTGCTGAGGTGACTTTCTGAGAGATTGTGACAGGGCAATTTTTATATACCCGTCTAGCTATAAGTGGTCACTAGCTGGAGTAGTGATTGAGAAGGGTTTTAAGAAAGTTTCTGGACTAACAATGAAGTTTACTACTATATGAGGAGTTACAAAAGACTAAGTAGCCCTTGTTGTCTTTCCACTGAGTGAACCATATATGAGCCACATCCTTAAGCTGATAGGATGCCAATTCCACCCTATCATTACTAGTCCCTTGCATCACTTCAACGATTTTCTTAACCTCATCAATGAAATTATATAGGTCCTTACCAACTTGTGACCCTAAAAACTCAGGAGGATTCATCCTAACGAAATCTCAAACTCTAGCTACCAATGATCCATCATTTATATTAGTAGGAATTGGAACTTGCTGATTGTTCTAGTTGGTCATACTCTTAGCCAATAGATGGATGACATTTTAGAACTCTGCATTCGAAACTTCTTGATCTGGGATTGGAGGAGTTGCGTTAGCGTTGCGTGCATTCACATTCCTTCTATAAGCTCTATAAGGAGACATAATCTGAAAGTGCATAACGATGAGTCAAAATAAGGAATTAGATCATACCTTACGCACAATAAGAGTAACAAGAAATTGAAGTTTCCTAAAATAATTCGTAGCCTCCCTCTCATTAGATGTGGTGAACTTCACACCCATGAAAAGGAATCTACTTAGTTTTGCTTTTCAGACATCCTAGGACTCTTAAACCTAGTGCTCTAATACCAAGTTTGTCACGCCTCGAAGCTACCCCCAGGATGCAGAAACGGGACCTAGGATCATGAGTGACCCCAAGCAAACCCTACTGGCATAACATAAGCATACTATGATAACTGAAATGAGATAATACTATGCAGAAGCTTAAAACATGAGATAAACTTAAATGAAAGTATGTGGGATACCCATATACTATCTAAATAAACAATCTCAGAAGATTTCAATATCTACTGAAGATGAAACTCAAAACTAAATCTAGAACTATCTATGTCTGAAATAAGCCTATAACTGACTAGATGTGCTAGGACATGCCCCAGCTAAGTCTAGCAAAACTGAAACTAAAGATTAAAATTAAAAGAGACATGTTTGACGTCCTCGAGAAATGAAGACTTACCACTGATGCTGCTGAACTGGAGATCGTGAATCGATCTATGCATGATCTGGAAGCAGAGGACCTGAACGTACATCACGAGAATATGTAGCACAAAGTATGCGTTAGTACTTGAAAGATATTGAGCATGCAGGATAGAGTAAAGCTTAACAATAATCATAATTGAACCAAAGCATAAATATGAGCAATGATAAGAGATAAGAATGATAACAAACATAGAATATTGAACATGAATAACTGAATACAATGACCAAGTTTATAACATGTTAAGACTGAAATCTGACTGTAACTGATAACATGGTCAATGCAATAGAATCAGACTAAACTGTGGGAGCTACTAATAACCGATATAAAACCACATGAGCTAAATGTGGAGTCCGATGTAAACGCCCCATTGAGAGGACCCAATATACCCTTCCAGAGGTATAGAGGCATGACTGGTGTGATTGCTAAGTATAATGCCCACAGAGGGGACTTATCTACAGGGCACGTAGTTATGGGACTATAAGGGTGATTAACCCTAGTCCACTCGGTATTAAGCTACTCCAAATTGACTATGTAATTCACAATTTATGATTGAATTTCTATAATACTGGATAGCATAAAATACTGACATGCAAACTGAGAATGCAACATTAGTATGCTGATAAAGAAACATTCGAGAACTGAGGTATGTATATGTATCTGAAATAACTGACCTAGCATGTGTAATTCATGAACTAAAAGAAATACATAGATAGGGTTCTGAATTTATGAAAGAATCTACACAAAGAGATATTAACTTCATGACAATCTGATTTGGATCATTCTAACATATAAAATCCAACAATTCCTAACATTCAAGAAACCCTATGTCTAGGTAAATATTAAGGGAATCAATAATCTGACTGAAATCTAAGGACCTAATGGATGAAAGGAACCCACTAGTAAAATCTCACATACATGGTGAGGAATTTCATGGAGAAATCTTTCGATTTCGGGATGGAAGTGATGAAAACCTTGCTGCATTTTGGAACTAGAGATGGTCATCTATTTATCCTCTTTTTCTCTAGTTTGATCCATTTCTTGGTGAATGATTTGACTAGGGTAAGTTCTAATTAAGTTACTAGGATAAAACTAACCAAAACCACGTAGTTTCGAGGTTAAAAAACGTAGTTTAAGGGTCCAACGCATAAGGAAAAGACCAAACGACCCTTGACTTAAAAGCTATAGAGGTCACCGATGGACTTGACAGAAGGACTATGGATGGACCGACGGTTCGTGTTCGTCAACCCATCGTTTGACATTTGAGGCTGAAAATCTGGGGTTCTACCTACGGCCCTAGCCCACGACCGTGTTCTGACCTACGGTTCATAGGTCCTGGCATGGGTCTACACTTAGACATATTTACTTAGGAGTTCTAGGACTGAAGCTCGTGGCTGACCCACGGCCCTGGACCATGGACTTTGCCTTGATCTACGGTCCATAGGTCATGGCATGGCCTAACCCTTAGCTAATTTTCTAAGGGTTTCTGGGAGGAGAGTTATAGATGGTGAACCACGGACCACCAGGACCGACCGTGGGTCACCCTACGACCCATAGGTGGCAACCATAGGTTGCACTTGCAACTTCTGAAAAGTCTGCATTTTTGTTTTCTAGGATACGGGGTTTTACAATTTCTTAATATTTCAGTATTTTAGACGAAGAAATGTTAATATGACTTGTTATAACTCTAGTTGATGTTTGTATTAGTTTGACTTTTATTATTTATTTGATACCTAATTTGAATGAAAAAAATATTTTCATTAATGAAAATCTATCTGTATGTGTATATGTATATATATATTTATTGGTAGGTATTTGTATTTAAATTAAAGTATTATATATGACGAATGTATTATCTAGTTAACAAGATCTTCTAACTTCAAAATACATTATTTTAAAATATTCCGAGTTTGTTTTTTAAAAAAAGCAACTCACAACAATTGTGAAAATATGTGGATATATATATATATATATATATATTGTAACATTAATTAAAAGTCCTATTTATTTATCTAAGTATAAAATTTATTAGAAATTTAGCTATTGCACATTAGTTCTTTAGTTATAACATAATAAATTCTATTAGTTATTACTGATTATTGCAAATGTTATACACACTATTTACTGAATTCTCATAGTCATTGCATTAATTATTTTTATGTTTCATTCTTCCTTATATTAACTTTTGACCAATAATTTTTCATAATATTTTACCACATCTATATATCTGATAACACAATGTTGTTATTATTCCTTGGATGAATCATGCTTGGTTGAATAAATGGAAAATCGTTTACAAGTATATGAACTATATCTTTGTTGGGTGCAAGGTAAACATGTGATTATATCTATGATTTTAGAAATAAAATATATTCTTTATAAGCTAAAAAAAGTAGTTCTAAAAAATAAAATGAAGTTGTTCTCTTCACATGTTCATATGACATCTAAACAATTTAATGTGGAATACACATGCAAATCAAAGCACGTCTGGTTAGATGATAAGAAAAATACATAACACATATCGTCTATAAGGTAATATTTGTGAGATACGGCTAATTAGATGATTGAACCTCATCAAATTGAAATAAATATATACATTACTGTATTTAACTAATAAAATTTTTCATTGATCATATTTATAGGTTCACGATAATAAGATATATATATATGTGTGTGTGTGTGTGTGTGTGTGTGTGTGTGTGACGATCGACATTGAACATTCACAAAAGAATCTGAAATAGTATTTTGTGCGAAGCTAATTGTTCAAATCTTCGCTTAAATAAGCAATACTACTTACTATAACATATATTTTATGAATTGATAATCACGTGATTAGTACATGTCGAAAAACTAGTGTGTGTGTGTGTGTGTGTGTATATATATAGGTTGTATTGATCATTCAGCAGGGTTTAAGATTAGACTTTAGGCTCGCATGATTCTTAGACTATATTTTTGACCATTTTCGGATTAATTAGCTTAATTTTTAGTCGATAAGCCTTAGTTTTGGTGATCCTTAGCTTTGGTTGTTATTATAGAATCCTTAAAATGCTTCTAATTTGTGTGAAACTTAGAGTTATGTGCATTGAGGTGTTTTGGCTGTTTGTGTACCCTTGTTGTATCTGTCGAGCTTTTGTTGATTAATTTTGTATGTTGTGGGTCCAACACCATTGACTTGGATTAGATAGAGTTCCAAGTTAGTTTATTAGTGTTTTGACGGGTGTTGCCTAACTTGGTGTGTGATGGAATTGATTGTTATTGAGTTGATTGTGTTTTGGTGTGTAATCGAATGTATGATATTTGCATTTGACTTGTTTATTATTAAAAATGAGGTAAAGGTTGTATTTTCTAAACCTAAATGATTTTGGCTACGTTTTCCCAATTATTGATCTCTAAAGGAGTGGATTACTATTTTTAATTGAGGAAAATTGAAATTTTATGGAAATGTACCATTTTGGAGGTTTTATGTCTTAAAGATGAAAAAATATATTAAAACTTGTTGATTTCATGTTTAAGGTTTGTATTTTGGGTAAAAATTTGGTTTTATATGGTTTTGGATAAAATGGAAATATATTTTGTTATTGATAAGTTAGAGAAGGTGCTCCAAGATACCCATTGAATGATTTCTGGGTTGTATTTCTATTGCACGTCATCTTTTGACAAGTCTAAGGTCTCATTCCAAGTGGCTTGAGGTTTCTTCCAAGCTTCTACTTTTATGCATTAATCACCTGGCATTGTATCATCTCATTTCGATCGGTATAGTTGTGATTGTCTTGTATTTGGGTGTTTCCTATTTGTATTATCTTAATCCTTGTTCTTGATAGTTGATTATCACTCCTAAACATCTTAAAATTGTAATGTTAGTACTTTTGTGCTTCTTATTTATATATATCACCTTTCCGGGCACAGTCGGCCTATGATGCTTACTGAATACCCCATATATTAGTACTCATACAATATGATTTAGAACAACTTGGAGAGGATATAATGATTATATTATGTAAGCTTGAGATAATATTTCCACTTGCTTTTTTTGATGTAATGGCACATTTGTCTATATATTAACCGCAAGATGCTATGTATGGGCGACCAATACAACATCGTCGGATGTACAAAATTGAGAGGTTTCTGTGCAAGATTAAACGGTATGTGTGAAAAAAGGCACGACCAGAAAGTTTGATTGCAGAAGGCGGGAAAAATTATTGATGAATATTTGACATTTTTCTCTATGTATCTTACTTACATTGAGAAGACATTTAACCATGATAATGGAAATGCTGATGGATCTAGTAAGAAAAATGAACATGTTCTAGACATATTTTCTGAGATTGTTAGACCATTTAAAGGAGCTTATCATGTAATATCAAAAAAAGATTTTGACATGGCTCGACGGTATGTGTTAAATAATTGTGAAGAAGTTGAACATTTTATAAAGTAAGTTAATTTTATTTATTTATATTGGTATTTTGTTATTTTAAATCACGTCTAAATAGTTTATCGTTTCATATGAAGAGAACATAAAGAGGAGATGATAAAGCAAGGTGTTGGGAATGTAACATAGAAACATAGAGAACATTTTCCTCTATGGTTCAAAAGGAAAGTAAGTGATTTTTTTATTTGATAACTATTTCTGTGTTTAAATTTAAGCTATTTTTTCATTACTAATTGAATGCAGTATTTTTTCATTGTAGATTATGCAATTGTATACTAAGGGTAAATCAATACTAGTTATGAAATTATATTTGTTGGCAATGGAACCTAAATTGTGTGGATGGAAATGTCTTGGTTGTATTTTTAATGGTGTTAGGTAGCATACTCAAATTCATGATGAATTATGTAAATGTCAAAATAGTGGCGCAGTTGTTGAAGGCTATCATGCAAATGAGGTGATTGATTTTTATGGTACAATAACTGATATCATTGAGTTAGAGTATGTTGATGTCAATCAAGTTGTCCTATTTAAATGCAAGTGGTTTGATCTTCATAAGAATATAGGGATGCAATAGATAAGAATTTCACTAGTGTTAATGTAAAGAGATTTTGGTATGAAGACGATTATTTTGTACTAGCTACACATCTGAAGTAGGTATTTTTAATTAATGATCCAAAATTGGGGGGAAATAGGTGAATTGTGCAAATATTTCAAGATAGACATATATATGAAGTGCCAGAGATGCAAAATTATGAGGTGGAAAGTGATGAATCGTGTACTACTAATGATGATGTGTATCAAGATGTTTCAGTTGAATGTATTCTGATTGACAATGATATTGAGGATGTATCAAGTCAATTACACAGAGATGATGTTAATTTGACTATCTTAGATTCAAGTATAGTCAAGATGGAGGTTTAGAAAATACATGAAGTTGAATATAATACAAAAGATTCAGACCAAGAGGATGAAACTATGGTAGAATACATAAGTGATCATGAGACAAATGAAGGTACTAAAAGTACTAACAAAGATGAAGATAATGAGACAGATTATGACGACGATGATGATTTGATGATGTTACCTTATATTGTAAGGATTCGTCTTCCATTAACTATGACAAGTGCAACTATATTTCTTCTCATGTATGTATTCTCCTTGCTCACTATTGGAGGGGAAGGAAACATTTCCTATCTGATAATTCTTGACGTAGCCAACTCCTGAATATGGGATCCGCATGCCAAATATTTATTACTACTATTTACTATGTGCCGACTTGTGATACATTGATATAATACCAAATTTGGTACTTCATATATATGTGTATGGTTATAAATCATAAAATTTAAAATAAGATAAAAAATTTAAGATTGAATAATTTTGATACACGTGTTTTAGTTGTTTTTTCTAAGACTAAATAAGAGTTACATACCACTAGAAGTCTTATGTTTCTTTGTCTCGAACATTAGGACAACAAAAGGTTGTGCTCAGATAAATTATTAAAAAACATTTTAATTGTCATGACTCAGGAGTACCACCTAGATGTGACATGGCGTACAAGACTCTAAAAAGCCTCATACAAGCCTCATAGCATATCATGACATAAGATAATAGAAAATGGTGTGGAATTTAAACTTTTCTTTTACAATCGAAGTCTTTCATAAACATAAGTGGAAGTCTATAATTTATCTCAAACCATCTACAACCATTAAAACTAAAACTTTGGGACACAGCCCATACAAACGCTCTCAACATAAAAAAAATTGAAATGTAAAGGGCATGGTAGTCAAGCCCTTGAATACTATGAGGACTTACCAAACCTCTTCTTCTTGATCTACTATGATCCTTGCCACGAGAAAGAAAGCCGATATGACCAAACCTTACACTTCGTGAAAAATGTAGAAGAAATATAGGTTAGTACAAATATTGCACTAAGTATGATAGCCATGCATAAAACCTTTTAAAACATGCTAAAAGGGACATTTTAGTTGAAAAACATGCATTTACCAAGTTTGAGAATCATTATGCACTTTTAGTGTAAAACACAAGTCACAAGCATGTGCATCATATAAATGTGCATCATATAAATTATTATAACATAATAGAACCATCTCTTAGGTAACCCTAAGTTATTGATGTTTGCGTAATCAAGACACAACTTCCAATGCAAGTGTCTACGGTCGTACAATAGTAAAGTAACCAAACCAAGGGTTCTATACCAAGGGAGCAGTTTCTGAAAATTAGTGATTAAGCGCGAAAGTGCTAAAGCTATCCGTAGATAAAGAATTTATCGAATGAAGACATGAAACATTAAAGGGTTTGACACGAGTGTCAGTTATCAATAGGGGGTTTGCAAACAAGTAAAGAGCAAAATTAGCAAAAATAAGGCGAGATACAAATATGGAGTTGGGATTCTTGGGATGTGATAGGAATACGGAAAAAACAAAACTATTGGGTACATGCTTTTGAAAATAAATCTATTGAATATTTGTGACTAGGCTAGACTATAGTGGGGGTAAATTCTCTCTTGACCAACTTACCCCTAAGCAAATGGGTTCCTCTCGAA
This sequence comes from Solanum bulbocastanum, assembly GCA_037074985.1. Lineage (NCBI taxonomy): Eukaryota > Viridiplantae > Streptophyta > Magnoliopsida > Solanales > Solanaceae > Solanum > Solanum bulbocastanum. The sequence goes on from CM073599.1 coordinate 16,284,063, forward strand.
CACCCACATGCTATATGAAGAACAACCTCCACCTTAGCCCACTTACTTTATCGAGCTGAGTGTGCGGGAGAAGGACTAGGGTTCACTCTCTTGAGCTAAACCTCATGTTGACCCAATCCCACCGGCCATCAATTTAGTAGTCTTAGTTTTACGACGTCTCTCTCGAGCAAGCCCAAAACACAAAGGTGAAATCGTATTTGCAACTATAATTTCAGTAAGTTCCACTACAACTACTAAATGAAATCACATCTAAACAACAAATAAATCATCAACAAGCAAGATCGAACAGATAATCTAACCCATATTCACAAAATCACACCCCAAGAATTAGGGTTTTAGCTACACATGCAAAAGAGGTAAAAATGTATACCAATATCAGTTTTCATCAATGGGTATGCAAAATTAAGTCTTAAAACAATTCAAAAGTGAAGAATCCACAAGACCCAAGTCCAAAATCTTGGAGTTGAAACCCTTTGAATCTTCAAGTTCTTCAAAACTCTCTCCAAGTTTTTAGAGAGAATATTCTAAGTCTGATATTAAAACTTAATAATTAAACTTGATAATAATAGTTTCTGCTCTTCTAAGCTACAAAACTTCATCTAGTATTTATAGTTTTCAGGAAATGTTCTATGAAGGATCACTTGACGAAGTTAGTCGAGATTGCTGATCAACTCGGCGATCCGCTGTTCGGTCTAGTTCATAGTTGTCTTGCGTTAGCCTTCAGCATCATTGTGTTTGGATCATTGGGCGACATAGTATAGCTTCATGGAATTGCTCGGTGATACGCCGAGTGCTCCCTTTCACTGATGATTTGATGTTTTCCTTTAGGGCTCAGCACACTGGAACAAAAGGTGAGGATAGGACCTTTTGGCGACTCGCTGAATGGGTTCGGCTATTCTCAGATCTTCATTTCTTCGTTCTTTCAACTGCCTTTGTTCCTTTTTTTCTAAGTAGTGTCCATGCTTTCCTTCAAACTCCAAATACCTGAAACTTAAGGGTTTTCATCAGATATTGAGATAAAATATGCATTTGAGGACACTAATTCTATCAAAATATAGCCCTAAATGAGTCCAATTTATGGACTCACCAACACCCCCAATTTAAAATTTTGCTTGTCCTCAAGAAAACTCAAGTTCACCCATTCTAAAAGGGTGTCTCAAATAGTGCTATAGAAGACTCAATCATGAATGCACACAACAAGACTCAATTTACCTATGCAAAGATGAAAGAATCTCATGCTCACAATACTTGCTTCAAATGAAAGTTAAGCTCAACCAAAGTGTTCAATTGCCCTCACACAAGGAATGATTCCATATTCACACAATGGTTCATAGTTTAAAGCTTCGAAATCAGATGTAACACTCACCCTCACAAAGAAGAACACAATGCATAATTTCACCCATAGGTTTGCCAGTATTTTTCAATCAACATTTGTTTCAGCTCACTCAAGATCAAAAAGGTGTTTTCAAGGCTTGTAATGGGGTTGAGTGCAAAGGTATGGTCATTTAGGCTTAGTGGCTTTCATCCTCATGAAATGTGGTGCTCACAACACTTCCTTTCATTTTCCTTCATCATTATGTTTCGTGCTCATAAGTCATCCTTTTATTCACTTTCCATGGATTGTTTGGGAACCCCATTTCTTTTGTACTTTATTCCACAACTTTATTTTTCATTCTTTTTCTTTTTCTTTCTCTTTTCTCTTTTTTTTTTTATATGGAAGGGTTCCATTTTATCAAAACCATGGATAAGAGGAGACTTTCCTTGCACTTCTTGACTTGCCCTTATCTTTTCACCACGCCCCCAACTTAGGCTTTTGGCCTAAGTTAGCTATTCAGCGAACCACAACTTCATGAGGATTATGGGTAATGGATAAAGAAAGGTTATGATTTCATCAAGTTTATTCCAAAGAAAGGTAAGGATCAATGGGTGTTCAAAAGTGGTTCACACTCTCACAAGGTAGGTCACAAAAGAAGTATATGTCAAATTGGCTCACACTCTTTAAAGTGGCCTAATATCATATCAAGAGATAGCCTTACTTAGTCAATCGGACCAATGGACAAAATTCTAGGATCTATCATGCATGGTTCAAAGTAAGCGCATCATACTAGGCATTGACACTATCGGTCAAACAAGACTCCACACTTTCGCTAGTGTGCAATGATCATTACAAGAGACTCAATTTGATACTAGGCTAGTCATAACGAGATGCAAAGAGTTCACATATTGTCTATGCAACTTTATTTGGCCTTATCGTAGTCGTGCATTCATGTTTGTTAGATTGAGAGCACTATTCAAGTCATCGATATTGATCGGAACTGAGACTTAAATTTTGCAAAAGAACAGCCACATTTAACAAATGAGAGTTGGCAAAACTTTTTATTTCAGACGGGTTAAAATCATTTTGCAATTTAAAATAAAAGGAGTCATAAGCTCAAACATCCACAGAAATAGTATATCAAACACAACAGCCCAAATACATACACAAAAATGCGAGTTACAAATAGCACACAGAAGGTGAGCCACACCCCACCATGATTAAAAAGTATTTTTCCTCAATGCAAATGAAATAAAGTCTCCAAAAGTGAAAGTACGTAAGAAAGAGAGGGAGGTAAAGAAAAGTCTTGTCTATGTAGTATCTCCATCTGTCGGGGCCTTAGTGCTCGGTGTAGCAGTATGAACTTAGGCATTAGTGCTCAGAGTCACGTTAGAGGGAATAGTAGTGCCAGATCCAGTAGGGGCTGTTGTGGACGTCTCAGTTGGCGATGTTAGGATCACCGGCTGTACAATAGTCCCTACAAGATCTGAAAAATCTTTAAATATGCTTTGCTCTCGGCTCTCCATCATCTCCTCCTCATATATTGCTATCAGCTCCTCATTGGTCTCTGCATTCGACTTCTAATTTTCTGTGCCACCCCTATGCACATCTCCGGTGGTAGCCAAAGGAATCCCCGAGGTCTCAGGAGCATCCTTGTTGTCTGCACCCTTCATCAATGACATGAAGTTGGTAGACTTCAAATATTCTATGTCCTTCCGCAAATATGCTACTTTGGCTTTTAAAGCCAAACTTGAATGTCCCCCCCCCCCCCCCCCCATCTACTCTCACAAGCAACAACTTTAGTAGTCAGATTATCGACAGAGGCCCTAAGGGGGGTCAGTGCAGCTAAGATAGAACTATCGATCATCCCTGGAATGGATCTCTCCAATAGAGTCACTCTCACATCTGCTGAATAGGCCAGTTGTCCCATCTGAAGGCTTAGAGGTCGGAGTAAGTGATAGTGCTTCTGCTGATAATGAGTCAACATCAACTTCCGGAGAGATATTTGTCGGAGTCGCTCTCCTTATTTCAACCTCCTCTCATGTGAACTTTTCCTCAATATGCTAGATGTCAGTAGAGAAAGATAGGGTGACCTTAATATATTGAGTAGTGTTCTAAGGTACTCCAACACATTGACACAACTCCGTGATAAAGACAGAGAATTTCTGAGAAGTGAGCTTCTACTTCGCCCTCATGGCTATCTCTTGTGAAATCAGCAGCCCCAGATCGATGCGCCTCCAAGCCATGAAAGAACTAAGGCAAGTTGCCTTAGGATGGAGTAAAATGGACTCATTTTGTGATGGCATAATGGTGCTGCTGATAAAACCAAACCAGAATCTAGCAGACATGTTCAAGTCCCTCTTCTCAATAGGTGTCCCTACATCCATCCACCTCGGGGTGGTGTCAGTAATTAGAGGAGCCAACCAACCGTTTAGGTCATCTAGGGATTGAACAATATGCAACCCTTCTTATGGGAGTACAGAGTACAGCGGTCTACCTAATACAGTTTTAATATACTTGTTGTGGCACTCAACTTCCTTGCCTCTGACCATGACCGACTTTACTGGTCTAAACATGATTGCCTTCTTCTTGTTCTTGGGCACTAACTCCCCATAAGCTGTGCAAAATTTCCTAACCCAAGAAGGAATGTAAGGGCCTCGGGGCCTTGTGAACTGCTCAAACTCATAGTATCAGAGGGTTTCAATCACATCGAGATGCTTGCCTTCCAGGCCCTCCGTAGATAATAAATTTTCCTCAAGTATAGTCCGTACCCCCTCACCTATTAGTCTGTTCAGTAGTCTAGGAGGAGGAACGATAAGGAGTGCAGGGGCCACTAGAGGTGTCTGCACTAGCATGGAGTCTATTGAGTAACATCTGAGGGAATATTAGTGGATGTGGACTGAGATCTTGCCCGAAGTTCATCTATTCAGTTTATCAAAGGTTGCTCATCCTATGGTTCTGAAAAATTAGTCTGGGTTTCAATAGCTACTCTTTTTCTATCTATATGCTACTTCATTTTGCCTTTATTTCTTGGTGGGAGTTCTTCTCCCCTCCTCTTTGGAGGATTTGACACACCTTCGTTTATGGTTATGCCTTGTGCTTTCTTCTGAGGTTGTGTGGTTAGATTTGTGAGTACCATATCTACAAGAGATTGGGACAAATTAGGAGAAAATTCAAACATAAACACAAGCTAGCTGATCTATTCGGCAAGTCACTGAACCTCTTTGGCGAGCTAAGTCGAGCTCGCCGAAGGGGTTGGCTTAAAAATTATAGCAACTCAGTGATGGGAAGGCCCTTTTGATGAATCTCTAACTACTATTGGCGATAATGGGTTAGTTCGCCGAAAGTTACAGTGCAATAGGGGTTTAGGGGAGCATACAAAGGGCGATCAAGAGTTCTTTCGGTGAGTCGCCGAGTGCTTTAGGTGACCAAGGGCTTCTCGCTGAAAGTTATAGACTCAAACAACACATAAAGCATGAATTTAAAAGCAAGATGGGGTCATTAGGTGTACCGCCGAGTTTTCGGCAAGCTCAACCCAGCTTGCTGAACAACTCAACATGCCCATTTTCAATCCACCTTCTCTAATTCAACCCCACAACCCCTGATAACAAAATCAAAGAATGGACTAATGAAATTCAAATAAGACCCGTACTACCCATCAGCCTAAGATACTCAGATTTTTCTCGGTTTAGCCAAATTTAGCCAATTGACGATATTTGCTATTATGAGTGTTGTCACCCGTTTAATCATTGAGCAATTTTCGTCATTTAGCACAAACATGGGTTACTCAGACTTCACCTAATCAATCTAAATGACACACAAGCACAACTTATTGCGAATTCATTCATTTAAAAACACAAAAATTATGGGAATTTAACAAACAAAACAATACGAGCAAGATTTTCAAATTAAAATTGACATTTAAGCATTCCAATTCTATCAGAGAGGCCCAGCACACAACAAAATGATATGATCATTGCACAAGAGTGCAAAGTTTTCAAATGTAGATTCGAGATTCAGAAACCAACCTTATATGCTGATTGAAACATGATTGATAAGCTAGGTGGTAAAGAAATCCTAGTTACTAGCACCAATCAACAACTAAAATACTAATGGAATAGAAAAATATTGAAGATAATACCTTGGTGTGAGTTTGTGAATTTTAAAAGTGAGGGAAAATGAAGGATTCAAATTCTAAGTCTTTTGGCCATTATAAACCATCCAGTTTGTGCCCATTTGGCGAAGTTAGTCGCACTCGCTGATCCACTCAGCGTCACGCAAAGTGGTTACTTGGCTCGCTGAGTTTTACAAGACCTCAATCAAAGTAAGGTACAAACAATGATCTTCATCGGGCATGCCGACCTCTTCGGCGATCCGCCAGCTAACCATGTTACTCACCGATATGCATTTTCCATACACTTTCAACATTTAAACCTGCACCACTAACACACCATTATTTGTAAAAGCATACAAAAGCATTTAAAACCTTGGGTTTTCTCCCAAGAAGCGTCTTAGTTAACGTCGTGGCACAACGCGAGTCCTTACTTACTCTCCATTAACGGGGTTGATCCTAGTGTTACTAGGTAACCCCAATAGTTAATTTGAGGGAAGAGGAGGCACTGCATAACTCATGAGTGTCCTGATCAATTAGATCGATCTAGAATGGGAGCCAATGATTTGATTCATCACTTCAATATTCTCCTTTATCACTTCCAACATTTGATCTTGTTTGGTGATCTTTTGGAAAAAAAATTTGGAGTGTGTCCTCGACACGATTGTTCTCCCTCTCTCTAGATTGTTTCCACTCATGAGGGGGTATGTACCTCCCTTGGATCTTGCACTGGTTTTCCACCTCTGATATTTTGGTGGCCAATACGTTCAGCTGAGTTACCAGTGCAGTTAACTTGAAGTCCCTCTCGACTTCTTGACTCACCTCAGCCGAGTTGCTACCATTCCCCTCATCCATGCTCACGGTATTTGCCTATATAAACAGCTTCAACGCAAAAAAAAATTAAAAATTAAGTTAGTAAACTATGACTATCAAAAGAAAAATTCTTCTTAACCAAAAAATTTCATGTAAGACCACTCCCCAACAGCGGCACCATTTTGATGTTTGTGTAATCAAGACACAACTTCCAATGCAAGTGTGCACAATCGTATAATAGTAAAGTGACCCAACCAAGGGTTAGGGTCGAGTTCCAAGGGAGGGGTTTTTGAAAATTAGTGATTAAGCGCGAAAGTGCTAAAGCTATGCATAGCTAAAGACTTTACCAAATGAAGACATGACAAATTAAAGGGTTTGAAATAAGTGTCATCTATCAATGGGGGGTTTGTAAACAAGTAAATAGCAAAATCAACATAAAGATGGAGAGATAAAAAAATGGAGATGTGATTCTTGGGATATGATAGGAATACAGAAAGAACTAAACTATTGGGTACATGCTATTGAAAATAAATCTGTTGAATATTTGTGACTAGGCTAGACTATAGTGGTGGTAAATTCTCTCTCAAGCAACTTACACCGAATCAAATGTGTTCCTCTCGAACACCCATTTTCTTCATGAAAAACAACCTCCGCCTTAGCCCACTCACTCTCTTGAGATGAGTGTGTAGGAGAAGGACTAGGGTTCACTCTCTCAAGCTGAACCTCATGTCGACCCAATCCCACCGGCCATCAATTTAGTAGTCTTAGTTTTACGACCTCTCTCTCGAGCAAGCCAAAAACACAAAGGTGAAATCATATTTGCAACTACAATTTCATTAAGTTCCACCACAACTACTAAATGAAATCATATCTAAAAAACAAATAAATCATCAACAAGCAAGACCCAATAGATAATCTAACCCATATTCACAAAATCACACCCCAAGAATTAGGGTTTTAGCTACACATGCAAAAGAGGTAAAAATGTATTCCAATATAAGTTTTCATCAATGGGTATGCAAGATTAAGTCTTAAAACAAGTCAAAAGTGAAGAATCCACAAGACCCAAATCCAAAACCTTGGAGTTGAAACCCTTTGAATCTTCAAGTTCTTCAAAACCCTCTCCAAGTTTTTAGAGAGAATATTCTAAGTCTGATATTAAAACATAATAATAAAACTTGATAATAATAATTTCTGCTCTCCTAAGCTACAAAACTTCAACTAGTATTTATAGTTTTCAGGAAATGTGCTATGAAGGATCATTTGGCGAAGTTAGTCGGGATCACCGATCAAATCGGCAATTCTCCCTTTGGTCTAGTTCATTGCCGTCTTACGTTAGCCTTCAGCATCATCGTGTTTGGATCATTTGGCGACATAGTATAGCTTTGCGGAACTACTCAGCGATATGTTGAGTGCTCCTTTTCACCGCCGATTTGATCCTTTCCTTTAAGGCTCAGCACACTTGAATAAAAGGCGAGGATAGGACCTTTTGGCAACTCGCCGAATGGTTTCGGCGATTCTCAAATATTTATTTCTTCATTCTTTCAGCTTCCTTTGTTCCTTTTTTGCTAAGTAGTGTCCATGCTCTCCTTCAAACTCCAAATACCTGAAACTTAAGGGTTTTCATTAGATACTGATATAAAATATGCATTTGAGGACACTAATTTTATCAAAATATAGCCTTAAGTGAGTCCAATTTGTGGACTCATCAGTTATACTTGTGCAATGTATAAATGACATCCCATATTACCACTCATACTAAGTATCCCTTTTAGGCCACCATAGTCATGTTTATCATTCTTTGGTCCCATCTTTAGTTAATATTCATAGACAAGGAACAGTCAAATTTAATAAATCATGTCAAGGAAAGCAACTCATAGCAACAATCCAAGTTAAGCATTCATCATTAGATTTAGCCTTTCTGTCAATATTTTCAATAGCATCATTATAAGCACATTCATCTCATTAGACATTATAACTTTTGAGGAACACACCATAGTCACTCTCAAAGCCTACTCATGAAATGCATGGATAAAGTCCCATACCCTCACCTACACTTCATAGAACTTCTTGAGTAACCATAGTGCATAACTCCCATGATGGGAATAAGCCCTAACCGACATAGACCGTGTAAGCAAATCAAAGAATCTGGTGTCTATCCCACACTGTAAAGGGTTGGTCTACTATCCTAAGGTAGAACAGGTAATTTAGCTTAGGTGGATCTACTAGCTAATATCCTATGTGGGAACATAGCTATGGGATAAGGAGGTTGTTACTAGAAGCCCGACCTAACATAGGAAGAGCTTCCACCTCATAATATCCACTCGGTGCTAAGCATTAAATTCCCATAGAGTAGTTAATTCTCTTTTAACATTATTACACATGAAAGGAATGACATTGGCCTATAGATTCAAGGTAGATTATTAGGATAGCTCATTGAATCCTCATGAAAGGGGTACCATTGGCCTATCGATTCAAGGTTCATACTCACTCATGAAAGGAGTGCCTTAGGCCTACTAATTCAAGGTTCATCATTACAATAGTTCATTGACTCGTCATGAAAGGAATGCCATTACCCTATCGATTCAAGATTCATCATTACAATAGTTCATTGACTCATCATGAAAGGAATGCCATTAGCCTATCGATTCAAGACAAAGCCTTAGAATACCTCATTAGTAATTTATGAAATGAATGTCATTGGCCTATTTATTCAAGGTTCATTAAGTCAAGATAACCTTCAATTACATGTGAAGAGGATGCCCTAAGCGTACCAATTCAAGTTATATCAATCAAGATCACTTCAAATTATACATGAAGAGGATGCCCTAAGTCTACCAATTCAAGGTATAATATACATTGAGAAAAACATTTCACAACATGTCATCATCATTCACAAGTGTATAATTGAGAATAGCCTTTCAAAAACACCACAATTGCATTATACTCATGATCACATTATTTTCAATGTATTCACCAAGCATGTTCACAAACACCATGATTATACAAAATCTCACAATTTGCCCTTCAAGGACCATGAATAAAAATTCACCAACACACCTAGAATTACTACCGTTAGGCATGAATAATAACATGATTCAAATAACTAAACTACTACAAGAACAATTTCATAGTATTCACCTCACTACACTTCACCCACACACAAAGTCATAAATAAGGGTTATGGGGAATTCATTGATTCATGGGATATTTTAATATAAAACCACCATAAAGAAGCAATTAAATCATAATTTAAGATAATTAAATCATTGCAAACAATTTTAGAAAGAATCCATGACTTGGAGTGAAAACCCTAGGTATTGGAGAATTTCCTATCATGAAATTGAGAGTTTGAGGACATCATGGATGTAAGCTAACCATGAATCAAAGAGTACCATACCTTAGGTGTAGAAATCCAGTGTGTGAGAAATCCCCCTTCTTCAAGCCCTAACTTGATCTTCTTCTTCTTCTTCTGTGGAGTTTTAGAGAGAAGATTTTTGGAGAGGGTTAAGTTGGTTATGATTTTAGGTTTGGGATTTATGAAGTATATGAGGTGGTTAATGGCTTAAAAAGTCTTATATAGATCTAAATAAACAATATAAAATGACTTCACAATTAACTAAATTAATTAGAAACTACCTAATCTACCCCTTATATTGGCCAAGACTTGGCAGCAACACATGCCCCATCCACGACCCCTACCTATGGGGCGTTGATGGACCCACAAACCAAACTCGTCATTCGTGGGTCGAGGGCTAGGGCTGGAAAAACAAGGAAAGGTTAGGCCTTGACCCACGACCCCCACCTACGGGGTGTAGGTCCACCTACTAGCCGTAGGTGCCATCTATAGGTGGCCCTTTTTGGGAAGTTTTGGGGTTAGGTTTAGGGTCCCCCTCAAGAACCCTTGTTTGGTCCTTGGGGAGTCGTACCTTGACGTTTAACCCCTATAACCCTCATTCTATGTTTGGGAGCCAATTTTACCATTCTAAACCATACATCAAACTCTAAAACTATCACATAGGCATCTAGTTTCACCTACTAGTTTTTCGGGTGTTATAGTAATTATGAGTGTTCTTGATATTGGATTGATTCTTGCATGACAGTTGTTCCAGCTCACTTGAAAGAGGAATGTGAAACAGGGCATGGTTTTGAGAAGCATTATTGTAGAAAGAAAATTGTTGGTGGTAGAGTATTTTTCAGCAATTGTCAAGCTGGGGACTAAGAAAATTGTGACTAGAGCATCACTTTATAAAGGTAGGAGGAATCTTTCAATAGAAAAGCAGTATCCATTCATTTATTTAGGAAAAAATTTGAGCAGTCCCTTGCCAAGTTCATTGTTCTTAGAGGGTACATTAGATGGTGCATCGATTGTTGGAAATTGTAATATGTGTAAGGAGAATTTGTCCTTGAGTTTATAAGGGGCAAGTGGTGAAAGATGTTGCAATAGTAGGAATGTTTGATAAACACTGCAGCTAATGGTGAATAGTTGGTTGCAGATAGTCACCTTCTTTTGACAGTATCTATTACTAAAATTGTGGGAAAACCAATCAAGAATTACACTTTGGATCGAAATGAAGCTGCCACTGTGAGATTGTGTGGTACTAAATTATAGATCAGGCCTTCTCCAGTGACTGCTGCATTTTCATCTAGAGGACCAAAGTTCCCAACTCTAGAGATTCTTAAGACATATATCGTGGCACCAGGAGTTAATGTATTTACTGCAATAGAAATATATATTTTAAATTCCTCTTTTAGGTTAATAGAAGTTTAGGAAAAAAATAATTACTACACTAAGTAGACTTTTATTTTACAAATCACAGTACATCACATATTTCCATCATTTAGGCTTTATCTCAATTTCTTGTATCCTTGTTTTTTATATATAGTATAGAACCATAGTAATTATCCATATGTATTTAACGTTTATAGCATTATTGGCAATGCTTGTTGCTTGTCATTGCATTCTTTCCCATGGTTATTGCATTCGCCGCAATGGTTGCTGCTCATTATTGCATTCTTAGCTATGAATGATGCTTGTTGTATTCTTGAGAATGGTTCATTCTTATGGTATTATTGTCCATTGTTTTATTTTTGTTGCATTATTTGCGAAGGAATGGTTTCTGCTTGTTGTTGCATTCTTTATTGTGGATATTTCTTATTTCATTCATAGCTTGTTGTCATTGGTTTGTCATGACCCAAAATAAGTCACGAGTGGCACCTATACTTAACAACCTAGGTGGGAGAACCAACGAATCCAAACCCCAACATTTATTAATAGTTAAACTTACAAAATACAAACAATAATGCGGAAGCTTAAATCTTATTAATGTAAGAAACACAAATTCACTAACATTTATTAAATATTGTTTCCCAAAAACTAAAAGTCATCACATCATGGACATCTAAACCTAAAATACTAATTCTAAGAATATCAAGACACCAAATAAATAAATCGGGTAGTTTGTGTTTGTAAACAAAGGACACCATGACATGACCGAGATAATCCAACATGAGCAAGAATAAATAGCTCACCCTGAAACCTAATATGCTTGACACTAGCTAGACCTGAGGGCTAGTCGAAGTCGCGGGTACACTTGTTGCACTCCACAAAAGAATAATGAAGAAAATACAAGTAGGTCAGTACAGGGCAACTCAAAATAGAAACTAATATATGTAAAGTAATAGTATAAAAATCAGCTACATCACTTAGCTGGTGGCAAGAAACAAACAATATGAACAAGTGACAACAACACTAAAACAAGTACGTAATCAGTCACAATATGAAGAACACACATGAGGACTCAGGCCTCTACACCACGATCTTTTACGAAATTGGTACTTTGAGATTGAGTACATTAATTTAATTTAATGTGTTTTCCTTTAAAGTTACCGTGTTAGAACGTGACACCCAATCAAATAATATCGCCCTAATTTCTTTTTCTCATCTAAAATAATTATGAACCAAAATTGTTGAATTTCACTTATTTTATTTCTACCTATGGGTCAAGTGACATTGGGTATTAAATAAATTTCATCTTGGGTTATTTACAATCAACTAAAAATTAATTATTTAGTAAATATCACCAACTAAATAATAGTAGTTAAACTAAAAGTTTACAATTCTCAATTCAAATTTAAAGGAAGGTTCTTTTGTGAATGAAATATGTGTAGTGTTCAAAATGACTTTACAGGCCATTACATCATATACCAATTTACCCACCGTTCTCCCCGAACAATCAATGTAAAGGTGAGGGTAGAAAATTGTACCTAACTCGACAAAAGATGTTGATATTTTCTATGCATATCATGCTTAGTCTCTCAAGTGGACTCCTCAATCGGGTGATTCTTTCACTGAACTTTCACAGAAGCTATCTCCTAGATAAATTTCACCTTCTTTAGCAACTCCCTCAAAATATTACTACCCAAGGTCTCACCTCAAATGCATCAAACCAACCAATTGGAGACATACACCTACTCTCATCCAATGCCTCAAATGGGTCCATCTCAGTATTTGAATGATAACTATTGTTGTATGTAAACTCAACTAACAACAAAAATTATTCTCAATGTCCACCAAAGTTAATGGTACACACATCCGCAACATGTTCTCAAGGAACCTTGGCACAGCCATCAAGATGAATATTTTCTTACAAAACCATGATAAAATTCTGAATCAATACTGGCTACAACCAGAAGTGAACCTAAACCAACTACCACACACTCACAATGCACAAACCATCATAGATCTTAACAATATTTCCTTCTCACAATATAAACTGTTCACGAGCTTAAGTTATAAAAAACATTATTTTAGACATCAAGTACTCATCAAGGGAGATCAAATCTTATCTAACTGAAAAATAAAATGATCAAGTAACCACCCATCGAATGATACACCCAAGCATAGAGAACCTCTAACAACACTGTCAAAATACTAGATTAGTAGTTGTGATTGTAGATAACCCTTATGAATGGTAGAACTAAACCCAATGGTCCCCACATTCAACCACACAAGATCAAAACATGCCCTCGAAGACTAGATGAATATTAAGGTTGTCTGACAACTGTAAATATACATGATAGATCTTCTATAAGTTCTCATAAGAAAGGTGGTACATGTAGAACAACTAGAATACTTCAACAGCTCGAAGAAAACACCAAATATGTCATCTAAGATAACCAAGTCTGCCCAAACATCCTACTCAACCAAAAGGACATCCTAGGATTGGTATACCCAATCCACAACTAGGAATCCACCCACAAAAGTGAAAATACGTGTGGGCATAACTAGTGAACCATACTCCAACCCTTGTACAGAACCAAGGTTGAATAACACTAAATGCTTCCTCTAAAAAGCCCATATCAAATATTTCCATTTAGTTGACTCCAATTTTTTTATTTTTAGCTACACAGAATCCACTGGTGTTGTCCCCATTATGTTCGTACCTATACTCTATTTATCAGACTCCATCATAGCTCTCTAGCCATTTACCGTACTCTAAACCAACACATTTACGTGAAACCCTTCCTTATGTCCTTTAACAGTCAAAAGTAACAAATTTTATCACCCAAACCATGTATAAGTCCTTCTAAATGCTCAATATCCAATGCAATTGATCACTTATTACCTTACAAAACAATACCTTGACAAAACACACCATTATGAATTTAGAGTTACTATGAAAAATTTGAATTGTGAATCCAATTGTGTAACCCAATTCCCTTATCTATCAACATTAGCTCATACCTTAAAGATTTTTATGAATTCATGTATATTAGATTCCTATTGATTGCCTCTGCATTGACCTTACCATATCCTTCGCTAAAAATGCAACCATACTCATTAATAAACTCAAAACAACAAAAACACTTACCATCACACTCGAGCAAAACATTTGTACACTCATTTCTCAGTCTTATTCAATAGTTTTTAAATAATTTGATGAACCCGTGAAACTATTACCATAACCAGAGAGAAGAGGATGAAACCACACGTCTTTGAACCCAATTTTCAACCACTCTAAAGATATATCTTTAGCCCTTGCTGTCAGGAAAAATATTCTTACTCTTACCTTTTTCCGAAGTCTAAACTACCTCGTAGAATATAATGACTCTAGTTCCTTTGAATTATTTTTTAGCGGTTTCCCATAATCTTCTAAAACTTACCATGCAACCACATTACTCACCAACTGGCATAACACCATAACCTTTGATACTCGCAAGTCTTTATTACCACACAAATTTTGCATAACCAATAATACTTATTATATAGATGCATCCCAAGCCCAATCAATCACGAAGTCTTATTAACATTATTCTCAGTTTGCCTTTTCCATCACCACGAAATCAACGTTTTCATTGACATGACACCTCAAACCCAGTTATACTAATCAAATCCAAAGGACTAATCTAATTTACGCTCTTTCTTACTAAAATCTTCAATTTCCTTCACCCAAGTATACTGAGACTTTCTTTACCCATAAACTTTTCATTACTGTATCAATCCACTCCTTTGGAGCTTAAGATAAAATCCCCATTACTCATTTAGAATTCCAAAGATAAACTTCAATACCTAAATACATTAATACTGTACCAAAGATCCAACACTATAATGTTCATTAAAAACAATGCTTAACCCAAGCGTCTGTAGTAGCAAACTAGTTATTTTATCAAATGTTAATGCAATATCGAAACTCCTTATTTGAACATGTCTTACAACAGATAACTCCTTAAGTAGTTAGTATTATTTACACTTGACAATCGACGTACTTGTTTCAAGATAACACTAGTACTACACTATGAAAGTTTGTTAGATCCATTACTAGAACAGAATATACCTATCGAGAAGATCGTACCCAAATAGCCTTTACATTTCCATCCATTGAATAGTTGGAAAATATTATCCAATTCGTTCTATCTCTAGCCTAAGCGATATACATTCTTTCTTAGATCAGGTCGGTAGCATAAGCAACACACTCATAACCCTAACCAAATTAACATCAGTACTATTGTAGTAGTCGTATCATGACCCTATTTGATATACACTCAATCTACTAAATCATGGTAGAGATTTTGACTTCAATTGGCCCAACATAATTTCATCATTCTCTAAGCAACCCATATATGTTATGACAACCCTACTAACACTATTTTTCAAAGTAATGGTCTTCATTATCTAGTTATCCAGTACAAAACTTCTTGAATGTTTTCACATTGACAACGTCATCTAGCTTCACCCCCTCTACCTCCATAACAAAATCAACCAGTTCTTAAAAGGATTATGCTAAAGCAGCCACCTATAAAGCTTGAATATGCAAATATGACCTCAATCCCTTCACAAAGCAGTGAATCCACACTTCTGGACTTCTGCAAAGTTAAGTCACATTGTCACGACCCAGGGGTACCCCTTAGATATAACATGGTGTATAGAATTCCGAAGGGCTCCGTACAAGCCACGTAGCTATCATAACATAATAATAGAACAATAAGAGATAGTCCAAGTCCAACATCTTTTATAAAATGAAAAGCAGAAGTCTAAACTATTATCTCAACATAGCCATCTAATACACCTAAATGAAATTGGGCCTAGCCCATGTCCAAAAGAGAAGTACAAGAAAGAAACTAAAACAATAACTCCATCCTTGAAGAATGAGGACTCACCAAAGCTCAAGAAAATCACGAACTCAACAACTAGCCACAAGACTCGAAAACCTGTCTATCAGACCTGACATTTGGGGAAAATGTAGGCAAGAGTATACGTTATTACAAAGCAATGTACCAAATATGATATCCATGCATAAAACATTTAAAACATGCTAAAAGGGGACATTTTATTTCATGACATGCAATTGACCAAGTTAAACATCATATGAAAGAGTTATAAATCATAAGCCATAAATCATGATCAATGCAAGTTAAATTCATCTTTAAAACCTTTGAAACTCGTACTTGATACTCCTCGAGAAACTTTAGTTTATTATTAGTTGTGGAGAAATAGCCTTAACCGACAAGAGACAATGTGAGCTATAACCTGATCCCCCGATGTCTCCCACACCGAAAAGGGTAGTCCTACTTGCCTAAGGTAGAACCAAGAACATCTATCGTAAGTGGATCCACTAGCTAATCAACCTATGTGGGCTCATAATTATGGGATGAGGAGATTGATACTATCGGCCTCTACTACGGGGGAGCTTCCATATCATAAGATTACTTAGGAAATCCAACCTCTACTAAGAGAGAGCTTCCATCTCATTATCAATATCCACTCGGTGCTAAGCATAAATTCCCACGTAATAGTAATTTCTTACTTGACTTCATTACTCATGAAAGGGTGCCCTTGGCCTATCCATTCAAGTTTGTTTCATTAGGATAGCTCCTTAAACCATGCATGAGAAAACCTTTCACCATCCATGATCACTTTTAATATTTTATTCAAGTAAGTGAGAAAGCCTTTCAACCTAAGAATCCTTACTATGTGAGAAAACCTATCACATCATGCTAGTTATGTGTTTTAGTGAGAATAGCATTTCACAACACAACATCATCACTATCATTGGTACTTTACTCTCAAAGAACCCTTAATATGTTCGCATAGATTTCATAAACAATGCATAAGTCCATAATTCACTTCATTGAGTTCAAAACCCAATCATTAACTCTTAGAAAACATGGGTTAGTTATGGATTTCATCATAAATTCATGTAAAACTAGTAATACATGCTCAATTAAATAAAACACTACCTAGAAAATTAAAGTCCCTCAACTTATGGTTCATAACTTGAAAACATAGGGATCACATGAGTTCATAGGGGAATTCATCGTAAAAGCATTGCAATTCATCAATTCATGCATAGAAAATCATCATTAACTCATTTAAATTAATAATAAAAAGAATCCATGATAATAGATGAAAACCCTAACTCAATTGGGGAATTCTACCTTTTGACATTGAGAGATTTAAGAACTCCATTGATGAAAACAATCACACCTTAACTCCAAATGCTAGCCTTCAATGGAGAAATTTGAACCTTAGCTTGAAACCCTAGGTGAATCCTTCTTCTTCTTCTTTTTCAAGTTTCTAGAGAGAGAATATTTGAGAGGAATTGGTTTTCTTTTGGGAATTTGGAATAATGAAATAAATGGGGTGAATTTGGGGGTTAAAAGGTTTGTATATGGGTCCTAGACATAGGCAAAACGACATAGTATAGGAATTAATTAATTAGGAAAAGACCCAACTACCCCTGAAAATAACTGCGAGGTGACCAATGATGACCCACCATCGATGGACCTTGGATGCACCTACGGTCTGTCATGTACACCCGTGGCTCCTTGTCAGAGAATTTTCCTAGACCCACGATTCCTGGACCATGAATCGTGGACCTTCACCTACGGTCTATAGGTCTAGTCGTGGTCCTGGCCTGGACAACTTCTAGAGGACCAATCCATGGACCCACCTACAGTATGTGGCCCATACCATGGGCCGTGGTTGGCCGTCGTGGATTGCACTTAGGAGTTCTGAAATATGCAAGGCTTCCCTTTTTAGAATACGGGGTGTTACAATATCTCCCCCTTGGGATCATTCATTCTCGAATGAGATTTAAACTGGTTCTAAAAGAGTAGGAGAGGAACTAACATCCCAACCTAACAATGCAATGCATACAACCAAGTAGGAACTATCGACTCCAAGCTAGGACATTCTCAAAACATCATAAGAGGGGTGAACTAACCCTATCAGCCCATTATGTATGCAATGCACAAAAATAAAAAGGAAACATCAAATCCAAACTCATCATACTCAAATGCATCCAAAGGAAGTAGGAACTACTTCTAACAATCCCATATGCATGAATTTTCAAAATTTCTCATATTCAAGGAGGACCTACCTTCTCCGAGCTAAAAGCATGCTCAACAAAATCTCACGGAGCTCATATGCATTTCACTCTCAAAAAGCATATCTAATGCATATTCATCAATTCATCTCATGAAGTCTATAGGTCACTCATACTCAATGCACAACAACAAGAGGAAAATCAATCCTACAATCTATTTTTCTTTCATAACACAAGTTTTCATAAACATGCATATTTATAAGGGAATCATGGAAACACATAAAACCACATGACTCCCAAAAAAAGTACAACTCAAGAGGAACTCATTACCTCAAGCTAGAATAAGAGTAGAGCGAAAAAGATGAGGATATCGGGACATCATCTCGGCATCGGCCTCCCAAGTAGCACCCTCAACTAATTGATTCCTCCACAAAACCTTCATGGAAGAAATTTCCTTATTTATCAATTTCTTGACTTGCCGATCGAAAATCTCTACCGGAACTTCTTCATAAAAGAGACTCTCATCAGTTCCCAACCCTTATAGTGAAACTATGGATGTGGGTTCTTCAACACACTGATTGAGAATAGAGACATGGAAAATAGGATGCACTATTGCCAACTCATTCGGCAAAACTAACTCATAGTCAACCTTACCAACATGCCTCAAAATATAATATGGGCCTACATATTGGGGACTAAGCTTCCCCTTCTTACCAAACCTCATTACACCCTTCATGGGTAAGATTTCCAAGTAAACCCAATCGTTGACCTCAAACTCTAGATCTCTTCTTCTCATATCGGCATAAGACTTTTGCCAACTTTGAGCCGTTCTCAACCTCTCTCTAATGAGTCGAACTTTGTCAGCAGCCTCATGAACTAGCTTGGGACCTATTAGGGAAACTTCACCCACCTCAAACCATCTTATGGGAGATCTACACCTCCTACCATACAAGGCCTCAAATGGATCCATATCAATACTGGAATGATAACTGTTATTGTAAGCAAACTCGATCAATGGGAAATGGTCATTCCAATTGACTTTAAAATTGATCACACAAGCCCTTAACATATCTTCCAAAGTTTGGATAGTACCCTCCTCTTGCCCATTGTTTGGGGGGTGAAAAGCCATGATAAACTTAACCTTAGTGCCAAGCCCCTTTTTGAATGACTTCCAAAATTGAGAACTGAATTGGGTACCACGATCGAAAATAATGGACAAGTGCACTCCATGCAACCTTACCATTACTCTCAAGTATGAATTGGCATAGTCCTCTGCCGAATAGGACACCTTGACAGGAAGGAAATGAGCCGAGTTCATCATCCGATCTACTATCACCCAAATAGAGTCATGTTGTCGCTGGGTGCGAGGCAAACCAACTATAAAGTCCATATTCAAGTCTATCCACTTCCAAGTAGGAAAACTAATATCTTGTGATAAACCTCCAAGTTTATTATTCTCAAACTTTACTTATTGGCAATTTGGGCACTTAGCCAAAAATCCAGTGATATCCTTCTTCATCCCATTCCACCAATAGACTTCCCCTAGGTCACGAAACCTCTTGGTAGCTCCCGGGTGAATGAAATACCTCGAACATGGGCTTATGCTAAAATTTGTTCCCTCAAGTCATCAACATTTGGAAAAACGACCTCGGTAACTAAGTACCCCATCTCCCTCTTGGGAGAAGGCGACAATGGACTTCTTAAGTACTGCCTCTTTCAATTCTACCCAAATTGGATCAAGACCTTGCTTGGCTTTCATATCCACCACTAAAGACGATTCAGAACTATTGTGAACAATAACACCACCTTTGGTAGAGTCCACTAGTGGAACACCTAACTGAGCCAATCTATGAACAGATCTCGAACCAACTATTTCATTTCTTCTTCAATATGAGCAACATTTCCCATAGACAACTGACTAAGAGCATCCGATACCACATTACTTTACTGGGGTGATAAAGGGCACTCATGTCATAATCCTTTAATAACTCAAGCCACCTCCTTTGGCGAAGATTCAAATATTTTTTATTAAACACATATTGCAAGCTTTTGTGGTCGGTAAACACATCCACATGAACACCGTACAAATAATGCCTCCAAATCTTAAAGGGAAAAACAACTGCTGCTAATTCAAGGTCATGGGTAGGATAATTCTTCTCATGAACTTTAAGTTGCCTTGAGGCATAGAAAATCCCTTTCCCATTTTTCATAAACACACACCCTAATCAAATTCTTAAGGCATCACAATAAACAACAAATCCATTTGTCCCTTCCAGTAAGGCAACACCGGAACGGAGGTAATTCTATCTTTTAATTCTTGAAAACATATTTCACACATCTAGTTCCATATGAAGTTAGCCTTCTTTTGAATCAAAGCCATCAAAGAAGAGACGATAGAAGAAAACCCCTTAACAAACCTTCTATAATAACTGGCCAAGCCCAAGAAGCTTATAATATCCAAGGGAGTTATAGGTCTACGTCAACTCTTGACCGTATCCATCTTTCTAGGATCCACCTCAATACCCTTGCTTGAAACAATATGACCGAGGAAAGCTATGGACCTTAACCAAAATTCACATTTACTAAACTTCGCAAAAAGTTGTTGGTCCTTAAGGATTTGAAACACTATCCTAAAATTATCAATATGCTCACCCTCACTCCTTGAGTAGATCAAAATATCATCGATGAACACAATCACAAACATGTCAAGGTATTTTCTAAATACTGTATTCATCAAGTCCATAAACGCCACCGAAGCATTAGTTAACAATAATGACATTTCCAAAATCTCATAATGACAATACCGAGTTGAAAAAGTCATGTTCGAAATGTCATCATGTTTCACCCTCAGTTGGAGATAACCCGATCGGAGATCAATCTTAGAGAAATAATTGTCCCCTTGAAGTTGGTCGAATAAATCATCTATCCTTGGGAGAGGATACTTGTTCTTGATAGTCACCTTGTTCAATTGTCTATAATTGATACACATTCGGAGAGAACCATCCTTCTTTCTAACGAACAACACTAGAGCACCCCATGGAGAGATACTCGGTCAAATGAAAACCTTATCCAACAAGTTCTTCAATTGTTCTTTCAACTCATTAAGTTCTGCCAAATCCATACGGTAAGAAAAATAGAGATAGGTTGTGTTTCTAGGAAAAGGTCAATACCAAAGTCTATTTCCCCCTCGAAAAGAATACTAGGTAAGTCATTTGGGAATACTTCCGAAAACTCATTGACAATGGGACCAACTCGAGAGAAGGGATTTCAAAATCTACATCCCTCACCTTTACTAGATGGTAAAAGCAACCCTTATAAATCATCTTTTTAGCTTTAAAATAATAGACAAACTGACCCTTGGGGATAGTTCTTCCCCCGTTCCACTCTAGGATAGGCTCATTCGGGAACTGAAACTTGACTACATGAGTTCTATAATCAATAGAAGCATAGCATGAGTGCTACCAATCCATACCCAAGATAACATCAAAATCTAACATGTCAGGCTCTACCAAGTCAACAAGAGTAACTCTATTGGACAAGGAAACGTGACACTTTCTATAGACCCTCTTCACCATCACAGAATCACTGATAGGAGTGGAGATAGAAAAAGGTTCTAGCAACACCTCGAGGAGCATATCAAACCTCATAGCCATATATGGCGTTACAAAAGACAAAGTAGCATTGGGATTAAGTAAAGCATATACATCAATTTGGAAAAATTTCAACATATCGGTAACCACATCCAGAGAACTCTCTTGTTCACCTCTAGTATGAAGAGCATAGAGGTAGCTTTTCTTAGGAGCATTGGAACCCGCACCACTAGTAGGAGCTTGATTACCCTCTCTCCCCTTAGCCATAAGCATTGGGCAATCCTTCATTTTATGACCACTTTTACCACAACCATCCGTGTCAGCTAGACACCTACAATCATGCTTCCTTCCATACTTCGTGCAATTAGACATAGGCAATGAAGATCCACTACCATTGTGGTTCGACTCTCTTTAACCACCATTTGGGACACACCCGATACAAACTTACTCATTCTATCCCTTGAATCCACAACCATCATTGGAACATACTTAGACAATTGAGTGAAATTTAGAGCATATTTCGTCACACTCATACCCCCTTGTCGAAAGTTAATGAACTCTAGCCCCTTAGATTCCCTCATCTTAAGAGGAAAGAATCTATCAAGAAACATGGCCTTAACCTTCTCCCAATCAAGAGGACCCGCAACTTCTAGTTTCCCTTCCTTCTATTAGTTATACCACACTTGAGCCACACCTTTCAATTGATAAGTCTCCAAAAACACCTTTTCCACCGGTGTAACTCCCATGATCATCAAAATCTTATAGACCTCATCAATAAACTCTTGAGGATCTTCTTCTACTTTAGAACCATGAAACTCCAAAGAGTTCATCCTTGTGAAGTCTCTCACTCTTGAAACCACCAAATTTACATTTGAGATTGCGGGAACCACAACCTTCCTATTTTCTTGGGTTGTAACCAATTTAGCCAACACTTGAAAACAGCCCTAAACTCTGCATTAGAAACATGCTCAGCCAAAGGATCAATCGGAACTTAAGGAGCTTGGGGAGGAACTTCTTTTTCCACATTCTCCCTCGAATTCCTTCTAGCATAAGCTCTTCGGGTAGCCATATCCTGAAGAACATAGGATAAGGATTAGCAGAGATACCTTATAGAGTTAGACTTTATTGCATGACTTAAGAGTAATGAAAGAAGTGGACTTTTCTAATCATCTTGTAGCCTCTCATTCATAAATGTGGCACGCTTCAGGCTCATTAACAAGACTCTACTAGATGTGGCTTATGAGACATCCTAGGACCATTCTAAACCTTGTACTTTGATTACCAAGTTTGTCACGACCCAGGGGTACCCTCTAGATGTAACATGGCGTATAGAACCCCAAAGGACTCCATACAAGCCACTTAGTTCTCATAATATAAGAGATAGAACAATAAGATTAAAACAATAGTCCAAGTCCAAAATCTTTTATAACACGACAAATGGAAGTCTAAACTCTTGTCTCAACATAGCCATCTAATACAATAGAATGAAATTGGACCTAGCCCATGCATCATCTCCAAAAGATAAGTACAAGAAAGAAACAAAAACAATAACTCCTTTCTCAAAGCATGAGGACTCACCAAAGTTTGGGAAAATCATAAACTCAACAACTATCAACGAGACTCGAAAACCTGTTTGTCGGACCCTACATTTGGGTAAAAAGTAGGCAAGAGTATGAATTAGTACAAAACAATGTACCAAGTATGATAGCCACGCATAAAACATTTAAACACATGCTAAAAGGGGACATTTCATTTCATGCCATGCAATTGACCAAGTTAAACATCATATGAAAGAGTTATAAAGCATAAGTCATAAATCATAATCAATGCAAGTTAACTTCATCTTTGAAACCTTTGAAACTTATACTTGATACTCCTTAAGAAACATTAGTTCATTATTATTTGTGGGGAAATAGCCTTAGCCAACAAGAGACAATGTGAGCTATAACATGATTCCCCGGAGTCTCCCACACCGAAAAGGGTGGTCCTACTTGCCTAAGGTAGAACCAAGAACATCTAGCTTAAGTAGATCCACTTGCTAATCAACCTATGTGGGCACATAGCAATGGGATAGGAGATTGCTACTAGAAACCTGGCCTCTACTACGGGGGAGCTTCCCATGAGATTACATTGGAAACCCGGCCTCTACTACGGGGGAGCTTCCCATGAGATTACATTGGAAACTCGGCCTCTACTACGGGAGAGATTTCATCACACTATCAATATCCACTCGGTGCCAAGCATAAATTCCCATGGAATAGTCATTTATTACTTGGCTTCATTACTCATGAAAGGGTTCCCTTGGCCTACCGATTCTAGTTAGTTTTAGTAGGATAGCTCCTTAGACCATGCATGAGAAAACCTTTCAACTACATCATCACTTTTAATCTTTGATTCAATTAGGTGAGAAAGCCTTTCAACCAAAAAATCCTTACTATATGATAAAACCTTTCACATCATGCTAGTTATATGTTTTAGTGAGAATAGTATTTCACAATATAGTATCATCACTATCATTGGTACTTTACTCTCAAAGAACCCTTAACACGTTTGCATAGATTTCATAAACAATGTGTACATCCATAATTCACCTCCTTATGGTCAAAACCAAATTTCAATCATCAACTTTAAGAAAACATTGGTTAGATATGGATTTTATCATAAATTCATGTAAAACTAGTAACACATGCTCAATTTCATAAAACTCTTTCTTGAAAATCAAAATCCCTCAACTTATGGTTCATAATTTGAAAACATAGGGATCACATGGGTTCATATGGTAATTCATGATAAAAGAATTTAAATTCATTAATTCATGCATAGAAGATCATAATTAACTCATTTAAATCAATATTAAAGAGAACCCATGATAATAGATGAAAACTCTAACTCAATTGGAGAATTCTATCATCTGAAATAGAGAGATTTAGGAACTCTATGGATGAAAGGAATCCATGGATAAAAAATATTATACCTTAACTCCAAATTCTAGCCTTCAATGAAGAAATTGGAACCATATCTTGAAACCCTAGGTGAATCCTTCTTTCTTCTTCTTCAAGTTTCTAGAGAGAGAAAATTTGAGAGAAATTGGTTTTCTTTTGGGAATTTGGAATAATAAAATAAATGGGGTGAATTTGGGGGTTAAAAGGTTTATATAGAGGTCCTAGACATAGGTAAAATTACATAGCATAGGAATTAATTAATTAGGAAAAGACCCAACTGCCTCTAAAAATAACTACCAGGTGACTAACGACGACCCACCATTGACAGACCATGGATAGACCTACGGTCCGTCTTGCATACCCGTGGCTCTTTGTCAGATAGTTTTTATTAGACCCATGTTTCCTGGACCATGGATT
Organism: Solanum bulbocastanum; assembly: GCA_037074985.1. Taxonomy (NCBI): domain Eukaryota; kingdom Viridiplantae; phylum Streptophyta; class Magnoliopsida; order Solanales; family Solanaceae; genus Solanum; species Solanum bulbocastanum. The sequence continues at coordinate 16,309,079 of CM073599.1, forward strand.
GTGGACCCACCTACGGTCCATAGGTCCAGTCGTCCTCTTGGCCTGGATAACTTCTGGGGGACCAATCCACGAACCCACCTGCGATCCGTGGCCCACAACACGGGCAGTGGTTGGCCCTTATGGATGGCACCTGCGAGTTCTTAAATCCTGTATGTTTCTCTCTTTCGGATACGAGATGTTACACACATATATGGGTAAAAGATGAAATTTTGCCTGATAGGCTGCAACGGATAGCTTCTGTTGTTTTATATTCTGGAACTCATCTTTCCTCTTATACCTCAAAGTTTGGGGTATATGTTTCTTCATGAAGAAGTTAGAAAATGATACCTAATTCATAGGTAGTGCCTTTATGGGTCAACATTCAACATTAGACCTCCACCACATTTTGGTATCTCCCTGAACACCAAAGAAAATGAGTAGGTGAAACTAGAGCTGAACGAATGTGTTGTTGAGTTGATTTGGGCTTTTATATTGTAAAATGAGTTCCCAAGCTTAGATTGAGGGGTTTAGGGGTTAAACGTCAAGGTAAGATTCCGCAAGGATCAACCAAGGGTCCTTGAGGAGGACCCTAAAGCCTAACCCCAAGGCTACCCCAAAGAGCAAAAGTTGTCAGAACAGCACCACCTATGGATAGGCACCCACAAGTTGTGGGTGGACTCATGCCCCGTAAGTAGGGGTCGTGAGTTGAGGCTTGAACTCCCCTGTACCTCCTATGTTCCAGTCATAAACAATGATTTGCTAGTACGATTCGTGGACCCACCCACGGTTCGTGGGTGGGGTTTCATGAGTCACACCTGAGTTGCTGCCTAGGTTCGGCCAAGTGAGGGTCAATTTAGTAAATTCCTAATTAATTAGTTATGGGTTGGGGACGGTTTATATTAATTTATTTGAGTTATTTAAGGATTTTTAAATTATTAAACACCTTTTACAACTCATTATTCCCAAAACACAAAATAGAAACTTCCCCCTCTCCAAAATGATTCTCTCTAGAAACCTCCATTGGAGAAGAAGAAGTCAAGGTTTGGAGCTCAAGAGTTCATCTTTCTTGCTCAATTTAGTGGAGTTTCTTCAATCAAGGTGTGGTAGTCTTCGTCCTTGGTTAAGTTCCATCCAAGGATTCCCTTAAAAACTCTATTTCTCAAAGTCAAAATTCTCCAATACCTAGAGTTTTCAATCTATGGCATGGATTCACTCTCAAAATGATTTCAAAGTGTTTATTGTCTTATTTATGATCAATTTGATGAATTACTACTGTTTTTATAATGAATTACCTATGAATCCATGAATTTCCCTATTTTGTCGAATTGGATCTCAAAGTGTGGGTGATGATTGATGTAGGTGGATTGTGATCAATTATGCATGTAGTAGTTAGTTTAATTGAAATATGTGAATATCCATGTATAGAGTAGTGATGAAATATGTGAATCATGAATTGGGATCTAGGGTTCATGAAGGGATATGAATGAAGAACCTATACATGACTATGAGAATTATGCATGTGCTTTATTGAAAAGCTAGGGTTTCTAATTCATGAAAGTAATTTGATCATGTCTAGAATGTAATTGTGTTATTATTAGAAGATTATTCTCAATTATACACTTATGAATGATGATGATATATGTGAAAGGTTTCTTCAATGTAATGTTACATCTTGAATTGGTAGGCTTAAGGCATCCTCTTCTTGTGTAAATAAAAGTAATGTTGATTGATACACCTTGAATTGATAGGCTTAGGGCATCCTCTTCTTGTTTAACCAATGTATCTTGACATAATGAACATGAATCAGTAGACCTAATAGCGGTATCCCTTTAATAAATGACTAATGAAGTATTATGAGGCTTTGTCTTGAATCAGTAAACCTACCATTGGTAGCCCTTTCATGAGGAGTCTATGAATGAATGTAATGATAAACCTTGAATCGGTAGAACTAATGGTGGTAGCCCTTTCATGTGTGAAATGATGAACCTTGAATCGGTAGACCTAATGGTGGTGGCCCTTTCATGTGTAAATGTACTTTGAGTTGGTAGACCTAATAGTGGTAGCCCTCCCAACTATAATAATGTTAATCTAAATGAACTACTCTATGG